>OX439485.1:17746790-18946790 GCA_949320155.1 Melangyna quadrimaculata
ACGCTCGGTCATTGGAATTGCTAACCCAACAACTTACTACCGTCATCAATCTGACGTCCCAAAATCATGATGAGAACATTCGACTAACGAAGGAAATTTAAGCTATAATATCTGCACAGATCAGTTCCAGTTCAGACGGTGTACGTGCCAATCCTTCCAGAAATAATTTAACGGATTTCGGTAATAACATGTCTACACAAGCACAATCCGTCGGTATGCTGACGACACAAATACAAACATATTCGGCTTCGCTTTAGTAACTCTAATACATTAACAACCAACGTTCTGTCTAACGAAACTATATCTGTCCCTCTCTCGTCAAGTGGGGTAAACAGACGTGAGAATGATTTGTTCGTATTCGAAAAAGAAAACCATAACTAAAACATCGAACAGATAATAAATCGATTGGAGTTGCCAGTAGTGCAAAACAATAATAAGAAGATGAAGAAATTTAAATATTAAAATATTCATTCACTCCACTTAAAACAGAAGTAATTTCAATATTTTAATATTTAAATTTCTTCATCTTCTTATTATAAAAAACCTGACCACGGGTATTTATTTTCTAGGTGCACGAATTTAAACAAATTCCCCTAGAATAATAAAATTCACAGTATCTTTTTGCTGTGATTTTTATAAGAGTCGGTAAACATCGACCAAAATTTGTGTCTTAGGGGCCAGTTATAGCTATCATTGAAATTCATCATTGAAAAAGTTAGCTGTTGATTTTGAGACCCTTCGAAAGTTTAATCATTGAATATTTTAATGCAGAAATATAGCTTACGACTTCAAAATTATTTCTCCTCCAAAAAAAAATTATTTTGGCCCATATCTTCCACAGAACGTAACTTTTAATTTTTTCAATGATCATGGGTAAGGTAGTTCAACATTGAAAAATTAAAAGTCATTTTATGAGAAAAGTTGTGCAAAATTGAATTTTGTTTTACCTAGAAATAATTATTAAGTCAATTTACTTTACTTTGGCATCACAAAAATTTGTTTTTACTTCTAAATCACTCAAAATTAACAATTAATATTTTCAATGATGATTTTCAATGATAGCTATAACTGGCCCCTTAGTAGGGTATAACAGACTGACTGAAGAGCCCACTGTTATACCTTGGGCGAAACACAATAATTTCTGGAGTTGAGGTCACTTGTACTTTTTAATTGCAAAACAATAATATTCGGTATTCGGTACAATTTATCGAACGGGTTTGAACAATTAAAAAACGAATATCAATGGTCAGAAATTTCGGTTTTATTTGCAGTGCAAACCAAGATGAAAGGTGCCGCAAAATTCAGATTCATAGTCGCCTCTATGACATCTATAGAGAGCAATCGTCAAAACGACAATCAAAACTTAGATAAGCAATTATCAATTTGCCCGATTTTTTAAATGAAACTTAATACTTTAGGTATACCTTTATGAGATTGAAGATGATATAAAGTAATATTGTAAAATGCTATTATGTAGGTACGTATTGTATAATACATCTCTAAATGAATATGAGAGGTGAAGAACTTTCTTTATGATATATTAATATAAATTTATTTATATTGATGGAAAGCGCTGCTAGAAAAAACGAAAATATAAAAAAAATAAGCTCAATAATATATGTAATTATTATTAAATCCTAATCGTTCAAAAGCATTAATTTTCTCTTACACGAACACGAGCACGTTGACAATGATTTAAACGTCTCAAAGTTCTTCCTCCTCAGGAATTTTTAAAATCAAAAAATCCACAATAAACACACTTTTAAGAGAAAAATAGAGACACAGCAGGAAAAATATATTAATCTTAAAAAACACAAAAAATGCCAATTGTTTCTAATTAAATTTAAAACTTAAATTAAAACAAACAAATAAGAAAAAAAAAAACAAACAAAAACTTAATAATTGAGTATACACAAAAAAGGAAGTTTCAAAAATAAAAAAAAAAACATTTGAAAAATCTAATCAACACGAACTAACAATCAACGAACATTATTCGGATCACATAGCGGTAAAATGCACAATCTTTTAGTTTAAAAACAGTTTTTGTTTTGTATTTTTCGAGTTTATTTGTTTTATTCACAGAGAAGTTTTGTGTTAATGTAAATGTTTGACATGTTTACAGCACTTGAGTGTTCTTGTAGAGTAAGTGTGGGTTTTTGTATAGTTTTTTTTTCAAACAACACTGCATTTTTTGTATCTTAATTATCCTTTACCTGACAATATAGAGCCTTGACAGAGATATAGAAACAACAACGCGTGATAACGGTGCCGATTTTCGTAATTTTTATTTTGTATTATTTTTTGTTTTGTTACAAAAACATAAATAATAAAAAAAATGAGAAAAGAATATACACATATAAGAAAAATAGAAGTTTGATAATATAATAATTATATTTTAAAAAGTACAACTAATTTATTTTCAAAATTTTTTTTTTTTTTGTTTGCTGAGGGGGTTTTAAAGGTAGAGGGATAGAGCTAGTCAAAAAATCACTGTTCGACAAATCAATTTTTAAGATGACTTGGAGAACAGTTTATAATTGCAAGAACTTTGATCGTGTATCTATTTGTTATTATCTTTTTTTTTGTTGCTAATTTCGTTTATTTAAAAAAATGCTAACAGAACAGAAGCAGATGGTTGATTACAAATATTTTTAATTTTTTTTTAGTAAAGGAGATAAAATTATTTTTGGAACAGAGCGCTGAGAGCCATTACTCAATAAAGCTAAGCACATTCCATTATCATCATAAGAAAAACAAAAAATATATAATTATTTAAAAACTAAAAATAATTGAATAGGAATTTACGAATTATTCTCATTATGCGCTTCTGTGTTGCTAAGCATATAAAACACACTAAGAAATATACAAACAAAAAAATTAATTTTCTAAATCGATTAAATAAAAAAAAAAAAGTAAATCAAAATGCACGAGAGGTTAATAAAGTGCTAAAATCGTACAACTTCACTCGATTTGTTTGCTTTTTCGTATGCACTAATTGAGAGCTGAAAGTGCTAGTGCCGATTATGAGTGAATTTCTAAAACAACAAAATTTAAGATGTGTTTTTAAAAAGGTTACGTGTGCACTAATGTGCCTATTTAACTTTCTAATGCTGTTTTCGATTGGTTGTCTGGAGTTACTCCTTTTTCACTGTTTCTATTCAATTCCTATCGAATATGGAAAACCTGGAGTGGAAGAAGTAACTCCGAACTTACCACTCGAAACTGACATAACTTTGGTCTGTTTAAAGTGAGAAGTACTTTTGTTTTTAATTGATTTGAAATGAAGATTTTCTTCCCCAATTAGAACATTTTATATTTTCTGACATTAAAAACTTTTTCATTGGATATTCTCTTTCCAAAAACTGGTTAATTTGATAAGTTTTACCAAAAAAAAGCATTTTGATTGAAAACAAGTGAATCTAAATGAAATTTAAACATATTGCAAACACATAGGTCTAATTCTGAAAAATCTTTGTTTCTGAAATCAATACTGTTCCTACTAACTATTTAATCAAACTTGCGAGGGTTAAACATTGCAATCAAAGCTTATTCAAAAGATAAATCAAGACTTGCGAACAAAGCAGTAAGTTTTAATACACAAACATGAAATGTGGAAATACATGCCAGTCATTGATTGATAGCATATTTCTCCTAAGAAAACACTATTTTTTTGCGCCACTTGAAAAGAAAAACAAGCCTCTTTTAGCTTTTTTATTTCATTAATTGCAAAATTATCATTTCAAATGATTATCGAAGGTGTTTTAAAGTATAGCAATTGAGCGTTTTCAAAAATTAACTGGGCCCAGATCGCGTAAGACTAAAACGATTGTTCGATTAAACGATCGTCGTTTTGACTATTGCTCTCTCTTTATTTTCCTATATGTGTGTGACAAAACAGATATAGCCTACGCTAGATGTGAAGCGCTTTAAGTGTTTGATATCTTTGAACAGATTGCATATCAGCTCCGTAATTGGTGTCATAACCGGGCACTGTCTTATATGCAAGCACGCGAAGCAGCTTGGAGTTTTCGCAAACGACTTTTGCAGAAGCTGTATGGACGAAGAGGAGGACGATTCTGTTCCTCATCTTCTCTGCACATGTCCTGCCCTATCCCAAAGACGTAGGCTCCATCTCGGAGACTTCTTCTTCAATGATCCTAGTGATCTGACAATCATAGACATAAGTAGTCTCGCAGGCTTCATAAGAAGCTCCAACTGGTTTTAACGAGTGGGGAGAAAATCCTTCAAGATTCACGTGGTATCACAACGGGCCCACTTATGGTCTAACCGTGTCCGTTCTTGCTGGCGCTACTTCAACCTAACCTAACCTATATGTGTGTATGCAGACAGCTGTCGATTATATGACGTGACGATCGTTCAATCGAACAATCGTTTTAGTCTTACGCGATCTGGGCCCTGATATTTTTTGTAAATCTTTTTTATAATCTAATTACATTTGTTTCATTGAATAGTATACTCCAACAATTTAATATAAATGTGATCTCACACTTGTGATTTCACACATAAGTTCTGAATGAGAGCCATTTGACTAAATCAGCCATACAATTAAAAGAGAATCAGAAACCTGTTGATTGCCCCTATGAATTACTTCGTTGTTTTGTTTACAATATTTAATAGACAGAGTTTGCTTTGACATTTCGGGGGGTAACAAATCTAGTGCTTGATATCCTTAAATTACTAAAACCTATTTAATATGCCTGCCTTTGCAAATTAAGAAAATAGATTATAATGGGAAATAAAATATACCCAATTGGCTCTTTAAATACAATATATAATTTAATTAGCCGCCGTCGGTCGTGTGCATTTGAGTGTAATTGTACGATAAAGCCTTACAAACTGTACATATAAAAATAAATTCCTTCTACAAACGTATCGAGTTTCCGAGTTAGTGTGGAAATGAATTATCTTTTCTAATTGCATACAATTGCTCATAATTATTATGTTCGTGACTAAAACGATTACTTTTTAGTTGGAAATTAATTTGCATTTGCATTTTGCTTTTAAGTATTAATAATAGTAAACTAACCACTATAAATATTATTGTGCTAACCATTGCTAAGGGTATTTTCTTTGAGCTCTTAAGACTTTTTTTTTGTTTTGTTTTTTTTTTTTTTTTATAGCAGAATCAATTAACTATAAATAAAACAAATAAAAGTATAATAACATGCATATCCATACCTATGCCGAAGGGTTTGCCTGGTGAATCATCATTTGAACCCTTACCACCGAAACTATGCCGATTGCGTACACCAAAGTCTCTAGTTCCTTGTTGACCTAGAAAGTAAAAATTAATTTATATCGAATTAGATGATTGTAGTTTTAAATAAAATATTTTACCTGATTGTGATAAAAATTGCTTGGAAAAGTCTGTATTGTTAAGATCCACAAATGACTCTGAACGCCCAACATTGATCAATGATTCCATGGACACATCGAATCGCATTATCTAGATGGAAACACAATTGATATCAGTTTTATTGGGACAAAGCATTTATTTGCAACTACGTTCCAAATCAATCATTGCAAAATTTTCTAGCAAACAAAAAAAAACTATAAGAACACATTCCACAAAGAGGCGTCTGTATGTGTGTTTACTTTATTTTCTTTTCGTGGAAGCTAAGCAACAAAAAATTATAAAATCAAAAGGACACAACAACAACAAGTAGAAGTTTTTGTTTTCTTTACACAGATGAAGAGCTTTATGTTATACTTACACCACCAGTGGCAGCTGTGTCTTTCACGGCCTTTATTGTTATTGTTTGTTGTGAGAGTTGTAAGGCCGAATAGAAACGATAGAGTTTCGATAATGTGGGACAACAAAACACAGAGAGACAACATAGGTTTGTTTTTTTTTTGAGTGTTTTTTTTTGTTCAAAATACAGAAGTACATAAGTGTGAAAGCAGTGAAGAAACAGAAAGTAACAAAAATTTGATTTTGTGAATAAAAATTGAAAAGAGAAAGACACCGAGAGCAAGAGTGAAATTCTTCTTTTTTGTTCTAAATGATGAGCATTTTTTTTGTGTATTAAGAGCACCCTTGTGAAGCTTTGTGCTGGACAAGAAAATGACTTTTGTATATGTTACCTGAGAGAAGTTCGGTACACTGACGGTTTTCCTCATGGAAAGTGGTTGTCCGTGGGCGGTTTCAAGCTCCTTTACAGCCACGTTCTGTCGCAAACGATCCAGAGTTAGGATACTCTCCACAGCTGAGACACCTTTTGTATATTTTTCTGAAATATATGATATCAATATACAACAATATATACATATGTATGGTATTTTGTATGCTTACCAATATAGGTCTCTCCATCACTGGTCGAACAATCATCACCACTAGCAGCTAATTGCGCCAACGACTCCCTATCTTCAAGCTCTTCTGATGCCTTGGGAATATTTGAGACAACTTCATATGTTACACCAGTCAGTGCAATTGCATTCTCCAATCTAACTAGGCGGAATTTTTTCAGCCTATCGGTAATACTTTGCCTTTTGTAAATGTTTAAACTCAATCGCTTACGCAATACCAAATCCATTGGTGCTGGATGTGACAACCGAACAGTGGTTCGCAAAATCAAGTAGACTCGCTCATTTGCTTCGGTTACACGATTCAGTGCCTGACTGTCGTGCATGGATGAATCCCAACTGGCAATTGCACAGACATCTTTGTCTAAGTGTTGCAATATCTGAAGGGTGTAGAACTTGTGACCATGTTCTTTGGAAAGAATAGAATTTAAACCCGCAATCGAGAATTCATCATTCGTATTTTGGGCTGATAGATCATCAGCATTTAAATTGAGGAAGATCACAGGTACATGGGGCTCCATTCCAGCTGGAGGATCCCATGAAGCTGGTGCACCAGGAATACCAGATCCTGGTGCTGGGACAAGAACTGCATTTCGCTCTTCTGTTAGCGATACCCATTGATGAACCAAGCTCAGCTCGCGTTCACGTTCTTCCTCACTCTTGTCTTCTTTTTTGATAAGTTTTTGTATCTGCTGATCGAGATACTGCCGACGTCTACCCAAAGCCTCACTCCATTTTTCTCGCAGAACTGTTAAATCCTCCTCTTGATAAGAGTCAAGGGGACGCTGTAGCCTTGATCTACCACTTACACTTCCAACAGCAATGTTCACTATCGACTGGCATATAATTGGTAGCGTGCCTGAATTCTGCACGGGCTTAACACGCACATGAATTCGCCGCTGTTGACCTTGACGCAACTGGTATACTCCACCAGTGAGAACCTCATTTCGATTGGTCACCTCTACCGCCGAGTATTCTCCATTGTCATTAAGTTCATGGATCTCAACCCAAAGTTCAATCTTACGCGAGAGCTCAGCCCAACGATCGACCAAAGAACGCGCCTTAGCTTGTTGTTGTTCCACTTCCCAGCCTTTGGACTTTGAAAATCCAGCACTTCGATGTCCCCATACTTCGATAGACAATGCTCCCTCTATGCAATGCTCCAGGAACTCCTCATTTATCGAAACAGTAAAATCCTTTGTGTGTTCAAAATTAAACGACTTATTTTGGTCAGTAGTGGGCAGCACCTCGTCATTTATAACTGGCACAACTGTCTCTTGGTGTCCCCAAAATGTGTACTGGCAAAATACAAAATTCGACAATGACAATGGCAGACCAGACGCCTGTTTTATGGTCACTCGACATGTTATAGAATTTGACATTGGGTCACTTGGATCATATTCATCGTCTCGGCTATCGGTGGAGCTATCAGAAGCCGACTCACACATTCGATCCTGCGGCAGCTGTCCGGCTATGCGTGATATTTCCACTTGAAGTCGTCCAGCGACTTCACCCTGTTGGCTTATAATGGGCGTATGATAATCTAACTTGACATCATGGAAAAGCACCTCAAGAAATATATTTGCCACCCCAATGAGATTGTGGTTCTCTTGTGATTCATAAAATGGATCTACCGGCTTCTGTGGTCCACCCTCCTAAAAAGAAGGAGGTTTCTTGTAAAAAAATTGTTTTCATACATACATTCAATGATGAGAGGTGTTTTTTTGCATGAGTGAAAAAATTGATCGAAATTACCTCTTCGTTGTCCTCGTCGTCACTTAAAGCCTCAATTATAGGCTTTAGTGGAAAAGCAGCGTTGTTTTTTTTGGGTTAATGATGAAAAGTGAGTTTGATTAGTTATTATGATTTTTTTAATTTATATTAGAGAGAGAGATAGAAAATGATTTAATGAACTTAACAGAAAAGAAGAAAAGACAAAATTGATTGCTTCTTACCAATCCGGATAGAATGTGCTCTTTGTGCTCTTGGTACATTTCACGCATGTCAATAAGTTTGTTTTCCAGTTTTTCCATTGTCCATATTTGGCTGCCAGAGTTGACACGCTTCACTAGAATTGCTGGCTCGCTAACGAATGCTCCACGCTATGTAAGATAATTTTGTATTAATATTTTTAAAAAATCTTTCAAAATGAATTATTGATGGTTTCTGGTTTGATTGAGGATGAAAGCTTACCCTTCGATTTGGAGACAAATTTGCTGGTGGAATTTGGAGGGTAACACTGAATTTGGTCTTCTTTTCCATTTCTTCGGCTAAGAAATTGGCTTCTTGAACTAGAGCGTTTGCACGCATTATATCGGTTTTTAACTGGCCTAACGAACGCTTAAACATTTCATCGCGTTCCTAAAAATAGTTAAAATATTTTTGTTTGATATTTATCGTTAGCTTGGAGTATTGAAGCACACTTACATGTGCCCATTTTTCAACTCTCATTTGTGAAGTTGGTGTATTGGGTGTAATTTTTCCCAATCTCAATGGATCGTATGGTGCATACGGTGGATATGGGGTGCTTGGTGATAAGATATTCCTTAATTGTTGAAACTGGCGTTCATATTCCTTTTAAATAAAACACAGTTATTATCGTTACAAATGTAATTTTTTTTTTAAATAACCTGTCTCTGCTTCTCTAAAGCCACTTGCTTATCTTCCTCATGCTGTCTTTCAAGCATTGCTATAGCCGTCTGTATAGGATCGTTGCTTAATTCGTTTTGCATGATTTCATCACGCGCAAAATTATAGTCAATTAGCTGGGCGGGTGTTTGTGGTTCGGAACTAAGATTGGTATTTGTGGCACTTTTTGGACAATTCACACGAAAAAAATGATGATTTCCCCATAAAATACGATCACCATGATGCAGAGGGTTTTTATCCACTGCTGGTGATCCATTAATAAAACATCTTGCACCTTGTATAGGTTCCATGAATAGTCCACCATCTTCGATTATGATCACACAATGTTCGGGTTGTATACCGAGACCAGATAATTGTATATCTGGCTGTTGACCAGAAATGCTATGACCACCAACCAACGTACGTTCCTGAAAATATTTTATAAAGTTAAGTTATTTCAACTTTGTAAATATTTAAAATATTTTGAATTAACCTTTAGGTAATAAACTAATAATTCATTTAGGGACGGATCTGCATTCAAATTGACTAAATAGTATTTATTCTTTTCCACCTTGATGCCACTGGCCTGTACACTAATGCCCATTTTTTCCAGAGCTTGTTGACGCTCATTTTGTATTCGTTCGGTCTTAACTAGCTTCTCTTCCCAAGTCTGAGAAATTTGCTTCATCAAATTTTCACTTTCAGCTAGTTTGTCGTGGATATCCACTCTCTGAATATCACCTACAGGAGAACCCTGGAGAAGAAGAAAACAAAAATTAGAACCATTTTCAATGAAAGTGAACTATATTATATATTTAAACTTCAACGTCATTTGATACATGTTTTGAAGTAAAAACTGAAGTTTAACGGCATTGATAAACACTCACCGTGGCATGTTTCAGCATATTACGCAATGTCTCCACTTCATGTCGCAGTTCTCGAATGATTCGTGCATTTGGATCTTCATTTACCACAGCATGATTGACGATTCTCTTAGCTCTATCAGCATATCGTAACGTCGAGAGTGTTTCTTCAAAATTATCTGCAGCAGGTGAGATCGTTGCCACCATTACAGTCTTTGAATTTCCACCAAGATTATCCTTTAATAACCAAGTCAAAACTGAATCGCGATATGGAACAAATTTATCGTTTCGATTATTTTTTCCTATCGATTGATCGGCCAATTTTGAGATGACAAGTCCGAGTGTTGTGAGTGATCTAAAAACAAACACAACAAAAAACAAATATTCACTCAGTTATGGCTCATTTCCTCTAATCTACTCACTTGTTGATGTTTGATCCTTCTTTGAGGCGATCTCCAACGGCACCAGTTTTAACTGCTCGCTCACTACCAGCTAAATCGACTAGAGACATGCGAGAGACTTTTTCTCCGCTAACACCAGATCCAAAGTCTGTTAGAATTTGTGTTAGTACAACCGAAAAGACGGCATGAGATCTTGATGATTCGGCGTTCATGTTTGTTGCAGCAACAGTTCTGGATTTATTACCCTCTGTCATTAAATTATCCACATCCTGAAATTATAAAGAAACAAGTTATCATACAATTTTACATTGGCATTCTATTTTTTTTTTTTAATTTAAATTACCTTGTATGATGTGACAGCTAATTGTGATAGACCGTCCACATATGGACCAAGGACATTGTGCTCACGGACTTTCAAAGACTGTTTGTTTGGTTTTGGATCTAAAAGATCATGAACTTTTTCATTGTAGATCTCCATATAAGATACTTCAACTTTGTATAAAAGTTCCGATGATGTCTTAGTACTGATCGATCCAAATAGCTCGTCACAAAGACGTGGAATTATACCTTTGGACTCTTGGGTTCCCATCATCGTATATGATTTACCAGAGCCTGTTATAAAATTTTTAAAAATAAATGAAATTTAAGAAAATAACATGTTTATAGGGCAAAGGTTTTGGTAGGTTACCAGTTTGTCCGTAAGCAAAAATGCAGGCATTATAACCTTGGAATGCATTGTCAAGAATATCTCGTCCAACTGAAGCAAAAACATCTTCTTGTGAGGCAAAATTAGCATCTTCTGGATCAATGGAGAAAAAACAATGATCAAACGCAAATGTTTTCGGTTGTTTTCTGAAAGGTAATAAAAAAAGCAAAATTTAATTAAGAACGAACATTTTTACGCTAATTAAAATACATAATTATTTTTAACTTATATTCTTTTGATAAGATAGACCAACCAATAACAAGACCACAAAATACGAAGTGGTTAAATCTACTACAGTTTATCAATTTCCCTAGTAAATGGCAGAAGCTTACGCCAAAAAAAACGGTATGCGTAGGAAAATATTGAAATATCACAATAAAATAATTAAATAAATTTGTTCAGATTGTTATTTTCATCTTCTATAGTCGCTGTTAGCGGTAAATTATTAAATATGCCGTTTTTATTTCTGTAATAGGGTGATTCGTCAACAAAACTGAGTCATAAAGGTTGAGATCAGACAAGACCAAAATTGAAAGCTAGGAGAATTCTGTTTTCCCCGTTTAGGCGAGGGGCAGAATGTAAAAAAAAAATACTTTAAATAGAAAAAAAAAATTAAAAAGCATCGGCAAACACCTACAATCTTTTCTTCAAGCCTTTAATCAATTATTATTGTTTTTTTAAATCAAGTTGCTTAAAAAAATATAAGCGCAAAATTTTAGTCGAATTATTAATCTTCTAGGCGTTGTGTGTGTTCAGTTGGTGTCGGACCACCGGGAAATCTGCCCCAACACCAGCGCAAAGGAATCAATTATTTTGGGTTCTTTAGGACAGGAGTATAGTGGTTCATGTCTTGTTGATGTTTTATGCTGCCATTTACAAAAATTGATATCTTTAGATAGGGTGATGATGATGAATGACTTTTGTGCCACCTAGAACAACACAACAGCCCAGTGTGAGTACAAAATGTAGGTATTCTATTGGGACTAGTAAATACCGATGGCGGCGCTAGTGTCCATGGCCGCCACTACGGACATTGACCATAGATAAATCATTATGTAGATGATAATCTTTGGACATTGACCATAGACACATCATTATAAAGATACATTGGCCTCGTTCACGTTGCACTGAGATATGCTATCTCGAATACTCGAATACTCAAGTACCCGTATATGTTTGTGAACTACTAGAACCGGATAGGTTAACTAAGCACACAATTCAACGTAACAATTAAACTTGAAGTCAGCTGTTCTTGACATTTGTCTTCAGATAACTGAGTAATCCGAGAATTTTTGGGATATATTTAGATTTATTTTTTGAGAACAGCTGTTTTCTCATCGGCTGTTTTTTCTCATGGGATTACAACAACACAAACCAATCCGGATTGCTTGGAATTGGTGAGTGAACCATAGATAAATCATTATCAAGATGAGAATCCTCGGTTCATCCGTGGTAGCGGCCATTTTGTGTAGTTCATGAAATGTTCACCAGGGTCGCATGCTAATTTGCTGGTGCTAATAGATACAAAATAGAAAACAGAAATCTCTTTTATTTTAGCTTAGCAACAATCGTTATACAGGTTATCGTAAGGCTACATGTCTATGAGGGCCTATTACCTTATAGTTAATTCCGAAGTCAGTAGAAAGAATACTTGTAGACCATATTTTGCAATTAATATTAATATCCTGATAAAAATGAATGGATGAACCTTTTTATCATTTTCTTTGATTAAACTTATATATAAATATGTATTCTCAAACTCTACCGTCTATTCCCATGGTCACCATTTTGTCCTTCTACAAAATGAAGATATAACTGTAGCCATTCAGTAGGCACTATACAATAATCAAAATAATATATATTTTTTTCTTCTTGCTTTGTGTCCTATTACTCCTGCTTAGATATTTTTGACATCTCAAGTTATGAACCTACATTTATGTATAGCTATAGTAGAAGTAGTTCCTTCTTTGGAATAATCTCCAAAGGCTTAGCATTATGTATACTTTGCACACTAAGCCTATAGAATTGACTTTTTGACTGTAGTGTCATTGATACATTGCCAGTACTCGTTTTTGTTTTGGATTTCATTTTGTTGGTTGTTTTTTTTTTTTCTATCTTATTTTGCTGATGCAGTCTCAATATTATTTTGACATTGAAAGTTTTTCTTTTTGTTACGGTAAAGTAGTCTTTTATGTCAATTTTTTGTTGTTGTTGTTCTTACCAGAAGGTACCACCCAAAAAGGATTCCAGCTAAAGGAGACCAGATGACAAACACAATCTAAGGTTCCTTTCTGTCTCGACATTATCAAACTGACGTCAGTTTGTGATGGCACAACTTTACTGATACCCTCCCATCATAAACAAGCAAAATAAAGCCTTTTAATGACTACATTCCGGATAGGAGACGATTACAAAAAAAAAGAAGACTAATGAAAGTGGGTGCACTATTATTTATAATATGAAAGGCTTTTTGCATGGCCAAATAATGTATTCAAGCTGTTTTATCCGTAAAAGATAAAAAGACACACCACCTACAGAGAGCATCTTGAGATTCTTTTAAGGCAATCAAAGCACTGGATGTCTATGTATATAGTGTGTTGTATATGGAAGTCTATAAACAAGGAAAAGCATCAAACCACATGCTGGATACACTCTTCAAAAAGCCATAAAAAGTTCTTAGGAATTACGGTCTATAGGTACCTATTCTTCAGTCTTCACGTCACTTGTATTTATAGCATCACATCATTTTTTTGTTAGAACTGAAAATAAAGGCAAAATGAAATCCATCTCTGTCTATAGAAATGGTTTACACGTTTGGTTCATTTGCATTTGGCACGCAACCTGTTTTCCATATCTTTTTATCTCTCCTAAAGTGGAATAAAATATATGTGAAAAGTGTATTTGTATGTATGTATATCTGGTGACAGATACATGAATGAATGGGAGGTATAGGTACTCTAGATACGACGACGACGTTTTCGTTCCCCTTGCGAAGCTTCCTTCCGTTCTACACTTTTTTTCTTTTGACATAATTTCAGATTCAGTTGAGTTCTTTTAAAAATCGATTTTGCGGTCAAGTTGAGAACTCAGGTGAAGCATTTTACTACCTATATGTAGCTACTATATGGGCTATAGACAATTGTCAGTTCTTTTTTGTTGGTTTGTATATATAAACTCGTTTTATGGAACTGTCATCTTCTTTAGGAACTTTAGGTCGATTGTGTAAGGACTACGTTCTCATTTCAAATAATTGGTTGTATTTCCTTGTTGTATAGAGAGAGGAGAGGGGGAAAGGAGGAGCGGACTCGTTCCTTCATAATATATTGGTTTTATTTCTTTGTTACATAAGATAGAAGGAATAAGGTCGGGATTTGTTTTTGCTGTTGTAGGTACCTACTGAGTGAGAATGTAAGTCGTCCTCCATTCGGGAGGACAATTTATTCGAACGTGATATGAAAAGGACAATTGTGATGTGATTGTGCTGGGGACTGGTGTCTTTTAGTTGTAATGTTAAAGTAAGCTGTTACATGCTCTTGCTCTATATCTATTGTCTATACACTGCTGCTGGTGTATAAGCCCGCCAAAAAGGAATATATAGGTACAGTCAATCAAACTCATATTCGTACAGTAGACAACATGCAGTTGTTATTCCAATTATTTCAAAGACCACAAACAAATCCGAACAATATTTGATGTCAAATCAAAGATCTAATGTACATTTAATATAAACACACTAAAAAAGTACCATCCCTCATCAAAAGGGGACAATTATTTACAAAATTCCAAAAACTTGTGTTCAAGAAGACAAATTCGTATTCAAGTGGTTTCTGTTATACTTAAAGAAAATCAACACAATTTGAACATTTTGATGCATACAACTTATTCTGTATGCCATGTTCTAGTCTAGCAAGGATTTTGAAAATTTATTTGACGTTTCTATTGAAATTTCACCATATTTCCTAATAACTTCTTTTTCAACACTCTTGCATTTGTAATGGCCACTTTCCAAGGTCGCTGGTGTAAATGGCTCAATAAATCCTCTAAAGGATTAATACCTGCTCAAAATGGTGAAGCTTTCATTAATGTTGGACAGTTGTAGACAGGCAAAATGCCAGTGTTATAAACTTTGTTCATTGGGTGATTGTTCTTGTAGAAATTAATTGTCTTTAAATTCCAATTTTTGTGCGCTCTTAGGATTTATTTTTTTTTCTTCAAAATTTCAATATATTTTATGTGGTCTAAAATTCCTTCAATGATATCCAGCATACCAACCCTAGCTGTCGAGGAACCACCCCAAACCATAACCTAGCCTGTTTCATATTTTACTGCATAAATCGCAAACTTTGATACATAGTGCTATGCACTCTCTATAATGCCTTTGGACGCAAAAACCTTATTCTTAAACTTATGCAACGTTGAATAAAGGCAACATAAGCTAAACGCGTTTGGAGGTTGTATAGAGCCAACATAAGGGTTGTTTAGTATTGGAATGTCACTTTGACTCACACACAACAATAATGTAGATAGATATTAGGGGTGCGCTTATTTTTGTAATCTTTGAGGTGTTGAAATCTGACTATCAAAATATTTTATAAAATTAAATACAACAATAAATAATGTTGGTTTTGTTAATTTATTGTACATTTTTGTTGTGATATTGTTTAAATAAAATTAAGAATATTTTTTTGTGCACTTTATTTTATAGAATCTACTTAATAAATGTAAAATATTTAAAGATTTTCCATCAAATCTTACAACTTTTGCAAATGCTCGACGGCATGTGTGATTTAAATAAAATTATACAAAGATTCACCTTTATCACTTTTACGGGAAAATACAAATACATTTTAAGCATTACAAAATAAGCACCACCCTTTTATTTTTCTCCTCAACAATAACATCACGATGTGAGTGAATGGAACAATTCATGGAATAAATCAAAAACGGCTTTTTTTTTTGTTTCAAATATTTTTAATTTTATTTGCAAACACAAAACACCAACAAAGTAACTGTCTAATTATAATAATATTAAAAGAAATAAATAAAAAAAAAACAAAAAGAATCTAATCGCCAGCAGAACTACTTCTATTGATTTGTTCAGCGGATTCTAATGAATACGGCTGTAACAGTTTTACTATGTTTATAGAACTTATTATTAATTTTATCGGGCAACTCTTCTGTTAACTAATGTTAACATTTTTGAAAGTTGCATTTTAAACGCCATTGCAAAGTACCAGAAGTAACTTCATTACAAGTTTTGACAATTCGCTCGTTGATTTTGTATTAATTTCGCCGATATCGATGCGTTTTTTTAAGAGTTCTATATTGTTCAAGTGTTTTAACTTGCATTTTGCTTGTTTACAACTGTCCAAAAGTAATAGAAGCCTCAGATATTAAGAAGCAGATATTAATCCTTAATATAGAATCTATATACTAGACGCTTTGGAAAATGACCATTACAAATGGAAGTGTTAAAAAGGGAGTTCTTAAGAATTGTGGTAAAATTGCAATTGAAACGCCAAACAAATTCCAAAATCGTTTCTAAAAAGACTAAAACCTGTCATACCGAACAATTTGCATGCATCAAAATGTTGAAATTGTGTTAATTTCCTTTAAGTATCCCAGAAACCATTTGGTGAACGAATACGAATTTGTCTTTTTTCACACAAGTTTTTGGAATTTTGTTAATTAATGTCCCATTCTTGATAAGGGATGGTACTTTTTGTGTATTTCATATTAAATGTACATAATATCTTTGACTTGACATCAAATATTGTTCGGATTTGTTTGTGCTCTTTGAAATAATTGTAAAAGAACTGCATGTTAGCTACTGTACGAGTACGAGTTTGATTGACTGTACCTAGTTCCAACGAAAATGGTACAGATTAAATTTCAATATACTACTTTTTGTGCATGGAATACTTTAAAAAAATGAACAATTGGGTCTCACGAAGTTGCTCTTATTGTTCATGTTGAAGAGAGGTGGGCAATTCCCCCAGTTTAGGCGAGAGGGAATTGACTTTATTTTGAACATACCTAATTTTCCATAAGAGTGAAAGTGTTTGATTTAACATTTTGTTTTCCATTTTCGCTAGAATATTATTTAAGTATAAAATCAATTTTTTTAATAAAATTATTAATCAGCCCTATCACGAATTCCATCGTAATCGAAACTTCTACGAATCCCTAAAAACCGGATCACAGAATCCATCCTTGTCGAAAACCCCATACAAATTGCAACTACGAACGGATTTGGGGATAGTTTTTTTCAGGATTCGTAAAATGTTTCCGATTAAGATGGAATTTGTGATAGGGCTGAATATTTATCAAATAGGAATACAATTAGCTTTATGCTCGAAAATGTTTGATTCTTTCAATACTTGATTATTTGTGAAAATCGGTTCATTATGAGAAATGGAAAACAAAAATAGTACTTAATAGCGTAAAATTTTGAAAAAAAAAAAATTGTTTGCATTTTATTTTTTTAAGTTTAAACATTAATTTTTAAAAAACTGGTCACTTTGACAACCTTATTTACAAAGAAAATAAAAGGAGTGATTTATCGCTTTACAAAAAGGTATAACATGGCATTGCAAGTTCTACCTAATAATTTTGTTTCAGTTTTAAGTCAACTTTTTTAGAAAATTATCGTTTCCTCCTAAGCAGGAGGAAAAAGACCCCCCTCCCATACTAACTTTTATTGTCTCTACTCAAACTTAGTGATCTAGTTTTTTGAGAAATATTATGCGAATTGCCCTGTGTAAAAGGTCAGGCAGAGTCAGGACTGAGGAGCCTCGAAAAATATTTTCAAATGCATATAAACGAAAATGAATATAAACATTTTTCATGTATCCTGATACACGTATCCTATACCTTTGTGGGATCAAGTTTTGAACGTTCAGTTTAATTAGTTGCTATTGTAGCTAAATGTTTATTTATAGTGTTCACTGTCTTAAATCTGAATCTGAGTAATAAATTAATTGCAAAGCTGACATTTATTCAAGACTGAAAAAAAAATATAACAATGGTAAATTAGTGATTCGTGCTCCAAGCTAACGTCATCATAAATTTGGCTAGACAATGAACAACAGAAATTTACCAAACTCCCAAGGTTTTTCGAGAGTACAAAATTAAAACAAATAAATCCTATAGGTAGTCACAAATTTCTTTGGTCAAGAAAATATATGTACTCGGTTGGTGCTGGTGGTGAGAGAGCTGACCCCAACCACCAGATGGGCTCATCAGCCCTTATTATCAAATTATCAAGCTATTTATAAGAGGTTTTAATCTCATAACGGAGGGTAGCTTGCTTTTGCTTTATTGACTTTATCAGCAGCTCTTTAATGTAGCAGTGTGGTGGCGATTTAATCATAATGAAATAAAAATATTCGTTAACTTATTATAACCATAAAGGGGGTATCGTCCTTTCCAAAATACATACATACCTACATTATATATTTGTACATATACATATACAAAATTATATTCTACCCTTATGACTTTGAACCCCCAAATTGCATTACGTCATTTTTGACAGTGGCGTTGGTGTTGTTTGTATCAACGTCGCGTCATGTCTCGTCGACTGTTGGAAAATTTGATCCAATTTCTGTTTAGCACGCAACATTATAAAATATATCTATATATGTATTCAAAATATACAAACATTATAATTGAATTGGAAACGTAAACAAATTACGACCTGCTTTCGTTGGGTGTTGGATAAAAAGGAGCGGCAGTTTTTTGTTTGCTACTTAATCATTGTTACATGTTTCTTTTTATTCAATTTATTATTATATCGAAATTAGAATGAGGAGTAAGCATAGAGTTGGTGACATAAGGCACGGGAACCAGTGTTTTTTTTTTTTTTCTTATGAATAGAAATATTCAAAGTTTAATAGAATTCTTTATAAATAGTTTGAATTTTATTCTTGACCTTGGAACTGCGGAACTCGTAGTTGGTAAATGAAAGCATTGAACTTATTTTGTGAGTTTTATAGGCATTTAAGAAAGGGAAAACGAGAACGTTCTCTTCAAACCTTCAGAACAGAACTTGTTTTTTTTCACAGTAGGGATTTTGAGATTCTTGTGTGAAGTTCGTTTTGCGAACGGTTGTGGCGCATTGATTGAATTATAAGTAAACTCAATCCCAATTGAATAATTTTATGAATCCAATTTTATGAATTCAGTAGCTTTACTGAGATAAGACGAAAAAGTTTAGATGTTAAATAACTTTAAGTAAGGTACTAGGTTTAACATTGTATTTTGCTTATTTTGAAGGATTTTATCTCCTAACATTGTACTTGAGTTAAAATTAAAATCAACAAATTTTTTATATTTTAAATATTGTACTAAATCCATCTGAAAAGGGATGCACCACCCTGCGTCGCGGTCTATTGTGTTCCAGCAATAAAATTCATGTCGATTACAGAATCCGCAAAATTGTATTCCCGGGGAGTTGACTCGATTCGCAACGACTCCACATGTTCGAGATTCTAACAGATACGGTATCCGAATCCAAAAAAAAATCTTTGTGTATTTGTTGCATCAGCTGATATCAGCTGTTTTTTAACAAGGGATTACAACAACACGAACAAATCTAGATACCTTTGGTTACGTATCCGAACGCGGTCACTTTTGTGCGGATTTGAACTCTCAAAAGTCATATGGAATGCGGATGGGCTTTTCAAACTACGTTACCGACATTCCATATAACTTTTGACTTTTCAAATATTCACCAAATACGTTGCGGGCCGACTCAACTATCGGGAATACAATTTTGCGGATTTTGTAGACAACATGATTATTGGCCACGTTCGGGTGGTAGGCAGATACGTATCTGAGATACGTTAGAATCTGATATGTTTTCGAACGACCGAAACCGGATACGTAACCAAACCAAACGAAAACCACCCTGCACAAAGGAAAATGAACAGATGAGATATCAGCTGTTCGTAAATGTAAGGAGATCCGAAAATGTTTGGGATATTTTTAGATTTCTTTTTGACATCAGCTGTTTGGTTCGTCAGCTGGGTTTTCCTTAGGCATTACAACAACACGAACAAATCCAGATACTTTTGGTAACCTATCCGACCACGGCCATTTTTTTTCTGGCAGCAACCTGTAAGGTATTTATTTGACGTTTAATGGAGATCTGAATGTTTCACAAAGGTGTGTTTGTTTTGTTCATCTTGCAAGTCCAATTAGTTTTCGTAAGGTTTTATTTAAAACTTGTGGTTTAAAAATAATGAATGGGGATACTTGTGTTTTCGCTTAAGGTTTTCAGCCAAAACTGATATTTTTGCGAAAACCGGATTTTGGGTTTGGTGTGAAAGGCTATTAATGTAGTTCAAATTAAATTAAAGGATATTAAGAGAGCTAAATATTGAAACGATTTGAGGAATTTAAATTAAACAAAACGAAGGGGAAATATTAAACATTATTTTTCAAAATTGTTTTTCAATGTAAACGAATGTCTTTTAAAGATATTTCTTATTACTTTGGGGGTTCAATTTTCTTATCTGGTATGCCACAACTTTACCAAACACGCAAAATAGGATTAATGGAGGATCTAAGAAATCCTCTGGAGCATATACCTACCTACTTTTGGTCGACCGTATTTTGGTATTGTTTATACCCCCATCACTATCTTCTAATTTCTTAGAGTTTCAGCTTATTTTAAGTTATCAGACGAATGGAAACATTTTAGAGAATGGGAGTGAAATTTAACCTATACATAGCACACCATCTTCAATTATTGTTTTCTAATCTTTGACTTGAATGCCTCTTTTAAGAAAGAAATTTTGTTTTTTTATCCCTCAACATTTTATAATATGGCTTCTTGTAGCCTCTGAGATAATGAGATGAGATTTTAGAAATTTAATTCAATATTGAACGTTATCCCCAAATTCATTCTCACTGTTAATAAGCTGTTTCAGAGTTGTTATTGGTTCCGTTTAAAATGAATTTCGACGTCTTAATCAAATATATAACATTGAGATTTTTAATTGGTTTTAACTTTTCATCTATAAATCGATATTTAGCCTAAAGGGATGGGAGTTCGGGATGTTGGTATTCAAAATGTGTGTGTTTAAGGGGGTTTGTGTTTATTTTATTTTGCTTACCCTGAGGCCACACGAGCCAGTGCCAGGCGGCACGCAACTTGTAAGCAAGTTGCTTTGAAGTATCTGTGGTCTCGTTCAGCTTTTTTCTAGGATAGCCTATCTAGAATTCTAAATACACTTAACAAACAATGATGTCGAATTCTGCATCCAGTCTTGCGATGGTCAACGCATAATACTGCCAATGCGTTGACGGATGCATTGACAGACTTTTCTGTCGCATCAGAGTAACATGGATTGATTTTCATCTAATTTAAAAATGTCGATTTGTTTAAAAATAGTTTAAAAACAAATTTGATTTTTTGGAGGTTTCTTAATCTATCATCATCGTAGCCATCCTTTAATGAAATTTGACAGTTCATACGTTGACAGATAGGTAAGAAACTAAATTAGGCCATACGAGGAATATTTCGTTCCAAAATGTCACCGAAAGGCGACTTTTCCCACGCAAAAAATTTAATCTCAAAAAATTCAGATATCTTTAAGTTTTTCAATAAATCATCTACGTAGCAATCTTTCAATTTAATTTGACAGTCTATGGCTTGACAAATCGGTAACAGAATGTACCAAATGTCACCCGAAATCCCCAAAATTCTCATTTTTCCCAAGCAAAAAATATACTCTCAAAAAATTAGGATTTTTAAGAGATTTTGTATAAATCATCATAATCATAGCCATCTTTCAATCATATTTGACACTTGCCTATTTTGGTCCCTCCCCTAATTAAAAGTTGTGGCAGAAAGAATATTTAACTTTTCATTACATTTTCAACGAAAAGCTATCGATATCGCTTCATATACAAGTCTGAACGAGACAACTTTTTTCTCTACTGGCTTCCCAACTGGCTTCAAAAATGGCAAGCCAGTTGACGAGCAAGTTGCTCAGGTTTGTATGTGTTAGTAAGAAAATTTAAATTTATTGTAAATTGTAGGCCAGTACTGGCTCGTGTGGCCTCAGGGGTAAACGTATAGAAACATGTTGATGATGATATTAAAAATAAGTTATAAAAGTTTGTTGTTATAGATACACATTTTCAAAAATGATGGTGCAAAATTTAAATCGACTTAGTAGGGCGTTAAATCATTTTTAGTATAATACCAGGGTCAAAATTCTATTTTGGTAATTTTAAAGAGTTTAGCATCTTACTGTCTACTAACATTTTACTTAAATTAACACCACCAAATGGCTATTTTACATTTTGAGCGTGTCGTCAAATCTATATGACACTTTGACGTTTATGTCAAAATAAAGCTAAGTATACACTATTCGAAGATCTTTAGCCAATTTTCTATCAACCGTGTAAACATCCAATTTTATCTAGCAAAATTGTCAGAAAAAACAAAAAATTATGGCAATCATGTGAGCACGTCTAAGCACACAATTTTTCTAATAGATAATTGGACGATTGACAGATTAATTGGATATTGGAAGATATTCGTGCGAAGAATATTTTCCAATTTTTAATTTGCCAGATCTGTTTTTTTCTTTTGTACAAGAAATAACACAAATATTTTATTTGCATTTATAAGCTTTTGATTTTAAAACAAATTTAAAGTGTTCTTTTAAAAGGACAATTGGATGCAAAAATGAATAAGATGTTGCCGAAGTCAACGTCCGCCAAATTAGCGAAGAGCAAGTTATATAAAAAAAAGGTTGAAAAGGATTTGACTCATGAGTGCAGACTTTGCAGTTCATTCAGGAGATCGAGACCAGTAGATGTTTGTGGGATGCAGGTTGTGTGGTGCATAAACTACCTAAAGACACAGCAAGATGTTGGGGGCGCTATTGAGATGTCAACGCATTCAAAGCCAAATGGTCAAACATCTTAACAACATATTGGTTATGATTATGACGTCTCCAGTTGTGTGTTAATATGAAAATGTAAATTTAAAATAAAAATTGGTTAAAACAAATAAAATAAATTAAATATTTTAAACTATAAACTATACATTTTTCAATTTACATTTTCATCTTAACAAGCCACACCTGTATAATTTGAGCTTAAGTACAAGTACATGTACAATTCCTCGGTACTTTTACTTAAAAATTTTAAGTACCAGTACCGAGGAATTGTACTTGTACTTAAATTCCACAAAAGAATTTAAAAAATTGTATTCATTACTTTAGTAATTAAATACTGTACTTAAATACTTTTTCAAATACTTTTAATTCCATTTTTCATACAAAAAATCTGCCTATATTTCTCAAATGTATTTTTGTAGTACCAATTTGTCAAGGTCTTATGTTTATCTTCCATTACTTTAAACCTGTCAAGTCCCACAAAGTATGTGAAAACTAAGCCACTTTTTTCTTGCAATAAATTGATAAAAAAACTCATAAAATAACATCTCCTTAAACGCTTCACCAACGTAGGTATTACTCTAACCAGAAAAAAAAACACGATAAAATTATTTTATTTATAGCCTTACAACTTCCTGAAGAATCTTTCCCTTGAAGGAAAATGGCCGATAAAAAGGTCATCCCATTTACACTTCATCATAAATCTTTGATATAAAGTAATATGCATATATGTACGTACATATATGTACGGTCTTGCTATACAAACATGTCTCACAGCCGCATGTTCTTTCACTTGCATAAAATATTAGATTCGATAACATAAGTCAGATGGTGCCTGAAGTTGGGGCATCTGAAAATTTTATGATCCAATAAATTCTAAATCACTAAAACCAAAATAAACAAATAATATTCAAGTTATTTATTTGTTAATTCCTATATAACAAAGTCAAAGTTCGAATTTATGCGGAATCGATGAATGCGATGAACCATTTGCTTCAATAATGTGGCAATATTCAGATGCACATACATAAGTGATGGGATGAGTCATAATAAAGCCAGTCCATACGATATTTTTGGTATTTTGGCATTGGTATTGGTATTTTGTTGATAGTGGATTTGAGATTAAGTTACGCGCCGCGCCACCAAAGAGCAAGTTCAGTAAACTGACAAATTGTTCAAAAGGCAAGTTATCAATTTTGTTTGTTTAATTGAATCTATTGAGTAAGTTTACATTTAGTAAACAAAAGTACTTCGTTTACATTTGTTTCTATTTAAAAAATGTGTTTACCAACTACACATGGCTCCAAGTTTATTGGAGCCCTTTCCAGTTATACCCTTACTTCTGTACACATTTATCTTCCCGTCATAATTTGTACTCAAGTATGAATTAATTATCACAACTGATTACACAGTATACAAATATATTTCATAGAACACATTTCACCAAGATATTGGCAAACCGCGACATTATAGGGGAAGACAAAAATTTCTTTCATAAAAAAAATAAATAAACGAATAGTGCTGTGCATAATTTTCTTTTTTTCAGTCGTGATTCCTTTTTTGTAGTAGCCCGTAGCGTAATGGTTACTGCGATGGACTGTCACGCTGGAGGTCTGGGTTCACTTCCCAGCCCTGTCCACCTAAAAATTAAAAAGTTTTTTTTCAAGGCTACTGTCCCTTGCGAGGAATTGACAAATCCTCCAAGAGTATCACTTGTCATGAATAAGTGCTTCTCGTCTAGCCGTTCGGATTCAGCATACAAATTGTAGGTCCCTTCCATTCCTGTCACGCGCACACAGGATTGGTTGCAAGTTGTTAGTCACTAGGCCCAGGTTCTTCATGAGCCGTTGCGCCACCCAATTTTATATTTATATTAATTTATTTATTTAATTATTTATCCAAAACAATGAAGAATACGAAGACTGCGCTTTAAAATCTCTATTTTCAAACGTTTTTTTAGGAAGGGAGGGGGAGACACAGGTTTATCGAACTAAATATTTTATATAGGTAAAATCTAAGAGAAAGATGATACGACCATACTTATAATTATAGTCCATTTAATGTAAAGATAACTATAAATTTTCTGTAAGACAGGTTGGCTGTAATACCATTATAGAAAAAGTAGAAAGAAAACTGCAGACTTTTTGTTAATAAACGAAAAGTTAAGAACTTAAAAAAAATTTATTTGCACTTATGATGAAACTTTTAATAATATTTTGGCATAATGCTAGCTCAATTTCATCAACGACATGTTCTTAATTGTGTGCGATGTTTTTATAAACCACAAGTTTTGATAAAACACAAGCTTTTAGCCATTTCCCGGTGTTCGCGAAAATATCGGTTTTTGCTGAAAACCTAGATCGAAAACACATGTTTTCCCATACATTTTGCTTAACCACGAGTTTTAAATAAATCATGTTGGATTTGCAGGATGAACTTAATAAACACACCTTGTGAAACTTTCAGCGCTCAATGAAAACGTCATATAAATAGCTGACGGGCTGCTGCCAGGAAAAACTATTTTTTCAGCTGGAACACAAGAGACCGCGATGCAGTGTCGCGCATCCTTACTACTACGTGAGCTTGTTCGGATAATACATAAATTGAATATAAAGAATCAGAATTCATTGCATATCCTTTTTAAACTTCCAATATTTATAAATCGTCTTTTAATTTCGCATAAAACACTTGATTTTTGCCCTTTACTGTAGCACTGAAAATTTTCAAAGCGGCGCGTTCCTTCTTTGAGACCATTGCGTTCAAGCAAAAAAAAAAATGAAATGTCAAATAAAAACTTTTAATCTTTCGGCGTGAACGCTTTTCAAGTTTTCGTAAACCTATTGTCGAAAACTCCGTTTTTGGTTTGGTGTGAAAAAGGCTGTATAAATAAAACCTATCGAACAGTAGTTGGAGTTGCAAGTTGAACAAAACAAACACACCTTTTAAAACATTCAGCGCTCAATTTAACGTCAAATAAAATAGCTAACGGTTGACTGTCAGGTTGCTATCAGGAAAAATTAATTTTACGTGGTGAAACACAAAAAGCGACCCTGCCGCACACATCCTTACTACTAAGCGAGCTGGTTCGTTAGGAAATAAATTAAATATAATGGCGCAAAATTTTAAACATTGCTCATTGAAAGAATAAAGCCGGCTTTAGTTAACGTAGACGTACCTCAAAAAAACTTTTTTTTTTCATTTTTAACAAAGCTCTAAATATTCAAAACTTAAAAAAAAATTTAAAAGTGATTTAGAACTTGACCTTGGGATTGCAAATTTTAAAAGCAGCGCGGCCTTTCGTTGAGGTTATAATGTTCAGCACACAGATATCACTTAGTGTCAAAATATTTAAATGTCAAATTAAAACTTGTAAATGTTCACTGCGAATGCTTTTCAAGTTTTCGTAAGCTTATTTCTGACAACTTCGTTTTTGGCTTGGTATTTTATGGTAGACGAACAAATCTACGCTGATATCGGATTTTCCAAAAAAAAAAAAAAAATTTACGCCCGTACAGCTCTGAATGACTAAAGCTGGCTTTAGACTTTCGGTGTTATCATCGATGTACGTTGTTCGTTGATGTTCGTTCGCGGAACAACGAAAATGTAAATGAGAAAATCGAACAACGAACTGAGAACGAAAGAAGAGCGTGCAAATGCAAATCAGGTCGGAAATTTCGGTGTTCGTTGTTCGTTGTTACCCGAACAACTTGTGTTTAAATGCGTTAACTGTTTAAATAAACATTGTTTTGGAGTGTCGTGCAACTTGTAGGGACATTTTCGAAGTTTTTTTAATTACTGAATGGCACAAGATACCTAGTTATATAAATAAACAATTTTGTAAATAAAGTTTAGCTTTTTAATGTAAATGTTTTCTTCGCTGTTCGTTGTTGAGAGAAGAACGAACACCGAACAACGGACACCAAATGAAGAACGAAAGTCTAAAAACAGCTTAAAGCTTAATTTTAACACATGACATATGTCAAACTACAAAACTGTATTACCGATACTAAAGAAGAGTGGTACCATTGTATATATATTTATATACAATGGTGGTACTACACACGGTAGAGTGGTTTTAATTGCTAACCATCATTTTGCCTGCAAAAGTGTTTCAGGTATTAACTACTTATGTAAGTCTGAAGATTTTCAGCTACTTACAGAACGTTGTCATGTTAGGAAAAGAAAATAATTAAAAATAAAAACTTAAAACAAAAAACTATTTCCATGCAGCTATTTAAATTCACTCTGCGATGCCTACTATTCTTATATTTTAAGTTCACAATAGTCATCTTGTTATAATAGAACTGAGGTTTTTTCATGGTATCCTTAGTGTAAGCAAAAACAAAATTTACGTTCCTCTCAATCAATATAATCAATTCCAACCTAATGAGACATTGAAGATAGAATATACAAAACGAAACTTTTTAGTTTTATAAAAATCCATACAGTTAATAAGAGGCATTTATCTTGCACCTTACTGTACACTCTAATCATATGCACATGCCTTTAACCAAACAAAAACTGATGTACTTGGGTTTTTATGTAAAGGCTTTCGAAACAAAGTCTCAAGATATCAAAAATATTTATTTTCACCCCTCTTGTCTGTCTCCTCGCACCCATGTTTGGACTTATAGAGGTGGTGGTGGTATGGCAGCTATTCTGTGGTATTTTTTATTGCTAGGATTCTAGGCTTTATTTGATTGGGATTTTATATTTACACTGATTAAATTCCTTTGATTAAAATTTAAAAATCTACTTGGCAGCATTGAAGCTGAAGGTGTATTATGTAAGGAAGTGTAGGTACTATACGACCGCATAAATATATCTAGGAATTCAAAAAGAAATTAAAAACAAAAGATTTTCTATATACACACTACTATGCTTTGCTTATCATCACTCTAATGAAAGGGGGAATGAGGGCCCCAAGGGGGTGTTGGATATTACAATGCTTACACAGTAGCAAATGTGCTTGGTGTGTTTTGTGTTTTTCTTGCGTCTTTTCGTATTAGGCGTTCATCTGTAGAGAATTTTGTGCCACATGATGGCAAAAAAAAAGAAAAACATTTCACATTAATTTGGAAAATGTGGAATATTCTCTAAGGCAAACTGATGGTGGATTAATTTTTCCAACTTGAAGATATTCTCAAATGAATATATTGTTCTGGAGAGAGGAGACCTTAGGTGGTGGATTTTTTGAAGTCCTTTTATGTTGACATTTGAGTTTCTAATTAGTTTTGATGCAAATGAAGAGATTACGTTTATTTTATTAGTGATTTTTTTTTCAAAGGAGCCTTATTACATGCCGTGATGATGTAAAAGATTCTCAAAAAAGTATCATAGAACCCGTCGTAAAAAAAAATTAGAGTTGGTGAAAAGTAACCCTAACCAATAGGACGCATTATTAAAGGCAAACTTTTTTCAAGTGAAACATGAGACTTGCCAGACTTTTTAAAACAACACAAATGGATTTTACTCGTGCGTCTTTTCGGAGAAAGTGAAAATAATAACAAAAACTGGAATTGCTTATAAAATTATTCCATTTACCAAAAATTACAATCTTCAATTTATTTATAGACGAACAGGAAACAAAAAAATTTAAATTAATCATTGCATTTCTCATATTGACGTCAGTCAGCTGATTCCCAAACTCCGAATAGGTCGTTACTGTGGGGCAGTTCGTTTTTATTATTCCATTTATGTCATCATAAAAATAATGGCACAAAACAGTTATACCTAATTCTGCTAAAAAATCTAATTAACTTGTAAGCGGAAATGTTTAACGCCACGAATTCAGTAGAATTCTTGTTGTATTTCACATGGAAACTAATTTTAAGCTTACATAAAGTTCATTTTAAACGCAAAGCAAAAACAAATCAGACTACTCAGTGTTTGTTTGGTTTTGCTTATAAAACTTAAAAGTGAGTAATTAATGAGTACTATTAAAAAAACTCGGCTAATACTTTTTTGAATTTTGTTCGTGCCTTCCATTTTGAATTTGGGGCTTATCCCTACAGTCTATTTAAGAGAGAATTAAAGACAAATAGATTTAAGTTCCACTATCGATGTTGATATTTTTTCGAAAATCTATTCGTTAATATTTTCCTGTTAGATTATTACGAATTTATATGAAATATTCTATTAGAGTTACGAACATGTTGCACTGTATAAATAAAAAAAATGATTTCTTGAAGCATTTTTGCGAAATTTTTCAAACATTTAAAATCGCTACCAAAGTAACTAAAAAAAAGAAATAAATATTTTAACAATATTTTATGATAGTTAAGGGTTCCAATTACGTGTACAAAAATCAGTACCAACTTAAGTCCACACTTAAGTCCAACTTAAGACCACAGCAATCATGCAAACATTGCTTGTTGCACTTAGTTAATATCATGATTTGGATCAAATTTTCGAATTTCGTCTTGTTATACTTTAGACTATTTGACTCCAGTTTTTTTAGCAGAATATGACAATTTTTGACCTGTTTTTTGAGTGCTTCAAAATTTACTTTTTCATATTTTCTTTTAATTCATGGTTAGATAGCAACACAAATATAACATGCATGAATTTAAAACTAATATGCGGTCTTGTAGAAAATTTTATAACAAGCAAGTTTATAGTGGATGGTTTTTCCTAAGTTACATATTTCCAAAGTTATACAGAAATTGTTGGAAAAATGGGGTGATTTTAGCAAGGTTTTTCGAAGGTATAAACTTAGCTATAGACTACCCTAACATGCCCCAACAACATATCTAAAATGCATCGGGAACTACATCGCGCTTTGCGATTTAATTGTCGAATTTGACCGGGCTTAATAGACTTTAGCAGATAAGGGCCTTTATTCGTTTCAATAGCATACGAAAACATTGGGATCATTGTTGTTTGTTATTTTTTGGGTTTGCTGAACACGAATCTGAAGTTTTTCAACAACATTTTTCACTGTAAATATGAGTAATAATCAACAAAAAAAACAACAGCAACTGAGGCTTTTTTTTTAGTTTGCTTAAAAATTGGTATAATATTATTTTAGTGATTACTCATATTTGCCATGGAAATTTATATAGTTTTGGTGCAAACAGGTTGCCGGGTAATTTCCTCTAAGGCTACAATGTTCTAGATATAATGAACGAAATTTTCTATTGGGAAATAGCACTTGACATGAATTCGGATATTTTATATGCTTTTATCAGTGACATATTTTCTTATCGGACGAATAATAATATACGACTACCACCTGATACCTGATTAAATATCCAAATAAAAATGATGTGCACAGCACAATGCACATAATGGCGATAACGGCATTATTATGGCGACAACATAGGTAACGTTTTTGTTAGACAATTTTAATTTTACTGTGATTTTAATCTATTTTTCAGTTTAACTTGGAAGTACATAGATAAGTGTGTTCCTTAGAATCATTTTATGAATTTCAGATATTTTTTTTGCAAATCCTTTTTTAAATGTAAACATAACCCATGTCTAAAATAATTAGTCCAAAACCACTTCTACTTGCCTAAATAAACTAAAATATATTGGGGTTTGGTCACCTGGTCCAAAAGAAACTTATTTCACAAGAGATTGCATAAAAAAACTGTCTCTTAACTAAAGGGTGATCAATAAAAAGGTATTGTTTTTTTTTTTTTAAACGCGAAATAACACGTGAAATTCAAATGTATCGTGAAATCTGTATTAATAATCTAAAGAACCATTCTTGATATTCACTTTTTAAAATAAACCCTTTCAAATGTTGGCCATAACTGCGCCGTTGCTCATACAAGCAGACGTTTCAATTTTTGATGACGCGTTCTTTCGATGACGCGTTCGCATATTCGTCGGTATTTCGCGAATAATACGGGTAATGTTGGCCTTCAATGAATTCAATCTTAGCTGGCTTATCCACAAACATCTTAGACTTTACGTATCCCCAAAGGAAAAAGTCTAACGCTGTTAAATCGCATGATCTTGCTGGCCAGGGGCCTATTTCACAGCTACTACATCAGCTACATCAACTTTTACAACACCATTCTACGACAACACCAGTACTATTTCCATTAAAAATGTCTGTTCCACAAATACAACTGGAAGTGTTGAATGTCAGGATTAGGCAAATGTAACTGAAAAATAAATGTTGTCGCTGTAGGACGCTGTTGTAAAAGTTGATGTTGTTGATGTAGTAGCTGTGAATTAAGCCCCAGTTCACTGGTCCAAAGCAGGAAATTTATTGTTCACCGAAACGGTCTCTCAATATGTCCATTGTTTCACGGACTGTGTGGCAAGTAGCGCCGTCTTGTTGGAACCAAATGCTTACGAGATCTCGGGCTTTAAAATCAGGCAAAAAAATAGTGGCACGATAACGAGCCCCATTTAAGGATTTTTCACATGAGAGCGACCAACGGCCATAGAATAAATGAACAAATGTGATTTAAAACATTTATAAATCTAAATTCTTTACAAAATCTAGAAAAAATGATAGCAATCTAATTTAGACTATAATATTTAATTACTAAAATTAGCATTTTATTTGCTAAAATAAGAGAGATTTGAAAAAATAAATTTGACGTCACGAATTGCAATTAATTGTTAAGAAATGTCAAACTCTATTCGCGTTCCACATAAACTAACATAAACTACAACACACGGTTGATTTAATTGGATATAACTGATGCAGCTCTTGAACTTCGTCCGATAGTTCATGGCCCGTGTACGGCAATATTTCTTATTGACGTATCCATTGAGCCATTGAGAAATGGGCCTCATCGCTGAACAAAATGTGGATCTATACAGCAAGTCTCTCAATAGCCCATTCTTGAACGATTTGCAAACGTTGTTCGGGTGTAAGTCTATCCATGATGAAATGCCAATAAATAATGAATAAAGAACACATGCCAACTTTTGACACAACTCACGCGCTAGCAGTCAAAACACACATATAAAAAAAAAAAAATATATATCTCTTGTTGATTGATCACTCTTTATAAAGTATCTAATTCCAATAAGAATTCTCAAAATTTTGATTAGGTATACTTTATCCGAATAAAGCACACTTTACACTCACATTTTATTAGTTTTTATATTTCCTACAAAAATTGCTTGAGTCAGTTCCATTCATACACTTTTTTTAAAAATGACAGATTCCATTGAACATCATGATTTTTAAAATTATTTCCTTTTTCATTTTTTCATCTCAATATTTCATTTTTTCCAAGCCTTAGGTTAAGAATAATTTGAATGAAATAACTTTCTTTCTTCTTTTTTTTTTATTTGGAATTCTATTTTATTTCTGTGAAAAAATATTCATGTTCAACTGATTTACATGTAGATAAAGTTTCGATGGATAGTAAGGACAAGCACAGTATGTGTATATACTTATACATACAGGGTGGCTGATAAATCGTGCTACAAAAATAAATCTTAATAACTTTTTTCTAAATTCATATTTAACAACAATTTTTTTTTAAATTGTATATCGTTCTTTAAAATTAATAATAATGGATAATTGGGATGAGGAATTCCGCATTTGGGTTGTAACACGCACTAGAGTCTATAATTCTTGTCCTAAGAGAATTTTGGTGCACGTTTGGAGGCACGCCTCCTGGCAGGTGGACAATAAAGAGGCTTGTTTAGTCTTTTTCTGATCGTGGGACAGTCGCCGAAAGAGTTACCACCGAAATCATACTGCTGTAGCTGCTGCCATACACGATACTCCAAGCGTTTCCACAAGAAATTTGTCTGCACGTTTGGGTATCAGCAGACAAACGTTGCAATATTGCATACGGATTTGAATGTGTTTCTCTACAAGTTTCAAATTACAAGCAAATTAAACACCTCAGACTTTCCGGTGCGCTTGGAATTCTTTCAAAAGCTGCTCGAAATGGTAGAGGAGGACCAAAGCATGCTAAATCTCATTTTCATGTCAGATGAAGCCCACATCGCTTAAATGGCAATGTAAACAAGCAAAATTGTCGAATATGGTGTGAGTCGAACCCACCAATCCTGCATTAAATTGAACTTCATCCAGATCGGATCACAGTGTGGTGTGCAGTTTCCACAAGCAGCATTGTCGACCTATACTTTTTTGAAAAAAACGGGCGCACCGTAACGGTCAATAGTGATAGTTATTTAAAAATGCTGAGGGTATTTTACTACCCAGAACTGCACCGGAAGAGAATTCCTTTAAATTCCGTCTGGTTTCAACAGGATGGAGAAGTTTTCAGAGTAATTATGGCAGAATTGCAACAAAAATTTCATAATAAAGTAATTTCGACAAACCCTTCGTTGCCCCCCCCCCTCCGGTCCCAAGACCTGACTGCACTGGATTTTTTTTAGGTTTATTGCAATCAGGAAGTGTAAAAGACAAAACCAAATAATTTGAACACCCTGAAAAAATCGATTAAAACAATAATTTGAAGCAAAGCTGAAGTCAACTCTTCAGTCGGTTATGGATAACTTTTTAGTACACATGTGTCAACGAGGGGGGAGGCCATTTAAATTCTATTATTTTTAAGAACAATTGAAAATATTTAATAAAATTGAATTATCTTTTGAACTGCGTAAACAAAAATAAAATAAACGTTCTCCAAAAAAAAGTTATTCCAGTTTCTTAATGTAGCAATATTCATCAGCCACCCTATATGCATAAGTACAGTAGGTAGATACTACAGTCGTATATATTGGCTCAATGACTTTTTACAGAAATCATCTAGGTTCATATACCTTACTTTAATTCCCTTCTTAGACAGCATTTCAATCTTATACCTGTCTGTCCATCATCTAGCCAAGTAATACAACGTACTATATCTAGAAAAATAGTAAAACTCAATTTCATTTTATAATCCATAATACAAAAATAACACCAACTCCGAACGATGTGAAGCAGAACAGATGCAAATTAAATATTTTGTCTACAGGGTGATTGTAATTTATTTTATTTTAAATAGTTTAAAAAAAAATGCAATATTTATCACATTTTAGTTGCTAAGTATTGTAATTGTTAAGAAGGCGTTTGAGCTAAATATATTATAATAATAATACAGGGTGTTTCAGAAAGAAACAAAAAAGTCAAAACTGTTAAAAAGTTAATAGTCTGGGGAAAATTGACCTGAACCCAAAAAGTTCGGTATACAAAATGTTTTGATAGTATCCGCATGGAAGAAGAGTGCTGAATCTGAATATGCCGGGTATACCTCTGGCAACTTTGAGGATTTTGAAATATGACGTTTTGAAGCGGAATAGGTTGTTATGCATCAAACGGAAAAAATACTTTCACTGAGGGAAAAAATGCGATCTAAAATTAAATACGATCGTATTTGATCTTAAGTATTTTAAATGAAGTGGCGCATTTTTATTTTTACGTTGAAACAATGTTAAGTTGAAAATGCGACGTAATTTTTACAGATTCAACCTAGTTTCAAAGTAAAACGTGTTTATTTATACATTGAAATCAACTTTTGTTCATTTACGTTCCGTTCAACGTTGTTTTAAAGTAAAACTTTATCATTTTTACATTAAGATCCACATTTAAAGTGCGCTCAACCTTGTTTCAAAGTGAAACGTTTTCATTTTTACATTTAAATCCAAGTTTTACATTGCGATCCCCTTTTGTGGCATTTAACGTAGTTTCAAAGTGTTGCATAGTTAAGTAAACCTCAATTTGTTTGTATTTCTTAGCTTAATATAAAGAATTTTGAGAGCGCGTTGTTGTTTTTCGAGGTAGCTCCCTTATATTTGCGAACAAATTAAACGCGCACTTAAAATTAACTTACATATAATCGAAAAACAATATTTAATTACTTTTCCTATATTTATTATTTTGAAATACTCATAGCATTAAACGATTAACTTTAAGGCGTCACAAATTAATGATTCACCACAAAAATGAAATGCATCGAGCATGAATATACACATTTGTCTTTGTCTTACATAAATTTAAACAAAGAAGCGTGGCGTGGGTAGCCATTTTGAATCAATACCTAACCAAGCGAAGTTCAATCTACGTTGATTCGAAGTAGATAAATTAATATAAATAATTAATATAATAAATTTGATTTAACTATGATTCCACTTTAAATCAAAATAAAAACGTAGTAAAATCTAGTTCGTTTTTAAGTATGGAATCACTTTGAAATAAAGTCGCTCCACTTTGATTTGAGAATTTTCGGCGTTGGCGCCAAATCGTTCCGAAAAATAGTAGAATCAAAGTTTTTTTCTTTGATTTAACGTTGTTTTTTTCTCTGTGTTGGTACACAATCTATGCATATGGCACATGATTTCAAGAAGAACCTAATGACATTAAAACTAAAACGATAGGAACACCCAAACAAAAGTTACAGTCCTTTTTATGTAAGTGTGACTATATTTTCAGTAAAAAATAAATAAATCGGGTGGCACAACGGCTCATGAAGAACCAGGACCTAGTGACGAAATAATGGCCCGTTAAGGGAACTTGGTATAACTGTTGCATTCCTCATGAATACCAAGAAACGCAAATGGTCGTAAGCACAGACGCTTCATCACCGTTCGATTTGACTACAACCTCATTTATTACCCCTTCACTGAGATACATGTTTGCTTTATTCTGATACACCCTGTACGTGCATACTTCGAATATATAATATATCCACTGACTATAACATCTGTTTTGGTTCACAGTAAGAACACCATCGCAATGGGCAGTCATTTTTTGGTTTCAATTGAGCTTAGTGCACACCAAAGCTCTTCATTTTGCAGACAGCGAACTGCAAAAAAAAAAACAGCAACAAATCGCATGCAACACAAAAACTTCATCCTCTTCTTGATTGTTATGGTTTTGTAAAAAAAAAAAAAAAAACTTCCTGTCACTGGTTTTACTGCATCATGGGAACGGCAACAATTCAATTAGACAGGGAAGAGTGTGTTCAAGTTCAATCGAATGCTGTTGACATGCACAATGACAAACGTCAAATTAAATTAAACAAATAAGTCGTGACCCTTGATGGCTGAACGCGTCAAATTGTTTGCCCGACATACATTTATACATCTACTTACATATACCTACATAGTTGTTTATGTATAAGCAAAGGGTATGGTTGCAGGTTTTATGATAAATTTTATTCTAAATGAAGCAAATTTATTGTAAATATGTACTTTGTACAAACAGATGACACAAATATGGCACAAAGTAGAACATTATAATCGCCAACAATCACGTTAAACTAAACAAATTCATTTTTATGACTCGAAACAGATTTGGCGTTGTTCCCAAGAGGTTGTTGTTCATAATTTTTTTTGAGTGTGAAAGTCGTTTGGTCGATACACAAGAGAGGGCAGCACTTCTGTATACATATTATACTTGGTTGGCTTTATTGACAATGACATTGGCCAAACAATAATAACGGTGTGACGACGATTATGATGTTTTGAAACACAACAGTGCGACAGCTGAAATGACCACAGACGACCCACCGACCAACGACGACGCGACGATAAGGGGAATGAATGAAACGAGAAATACAAGTAAGTAGGTAATATGTGTACGGGTTGAAGGTGCTAAATATTATTCACAGTTTGTTGGTCATGCTTTCTGGCAAACCTAATCGATGATGTCATATCAGGTGCTTTTATTATTATTTTTTTGTTTGTTCTGTGTGTATTTAGCTGGAAAGATAGTGAAAAACATCACAAGTCATCTATATTGATTAGAAATAGAGCCTAATTACTAATTGTATGAATGTGATAAACAATGTCGTCAAAAGAGAAATACGCATAACAAGTTTCGACTGTGGTTATTTTGGCAAATTGGTCGTTGATCCAACAGAATTAAAATATATCTCAAATGAAGGGTCTTCTCCAGTACTTTACAATTACATTGTATGGCGGCAAGAACCAAAACCACCGGAGATCAGAGATATAGCCACTTGAATATGAGTATTGCAAACACCATATTTCAGTTTTTTTCGAAATAATTGTCCATAACTTTTTATATAAAGAACGTAGGAAAACGACGTTGGTGTTAAATAAACGGTAGTTTTCTCATCTTTCAAATAATACCAAAGATATGATGCTACGTTTTATACACTTTGAGATATTAAGATTTAAAGTTTTGAATAAAAACATTTCTAGCACTGGCTTTACACACCAATATCTTAAAAAATCCAGGACTCACGTATACTTTTTTAGCACCATCAATAAGCTTTTTTTACGACCTTTAATTAAATACACCAGAAAGTGTCCTTTCCTCAATAAATACCTGCTTTTAATCAAAAATTGCTTCAAAAGACACCTTATTATGCTTATAGACCGGGAAAAGTAGATGCAATGTTAAAAACAAAGGAATTATACAGTCTTAGGACTGGTATCGACGTAAAATTTCAATCTACATTTTAATCTATCTAATTAATTTAAATTAATTAAACATGAATATACTCTGGTTCGGTCGATTAAGCCAATATTTATTTAAAAACCTAAAAAAATCATCTACCCAACCAGAGTGTATGGTTTAAGTTTTTATTTTTGATGGTCACAAATATTTATGCTACCAAATAAGATGTGTTTGCACTAGAGGTCCCAATTAACTAACGATATCGAAAAACATATAACCGCATCGGGCAAACAACAAGTTATATTAGTAAATAGTGGCTACACTACTTGCGGCCCTCGCTCGGCAGCGGACCTTGGTGGCGGAGGCATTCGGTGCATACCTTATTTTGACACAGCGATATTATTTATTCCCATCAAACATAAAAACTTAAACCATACACTCCGGTCCGGTAGATGTTTTATTTTTTTGATTATTATAATAATGACTTTATCGGCCGAACCAGAGTGTATTTGTATTTAATTAATTTAAATTAATTAGGTATATTAAAATGTAGAGTGAAATTATAAGTCGACATCGATCCTTAGATTGTATAATACTTTTGGTTTTAACTTAGAATCTACTTTTCCCGATCTATAAGCATTAAAAGGTGTCTTTCGAACAATTTTTGTTAATAAGCAGGTATTTATTGAGCAAAGGACACTTTATTATATATTTAATTAAAGGTTTCAAAAATACTTTAAATTCTTTAATTATGATTGTGACCTTTTATAAATTATAATAATTTCTTGTTTTGTAGGCTATAGGTCAAAAATAGCTTTTTGTTGGTGATAAAAAAGTATACGTCACCACTGAAGTTTTTAAGATGTTGGTGTGTAAAGCCAAGCCAGTGCTAAAAAAGTTTTGTTCAAGACTTTAAAACTTAGTGGCTCCGATTGCGAGTTTCGATTTTGAAATCGATGATCGACTTTTTTCGATTATCGATTGTCGATTACTCTATTTCATATTGTGAGTTTCGATTTTGATCGAAACCTTTCGATTGAACTGTCGTCTCTTTTCGAGTTATAATATATATATAGAATATAATGTAATTTTTTTTCAATTACTCCGTTTACATGACAGGATTCGACGACCGAATCGAATCGGATTGATATTTCGATCTAGGTATACGACCTCACTGAATCGAATTCAAATAGAATCGAACTACACTTGAAGTGACACTTTAACTTTACTGTGTGCGTGCGGAAATAAGTTATGAATATGTTGAATACGGGAGAAAAAAAAACTACAAAACAAATCAAAGCAAATTGAAATACACACACACGCTTAAAACTCGATTCTTTAATTTTTCAATCCAGGTCTACTTGTATTTTTCGATTCGATTTAGCTCGCAAAGTGGAATCGGATCGAGAAATCCTGTTTGATTCCGATCCAGGTCTATATGGAATTGAATCCGACTTCAAGACTGATTCAATTCTCCATGTAAACGAAGTAAATAAATAAATTATTTTAGGAAAATAAAATTCAAAGATTTATTGTATGCAGGTCAAAAGCAATAACAAATATAATGAATATAATACGCGTGTTAAAGTTCTTTTTTTGAAGACACTATCTTGATATGTGATATGTCAATACACCCTACCACACCTCGTATCTCATTTTTTTCATAGAAATGCATTCTAGCCCGACACTTTTCTGCTTCTGTGTAATTGAATGTAATAAAATGTGCGTTTTTAGAACTGGGAGCACTTCTTGAAGCACTTAAGACAACGTGCAACGTGGATTGTGCAAAGCCAATTCAAAATTCATTACCAACACTAACTTGGTACGATCAATGATCACAGAATCTCAAAGTAGTAGCAAGTTTTATTACGTTGGGAGTCGAAGAGCTAATTATTGCTGGCCTGAGCTTTGGCTTAATTTCACTTAGAAGTTCTATGAAACTTTCTTTGGATAGGCGAAAGTATTACAAAAAGCTATAAGAAATATAAACGATAGGTATATCCAAGTAAGAACATATACATAAATATTACAATGTTTCTTCCAGTTCCAGAGGATTAGAGGTGCTCTGATATGATGCTACGTTTTATACACTTTGAGATATTAAGATTTAAAGTTTTGAATAAAAACATTTCTAGCACTGGCTTTACACACCAATATCTTAAAAAATCCAGGACTCACGTATACTTTTTTAGCACCATCAATAAGCTTTTTTTACGACCTTTAATTAAATACACCAGAAAGTGTCCTTTCCTCAATAAATACCTGCTTTTAATCAAAAATTGCTTCAAAAGACACCTTATTATGCTTATAGACCGGGAAAAGTAGATGCAATGTTAAAAACAAAGGAATTATACAGTCTTAGGACTGGTATCGACGTAAAATTTCAATCTACATTTTAATCTATCTAATTAATTTAAATTAATTAAACATGAATATACTCTGGTTCGGTCGATTAAGCCAATATTTATTTAAAAACCTAAAAAAATCATCTACCCAACCAGAGTGTATGGTTTAAGTTTTTATTTTTGATGGTCACAAATATTTATGCTACCAAATAAGATGTGTTTGCACTAGAGGTCCCAATTAACTAACGATATCGAAAAACATATAACCGCATCGGGCAAACAACAAGTTATATTAGTAAATAGTGGCTACACTACTTGCGGCCCTCGCTCGGCAGCGGACCTTGGTGGCGGAGGCATTCGGTGCATACCTTATTTTGACACAGCGATATTATTTATTCCCATCAAACATAAAAACTTAAACCATACACTCCGGTCCGGTAGATGTTTTATTTTTTTGATTATTATAATAATGACTTTATCGGCCGAACCAGAGTGTATTTGTATTTAATTAATTTAAATTAATTAGGTATATTAAAATGTAGAGTGAAATTATAAGTCGACATCGATCCTTAGATTGTATAATACTTTTGGTTTTAACTTAGAATCTACTTTTCCCGATCTATAAGCATTAAAAGGTGTCTTTCGAACAATTTTTGTTAATAAGCAGGTATTTATTGAGCAAAGGACACTTTATTATATATTTAATTAAAGGTTTCAAAAATACTTTAAATTCTTTAATTATGATTGTGACCTTTTATAAATTATAATAATTTCTTGTTTTGTAGGCTATAGGTCAAAAATAGCTTTTTGTTGGTGATAAAAAAGTATACGTCACCACTGAAGTTTTTAAGATGTTGGTGTGTAAAGCCAAGCCAGTGCTAAAAAAGTTTTGTTCAAGACTTTAAAACTTAGTGGCTCCGATTGCGAGTTTCGATTTTGAAATCGATGATCGACTTTTTTCGATTATCGATTGTCGATTACTCTATTTCATATTGTGAGTTTCGATTTTGATCGAAACCTTTCGATTGAACTGTCGTCTCTTTTCGAGTTATAATATATATATAGAATATAATGTAATTTTTTTTCAATTACTCCGTTTACATGACAGGATTCGACGACCGAATCGAATCGGATTGATATTTCGATCTAGGTATACGACCTCACTGAATCGAATTCAAATAGAATCGAACTACACTTGAAGTGACACTTTAACTTTACTGTGTGCGTGCGGAAATAAGTTATGAATATGTTGAATACGGGAGAAAAAAAAACTACAAAACAAATCAAAGCAAATTGAAATACACACACACGCTTAAAACTCGATTCTTTAATTTTTCAATCCAGGTCTACTTGTATTTTTCGATTCGATTTAGCTCGCAAAGTGGAATCGGATCGAGAAATCCTGTTTGATTCCGATCCAGGTCTATATGGAATTGAATCCGACTTCAAGACTGATTCAATTCTCCATGTAAACGAAGTAAATAAATAAATTATTTTAGGAAAATAAAATTCAAAGATTTATTGTATGCAGGTCAAAAGCAATAACAAATATAATGAATATAATACGCGTGTTAAAGTTCTTTTTTTGAAGACACTATCTTGATATGTGATATGTCAATACACCCTACCACACCTCGTATCTCATTTTTTTCATAGAAATGCATTCTAGCCCGACACTTTTCTGCTTCTGTGTAATTGAATGTAATAAAATGTGCGTTTTTAGAACTGGGAGCACTTCTTGAAGCACTTAAGACAACGTGCAACGTGGATTGTGCAAAGCCAATTCAAAATTCATTACCAACACTAACTTGGTACGATCAATGATCACAGAATCTCAAAGTAGTAGCAAGTTTTATTACGTTGGGAGTCGAAGAGCTAATTATTGCTGGCCTGAGCTTTGGCTTAATTTCACTTAGAAGTTCTATGAAACTTTCTTTGGATAGGCGAAAGTATTACAAAAAGCTATAAGAAATATAAACGATAGGTATATCCAAGTAAGAACATATACATAAATATTACAATGTTTCTTCCAGTTCCAGAGGATTAGAGGTGCTCTGATATAACGTCTTTTTCTGACCATTTCAACATATTCTTGGTCATTTGCGGTATCTCTATCACTGTCGCTAAACCATTACGAAATTCCACTCATTTTAAAATGTTAATAAACTATTTTAATTTAATTTAATAAAGGAAAACTAGAAAAAAAAAAACAAATACTGATTTCAAAAGCTTACACATCATAGAAGTGTCAAATTTGAAATATTCAAAAAAATTGTGATTTTATTCACAATAGTGTATTGTTTGTTCGATTGAGTTTCACAATACAGAATATGAAAACCAATCAAAGCAACCGAAAAGTTTCGATTCGATTGATAATCGAAAGCGACAATCGGGGCCAGTATCTCAAAGTGTATAAAATTAAGCTTACTAACTTTACTAAGATGAGACAACTGCCTTTTTTAACACCAAATCCATTTTCCTACGTCTTTTATATCAAAAGTTATGAATAGTTATTTCGGAAAAAAAACTGAAATATGGTGTTTGCAATCGCCATCTTCAAGCTCAAACATCTCGAATTTCCCATGTACGATTTTGAAAACATTGCACTTATGTAAGAAGCTCAACATCACCTTTCATTTGATACCAATGTCATTAGTGTTGGTCCAGATTTCATACAAATTTGCCCATCATCCTTTGGAAACAAAAATATTACTCCCAATTGCAACCTTCACAGTCCAAAGCAAATCACAGACAAAATTACGTCAACAATAAAAAACAAACAAAAACCTCTTAAAATTGTCTGTCTTTTATTTCGCTTCGTCCACATTCAATTAAAACACAAATGGCGTTAGTTATTCTACCGAATATGATTTTGTGTTGATGTTCAAAAACATTAATTAACGATGTTTTCATTGGAAAACTACTGTCATGCACTTTTTCCAGTCGATAAACTTTCCAGTACGATCAACTTCAAAATTAACAAAGTCCCGTTATGAGGAAACACAACATGAATTTTTTCCTACGGTTAGGGGAACCTATATTCTTCTCATGTGCGTTAACAGTAAAGATTTCAAGTACAAAAATGATACAAAAGTCGTAGCTTTTCGAAATGTCAGGACATTTGAATATGTAAAGGGTGGGCCATATAGTGGTTTCTTTTTAAATCATAGGTTATTTTGACACTGACAGCTGTTTCCCGCTCGAAATCTACAGACAGACAGTATCATACCCCCGCGGAACGAAATTAGTCGTTTTAAGGCTCTCCCAAAGCAATACGGAACATTCGTTGCGGCGAAGAAACATTTGCATGTCAAAATTTATTTACATGGTGATATATGAGAGTGCCCACACCAACGCGGCGGAGAAACATATGAATAAATTTTGACTGACGAATGTTTCTTCGCCGCAACGAATGTTTCGCATTGGTTTAAGAGAGCCTTTACGGTTGAACAACGCGACGCACGTTGGGAAATATTGGAAACTTATTTCAAAGTGAGTGCTGTGTATCCCAAACAGTGCGTTTTTTAAAAAAAGAAGTTTTGGTCGAAATGAAGCACCACCTTGCTCCTGCGCAATGATAACAAAATTGGCGAATCTGCGGACCAGAAAACCTTCGCTTGATTGATGAGAAGCCAATGCATCCACTGATGAGGGACAGTTTGATGCGGATTGTGGAGTGGTGGCATAAGTGGACAATTTTTCTTCGAAAATGAGGCTGAGAACAACGTTATGGTCAACGGTGGGCGTTACAGAGCCATGTTAACTGATTTTTTTTTACTGAATTTCGATTTGGACGACCTCTGGTTCATGCAGGATGGCTGCCCATGCCACAATCGATCTCTTGCGCACCAAATTCCCAAATTGTGTTATCTATCAGCCGTCTTGGCGATGTCAAAGCTGCGATTTGACCCTTTTGGACTTTTATTTTATTTTTTTTTTTTATGGGGAACAGTGAAGGATTGATGTTATGCCAACAATTTGGACAAGTTGGACAAAATTTTATTTTATTCATTTTATTGCATTCTTAAAAATAAACTTGTATTTTACCCACCCTGTACACTGTACATACCTATGTATATATTGCAAATCATTATCATCAATATAAAGTAAAGATTATATTTTGAATGAATATAAATCTATTTTAATGATTTGCTTTGAGTTTCAACTTCAAATAATATCGAAAGAAAAATGATTTATGTACATATTTGCAAACCAAGTGGCACGTGCTTCAAAGAAATCAAAAATAGAACCGTCAAAGCAAAAATTAAGTTTAAATTGTGTGGAAAGAATTTAGTGACATAATCATAACATAGTAATCTTGTTTAGCTATAGATTTCCTGGTTCGAAACAAGTTATCATAAGTGGACAAAAAAAGTGTATTGAAAAATTTAAATTCTTAAACATTTTTTTCTGTTTTACATCGAAACGAAATGTTAAGAGCTCTTTAAACATAATCAATACATTTCCTAGCTACCTATCAGCCATCGCATCGATGGGCGCTATCGTAGTAGGTATGTTGTATAGCTTTGGGGGGTTGTTTGAACAGAACAGAAGCGAACATCATTATTTCCTTTGTTGGCTAAAAGCGGCATTTGATGCAGTTGTATAGTTTCTCTTACTTTATTTTTACAGTGTTGTGTCAGTCTTTTTTATTATAACAACAATGCACATACCTATTAGTAAATTTACGATGTACGCAAAAATGCAGATATACTGGTCAGGCTGAATGAAATTGGGTCAAATAAACCAATATTGTTGGAATTTGAAGTTCGTTTTATTTATTTTTTAATATAAATAAACGAATTAATTTACTTAAATTTAATTTTTTGTTTATTTTAAGTTGTATATAGCGCAGGTACATGGTAAAGGGTTTCCCATTAGGGGCGGGTCGATTTTAAAATTGAATATGAGATCTCAATAAGGTTTTATCTGTATTTGAGCTATCAATAACATTATGTGATAACATCGTTCAAATGGCCGCCGCCGTGGTGTCGCTGGATGGCGCGGATTCAAAAGGTCCAGTTTTCGATGACTTTGGTGCTTAAATCAGGCTGAATTTGACCGATGGCATCGATTATGTTGGCTTTGAGGACCGCGGTGGTTTGCGGCTTATTCGCATAGACCTGCGACTTAAGAAAGCCCCACAAGAAAAAGTCCAAAGTGGTCAAGTCACACGATCTTGGTGGCCAATTCACGTCGCCTCGGCGCGAGATAACCATACCATGAAAACGCTCGTGCAGAATATCGATTGTGTTTTGAGCTGTGTGGCACGTAGCGCCATCCTGTTGAAACCATATGCCTTCGGTGTCCATATGATCCATTTCAGGCCACAAGAGCTTGGTGATCATCGACCTACAGCGATCGCCGTTGACGGTGATGGCCTGGCCAGCATCATTTTCGAAGAAGTACGGACCGATGACGCCTCCAGCCAAAAATCCACACCAAACAGTATTTTTATTTGGATGCATTGGCACCTCGTGAATCTCGCGGGGATTGGTGGCGTTCCAAATCCGGCAATTTTGCTTATTCACGTACCATTCATCCAAAAATGGGTCTCATCGCTAAAGATGATTTTTCGACCAAAATATTGGATCAACAGAACACCCATTTTGATAACAAAGTTTTATCATTTGCACGTGTTGCTCGACGCTGTAACTTATTATCTTTAGTAACTGATTAAAAGACCGTTATTTTGACAGAGAGTAAAAGAAACAATATGGCCGCCTATTTTCGTATTGGAAAACCCTTTATATGTACGGTTAGTAAATGTTCTTATACTGAACCAAAAATTGCGTAGTTTCAAGACTCTACTCGAGTGGGACAATATTGTTTGATGGCGGAAGGGCTTTCTTGTAAACATATTCAACGTGCTCACCCAAGATTTTATTTTACAATAATTGTGCTGGAAGAAATATTTAAATTAGTTTTAAAAATAAATTAAACACTTTATTAACAGCGTTGACATAAAAATGCATATTCCGAAAAAAAAGTGATTTTTTAAGGTAAACATAAACTGGCAGCAAATATCAAAAACACTCTTTACTTTTGTTCAGTGAGGAAAAAGTCAGATCAGGACAGCACAGATTTGTTAGAAACATCAGGGGAGTTAGTACAGAAAACCTGTTCTTAGTTGTTCTACCCAAAAATCAAGTACAGGAAATCTTGTTCTATTAAGTTCTAAACAGACTCACTGAATAGTAAATCAGAACAGTTTGGAACAGAAAATTGTGATTGAACAGCACAAAGTTGTACATTTCTGTTTGAATATGTTCGGAACAGTGTCGTCGAACAAACCAAGTAACTGCCCAGTCCCAATCGTTGACTGTCATTCCGGTTAGCTGATGCATTGCAGAGGCATCAACTGCTTTGTGCATCAGCATAGCAAAAAAGCAGTGATGAGAATATTATTTGACGTTTATGAGTTTACACTTTTGTCTTACTGAGCGAAATTTTGAAATATTTTGCCGGAATCATCATTAGAATTGCACAATTTTCTGTACAATGACAGAATTTTAAAACCCATTAAAACCACCTCAATTCCAACAAAATTCCGTACGAAATTATGATATAACATTTTATCCTAAACTTTTAAAAATTATTTTATTTTGGTGTTTCATTCATTTATTCGTAGTTTTTTTTTTTTCTTATATTTATAAACTAATTTAAATATTTCTCACACAATATATGAATAAAACCATGGGGTAGAACCATAACATACTTCCTAGATGCTTGGACGAAACACAAACAACATTACGGAAACCGTCGAATAAAATTGTCTCACTTGGTGTGGTGTGATTGGACTTTGCGTAATTTTGAAAGTTAAGTTCTTGAAATTGCGCAATTTCAGACACAGTGGTAACATAGGTACTATAACACATACATAATTATTGTAAGCAAATGAGGTAAGTACATAATTGGTTCCTAACTCTTCGCCTAGATCATTATGTGCTAGCAACAAATTTATCTGCCACACAAGAATTAAATGAATAAAAAGAATATTATGACTCAGAAATATACTTATAGTCATGTTTTTTGTTTCTACTCATTAATTACTCACTTTTACTAGCAAAACAAAAACAAAATAAACACTGATATTATTTTAGACGTTTGAAACGCATCAATTTTTCAATTTTAACGTAATATTTACTTAAGACCTAGTTAAAAAAAAAAACAAAATTTCCACACTTCAATTCAATCGATTAGGTCTTTATTTATATTTTTGTTTAAATAAAACTGATCCCAATTGTCGGAACTATAGACTGGTGTTTTTCTATATTTGATGGCCATAAATCTTTTTATGGTGAAAGTTTCACTCTGGTTGGAATAAGGTAAGCAAATTCTCAACCCTATTGCGATTGTCAATTACTGATTGATAGTTGAAAAATATTGAAATTTTGCATTTTAGAAGGCAAACTATTCAAAATCTTATCAAGAATTCATTCATTCATTTTAGCCAATTTTCTTGTAATTGACGACGGCCTGGATCATTCTCAATGACCAAGCTATTGGCTTGTTTAATATCGAATTTCAGTACATATTTTACAACTATCAATCCATGATTGACAATCGCATTAGGGTGCCTTACTTCCCTGTCTACCACTCTACTACTCATGAATCGCAACTAAAAAGCCTCAAATTCAAATAAAATAAAATTCCATAATATTATTAAAAAAAAAAAAGATTTTTAAACTGTTCGAAATGCATACATACATCATTTTCTTTTCATTAACATGCAGAAACTAAATCTTTCAAAATAAAACCTCTGTTCAAAGATAACACATGCGAGGACTCGTTTTGTGAAAAGCACTTGTGCTTTGTTTTCCCCCCGAGGTCTACCGTCTACCAAAGAGCTACATATAAAACGAATAAAAAAGAAAACAAAATAAAAACACAATTGCACTTAAAACTTACCTATCCATTTTTTCAAGTGATGCTGGATTGTGCAGCACCGTCTGGTGCTTGTCCATTTCTACGATGCATTGTGTTCCCAATTCGATTTCTGTAAAAAGAAAAACAGAATGCACATTTAATAAATAAATACAGTTTTTGGAAATTAAACGTATGTATTTAAAAAAAAAATTGAAAAAAAGGACATAGGGGCGTATTCATAGACATTTTTAAACCTGATCACGGGTAATTATTTTTTGGGTGCACGAATTTAAACAAATTCCCCTAGAATAATAAAATTCACAGTATCTTCTTGCTGTGATTTTTATAAGAGTCAGTAAACATCGACCGAAATTTGTGTCTTAGTAGGCTACAACAGACTAACTGAAGAGCCCACTGTTATACCTGGGCGAAACACAATTATTTCTGGAGTTGATGTCACTTGTACTTTGGCACAGAATGATTCTGGGTTAAATCTAGGTGTAATATTATTTTCCAACATTTATTGATTTTTTTTAAATTTATTATGTCAATACATTTGAAGCTATTTGCGCAGTTTAACGAATTTATAATCTTTTAAAAATATTAATACAAACAGTTTTTATTAAAACAGTTTAAGTAAAACCGTTTTTTAATAAGATTATGAAAAGCCCCCATTATGTTTTATGGTAATTAACTAAGTATAGGGAGCAGCTTTGAAAAATCTTCAGCGATATTCCATCAAAATGGTTAAAGCTGTTCTTCTCTAGACAACAACAAAAAACATCAAAATCGTTACATTAATCGATAATAATAATGTATACCTACGAAATCCTGGTGAGGAAAACAAAAATTTGACCTACAGTTTTATAAGATTTTGACATCCCATTATGACTCGCAAGTCGGAAGAGATAATTAGGCAAATGTGACTTTTGACATTATTATACTCAGTTAACCTTAATATCTCCGCCTCGAACGTCAAAAATCTTTCATATAAGGTATGTTTATTGAATCTGTTCGGAACAGAAAAGATCAGAAAAGTTCAAGATTGTGTGTTTCCGTAGGTGAAAACCTTGCCCTAAACTGTTTTAACATACGTTATATCTTTCCAATAAAAAAAGCTATTCTTAATTTAATCCAACCAAATCAAATTCAATGTGGCACTTCTTCACAGCTGATCGGAAACTGTCAACCGCATTGGTGCTTGTGCTGCACTTTTCTGTCCTGCCATTTGTGCTGTTCTGTTCTGATCTATTTAGTACAGGAAAATTAGTCAAAAAACAATAGTTTTATAGAACGAAATATAGGCCGGCTGAATGTTGTATACCTGACCCTAAAGCCACACGAGCCAGTACTGGCAAGCCAGTTGGCTACATAGATTGACTGTCAAGTTCGTATACATGAATATGCTGTGACGTAGGCGGCACGCAACTTGTAAGCAAGTTGCTTTCAAGAATCTCCGGTCACGTTCAGCTTTTACTAGGATAGCCTTTCTAAGATTCTAAATACACATTTTTACAGAATTTTATTTCGCATCGGACTTCGATTTTTTCTTACTTAACAAAAAATCTCGTCTAATTCTGCATTAGGTCTTGCGATGTTCAACGCAGAATACTGCCAATGCATTGTGGGGTGCATTGACAGACTTTTCTGTCGCGTCAAAGTAACATGGATTGATTTTCATCTAATTCAAAAAATTTGATTTTTTTTTGTTAAGTAATTAAAAAAAAAATAGATTTTTTGGAGGTTTCTTAATCCATCATCATCGTAGCCATCCTTTAATGGAATTTGACAGTTCGTACGTTGAAAGATAGTTAAGAAACTAAATTACGTCGTTCGAGGAATATTTTGTTCCAAAATGTCACCCAAAGGCTCTAATAATAAAATCGCCTCTTCCCGCGGTAACAGAATGTTCCAAATGTCACCCGAAATCCCCAAAAAACTTTCATTTTTCCCAAGCAAAAATATACTCTCAAAAAATTAGGATTTTAAAGAGATTTTGTATAATTCATCATAATCATAGCCATCCTTCAATCAAATTTGACAGTTGCCTATTTTGGAAATGTTTAAATTTCTTGGTCCCTCCTCTAATTAAAAGTTGTGACAGAAAGAATAGTTAATTCCAATAATTTCAACGAAAAGCTATCTACATCGCTTTATATACAAGTCTGAACGAAGCCACTGTCTCCTCTCTGGGTTCCCAACTGGCTTCGAAAGGTTTGTATCTGTTAGTAAGAATGTATTGTAACTTGTAAGCCAGTACTGGCTCGTGTGGCCAGTACCTGTCCTGTTTTTCGGGACGCCCGCCATATCCCTGGGGAAATCCGCCATTTAGGAAAACGTTTTACATGCCGCTGATTTTCCAAATTATCATAAAATCTATGGGATTTTCGGCAAATTTGATATTGACTTTTATTTTTAGTATTGTTACATAAATTCAAAAAAATTAATAAAACATCATGTTGATAACGGATTTTTTGGAGAAAATTGACCCCAAAGTCAAAAAATTAGCATGGGCATGAAAAATGGAACCGGTTAAGAACTGAATATCGTAAGACAAAGAAAAGATTTAAAATTTATTTAAACGCAGTTACAAAGGCCGGTATTTCTTCTAAAAATAAAGGCCTAAACGAAGTTTCTATTGTTATCACTAACAGCGCAATTAAACCGTTAACATGGGTCAGGGTACACCAAAATAAGAATTTTCTTAAATCCCCGATAAATGATGTCAAAATTGGAGATAGGCCCTTACAGTAGAACAATTTTTTTCTTAGAATACACCCAAGAATCATGCCCTAAAATACTATTGACGAATTAAGGGACACCCTGTATAATGCCTAAGGTAATTTCAAAACATCGACGAGCCATAACAGGACCCCTTATTTGTATCTGGCTGGAACTTGCATTTTATTTTTCCTCAAAATGAAAAAAAAAATGTTTAAGCGACAAACTTCTTCATAATCATACCTAGTAGGTATCTGTTGACATAGATTCCGACTTAGCTATTGGTAGATTTGAGTGAATCTGACAATATTTAGTTAAATGTATTAGTGAAAAATGTATCGTACATTTTTTTTAAACCGCCTGAATTAACAATTTTGTATCACAATATTCTCAGAAATGGAAATATCAAAACATTTACAGACGACCATCTAACTAGTTCATTCCAGACCATAGAATAGAACAGAATGATGACTTTACTGATTGAATAATAAAATTTACATAGTTAATATTAGTACAAGTCTTGTTTAGACCTGGTTTTGAAACCGTCGGCCAGATTGACAAAAATAATGAAAGTTAAATGAAGCATGAATTATGATTTTTTAAAAATATGAGTTTTAAGATGTAATTAATTTGAAAATTTAAAGAAAAGTAAAAAAAAAAAAAAAATTTGACAAAGTTAAGAAACGCATTATTTAACAAGCATAATGATTTGAATTTAAAAATTTTCTGATATAATCTTCTGTCTGTAAATGGAAGCTGATTTGATAAAGCAGTATAGTTTATTCCAGCCATTGGAACCATTCAGGATGCATACAACGTCTTCTCTGTCAATATAGTTTGTACCAAAAACAAGTCGCCTATGTTCCTGTAGGATGGGACACGAACCCAAAAAATGATAAATATCTTCTCTTTCTTTTGTGTTGCATAATTCACATTGCAGAGGCAGATCTGGTCTGTGAGGTATAAAATTTAAATGAAGAATTTGTCCTCTCGCACGGAAAATTGTAGATATCAGTTCTGATGAGTTTTTGTCATGAAAGTAGTTTGCTGTAGCTATATTGAACTGAAGCTTACTGTAGTAATTCCTATATTGGGATGCTCTAGCCTGATTTATATAGTCATCACGATGATTTGTGTCCACTTTTGATAAAATGATGTAAACAGTTTTTTTAAGCTCGAAAATGTTTCCTGTGTTAAAGTTTATTATTTCTCCGACAGATTCAGAAATTGTTGGACAGGTTTTTAGGAAATTCAGTTTATTTACGACTAGGTGATTTAAAATCTTCTTGACCAGCCTCGAGGAATCCATTTGAAATATTTTTAAAATTTAGTCGAAGTGAATTTTCAGAGAATCTTTATCATTGGCGGTATTCCAGTTTCGATGTGAAGGATATAGTTTGGGGTCGTAGCAGGTAGTTTAAAGATTCGCTTTAGAAAAAATCGAAGTAACTTTTCCACATCGTTATACTCTTTGTAACCCCAAACTTGAGCAGAATACAACATAATTGATTTGGAAACAGCTTGGAAGAGTTTGTATTTATGTGAGTGATGAATTGATTTGTTTTCAATGCATTTTTTCCAAGAAACACATACACCAGATTTTGCTTCTCTGAGTTTTGCTTTTATGTGGTTTTTGAAACAAAGATTACTTGAAATTATAACTCCCAAATATTTAAATTCTTTTACCACTTCAATTTCGACTGCTTTGTACTTCCATCGTTCACTAGCTGCATACCTTCCGTGTCCTTATCCGAATACCATTATATTAGATTTGTTTAAATTTACTGTTAGGTTCCAGGTGTCACAATACCTTTCGAGGACATTAATCATACTTTGCAATTGGTGAGGAGATTCTGCTAAAAGAACAATGTCGTCCGCGTACATTAAAACTGGAATTTCTTCACCAGCTACAGTAACCCCTCCACCCACACAATCCACCAAAAAAAAATTGCAAATAGAAGGGTACTTAGAGAACACCCTTATTTTATTCCCATCGAGGAACTAAATTCCTCTGAAAGACTCTCTCCATTCCAAACCGTTATCGAGTCATTTTCATAGAGTGCTCTTAATATTTCAATAATTTTTGAAGAAACGCCGATGCCAGCTAGTTTGAAGAAAAGAGACTCTCTATCAATGCTGTCAAAAGCTGCCTTGAAGTCTATGTCAAAAGCTGCCTTGAAGTCTATGTAGAAAGCGTACATTTTCTTCTCTTGCTGCATGTATAGTTCTGCTATGTTTACCAAGAGGAAAACCTGATCTATCGTGGAGTAACCAGTTCGAAAACCAGCATGAAACTCACTCAACACGGATTTCTCGTTTGTCCAGGTAACAAGTCTACGGAATATCAAACTGGCAAAAAGTTTCATGGATGTGTTCAAAAATGAAATCCCGCGGTAGTTTTCAACAGCTAAGGCATCTCCTTTTTTGAATATTGGGAATATTATTCAAGACAAGAATGTTGATGGGATGGCGTGCGAATTGAAGAAGCGAATTTAAAGAACTCATAGGGGATTCTGTCTAGTCCTGCGGCTTTTTTTACTTGAGCTCTGTCTAATACGGAAAGGAGTTTTTCTACGGAGAAGTTGGAGTCTAAAAAGTTGTCCTCAACATATGGCATTGCGTATTGAACTCTGTGAGACATAAACTCGGCATTTAGCAGAGAAGAAAAATAGTTTTTCAACTTGTTAGATTTGATCCACTGACGTTTTTTAATACTTTCTAGAATTCGGCGGGTGACTTTACATTTGATAAAGATGTGATGATGTTCATGTGGTAATCCTTCTTCTTTTGTAAACACAGGGTTTTATAGTTTTTGTTATATTTTGCGTACCACTGTTGAAATTATGTATCGTTGTGTTTCCGAAATAGAGCCAGATATGCGAAAGAAAGTTTTCTGGCTGCTTCACAATCCTTATCGAACCACTTTTCTTTACGAATTTTGGCAGTTTTTTTTAGTAATTTGTTGACGTGGATTTGCTTTTCTCACAATATCAAGAAGATCTTCCAATGTTGGGGACGGCGTCAGGGTATTGAGAGATCTAAGTGCATTGCTCAGGTTTTGTTGATAATCCTCACGAAATTTGTCGTTCCACTTAAGTTTTGGAGGGAGATTAAAGTCCGATTTGGGAAGCCGGTGTGTCACTCATAATGGACAGAATCAATGGCATGTGTTCAGAAAATGTCTTCACACCAACTTCAAAATCAATTTTTTTGTTTAACCAGGCCCCTGCAGCGACACCATAGTCAATTACGGAGTGAGCAGAAGAGCGAACAAAAGTATACTCTCCCAAGCTATCACCTGCGCATCTTCCATTCAATACAACAAAGTTGCAGACCATGAGGTAAGATTTCACTATGTTGTGATAATCTTCTGTATTTAGCTTAAAAATTAATTCGGTTCTCGATTTTGTGAAATAATATCAACCAAATGGATTGATACCTACGTGAATGTGAAATTATAACTGCTCGGTAGCACTTGTTAACGTTAACCGATTTTAATGAAATTAGACACAGAACTTTTTGGTAGGTCTTGGAGGTGCAAAAGAAATTAAACATTGCCAAAATAAACGCCGACGTAGTTAATATTTATACATAGTGTGATATTCTTCGGAGTAGCTGCGATTCCTTGTAGCCGATTATAAAACGAGCGTGATTTTCTTCAAATTTTTGACTTAAATAAACAATTAGGTATAGGTACTAACAATTCATAATGAACACGCAATCAAATACGTATACATGCCTAAATAGTTGAAATTTTGTAAATCCACCTTTTTACTGTCCCAACTCACGGACATGATGTGTTTTTTTTTATAACTTTGGCTTCTTTTGTTCGATATACCTAGGTAAGCTTAATTGTATAGAACAAAATTTCGTCTTTCGACAGACATGCAATTTATTTGTCAAAGCAAAAAAGAAAACCCCTGACTAGTAGCAATCTTAATGAATAATGGGCGGCTTTATGTCTCGGTTCCGTTAGAATTTCATAAAAGCAGAAAAACTATAAAGACGTTCACTCGCAAAGTTTCTTGGAAAAAGAAGAATGAATAAGAAAATGTGCTGACAGAGCACGTCATGTACTTCAATTGGCTATTTAAGCTTAAATGAAAGTTACAACAAGGTACGTATCTTTTTGATCATCATCATCAATACAATAAAGAAACACGATTCTTTTTAATCCTTTTTTATTTCGGTATAGATGTTATGTATAGAAAATATCACTGCCGCCCGCCGACATTGCTTCCTAAACAAATCCTTCCGGTTCAAGTATAGAATCCTATTCCATTGTTTGAATGTGCTTCATTGCATCTGTCCATCTTTCCTTTGTATTTTGTACTGTATTTCGTATACTGTATGGAAAGAGGAAGCAAACTGAAATTCAAGAAGGTACAATGATATACAGCAACAGCAGTGGCAAAAAAAAAAAAATAAAAAAAAGAATACCCAGTTCAAAAAACTTGGTCGGGTTTCTCTGGCTTTAGTGTCGTGGCTCTGTTACGTCACCTTTAGCTGTAGTAGTACCTTTGCCTGTCTTGGCTATAACAATATGGCTTTCATAGAGGTACATAATGTATAAATGGTTGTTGGTCATGCTCTTATGAGTGTGGCAACTTTTTTTTTCATAATTTTTGCTTGTCATCGTCGTCGGCCGGTCGTTCGTTGTTAAGGTTTATATTCATAGAAAAAACTTAAGTTTTGAAATAGTCGAGAGTTTTATAGAATACGGCTTGACTATGCTATTATAAGGATTAGGTCTTTTTTTTTTGCTGTGTTCTGATTTAATAAATCAAACAAGGAATACCTACTCAAAAAAAAAAAAAAAAAAAAAACGAGAAAAATTGTCATAAGTAGGCTGTTATGGGGTTTGCTTGGGGTGGGTATAAATTATTTATGGAATTGGATAGTCCTCCTTGCTGGTGTTCCCTCGTTTGGTTGATGGCATATAGTGCGGGTGAATAAAGCGAACTATTAAAATTTCTCAAATTGCCCGCAGTCGTCGTCGTCGTTCGGTGGAGGAATACAACAAAAAAAATTAAAAATAGGTCAAAAGCTTGTTGACCCGAATGAATTGGTGGATGCGATGCAGGTATAAAGTTGGTATTCAGGGGGAGGTAAAACGAAAAAGAACACAAAATCGCGTAGAAAAAAAATGGTAGTTTCAATGTTCTTGCTAGAAGCAATGTACTTCGTGTTTCTGCTGCCACGCCGTTTGCCTGAAGTTTTCAATGATTTTCCCCTCTATTTCTACTGTCAAAGCAAAAGATTTGCAATATTTTTTTTTTCGTTTTTTTTTCTTCAACAACAATTTCCTTGAATACAAATGAAGGAAAAGAGTAAATAGCAAACAAAATGGCGCCAAATAAAGGGAGAAAAGTTTTTGCAAAACGATAACTTTAACTTTCTTTTGTGCCTTTCTATTAGGCCTTATTATGTCAAAGTTGTAGCTTTGGTATAGTCCTGACCTTTACTAATTTTTTTTTGTTATAATTAGAAAAGTTAAGGGAACCATAATATATCTTGTACGATGTACGTGCATATATGTACCTATTTATTCTAGAAAGACGATATCATTTTATCTTTAATATAGTGTTGCTGCTTTTGGATTGAAGAAATATAGCTGGACGTTTTATAAATGCGTCATTGTTATTATGTAAATTTATTATGGTGGCTAATTTTAAGCTAAATGAAGGTTTCTAAATATGGATGTTAGTGTAGGTAATTTTTTTTTCGAATGACAGAACGACTGTTGAAATGATATTTTTAGATCTGGAAGAATAACTAAATGTAAAATGCAACTTAGGTTCATTGAAATATTTTAGTCACATGAACTTAACTCCTGTGTACCTTTAATATTTTGTGGGAGCAGAAATTATAGATATTTTTGTAGTACATACCTATTTGGTAATTTTTGTTTCTCAATTGGGCAAGTATTGGTATTGGTTTCGTGTACAAAAACGTTTCGCTATGTCTTTATTAAATCCAGCATGATGTACTTTTTTATCTTTAACTCAAATATAACTTTTATTAATACAAAATTGAATGCCCAGCTGCACCATAACACACTTAAGCATATTTTCTTTACAAGAATATTTTAATTTATCGACATGATAAATTAATCTTGGTTGCACCAATGTCCTTCACAGATTTGAGAGCTTTTGCTTAGCATCTCTTTATTTTTATCGTCTACTTTTAAAACTAAACGTAAGAGTTTCAACCGGTGCAAGGGAGATAGGAATACGAGAGATGTCAAATAGGTACCGACCTTGATCAAATACAAGGTCTATGTTTTAGGTTTTTATTACTGTGCATCAAATAGATAGGGGCACGCTGCGTATACATTAAGGTGGTCCTTATTTCTCTCTAATTTTTTGCTGAGCAAAAATACAGTCTTGGACAAATGTATTAGGCACCCATATAAAGTTGCATTAGTTTAAAAGCGAAGTAAAATAAAAAAAAAACAAGTACGCAGTAAAGTTCGAAATTTGTCTGTACTCACTGACAATTTTTATGTCAAAAAAGGTTTGAGGCCGGGCGACGCGCTATCATGCTACTTCTTTAACATCATACTTGACGGAATAGTGATGCAAATCTCAAATTTTCAAAAGTCCGTCCAATTACTTGTGTACGCTGACGATATTCACATAATTTGAAGAACAAAGCGCGATGTCGCTGGAGCTTTTGCAAGCATCGAGAAGGAAGTGGCGAATATATGGGTTTAGCGGTAAATGAGGGCAAATTTAAGTATATGCTGTCATCAAGAAAGGACACTCAACACCGACGACGCGACGTCTTGGACAGAACGGCACCATAGACAGAAATAACTTTCGAGGTAGGATTTTGTCTACCTAAGCTCCGCTATCAACTCAGACAATGATATCAGCGCTGTGATCAAACGAAAGATAACTCTTGTCAATCGCTGTTTCTTTGGGCTTAGAAGGCAATTGGGAAGCAAAGCCCACTCACGAGTAACTAAAGTATCCCCAAGACGGTCATTATTCCAGTCCCGCTGTATGGTGCAGACGCATGTACACTGTTAGCGGCGGATGAGGTCGCTTGAGGAATATTTGAGAGAAAAATAGACGGGGAATGGATTAGAAGATACAACAACGAACTACGGGCTGACAGCGACATCGACCTAGTCACTAAAGTAAAAAGGCAACGACTGATGTGGCTGGGTCATGTAGAGCGGATGGGCACCAATGCTTCGGACGAAAAAGTCATTGAATATATCCCTCGAGGGAAGGTAGCACAGGCAAGTGGAAGAGGACCTCTTGGCGTGCGAAACTGGAATAAGCTAGCAAGGGACAGAGCTGCCTGGAGAATGTTTTTTGGTTGAGGCTCTGGACTGTAGCGCCATCCAAATTGTAGCGTCACCATAAGTAAGTAAAATTTGGGTTTTATGACAGCTGCTATCCTTTTAGGCATAGACCTTAATAGCGTATGGCATTCGTCGGAATTTATTTTGTTCCATTCTTATTCTTAAACCTTTTTGAGAATCTCCTTTGATTTTGTCGTGTACTTTCGAATGTTGCGTTTTAAAATTAATTGGGTTCAGATCTGGGGACTGCGCAGACCATGAAAGCTGGTCAATGTGATTTTCAATAATCCACCTCATTGAAAGGGCGGACTTTTGACAGGGTGCATTAACTTGCTGAAATAACACACTCCGCAGTTTAGTCTCACCAAAAATATCCCCAAAGGATGGCATCAGCATGTTTTCCATCACGTACTTGAACGATAATGGCCAACAGTTCCGTCTAACCGTATCTACAAGGCTGCTGGTGCAGTTGGCATACAAGCCGAACTATTCAAATCAGCGGGAAATTAATTGTTAAGGAGCTTACACCAACTTATCTGCAAAATTTGGTCGGATGGAAGTATGTCCAATGAATGGAAACTTGGTAAAATGTGCCGAATCTATAAAACAGGAGATGCTCTGAAATGCATCAACTACAGAGAAATTAGTCTCTTAAACATCGCTTATAAAATCTTGTTGGCTATCTTGTGTGACGACTTAAAAACTTTTTCCAACGATCTGATCAGGTCCTATCAGTGTGGTTTTAGGCCAGGCACGTCAACTGTCGATCAAATCTTTACACTCCGACAGATTTTAGAAAAAAAAACAGGGATTCCCAATCGATATACACAACCTATCTATCGATTTTAAAGTCATGTATGATAGCGTTAACAAAGACGAATTACCCAGTGCCATGTCATATCTCGGCATCCCTGTCAAACTTGTACGCTTGTGCGGGAGGACGAGGGAAAAATCTAGCTGCTTTGTCAAAATCGGTAAGTAGACCACCGAATCCTTTGATGTTGAGAAATGTCTGCCATGGTTTTTCTTCGCCAAGCAACCTTGAACTCCATTATCTGTTAGTCTCCTTCTAACGGTTCTAGCTGAGATTTTCCGTTATTGTCCGTTGGCATTTTGTACGGCAAAACGCAAACATTTCACTTCTTATGCACTTTGATTCTTTCCAGAATTAAATAATAATAGAGTTTCAATGCGTTTTGACAGACTGATCTCACTTTTTTTGGAATTTTCGGTAAGCTTTGAAATCACGAATACAAATCATTGAACTTTTACCCTCCGTCTATACACTTTGTAACAACATAATCAAACACTGATTACGAACTGTAAAATTAGATAAAATCAATATTTGCAACAAAAAAAAAAACAAGTCAATATGAGTCAGTATGCTTGAATCATTCCACTTTTGTCATCCTTTTTTATTGCTATCATACCTACCTACATATGTACATACTACATACTTATAGTACTAACTTAACAACGATTATGTTTCTTTTTGTCCCTTCCAGAGCTTAGGGTCTAATTTAAATAGTGAAAATTATAATACAACCAAGTGAAACGGTTACGACGTTCTTAAATGTTATAGTTCATTTTCATCATCATCAAAACTGACACCTATAATATTCTGTATGCAAAGCACACGACTTCCATATCGATTAAGCCTCATCCGGCGCCCTTGGACGGAAGGAATTATATTCATGTTGTTTTCCTTGCTTGCTTAAAGTATTAGTAATAGCTCAGGCCTATCTCTCTCTGGTATACGCACCAACATTGCTATAGGTATAAGAATATTATAATAATATCTCTGATTCACTATCGAACCACTCTTACTTCGTCACCATTTTAGCCCTTTACTTCAACGATTTCCTCAAAGGTGATTCAGGATAGGTGCGATACTATCTTGCAAAACAAGCATATTTATTCACCTTTTTTTCGTGCTAACTTCTTTTTCAATGGTTGCGTATAATATTCGTACACCCATCTTTTGTGAATCACAAAATTTAATTCATTCAACTCAAACACCATTTGCACATTAATTAAAAACTGTCCGTCCGGCCAACAATCTTCTTTTTTGTTTCTTTTTACGCTGCTGCCCAGGTACATTTGTCCTTTGTCCTTTAATTTTATGTGTGCTGCAAACTGTTTTTTGTTTATATTTACACAGAGTGACCACGCAACGCCATAAAACAAAAACTATACCTACCAACATCATAGAGAAGTGGATGGAATAAAAATAAAAATGGATGATAAACAACTCAAGGAGTTTTTGGGAAAGTTGTAGTGCCAGAGACCCCCCTCACGCCATCTTGCTAATTCATATGCAAATACACGGTACACAATGACCCATGAGGGATTAGTTTTTCTTTTTTCGTTTCATTATTTTTGTCGTGTTTCTGTTTTAAGGAGTTCTTTTCGTTTTCATTGTTTTTGTTGCGATTACTCTGGGGTGGTGGCATGTTGCATCAGGTCCTATCAGTGTGGTTTTAGGCCAGGCACGTCAACTGTCGATCAAATCTTTACACTCCGACAGATTTTAGAAAAAAAAACAGGGATTCCCAATCGATATACACAACCTATCTATCGATTTTAAAGTCATGTATGATAGCGTTAACAAAGACGAATTACCCAGTGCCATGTCATATCTCGGCATCCCTGTCAAACTTGTACGCTTGTGCGGGAGGACGAGGGAAAAATCTAGCTGCTTTGTCAAAATCGGTAAGTAGACCACCGAATCCTTTGATGTTGAGAAATGTCTGCCATGGTTTTTCTTCGCCAAGCAACCTTGAACTCCATTATCTGTTAGTCTCCTTCTAACGGTTCTAGCTGAGATTTTCCGTTATTGTCCGTTGGCATTTTGTACGGCAAAACGCAAACATTTCACTTCTTATGCACTTTGATTCTTTCCAGAATTAAATAATAATAGAGTTTCAATGCGTTTTGACAGACTGATCTCACTTTTTTTGGAATTTTCGATAAGCTTTGAAATCACGAATACAAATCATTGAACTTTTACCCTCCGTCTATACACTTTGTAACAACATAATCAAACACTGATTACGAACTGTAAAATTAGATAAAATCAATATTTGCAACAAAAAAAAAACAAGTCAATATGAGTCAGTATGCTTGAATCATTCCACTTTTGTCATCCTTTTTTATTGCTATCATACCTACCTACATATGTACATACTACATACTTATAGTACTAACTTAACAACGATTATGTTTCTTTTTGTCCCTTCCAGAGCTTAGGGTCTAATTTAAATAGTGAAAATTATAATACAACCAAGTGAAACGGTTACGACGTTCTTAAATGTTATAGTTCATTTTCATCATCATCAAAACTGACACCTATAATATTCTGTATGCAAAGCACACGACTTCCATATCGATTAAGCCTCATCCGGCGCCCTTGGACGGAAGGAATTATATTCATGTTGTTTTCCTTGCTTGCTTAAAGTATTAGTAATAGCTCAGGCCTATCTCTCTCTGGTATACGCACCAACATTGCTATAGGTATAAGAATATTATAATAATATCTCTGATTCACTATCGAACCACTCTTACTTCGTCACCATTTTAGCCCTTTACTTCAACGATTTCCTCAAAGGTGATTCAGGATAGGTGCGATACTATCTTGCAAAACAAGCATATTTATTCACCTTTTTTTCGTGCTAACTTCTTTTTCAATGGTTGCGTATAATATTCGTACACCCATCTTTTGTGAATCACAAAATTTAATTCATTCAACTCAAACACCATTTGCACATTAATTAAAAACTGTCCGTCCGGCCAACAATCTTCTTTTTTGTTTCTTTTTACGCTGCTGCCCAGGTACATTTGTCCTTTGTCCTTTAATTTTATGTGTGCTGCAAACTGTTTTTTGTTTATATTTACACAGAGTGACCACGCAACGCCATAAAACAAAAACTATACCTACCAACATCATAGAGAAGTGGATGGAATAAAAATAAAAATGGATGATAAACAACTCAAGGAGTTTTTGGGAAAGTTGTAGTGCCAGAGACCCCCCTCACGCCATCTTGCTAATTCATATGCAAATACACGGTACACAATGACCCATGAGGGATTAGTTTTTCTTTTTTCGTTTCATTATTTTTGTCGTGTTTCTGTTTTAAGGAGTTCTTTTCGTTTTCATTGTTTTTGTTGCGATTACTCTGGGGTGGTGGCATGTTGCTTTGTTTTTAGCACCTTCTTTTGTGTTCGAAAATAAAAGAAAAGGACATAAATCTCTTACGCCTCAGTGTAAATTGTGTTCTGTGGCGTGTGATGATGATGGTAATTTTTTTCATTTTTTCTTAAGAATCGACTCAAGGCAACAGGCAGTAACCAACATACACAAATATACATATAGGCCATGAAAATGTTTGTGCAAGGAGCCAAGGTTCATATAGCACGTTATATTTTAACAAGCGCAATCGTTTTGAATAACGGTATGAGGTGGTAGTTATACACAGTTGGTTGGTTGGCAAAATAATTGTGTTGCGCATAATTGATGCACACTTTTTGTGTTTGTTGTTGTTTACATTTTGGCCTGGTCTAAATTTGTGGCTTTTACTTCGTTTTTTTTCTTGTTGTTGAGTTTTATTGTTTGCCTTGGGTTCATTCATGATACATTGCCTTGCTTGGAAAGGATGTATAAAATAAAAATGTGTAGGTTTATTTTTAAAATTACGCATAAAAAGATGAAAAAAAAACAATAACATAAAAAATGAATACCTACCTATATTTTAAGGCTACTTGAACTGGTTTTGTTATCTAGCAAATCGCACTTATTCAAGAGACGGATAAAGATAGATTTTGGTATTCTTCTAATTTTTTTAGTTTGGGTAAGAACTTGCACAAAGAAGTGGATTGTCTAAAACATGTTGTAAGAATCATAACCATTGTGTTGCCATCGAATCAAGTTAACTGAATGCCCTGCCAGTAGCTCTGTAATAGTTGTTTGTAGGTCAGCAACATTTGTATTTTATGTGTACCTATTTAGCTTCTTCATAGGAATCGTTATTGCTTTACTCTAGCTCCAAGAGTTTTTATTTAACATTCACGCTACTTTATTTCTTTTTAACTATTTTGCTTGTGGATTTATTACGTTTTGAATTACCTACCTATTTATCTGGCTTACATATTTTTTGTTTGTCTAACATCGCCATCTAGAATTCGGAACAAGCTTTCAGATTTTTGTTATTCATCGACGGATAATGTTTTTGAAAATTACATATTAACAGTCGTGTTTATTGTAAGCGTGTTTACCCATAAAATAAATAAGGTCTGTTTGATAACGTTAAATTTCATTCTTTTTCATTTTGCTGTCAGAGCACAGAGGAAACAACACACAAGTTTGCAATATTTGTCATGATACCAATCAGGTGTATTTGTAACTTCAAAGTTTCACCAAGTTTCAAAAACTTGTTTTTTTTTGCCTATGAATTTGAAGGCAAAATATATCCAAATAAGTCCGTTTGTGTATTAGTCCGGAACTACTTTTTTAAAAATAGTTTTAGCCCTATCCTGTTCTGGGCAGTTTTTGATGATGGTGAAAGTTTGAAGAAATGCCGGTTACATAGTTGATAAATGTATGATTTACTTGTATGATAACTTTTGAAATTTCAAATCTGCACCAAAATTGTTGCGGACACAAGTTTTTTCCAGCCGGTTAAATTCTTTAATTTTGTATCCATCATACTTTAAACAAGAATGGCAAACACTAAAATGTAAGTTAATATTGCTAACAAATTATGTATGTTCTAGGAGATGTAATTAACATTTTTATGCAGAGAGAAATCGAAGCCGATTCGGGAAAATCGTCGAGCTAATGAAGAGCCAACCTGATATAACTAAAAATTGTACTAAAATATCACCAGACCCGTTGCAGGAGTTTTGTCTGAATTTAACAGTCTTTGAATTCCTTGGGTCCTCCATTTAAACGAATTATTGAGTGGAAAAAGGTACATACATAATTTCCAAAAATAAATTTATAAATTAAAATCAAAATGTTTGATTCATTGATTTAAATTATGTGTTTATTATATGTATGTGAAGATGAAAAAGACTACAAATAAAAAAAAAGAAAAGAGACAACAATAAGAACAAGATGCAGCCGGTTGCAGCAGCAACTGTCATCACATCGCATTTATCAATTTAAACTTTAATTAACATATTATCCTTTTTCGTGAATTGCTTAAATAGAACATGTCCCTCAACTTAGCAGAGCAAAGTCAGCAGAACATAAAAAAATTGATGGCCTTACAACGTGCTTATAAAATGCTAATTAAGTACCCAAAAATTAAATTTAATGCTCCAGTACTTTTGGAGAAAATGAATGTTCTGCTAACTTGATTTCAAGTTAGCAGACCAATTCTTTAGTCATTCAGGTAGAAAAATGGGGTGAATACTATGTTAACGAGCTACTTAAATGCTCTACGAATCCAAAAAAAAATTTCGAAAAAAATTGTTTTTTCTAAAAAAAAAAAATATTTTAATAATTTTGAAAAAAAAATATTATATTTTTTATTTCAACTTTTTTTCATCCGAATTTTTTTGATTAATTTTGTACTCGTACAGTTTAATTTAATGCTCCACCTTTCCCAAGGATTTTCCGCGATCTGATGTGAAAAAAAAAATTATTTAATTTCCCATACATTACCTGCTTTGCTAACTTAAAATCGAGTTTTCCCGGAAAATTCAACTGTTTTGAATCCGAATTTTTTTGATTAATTTTTTACTCGTACAGTTTAATTTAATGCTCCACCTTTCCCAAGAATTTTCCGCGATTTGATGTGAAAAAAAAAATTATTTGATTTCCCATACATTACCTGCTCTGCTAACTTAAAAATGAGTTTTCCCGGAAAATTCAACTGTTTTGAATCCGAATTTTTTTGATTAATTTTGTACTCGTACAGTTTAATTTAATGCTCCACCTTTCCCAAGAATTTTCCGCGATTTGATGTGAAAAAAAAATTATTTGATTTCCCATACATTACCTGCTCTGCTAACTTAAAATCGAGTTTTCCCGGAAAATTCAACTGTTTTGAATCCGAATTTTTTTGATTAATTTTGTACTCGTCAAGTTTAATTTAATGCTCCACCTTTCCCAAGAATTTTCCGCGATTTGATGTGAAAAAAAAAATTATTTGATTTCCCATACATTACCTGCTCTGCTAACTTAAAATCGAGTTTTCCCGGAAAATTCAACTGTTTTGAATCCGAATTTTTTTGATTAATTTTTTACTCGTACAGTTTAATTTAATGCTCCACCTTTCCCAAGAATTTTCCGCGATTTGATGTGAAAAAAAAACTATTTGATTTCCCATACATTACCTGCTCTGCTAACTTAAAATCGAGTTTTCCCGGAAAATTCAACTGTTTTGAATCCGAATTTTTTTGATTAATTTTGTACTCGTATAGTTTAATTTAATGCTCCACCTTTCCCAAGAATTTTCCGCGATTTGATGTGAAAAAAAAAATTATTTGATTTCCCATACATTACCTGCTCTGCTAACTTAAAATCGAGTTTTCCCGGAAAATTCAACTGTTTTGAATCCGAATTTTTTTGATTAATTTTGTACTCGTACAGTTTAATTTAATGCTCCACCTTTCCCAAGAATTTTCCGCGATTTGATGTGAAAAAAAAATTATTTGATTTCCCATACATAACCTGCTCTGCCAACTTAAAATCGAGTTTTCCTGGAAAATTTAACTTTTTTGCATCCGACTTTTTTTGATTAATTTTGAACTCGTACAGTTAAATTTAATGCTCCCCCTTTCCCAAGAATTTTCCGCGATTTGATGTGAAAAAAAAAATTATTTGATTTCCCATACATTACCTGCTCTGCTAACTTAAAATCGATTTTTCCCGGAAAATTCAACTGTTTTGAATCCGAATTTTTTTGATTAATTTTGTACTCGTCAAGTTTAATTTAATGCTCCACCTTTCCCAAGAATTTTCCGCGATTTGATGTGAAAAAAAAAAATTATTTGATTTCCCATACATTACCTGCTCTGCTAACTTAAAATCGAGTTTTCCCGGAAAATTCAACTGTTTTGAATCCGAATTTTTTTGATTAATTTTTTACTCGTACAGTTTAATTTAATGCTCCACCTTTCCCAAGAATTTTCCGCGATTTGATGTGAAAAAAAAAATTATTTGATTTCCCATACATTACCTGCTCTGCTAACTTAAAATCGATTTTTCCCGGAAAATTCAACTGTTTTGAATCCGAATTTTTTTGATTAATTTTGTACTCGTCAAGTTTAATTTAATGCTCCACCTTTCCCAAGAATTTTCCGCGATTTGATGTGAAAAAAAAATTATTTGATTTCCCATACATTACCTGCTCTGCTAACTTAAAATCGAGTTTTCCCGGAAAATTCAACTGTTTTGAATCCGAATTTTTTTGATTAATTTTTTACTCGTACAGTTTAATTTAATGCTCCACCTTTCCCAAGAATTTTCCGCGATTTGATGTGAAAAAAAAACTATTTGATTTCCCATACATTACCTGCTCTGCTAACTTAAAATCGATTTTTCCCGGAAAATTCAACTGTTTTGAATCCGAATTTTTTTGATTAATTTTGTACTCGTCAAGTTTAATTTAATGCTCCACCTTTCCCAAGAATTTTCCGCGATTTGATGTGAAAAAAAAATTATTTGATTTCCCATACATTACCTGCTCTGCTAACTTAAAATCGAGTTTTCCCGGAAAATTCAACTGTTTTGAATCCGAATTTTTTTGATTAATTTTTTACTCGTACAGTTTAATTTAATGCTCCACCTTTCCCAAGAATTTTCCGCGATTTGATGTGAAAAAAAAAATTATTTGATTTCCCATACATTACCTGCTCTGCTAACTTAAAATCGATTTTTCCCGGAAAATTCAACTGTTTTGAATCCGAATTTTTTTGATTAATTTTGTACTCGTCAAGTTTAATTTAATGCTCCACCTTTCCCAAGAATTTTCCGCGATTTGATGTGAAAAAAAAAATTATTTGATTTCCCATACATTACCTGCTCTGCTAACTTAAAATCGAGTTTTCCCGGAAAATTCAACTGTTTTGAATCCGAATTTTTTTGATTAATTTTTTACTCGTACAGTTTAATTTAATGCTCCACCTTTCCCAAGAATTTTCCGCGATTTGATGTGAAAAAAAAACTATTTGATTTCCCATACATTACCTGCTCTGCTAACTTAAAATCGAGTTTTCCCGGAAAATTCAACTGTTTTGAATCCGAATTTTTTTGATTAATTTTGTACTCGTACAGTTTAATTTAATGCTCCACCTTTCCCAAGAATTTTCCGCGATTTGATGTGAAAAAAAAAATTATTTGATTTCCCATACATTACCTGCTCTGCTAACTTAAAATCGAGTTTTCCCGGAAAATTCAACTGTTTTGAATCCGAATTTTTTTGATTAATTTTTTACTCGTACAGTTTAATTTAATGCTCCACCTTTCCCAAGAATTTTCCGCGATTTGATGTGAAAAAAAAACTATTTGATTTCCCATACATTACCTGCTCTGCTAACTTAAAATCGAGTTTTCCCGGAAAATTCAACTGTTTTGAATCCGAATTTTTTTGATTAATTTTTTACTCGTACAGTTTAATTTAATGCTCCACCTTTCCCAAGAATTTTCCGCAATTTGATGTGAAAAAAAAACTATTTGATTTCCCATACATTACCTGCTCTGCTAACTTAAAATCGAGTTTTCCCGGAAAATTCAACTGTTTTGAATCCGAATTTTTTTGATTAATTTTTTACTCGTCAAGTTTAATTTAATGCTCCACCTTTCCCAAGAATTTTCCGCGATTTGATGTGAAAAAAAAAAATTATTTGATTTCCCATACATTACCTGCTCTGCTAACTTAAAATCGAGTTTTCCCGGAAAATTCAACTGTTTTGAATCCGAATTTTTTTGATTAATTTTGTACTCGTACAGTTTAATTTAATGCTCCACCTTTCCCAAGAATTTTCCGCGATTTGATGTGAAAAAAAAACTATTTGATTTCCCATACATTACCTGCTCTGCTAACTTAAAATCGAGTTTTCCCGGAAAATTCAACTGTTTTGAATCCGAATTTTTTTGATTAATTTTGTACTCGTATAGTTTAATTTAATGCTCCACCTTTCCCAAGAATTTTCCGCGATTTGATGTGAAAAAAAAAATTATTTGATTTCCCATACATTACCTGCTCTGCTAACTTAAAATCGAGTTTTCCCGGAAAATTCAACTGTTTTGAATCCGAATTTTTTTGATTAATTTTGTACTCGTACAGTTTAATTTAATGCTCCACCTTTCCCAAGAATTTTCCGCGATTTGATGTGAAAAAAAAACTATTTGATTTCCCATACATTACCTGCTCTGCTAACTTAAAATCGAGTTTTCCCGGAAAATTCAACTGTTTTGAATCCGAATTTTTTTGATTAATTTTGTACTCGTACAGTTTAATTTAATGCTCCACCTTTCCCAAGAATTTTCCGCGATTTGATGTGAAAAAAAAAATTATTTGATTTCCCATACATTACCTGCTCTGCTAACTTAAAATCGAGTTTTCCCGGAAAATTCAACTGTTTTGAATCCGAATTTTTTTGATTAATTTTTTACTCGTACAGTTTAATTTAATGCTCCACCTTTCCCAAGAATTTTCCGCGATTTGATGTGAAAAAAAAACTATTTGATTTCCCATACATTACCTGCTCTGCTAACTTAAAATCGAGTTTTCCCGGAAAATTCAACTGTTTTGAATCCGAATTTTTTTGATTAATTTTTTACTCGTACAGTTTAATTTAATGCTCCACCTTTCCCAAGAATTTTCCGCGATTTGATGTGAAAAAAAAAATTATTTGATTTCCCATACATTACCTGCTCTGCTAACTTAAAATCGATTTTTCCCGGAAAATTCAACTGTTTTGAATCCGAATTTTTTTGATTAATTTTGTACTCGTCAAGTTTAATTTAATGCTCCACCTTTCCCAAGAATTTTCCGCGATTTGATGTGAAAAAAAAAATTATTTGATTTCCCATACATTACCTGCTCTGCTAACTTAAAATCGAGTTTTCCCGGAAAATTCAACTGTTTTGAATCCGAATTTTTTTGATTAATTTTGTACTCGTACAGTTTAATTTAATGCTCCACCTTTCCCAAGAATTTTCCGCGATTTGATGTGAAAAAAAAAATTATTTGATTTCCCATACATTACCTGCTCTGCTAACTTAAAATCGAGTTTTCCCGGAAAATTCAACTGTTTTGAATCCGAATTTTTTTGATTAATTTTTTACTCGTACAGTTTAATTTAATGCTCCACCTTTCCCAAGAATTTTCCGCGATTTGATGTGAAAAAAAAAATTATTTGATTTCCCATACATTACCTGCTCTGCTAACTTAAAATCGAGTTTTCCCGGAAAATTCAACTGTTTTGAATCCGAATTTTTTTGATTAATTTTGTACTCGTACAGTTTAATTTAATGCTCCACCTTTCCCAAGAATTTTCCGCGATTTGATGTGAAAAAAAAATTATTTGATTTCCCATACATTACCTGCTCTGCTAACTTAAAATAGAGTTTTCCCGGAAAATTCAACTGTTTTGAATCCGAATTTTTTTGATTAATTTTGTACTCGTCAAGTTTAATTTAATGCTCCACCTTTCCCAAGAATTTTCCGCGATTTGATGTGAAAAAAAAACTATTTGATTTCCCATACATTACCTGCTCTGCTAACTTAAAATCGAGTTTTCCCGGAAAATTCAACTGTTTTGAATCCGAATTTTTTTGATTAATTTTGTACTCGTATAGTTTAATTTAATGCTCCACCTTTCCCAAGAATTTTCCGCGATTTGATGTGAAAAAAAAAATTATTTGATTTCCCATACATTACCTGCTCTGCTAACTTAAAATCGAGTTTTCCCGGAAAATTCAACTGTTTTGAATCCGAATTTTTTTGATTAATTTTGTACTCGTACAGTTTAATTTAATGCTCCACCTTTCCCAAGAATTTTCCGCGATTTGATGTGAAAAAAAAATTATTTGATTTCCCATACATAACCTGCTCTGCCAACTTAAAATCGAGTTTTCCTGGAAAATTTAACTTTTTTGCATCCGACTTTTTTTGATTAATTTTGAACTCGTACAGTTAAATTTAATGCTCCCCCTTTCCCAAGAATTTTCCGCGATTTGATGTGAAAAAAAAAATTATTTGATTTCCCATACATTACCTGCTCTGCTAACTTAAAATCGATTTTTCCCGGAAAATTCAACTGTTTTGAATCCGAATTTTTTTGATTAATTTTGTACTCGTCAAGTTTAATTTAATGCTCCACCTTTCCCAAGAATTTTCCGCGATTTGATGTGAAAAAAAAAAATTATTTGATTTCCCATACATTACCTGCTCTGCTAACTTAAAATCGAGTTTTCCCGGAAAATTCAACTGTTTTGAATCCGAATTTTTTTGATTAATTTTTTACTCGTACAGTTTAATTTAATGCTCCACCTTTCCCAAGAATTTTCCGCGATTTGATGTGAAAAAAAAAATTATTTGATTTCCCATACATTACCTGCTCTGCTAACTTAAAATCGATTTTTCCCGGAAAATTCAACTGTTTTGAATCCGAATTTTTTTGATTAATTTTGTACTCGTCAAGTTTAATTTAATGCTCCACCTTTCCCAAGAATTTTCCGCGATTTGATGTGAAAAAAAAATTATTTGATTTCCCATACATTACCTGCTCTGCTAACTTAAAATCGAGTTTTCCCGGAAAATTCAACTGTTTTGAATCCGAATTTTTTTGATTAATTTTTTACTCGTACAGTTTAATTTAATGCTCCACCTTTCCCAAGAATTTTCCGCGATTTGATGTGAAAAAAAAAATTATTTGATTTCCCATACATTACCTGCTCTGCTAACTTAAAATCGATTTTTCCCGGAAAATTCAACTGTTTTGAATCCGAATTTTTTTGATTAATTTTGTACTCGTCAAGTTTAATTTAATGCTCCACCTTTCCCAAGAATTTTCCGCGATTTGATGTGAAAAAAAAAATTATTTGATTTCCCATACATTACCTGCTCTGCTAACTTAAAATCGAGTTTTCCCGGAAAATTCAACTGTTTTGAATCCGAATTTTTTTGATTAATTTTTTACTCGTACAGTTTAATTTAATGCTCCACCTTTCCCAAGAATTTTCCGCGATTTGATGTGAAAAAAAAAATTATTTGATTTCCCATACATTACCTGCTCTGCTAACTTAAAATCGAGTTTTCCCGGAAAATTCAACTGATTTGCATCCGAACTTTTTTTCATTAATTTTGCACTCGTACAGTTAAACTTAATGCTCCCCCTTTCCCAAGGATTTATCGCGATCTGATGTGAAAAAAAAAATTATTTAATTTCCCCTGCAGTACATATACCTACTAAATACAAACCAATTTTCGTCGGAAAAATCGAAATTACCCTCTTATAGTATAGTTCTTTTCAGTTGGAGAATCAAAAAAGAAGAAAAAACTAATAATTTTCTTTAGGGCTTTCAGTTTTTCATGACAACAGATGTGTTTATTATAGGTCCCTACATATGTATACTTATGCCTTGAAACAAATAACTTTGTATGCGTTAGTACCTAATTCAAATTTTTTATTCGGTTTGAAACAATCAACATTTTGCTTCTTTCATTCCTAACTCTTCACTTCCCTCGTCTAAAAGATTAATTTCCCCTTTAATTTGTGTAGTTGAAAATTGAGCCAATGTGATGTACCTACTGTGAACATTGAAGAACAAAAAGTAGGTAGGTAGCTACCTATTACATACCTTGAAATAATGCACATTAAATTTTTGTTTTCGTTTTTTGTTTAATAAACTGAATTTATGTATGTATTAATTTATTTTCAAAAGATATTTTATTTTAACGGTCTACCTAAATTATTATTATTTTTTTTTTTGTATGTTCTCGTAGGTTCTACAAGAAACTTGTTTCTTTTACCCGTAGGTATAAGAAACTTCTATTATACTCGCTTATAAGAATAAAATATTGTGCAATTTATGAGTTTCTTATAAGCGTCATGTACTGTAGGTACCTTAATCTTTTAGTGCACGTCGAAATTGTATTTGGGCAAAAAGGAATTTTTACGATATTCAATGTGTAACAAAGAGATGGGTAGATTCCATTCTCTTATCTACACAGCTAAAATACACTTAGATTGTAGGTATAGGTATATGGAACGCGTTCAATACCAAAACATATAACAATGCTTGGAGGGGTAATTTTTGTGCCTTTTGCTTCATCAGGGTCGTTTTGCTTAGTCTTTTTTACGATATTGCATGTGTAGAAAAGAGAAGAGTAGATTCCCTTTCTCTTTTTTTGCATATATTAAAAGGGGATTAATTTGAGATGTTGTTGTCTGTAAGTTTTTGACATTTGGGACTAGGTATATTAGGTATGTTGTAGGTACGTATGAATCTGTTCTGCTTGCCATGTCCAAATAAAATCTTTTCTGACTACCCTAGAGATTTTTTAGCTGGGAGAAAATTAATCAAATACCTACCTATAATAGTTATTAAAATTATGTTCGTGGCAGGGACCACCTAAATTTTCATGAATATGTGACTTGAACAATTTTGTATAGGTATATCTACCTACCTAGGTAAATAAGTATAGGCAGATAGGTAGGTACTTCCTCTTCCTCTTATTATTATTGAAGGTAGTGTCCATTTAAGTTATTTTAAAAATATTTTTTTGTTTTTAATTAGTTAGGTCGGTAGGTAGGTACATAATGTGTATAACTACCATAAGGAAGGTATAGTCCCCCCAATTCAGGTTGTCGTTTCACTAACAATAAAACAACAATGCTCTTGAGACGAAATGATTAGGTATCATTTTTTGTACACGAATTTCCTCAAGGTGCCGAAGAATGTGAAGATTGAAGAAGTTTTATATAAACTTCAATAATTGTCGCCTCTAGTGCCGGTCGGTTAACTGTTGTTTTAGTAAAACAACAACCGTCGGTTGTATAGTGGGTTCGATTCGAAGGTAATAATACCTACCTAGCATAGAAAAACTATTAACACCTAGGTACCGTACCTACCTAGGTATAAAATAACTACTTTTTTTTGAAATTAAACTTCTTTGCGCGCGTTGAGAGAGTTAAATTTCAAGGTTGAATTTTTGTGAAACGAAAAAATGTAACGCCACATGCGCAACGCTGAGATCATTGATTAGCTTAGTAGTGGGAGGTATACCTACTTAATAGTAAAAATTTGTATTAGTAGGCTAATATATTTTATAGTGCAATTAGTTTGGATTTTTTGATAATCTAAATTATTGTAGCAGATAAAAGGGAAAATGTTGTTTTATGTCTATTTTCTAATTCCGTTAATTAGAATGCTAGAGTTTTGAATTAGTACCTAGATAATACAATTCTAAGAATCTAACTAGTTTAAGGTTTTTTTTTTCTATCTCCTATTGGTATACAGATATAAATTATTTTAAGCATATTATCTCAAGATTGGCTAATTTCAAAAAATTGAATTAAATCAGGAGAGTCCACTGAAAATTTGAGTTATACCTATAGGTACTTAGGTAGGATGGTTGAAAAATAAATAAAACCAAATTTAAGTTGTCATATACAAATTTTTAATTTTCCAGACATTTTGAGTGTAGGAATTTTTGGAAATTCAACATTTTAAAAAAGTCATTTCTACCCCATTTTTATTTTTATAAAATCAAGGAGTTGGCTTAATTTACTGAAAATTGCAAAACGTAGGAACTATTTATATGTCTGATTTTTTGATACCATTATTATTTTTTTTAGTGCACCGTTAACTGGTGAAAGTAAGCTGTCTGCTACAATAATATATATTTTTAAAAAACCCAAACTTTTTGCATTTTAAAATATACCTACCTATTAAGTTTAGTTTGAAAGATATTCTATGAATATCATATGTACTTGTTAGATTTAAATAAATAAATAAATATGAGCCTGTCAATAAAAATGTTTGCTTGTACTGTACCTCCCACCACTTAGCTAATCAATGATCTCAGCGTTGCACATGCGGCGTTACATTTTTTCGTTTCACAAAAATTCAAGCATGAAATTTCACTCTAAACGCGCGCAAAGAAGTTTCACTTCAAAAAGTTGACAAATTTTCTAACGGACAATATTTGTCTTCAGATATATGGCCTTATTCCGGCCGTCTGCAGTAGCCGGCCGCCTACCAAAAAAAGGGTCGTAATTAGTGAAATAGTAGTGATACTTCTGTGGTTAGAGTTCTTAAAGGGTCTGTCAGCTCTCTCCTACTAGTTGCACATTTTTTCGTTCCATTACACAAGTTACTAGCTCAGTTTTTGCATCTGTAGTTGTCCAATCTCGCCGGCACGGCACACGAGTTTTGTTGTCAAAAACGTTAGTGGGCCAGTGTTCCAAAATAAGCGTTTATTTTGAAGTATTTTGAAGTTAATGGGCCCTACCAATAATCAAATTTAGTAACGACTTAAACATTTAAGTAAAATGGACCATAATTGTATGGGCTTTAAATAATAAACCAACCATGGTATGACTTAAATATTTAGGTGGACCCTAATTAATGAATATTGCATGGTATGGACTCTATAATATGAAACATAACATACATGGTTCATTTTTTTTAGCCCATACTTTTATGGTCAATTTCCTTAAATATTTAAGTCGTTACTAAATTTGATTATTGGTAGGGCCCAATGTCTTTTATGCATTTATATTTGTTTATTAGGTTATGTTTTAGTGAAATCTACTTTAAAAAGCAAAAAAAAGTCATTTTTACAATTTTTTTAAGGTGGCCGGCAATTGGACATACAAAAAAACCCTGTTTGCCTATACTCGGCCACCTCGGCCGAAGATAGGAAACATTATTTTTTGTTTGTCTCCTTATTTCGGCCCGTAGCGTAATGGTTAGTGCGTTCGACCATCACGCTGGAGGGGTGGGATCGCTTCCCAGCCTCGTCCACCTAAAAACTAAAAAGTTTTTTTCAGGGCTACTGCCTCTTGCGAGGAATTGTCAAATCCTCGAAGAGAATCACTTGTCACGAATAAGTGCTTCCCGTCTAGCCGTTCGGATTCGGCATAAAATTGTAGGTCCCTTCCATTCCTGTCGAAAGGCGCACACAGGAATGGTTGTGAGTTGTTAGTCACTAGGCCCTGGTTCTTCATGAGCCGTTGTGCCACCCGATTTATTTATTTTATTAAAAACAAATGGAAAAATACCACAATTTTATTATATTTAATTATTTTATTATATTAAGGGCCAATTTTTCAATAGTCAGTTAAGCAGTCAGTTAGTACTTAAACCTCAGAAGGAGCAATAACATATTTTTCAATAATCAGATATACCTAACTTAATTTATCTGCTCATATTTAGAAGTTAGATTAAGTTATACACAGGAATAAATATTTTCTATCTCCGCATCAATAATTGTTTGTCAACATTGCTTTAAAACAAACGTTAAATAAAATTTAAATTAAATAGAAATGTTCTATATACACACAAATAAAAATCTCAAAAACATAAGTGTAAACGTTAAAAAACGACTTTCAAATTATTTTAATATTCTATAAAACATTTCTTGAATGAAAAATTCGATATTCGATGTTAAAAAGCCAGATAACTTTATTCTTCCGGCAGATAACTTTGAGGATTAAAAAATCGGCTCTAAATTACATATTAGGTATTAATATTAATAGTAAATTGTTGTTTATTACGCATTCTCTAGAGAAAATTGACCTTAAAGTCACAAAATTAGGATTTAAAAGAAAAATGGTACAGGCTACAAACAGGATATCTGAAGACTTTAAAAAGATATAAAATTTATTTAAACGCAGTTACAGTTACACGTGTTTTTTCTAAAGATATAAGCCTAAACAAAATGTCTATCATTAGTATTAATAGAGCGATTTCCGTTAACATGGGTTAGGGTACACCAAAATAAGCCTTTTCATAAATCCTTGAAAAAAGATGTTGGAGATAGACCGTTAGTGTACAACGATTTTGTTCTTAGAATATAACCAAGAACCATTTTCTAAAATATTATTGACAAATTAAAGGACACCCTGTGCTTATTTTTTTTTTTTGTTTTGTTATTTTGAGTAACAAATATATTTAATATTGTTTTTTGTTGAATTAAGGTTTTGTTTTCTGTTTAGTTTTGCAGTTAAAAGAATTTTATATAAGGAAAATATTTGTTTATGTTTAACACTTGTTTTTCTAATATAACTAAAAACAAAAATATGTTGTTTTTGTTATAAGGAACGAAAATAAATAGAAAATAATAGTATACCTAGAACCTTTTTATTGAGGGGGCTGAGTATAGGAAACAAGGTGGCCGGAATTAAGAGCCAAAGGGCAGAAAACAGGAAAATGTGTTTTTTTCTCATAAAAACAATGAAATATATTGTTTTATGGTGAAATATCATTGTTTAATGTTTCTATAACTTTTAATAAATATCTAATGAACTACTTGTTAAATAAAACAATATCAAAAAGTTAACAATTCAAGGCTTAATGACAAGTTTTGTCGGAAAATTTCGTTAAGGGGCCGGCTACTGGCAACTCTACCCTAAGTAAACTTTGCAGTGTTACCGAACTTTTACATTTATGAATTTGACCTATACATATACTTACGTTATAGGTAGGTAGCAACCTACCTAGCTACATAAATAATTAGTTAATCTAATTAAAATTATGTACCTATAGGTATTTTTTTACCTACCTACACCCAAGTGCCGTATGTAGGTACTTACCTACCTTATTATTCTAAAATACTACATAGGTACTTATCTAAGTAGGTACCTACTTGCCTGCCAAAATAAAATGTTACCTAGGTAATTATCTATCTATGTAGGTACCTATCTAGCTATTTTTATAGGTGTGATTTTTTTATAGTCATGTAGCCCTCTAGATAGGTATTATTAATAAAAGAAATTACAAAAATGTTATTTATGTAGCTACCTTCCTACTTTAAAAACAAACAGCAATTGCACTGAATTCAAAGTAAATTTTGAGAAGTTATTGGAATTGGTGGCTTGTAACTTAAGCTCACGGTTATTTCATATCTGCCGTAGTTCGCTGGTGCTACGCTAACTGAAACAAAATTAATATTATTGTCTTTTGTTATCCTTTCAGCAAGCCAAGCCAGATCGTATCACATTGGTAAAGTTTTTTGCATACTTCTTATTCTCTCCTTAACGAAACAAATTGAATTGGCTTGGCGGTTGTTGGCGCGCACGTAGTTACATAGCTAACCTTCTTTACTGGGGAAATTGGATAGGCATGGACTGATAGAAAGGAATGAAACGAACATATACCCAACCCATAGATATCTCCAGTTCAGATATGTATGAAGAGTAGTCGAGCCAACAAGTAGGTATCTCAAACATGTATGCATATACAATGCAGCGGCCGGAGGCATATTTTCTGCTTCAACCCTTATATTAAACGTACTAACGCACAAGACACAAAGTTGTAAAGTGGCGAAGATAACGGTTCAAGTCAGATCATATACTACAAAACATTCGCATTGAAATTTGTTGTCTGCTTCTCGCACTATCCCTACACATCGTTGGTTAAAAGCAATAATACTGTTGTATCTTGGTTAGGTATCTTACTGTCATATGAAAAGGAAGGAAACGAACTTACATCAAAAATGACACGTGCCGTGCACACAGAAGAAAACGAGAGGAGTCGAATCGTTTGATCGTACAACAACGATCAACTTTGAATCATCCTTCTCCAACCCCAGATGATAAGTACCAATTCCAATATACATAAAGCTATGAAGTGCCGAAGAAGAAGAACAACTGTCTGGTGTGATGGAAACTTATAGGTACAGTATCTACTTACGTGGAAAACAAAATACACAGCCGAGGTTTTATATACTTTCTCTTGTTGCGTAGGTTTTTAGGGCGATGTTTTTTTTTATAAAATAAAATTATGTACATATGTAGGTATTATAGCTACCCATCTACTTACCTACATAACGATAGACAGAAAAATGTAAGAAATTACAACATCTATTTTCTTTAATTTTTATGAAATTAAAGATAGGTACCTATAGGTATTATGTATGTACTTACATACATCTACATTATTATATAGGTCTGTAGGTAAAAAAGGAATTGTTTTTTACAAAATTTGTTTTGTGAATGCTAAGTAGGTACCTACCTGATCAAGAAAGTGGGTAGGTATAATACTTAGATTTTATTTTAGGAATTTTACATCCTACGTACCTACCTACATTAGACTGGACCTTAGGCACCTAAAACAAAAACATTCCACCCGTCCATAGTTTCTAAATAATAAAAAAAAATCCCCTTATTTTTTCAGATTTTTTCCCCTCCCCTTAGTCGGCCTGTTTTCAATTAATGATTGATATACAGTCATGGCCACCTTGTTAAGAACGATATTTTTATAGGATTTTAAAATGCATAACTTTTGTATGGGAAATCTGTTAAGGGTGCATTGACTTGGCATAGCATGGTCGATAAGTTAGAAAAAAATGTTAGAATTGACCAGAAGTTTATAAAGACATTGAGGAACATGCTATGGAGTCTAATTCATTTGAAATCATGCCCATAAAATTTGTTTTTAAGGACGATAATGATCCAAGAAGTCCTCAACGGATTGCTAAGAAGGTGTTTGCGTGGTCAAGAAGTCATTTTTTAGATTAGACCATCTAAAGCTCGGGCCTTAATTCTTTCGAGAACTTGAGGGGAGACATCAAGGGATGGTTAAAGTAAAAAAAAAAAAAAACATTTTGATCAGAATGTTCTAAACATTGAGGAAATCTGATAGAGTACACCACTATCAAGATTCCATGCCTTACGCATTTTGTCTGAAATTATAATGAATTAAGGTTTTCCTACAATATATTCACATTAACATATTGAAATTTCAAAGATTTTTAATGTTATGACACCATTTTGTTTCTGTTCTTAATTATATTGCCAGACGAAATAAGAGTTAAATTAATGTTTATTTTTTTCCTTCTAATATTCTCATGCTTATATTTTTTAAACATTACACAAAGTGTACCGTAGTTCATGGGCTATTATTAAAACCACTACTCAACCTCAACGGATTTCCCAAACAAAAGTTATGCATTTTATAAATTTATAAAAATATCGTTCTTAATTAGGCGGCCACAAAATTCATTCATCCTTAATACTATTAAAAATTTCACATTTATTATTTTTTTTTACTGTCACTGGTAAGTTTAAACTCATACAAATTAACATGGAAAATAGTTATATGTGAGGAATTCTATTTTAACATACATTTAATTTAAATAGTGAATTGCTATTTTTGTTCTATGAATTTGAAGAAAGAACAAAAATAAAATCTGCAAATTGTAAAAAAACTTTTTTTCACTTTTTTTTTGGAATTATGTAATAAGTTTTTGGCTGAAATTCCAGCCTAGTGTAATTAAATTGCAATCATTAGGTAAGTATTAATATAGAGGTACCTATGCCCAACCAATAAAAATCTTAACATTGCAGAAATTACGTTTGTACCTACCTACCCATCTATGATGTACCTATCTTCTTGTTACACAGTTCATTTTTTTTTCTACGTACATACATTTTATTTCTTGTATTCTTTCTCCAATACTATAAACTTTCTCTAAGAATAATAATTTTTTAAGTAACCTCTTCATATTTAAAGGTACATACTTCGTTATTCGAATCTGACAAAACTCCTTGCTCGTTCCTGAACCCACGGAGGTCTTTAAAATCGAGAAAAGCTTACAAATCAACCGATTTTTAGGGGGTTTTCAGCCATTGATCGATTAAAAAAGGCATATTTTGAAATTTTACGGGGCATTTACTTGTGCTATTTAATTATTAGTATCCCTAAAGAGTCAACAAAAATCTTTTAAAGTCGGTCAAACCACGTTTGGTCGCAAACATTTTGTTTTACATTGAAAAATATATGTATTTCGACATCAAAACATGTAACAGGAGCATTCTTGAATGAAAGAATTTCACTTGAATAGTTGAATAGTTTCCCAAGTTCTCTTCTTCGTTACTATTCAGCGTTAATATGTTTCAGTTAAAATTTTGCAAAAGTAAATATTTAAATTTTTAAATCTTTCGAATATTTCGAAAATATTCACTAAAAATATGCATTTGTTTAAAAATTATGTCCAATAAACCAAAAAATGCATTTTTAAGCATTTATAGTAAAATATGCAAAAATATGCTCTAATGATTGAATGCCATTTTTAGCAGTGAAGTGATAGAGATAGCAATACTGAAAACGATATCGTCCTATCGTTTTCGTTTTACGTGATGAGGCCCCAGTTTCTTACCTTTCTGTCAACGTATGAACTGTCAAATTCCATTAAAGGAATTTAAGGAAAAATTATTTTTAAAAAAATCGAAATTTTTGAATTAGATGAAAATAAATCCATGTTACTTTGACGCGACAGAAAAGTCTGTCAATGCATCCGTCAACGCATTCGCAGTATTATGCTTTGACCATTGCAAGACTTGATGCAGAATTCGACGTCATTTTTTGTTAAGTAAGAAATAATCGAAGTCCGATGCCAAAGCAAATTCTATAAAAAATTGTATTAAGAATCCTAGATAGGCTATCCTAGTAAAAGCTGAACATGACCGCAGATACTTGAAAGCAACCTGCTTACAAGTTGCCTGCCGTCTACTTCACATCATATTCACGTATACGAACTTGACAATCAATCTATGTAGCAAATTGGCTTGCCAGTACTTGCTCGTGTGGCCTAAGAGGAAATAAACATAACATACTACCTACCTCACAGATACAATCCTCACTGAAGCCGAGTCGCGACAAACGAGCAAGCACATGCATTTTGCTTGCTTTTTTGTTGTATTTTGTACTGTTTTTATTAGACCTAAGAGTAAAGAGTGGGAGTTTTAAATAAAAAAAAAAATACCTACGTGTTATACCTACATAAGATCGCAGTTATTTTTTGATGTGATAAAAAAAAAAAACATAAGTAGATAAGGATTCATAACGAAAAAAGTTATTAGCTGTTTTGCAAAAGCTTACTTTCACCAGTTAACGGTGCACTAAAAAAAAATAATTGTATCAAAAAATCAGAAATATAAATAGTTATAGATACGTTTTGTAATTTTCAGTAATTTAAGCCAACTCCTTGATTTTATAAAGACAAAAATGTGGTAAAAATGACTTTTTAAAAATGTTGAATTTCCAAAAATTCCTACACCCAAAATCTCTGCAAAATCAATAATTTGTAGGTATATGTCAACTTAAATTTGGTTTTATTTATTTTTCAACCATACACCTATAATTCAAATTTTTAGTGGACTCTCCTGATTTCAATTTTTTGAAATAAGCTATTTTGAGATAATATGCTTAAAATAATTTATATATCTTCATACCAATAGGAGATCTAGATACAAAACCTAAACTAGATAGGTACCTAGTAAGATTCTTAGCATTTCATTATCAAAAAATTAGAATTTCATTATTAAAAAATTCAAAACTCTAGCATTCTACCTATTTAACGAAATTAGAAAATATACATAAAAGGACATTTTCCCTTTTATCTGCTTCAAAAATTTATATTATCAAAAAATCCAAACTTATTGCACTATAAAATATATTAGCCTACTAATACAAATTTTTACTATTAAGTAGGTATACCTACTATACCTCCCACTACTAAGCTAATCAATGATCTCAGCGTTGCGCATGTGGCGTTACATTTTTTCGTTTCACAAAAATTCAACCTTGAAATTTAACTCTCTCAACGCGCGCAAAGAAGTTTAATTTCAAAAAAAAGTAGTTATTTTATACCTAGGTAGGTACGGTACCTAGGTGTTAATAGTTTTTCTATGCTAGGTAGGTATTATTACCTTCGAATCGAACCCACTATACAACCGACGGTTGTTGTTTTACTAAAACAACAGTTAACCGACCGGCACTAGAGGCGACAATTATTGAAGTTTATATAAAACTTCTTCAATCTTCACATTCTTCGGCACCTTGAGGAAATTCGTGTACAAAAAATGATACCTAATCATTTCGTCTCAAGAGCATTGTTGTTTTATTGTTAGTGAAACGACAACCTGAATTGGGGGGACTATACCTTCCTTATGGTAGTTATACACATTATGTACCTACCTACCGACCTAACTAATTAAAAACAAAAAAATATTTTTAAAATAACTTAAATGGACACTACCTTCAATAATAATAAGAGGAAGAGGAAGTACCTACCTATCTGCCTATACTTATTTACCTAGGTAGGTAGATATACCTATACAAAATTGTTCAAGTCACATATTCATGAAAATTTAGGTGGTCCCTGCCACGAACATAATTTTAATAACTATTATAGGTAGGTATTTGATTAATTTTCTCCCAGCTAAAAAATCTCTAGGGTAGTCAGAAAAGATTTTATTTGGACATGGCAAGCAGAACAGATTCATACGTACCTACAACATACCTAATATACCTAGTCCCAAATGTCAAAAACTTACAGACAACAACATCTCAAATTAATCCCCTTTTAATATATGCAAAAAAAGAGAAAGGGAATCTACTCTTCTCTTTTCTACACATGCAATATCGTAAAAAAGACTAAGCAAAACGACCCTGATGAAGCAAAAGGCACAAAAATTACCCCTCCAAGCATTGTTATATGTTTTGGTATTGAACGCGTTCCATATACCTATACCTACAATCTAAGTGTATTTTAGCTGTGTAGATAAGAGAATGGAATCTACCCATCTCTTTGTTACACATTGAATATCGTAAAAATTCCTTTTTGCCCAAATACAATTTCGACGTGCACTAAAAGATTAAGGTACCTACAGTACATGACGCTTATAAGAAACTCATAAATTGCACAATATTTTATTCTTATAAGCGAGTATAATAGAAGTTTCTTATACCTACGGGTAAAAGAAACAAGTTTCTTGTAGAACCTACGAGAACATACAAAAAAAAAAATAATAATAATTTAGGTAGACCGTTAAAATAAAATATCTTTTGAAAATAAATTAATACATACATAAATTCAGTTTATTAAACAAAAAACGAAAACAAAAATTTAATGTGCATTATTTCAAGGTATGTAATAGGTAGCTACCTACCTACTTTTTGTTCTTCAATGTTCACAGTAGGTACATCACATTGGCTCAATTTTCAACTACACAAATTAAAGGGGAAATTAATCTTTTAGACGAGGGAAGTGAAGAGTTAGGAATGAAAGAAGCAAAATGTTGATTGTTTCAAACCGAATAAAAAATTTGAATTAGGTACTAACGCATACAAAGTTATTTGTTTCAAGGCATAAGTATACATATGTAGGGACCTATAATAAACACATCTGTTGTCATGAAAAACTGAAAGCCCTAAAGAAAATTATTAGTTTTTTCTTCTTTTTTGATTCTCCAACTGAAAAGAACTATACTATAAGAGGGTAATTTCGATTTTTCCGACGAAAATTGGTTTGTATTTAGTAGGTATATGTACTGCAGGGGAAATTAAATAATTTTTTTTTTCACATCAGATCGCGATAAATCCTTGGGAAAGGGGGAGCATTAAGTTTAACTGTACGAGTGCAAAATTAATGAAAAAAAGTTCGGATGCAAATCAGTTGAATTTTCCGGGAAAACTCGATTTTAAGTTAGCAGAGCAGGTAATGTATGGGAAATCAAATAATTTTTTTTTTCACATCAAATCGCGGAAAATTCTTGGGAAAGGTGGAGCATTAAATTAAACTGTACGAGTAAAAAATTAATCAAAAAAATTCGGATTCAAAACAGTTGAATTTTCCGGGAAAACTCGATTTTAAGTTAGCAGAGCAGGTAATGTATGGGAAATCAAATAATTTTTTTTTTCACATCAAATCGCGGAAAATTCTTGGGAAAGGTGGAGCATTAAATTAAACTGTACGAGTACAAAATTAATCAAAAAAATTCGGATTCAAAACAGTTGAATTTTCCGGGAAAACTCGATTTTAAGTTAGCAGAGCAGGTAATGTATGGGAAATCAAATAATTTTTTTTTTCACATCAAATCGCGGAAAATTCTTGGGAAAGGTGGAGCATTAAATTAAACTTGACGAGTACAAAATTAATCAAAAAAATTCGGATTCAAAACAGTTGAATTTTCCGGGAAAAATCGATTTTAAGTTAGCAGAGCAGGTAATGTATGGGAAATCAAATAATTTTTTTTTTCACATCAAATCGCGGAAAATTCTTGGGAAAGGTGGAGCATTAAATTAAACTGTACGAGTAAAAAATTAATCAAAAAAATTCGGATTCAAAACAGTTGAATTTTCCGGGAAAACTCGATTTTAAGTTAGCAGAGCAGGTAATGTATGGGAAATCAAATAGTTTTTTTTTTCACATCAAATCGCGGAAAATTCTTGGGAAAGGTGGAGCATTAAATTAAACTGTACGAGTAAAAAATTAATCAAAAAAATTCGGATTCAAAACAGTTGAATTTTCCGGGAAAACTCGATTTTAAGTTAGCAGAGCAGGTAATGTATGGGAAATCAAATAATTTTTTTTTTTCACATCAAATCGCGGAAAATTCTTGGGAAAGGTGGAGCATTAAATTAAACTGTACGAGTACAAAATTAATCAAAAAAATTCGGATTCAAAACAGTTGAATTTTCCGGGAAAACTCTATTTTAAGTTAGCAGAGCAGGTAATGTATGGGAAATCAAATAATTTTTTTTTCACATCAAATCGCGGAAAATTCTTGGGAAAGGTGGAGCATTAAATTAAACTGTACGAGTACAAAATTAATCAAAAAAATTCGGATTCAAAACAGTTGAATTTTCCGGGAAAACTCGATTTTAAGTTAGCAGAGCAGGTAATGTATGGGAAATCAAATAATTTTTTTTTTCACATCAAATCGCGGAAAATTCTTGGGAAAGGTGGAGCATTAAATTAAACTGTACGAGTACAAAATTAATCAAAAAAATTCGGATTCAAAACAGTTGAATTTTCCGGGAAAACTCGATTTTAAGTTAGCAGAGCAGGTAATGTATGGGAAATCAAATAATTTTTTTTTTCACATCAAATCGCGGAAAATTCTTGGGAAAGGTGGAGCATTAAATTAAACTATACGAGTACAAAATTAATCAAAAAAATTCGGATTCAAAACAGTTGAATTTTCCGGGAAAACTCGATTTTAAGTTAGCAGAGCAGGTAATGTATGGGAAATCAAATAGTTTTTTTTTCACATCAAATCGCGGAAAATTCTTGGGAAAGGTGGAGCATTAAATTAAACTGTACGAGTAAAAAATTAATCAAAAAAATTCGGATTCAAAACAGTTGAATTTTCCGGGAAAACTCGATTTTAAGTTAGCAGAGCAGGTAATGTATGGGAAATCAAATAATTTTTTTTTTCACATCAAATCGCGGAAAATTCTTGGGAAAGGTGGAGCATTAAATTAAACTTGACGAGTACAAAATTAATCAAAAAAATTCGGATTCAAAACAGTTGAATTTTCCGGGAAAAATCGATTTTAAGTTAGCAGAGCAGGTAATGTATGGGAAATCAAATAATTTTTTTTTTCACATCAAATCGCGGAAAATTCTTGGGAAAGGTGGAGCATTAAATTAAACTGTACGAGTAAAAAATTAATCAAAAAAATTCGGATTCAAAACAGTTGAATTTTCCGGGAAAACTCGATTTTAAGTTAGCAGAGCAGGTAATGTATGGGAAATCAAATAATTTTTTTTTCACATCAAATCGCGGAAAATTCTTGGGAAAGGTGGAGCATTAAATTAAACTTGACGAGTACAAAATTAATCAAAAAAATTCGGATTCAAAACAGTTGAATTTTCCGGGAAAAATCGATTTTAAGTTAGCAGAGCAGGTAATGTATGGGAAATCAAATAATTTTTTTTTTCACATCAAATCGCGGAAAATTCTTGGGAAAGGTGGAGCATTAAATTAAACTGTACGAGTAAAAAATTAATCAAAAAAATTCGGATTCAAAACAGTTGAATTTTCCGGGAAAACTCGATTTTAAGTTAGCAGAGCAGGTAATGTATGGGAAATCAAATAATTTTTTTTTTTCACATCAAATCGCGGAAAATTCTTGGGAAAGGTGGAGCATTAAATTAAACTTGACGAGTACAAAATTAATCAAAAAAATTCGGATTCAAAACAGTTGAATTTTCCGGGAAAAATCGATTTTAAGTTAGCAGAGCAGGTAATGTATGGGAAATCAAATAATTTTTTTTTTCACATCAAATCGCGGAAAATTCTTGGGAAAGGGGGAGCATTAAATTTAACTGTACGAGTTCAAAATTAATCAAAAAAAGTCGGATGCAAAAAAGTTAAATTTTCCAGGAAAACTCGATTTTAAGTTGGCAGAGCAGGTTATGTATGGGAAATCAAATAATTTTTTTTTCACATCAAATCGCGGAAAATTCTTGGGAAAGGTGGAGCATTAAATTAAACTGTACGAGTACAAAATTAATCAAAAAAATTCGGATTCAAAACAGTTGAATTTTCCGGGAAAACTCGATTTTAAGTTAGCAGAGCAGGTAATGTATGGGAAATCAAATAATTTTTTTTTTCACATCAAATCGCGGAAAATTCTTGGGAAAGGTGGAGCATTAAATTAAACTATACGAGTACAAAATTAATCAAAAAAATTCGGATTCAAAACAGTTGAATTTTCCGGGAAAACTCGATTTTAAGTTAGCAGAGCAGGTAATGTATGGGAAATCAAATAGTTTTTTTTTCACATCAAACCGCGGAAAATTCTTGGGAAAGGTGGAGCATTAAATTAAACTGTACGAGTAAAAAATTAATCAAAAAAATTCGGATTCAAAACAGTTGAATTTTCCGGGAAAACTCGATTTTAAGTTAGCAGAGCAGGTAATGTATGGGAAATCAAATAATTTTTTTTTTCACATCAAATCGCGGAAAATTCTTGGGAAAGGTGGAGCATTAAATTAAACTGTACGAGTAAAAAATTAATCAAAAAAATTCGGATTCAAAACAGTTGAATTTTCCGGGAAAACTGGATTTTAATTTAGCAGAGCAGGTAATGTATGGGAAATCAAATAATTTTTTTTTTCACATCAAATCGCGGAAAATTCTTGGGAAAGGTGGAGCATTAAATTAAACTGTACGAGTAAAAAATTAATCAAAAAAATTCGGATTCAAAACAGTTGAATTTTCCGGGAAAACTCGATTTTAAGTTAGCAAAGCAGGTAATGTATGGGAAATTAAATATTTTTTTTTTTCACATCAGATCGCGGAAAATCCTTGGGAAAGGTGGAGCATTAAATTAAACTGTACGAGTACAAAATTAATCAAAAAAATTCGGATGAAAAAAAGTTGAAATAAAAAATATAATATTTTTTTTTCAAAATTATTAAAATATTTTTTTTTTTTAGAAAAAACAATTTTTTTCGAAATTTTTTTTTGGATTCGTAGAGCATTTAAGTAGCTCGTTAACATAGTATTCACCCCATTTTTCTACCTGAATGACTAAAGAATTGGTCTGCTAACTTGAAATCAAGTTAGCAGAACATTCATTTTCTCCAAAAGTACTGGAGCATTAAATTTAATTTTTGGGTACTTAATTAGCATTTTATAAGCACGTTGTAAGGCCATCAATTTTTTTATGTTCTGCTGACTTTGCTCTGCTAAGTTGAGGGACATAAATAGAACCTACATGTATACAAAACAAATTGGCTAACAATTAAAATCCTTGAATGCAACCGTTGGTAGAGCCTTCGACCATTAATTTTTTGTTTGGCAAAAGAATGTCAAAAACTGACAGCAACGATAAGAAAGTTCGAAAATGATAAGAAAGTTTTAAGAATCATAGTGAAATACAATTTTTCTCCCACTCCTTAAAATTAGCAAGATTGCAATTTCAAGTCTAGAAAGTACTCGAATGAACCTAATTTGTACAAAATTGTAAGAACCTTGGCAGCACTGATATAATCCCGAAATTTGAGCTGTAACTGCTGTCAACTGCTCACACGCACTTGCACTGGCATACTAAATTAAAGTGACATTTTTATATAAATCAATATTAAATGGCACTCACACAACTGCAAACATAAATCAAATCACGTTTTGAGTTCTTTGTACCACGATTGTAATGAACTCTGACCAGCAAATCCAAAATTGTTAATCGCCATCGACACAAATATTAATGCTTTGTGTTGTTGCAATCCCTTGGGGGAAAACCAGCTTATAAAAGCTTATGCAAAAACAATTCATGGAATCTTGAAAATTATCAATTTGGCTATCAAAAAAAAATAAAATACCTAAGTGTAAATTCAACCTACCAACAATCAAATAACAATTCAAATCAAATCCTGAGAATGCCAAGACCAACATAATCGGCAAAATCGACTGCTTTCAAATTTATCTCTACGTGCTAAATAGTAACTGAGGAATGCCTATTGCCTATTCTCCAAATATTTCTCAATTTAACTCCTGAACTTATAGGAACCTTACATCTCCTAATGCATTTCATCTCTTTTATTACGCATTTCATAGTCTTTTATAGTATTTGATTTAAGAAAATAATCACATTTTAAACTTAAGCCAAACAAAACTTTAAATTAAACTAAACTAAACTTCTTCTTTGTGCTTCGTCTATGACATTGATAAAATTAATTCATTTTTAGTTTTTCTTCTGACTCTTTGTAGTAGCCCGTTAAATGGTGAGTTCTGGATTCAATTCTCAGCCTCGTCCACCAAAAATTTTTTTTTCAGGGCTGCGGCCTCTTGCGAGGAACTTACAAATCTTCACTTGTCATGAAAAAGTTCTCCTCGTCTAGCCGTTCGGATTTGTCATACAATTTGTAGGTCCCCTCGATTCCTGTCGACAGACGCACAGAGGTATGGTTGAGAGTTGGAAAGTCACTAGGCCCTGGTACTCCACGAGCTGTTACACCATAATATTTTTTTTTTGTTTTCTTGAATAGAATATGAATAGCTGTTGGGTAATAGCCTTTTCACACCAAACCCAAAACCCGGTTTTCGCGAAAATATCGGTTTTGGCTGAAAACCTAGATCGAAAACACAAGTTTTCCCATACATTAATGCTAAACCACAAGTTTTGATAAAACACAAGTTTTAAATAAAACCTGTCCAAAACATGTTGGATTTGCAGGATGAACTAAACAAACACACCTTGTGAAACATTCAGCGCTCAATTAAATGTCATATAAATAGCTGACGGGTTGCTGCCAGGAAAAAATATTTTTTCTGCTGGAACACAAGAGAGCGCGACGCAGTGTCGCGCATCCTAACTACTACGTGAAATTGATCGGTTAAGAAATAAATTAATTATAACGAATCAGGATTGATTGTATTTCCATTATTAAATTCCAAAATTAATAAATTGTCTTTTAATTGCACATAAAACATTTGATTTTTCCCTTTTCTGTGGCACTGAAAATTTTCAAAGTGGCGCGGCTCTTCCTCGAAACCATTGTGTTTAAGCAAAACAAATGAAATGTCAAATGAAAACTTGTAAATTTTTGGTGTGAATGCATTTCAAGTTTTCGTAAACCAATTGCCGAAAACCTGGTTTTGGGTTTGGTGTGAAAAGCCTATAAGGTGCAGAGGATTTAGTACTGACTGGTTATTGTGAACTTTGGGTTCGAATCATACTCTTTAACCCCAATATTCAACTAAACTTCACCCCCACACAAGTTTGTCGAGATTCTGATGTAAACCATTTTCTATATATTCTGTCTTATATATTAAACGTTTGTAACATCAGCTCAAAACACACAACAGCATTATTGTTGGAGTTTTTTTTTTACACAAGTTTGTTACAGCGATAAACCCATTTGGTAAAGACACTTAACTTTCAATATATCATTTCACTTTTTTATTTTCTTTCTGTTTTACTTAAACCAGGAAGTAAATTTCTTAAAACTCCGATTTCTTCAAGCGAAATTGATGTCATTTAAACGCATTGCGTTAGCGAATGCGTAACATTCACATTAAATATATACTTTTAAATAGTACATATGTATGTATAAGTACATCCATACGAACCTAACACAGCAATTTGTTAAAACTAATTAAACTAATAGCGCTCAAGTGCTGGCTGACTGTGACAAGCCTGACCTTTGAATCATTACACAGAAATGAACAACTTGAATGCGAGGGAACGTTTTTTTTTTCATTCGATGTTGATAAATTTATTTTTTTCAATATTTTTCTATCGGACGCATGTACATGTATGTACTGTTATACTTACGAGTATTCAGTGTCTTATTATTGTTGGGGTGACTTGGAGAACGATAAATGTAATTTGATCCCATCAAATGTGGTGCTTAGAATACACTAGTAAGAAAGCGTTTGCTTAAGGGGAGGTTTTTCTAATGCAAATGAACTTTTCTATCGAGATTATTAAGAATTACGGTAAATAATTATTCCATTATAATGTTCAGCAAAAACAAATTATTGAATATTTCGCATTTTATGTAAATGTAAATCCTGACTTGCTACAAATAATACAGCCAATTTGTGCGTGTCCCCAAGCGGGAAAGTTGAAGGGTAATTTGGTGTTTTGATTTATTCATTATATTTTTTCATGTGCGGAATCTCAATTTGTAGTTGTGCCAAAACAAATTCCTGACTAAACATACAAAAATTCTGTTCGTCTGAGAGAAACACTCTTAGCAAGTGGTTAAAAATACAGAGAGGCAAATCTTTCAAGTATTAGTTTCTTTACTTTTTTAACTGCTATACACTTTTTTACTTTTTACTTTCCATCTTGCGAGGAATTGACAAATCCTCCAAGAGTATCACTTGTCACGAATAAGTGCTTCTCGTCTAGCCGTTCGGATTCGGCATTAAATTGTAGGTCCCTTCCATTCCTGTCGAAAGGCGCACACAGGAATGGTTGCGAGTTGTTAGTCACTAGGCCCTGGTTCTTCATGAGCCGTTGTGCCACCCGATGTATGTATGTATGTATTTACTTTCCATCTGTAGAGAGTCGCGAATATATAATTTACAAATTCGAAAATTGTAAGCTTTTGTAAATCCACTCTTTCTCTTCAACACATAGGGATTGAAATACATTTTGTACATTAATATAAAAAATAAACTCATGTAAAAATAAGTTAGGTTAGAATACACATAAAGGCATGGCACATGAATTTATGGTACTTCCATTTTAATGATGGATCTAAAATTTACAAATTGCTAAAAAAAAAATATCGCAAATTACTCATATGAAGATGAAGTTCGTAATGTGGTAGTAATATCTACTCATGCTCTCATATGCGAGCTGTTACAATTTACAGGCAAATTTATTTTTTTAAAACTGTCTACAAATTACTCTTGGGTACTTTATCTCTTCCAAGGAAATATGGCTAATAGCTGTATGACACAACATACACTTAGTGTACATTTTGCGTTTTCAACAAAACGTCACACCATGGTCAAGAATGCGATTTTAGCGCGAACTAATTAATACTGGTCGATACGATTTGTCCTCTTGAAAAAAAATATTTTTATCCCAAGGTATTTGGGATGCTAAATTCGAATCTGACCTAAGACCTTATAGCCAATTTCTACACATATTTAGTACTAACGCTAGGACAAGTTCTAGGTACAAATTAGTACTCAAGTCGGTAGCAACTGTTTTTTTTTCAGAAACTAACGAAGCCCTAGTACAGTCAATTTGGTACCGAGTATAAGTTAGAACTCGGTTATTACTAGCTCCAAAAGAACCTTAATTTTTTGATCGTTGCTTTTTAAATTATGGGCGGTCTAATAACTACCTATGACAAAAAGTATAAGACATATTTTAGAAGTTTAAACTGAATTTTAAAGAAAAAGAGTATTTCTTTTAAAAATTGTGTTAAGAAAAATTATGTCACGTGATAAAATATAGCAAACAAAACATTTATTCATTTTCTAACGACACTATTTGGATGATCATTGGGTACCTAGTTGGTAAATTAATTCGTTGTAAAATATCATTCTAGACTATGGGAAGTGCGTTTTTGAAATATTGGGCAACACTTGTTTTTTTCAGTATGGAGGCTACAACACACCTCTTATAGAGAACAAACCAGAAACTGTCGATAAAATCCACGCCGTAATACTGGATGGTTGGCGAGTGAAAGTGAGGGAACTCAAGGAGGCAACGGGCTTATCACACGGCTAGGTAATTTCTATTTTACACAAATTTGTGGATATAAAAAAGCTCTCCGTAAGATCGGTGCCGCGTTTGCTTGCGAGCGATAACAAACGAAATCGTTTGAACACTTCAAAGTGCTGGGCCATCTTCAACCGTAATACTATAGTAATAGTTTTAGCGCCGATTTGTGACTGTGGATGAAACATGGATTCATCACCACACACCAGAGACCAAAAAACAGCCTAAACAGCGAACTTTTCCAGGTGCATTCAAGTCACAAAAAGCCAAAGTGGGTTTATCGGCAAACAAAGTGATGGCGCCAGTTTTTTGGGATGCGTGAGGTATCATCCATATCAATTACCGAAGTTATTGTGCTGACCTGTTGGAGCGATTAAAAGAAAAAAAAGACCCCATTTGGCGAGAAAAAAATTCTTTTTCATCAAGACAACGCCCCTGCGCACAAGTCCGCAGTCGCAACGCGTGAAATTTTTCTTGCGATATACCTAGGAACTATTAGTCCAAGAGCCCACAGCATATTTTGGGAGTGGATTGATAACCAAAATATGAGTATAAGGGCCTCTAGGTGCATACGGGTGATTCTCCACTAAAAGCTCCTTTTCGTGGCCCCGACCAAAAATGGTTCAACAAATTAAAAAAACTTAAAATTTTGATGTCAATAACAGCGCAAGCAACGTTGCTAACTGGGCCACTTCTAAATTTTGAATATTTGCAAATATGTAATAAAAAAATTATTGTTTTTATGGTGCAAATGTCATTTCCGTCGCGTGTCTCCTCCTTGTTTCAGCGCGGAAAAATGGATTTTTTGTTTGTTTTTAAATGCCTAAATTTTATTTTGACTGAGTTCCAGGATTAAGAATATGTAGTTAAATACAACTTCCCTAAAAATTAAATTTATTTATTTAAAACAATTAACTTACAAACTTTCAAACATGTGTCTACGAGTACATGTATTTGCATCATTTCCGTAAAAAAATGTTAATTGCTTATAAATTCAAATTAACGGCCGTCCGTTTATAGGATTTAGACTTAATGAAGAAACTCATTCATGCTTCCTTTGAAATATATTCAATTAAATGGGTGGGATATCAGTTTCGCGTGTTATTTTAAAGTAAGTGGTTGTATTCGTCACGTGTTTCATCAATTTCGTCATTTCCGTAGGAGCATATAATTTTAGTAACTGATAGTAAAAAAAAATATTTTGTAACAGTCTTGTGAAGTTATGTTGCAGTTAGTTATACAAAATAAAAAAAAAATATACTTTCTATTTTTCTTGTCTAAAAAGTTAAAAAACATCGATTTTCGTCATTTCCGTCGCCTTTATTGGGTTACGGAAATGACTTTAGATGTGTGTTTTCTTCAAAAAATAATGAATTTATTTGCAAATCTTTAAAATTTTTGTGCATGCATTTAAAACCTCTAAAAGGCAATTGCAGAACGTTAAACTGAGATAGGTTGTGAAGCGAAAACGTAACAAACTATTTATCTTTACTAGTTAAATGTCATTTCCGTACCACACAATCATTTCCGTAAATCGATTTAATTTAGATTTTAATAATTTTAAATAAATTCCTGTAATACCGTAAGTCTTTTAAATGCATCCTGAATCGCACGGCCCTTGTTACAAGGAATATTTAAAAAGAAAAATGTTTGTACTGGTACATTATCATTTCCGTATCGAAAGCGTCATTTCCGTATCAAGCCCAAATTCTTAAAACCAAGTGCCCGCACTTTAAATCATTAATTTATTCCATCATTTATAAAAACACTTGAAAGTACATAATTTTTTCTTTAATTTAGGTAGGGGAAATTTTTGGTGCTAAAAAGGAGCTTTTAACAGAGAATCACCCATATAGGTATCGTGTTATCGAAAACAAAAGTCTTGCAGGTTTTTTTTTCAGCCTTTGGCAGGGTTTGAGCTCGTAAAAAAAATCGTACTCATTACGATGATAGAGAATGCGAAAAAAGTGGGTCACGCAATTCTGTCTGTCTGTCTGTACCTCGACCAAAAAGGTTTAACCACTGAAGCGATTTTCGTCAAACTTTGGTCTTAATGTGCTCAGGTGATTCTGTAGAGGACAAATTGAAATTTGATTTTAGCACCAAAAAAAACGGAACCTACCTGCCATACAACTACATCATGAATAAAGTAATTTATCTCAAAAACCGCTCTAACGATTTTGATTGATACAATTTTTACTAAGGGTATGGTCAGTATTTTGATACAAAAAAAATGTACCAATAAAGGTTATTTACGGTACCTGTCATAGAACTGATTTTTTGGTTTTGAAATTTCTCGTTAACGGCTACACCGACTTAAACTAACGTTTTTATTCAAGAGGTCATCTACAATTCTAACAATTTTAAATATCCAAATTTTCCAAAAAAAAAAAAAAAATAATTTTTGGATTTTTAAAAAAATATTGATATTTTTTTTTCTGAAAATTAATATCTTGAAACGGGTTAATGATTTTTTTTTTATTTTGTGCAAAATTGTATTTTGTTAAATACTAAAAGTTTTTAAAAATCTGAGTAACGTTCTCAGTAGGTAAGCTTCGGTAGGTACCTGGTACCATTGAATGAGACAAAATACAACATTTATACGAAACATAAATACTTAAGTTGAACATACGACGCTTAAACTGTAACATAATGGGGCATATTCATGGTCGCAGATAGACCCAGGTTTAACTAAACTACACAGAAACTATTACAAAAGGCAAATTGAATCTGCTGAATCTACTTTAATATATCTAACAAAATACAAAATGCTACTAACCGAAAAGATATGTGGAGACAATTAAAGAAATATGTGTTAAAAACAAGCAAAGATGAAATTAATGAAGTGCAATTTGATAACTGTGATACCGAAAGTAATAGTGCAATAATAGCTGATAAGCTCAATGACTTCTTTATTAAAAGTGTGAATGATTTAAGCAATTCTGTGATATTTTATGAATATATTAGTTTAGGAGATGAGTGCAATATAGAATTTAAGTTCAGCTTGATAGAAACTGATGAAATAATCAATACTTTGTCTGTAATAAACTCTAAAAATGACTTTAACTACATGAGCACGAAAATGTTAAAAGATGCTTTAGAAATTGTTGGTCCCGTCCTTATACGTATTATAAATAGTTCGTTTAGCTCTGATTTTTTCCCCAAAACTTGGAAAGAATCACTTGTTCTCACTTGTGTCTAGTTCAATTAAATGTAGTGATAATCGTTCCATAAATATGCTTCCACTTTATGAACAAATTGCATCAAATCAACTTCAACAACATCTCAACAATAATAATATTCTAAGCAGATTCCAATCAGGGTTTCGCTCTCACCACTCGTGTGAAACATGTGTTAATTTTGTGTTTAGTGATTGGAAAAAAGAAATTGACAATAAAAATTGTGTTATAGCCGTTTTTCTAGATCTCAAACGAGCTTTTTAGACTGTTAATCATGCTATATTATTAAATAAACTAGGTAAATATGGTATTAGAAATACAGAAGCTAAGTGATTTAAAACTTTTATGTGTAGCAGAACGCAAGAAACTTCAGTCAATTACAAAATTCCTGACCCGTTAACAGTGGCAACTGGAGTTCCACAAGGTACAATTTTAGGAGTGCTTCTTTTCTTATAATATATAAATGATATGGAAAAAGTAATACAACACTCCAAACTTGTGCTTTTTGCAGATGATGCCTTGCTTTATATAGCGTGAGAAGATAATACTATGACACAAAATATTCAAAAAGACTTAAATGCAATATATACGTGGTTAAATATGAATAAACTAATAATAATTACAAACAAAACTAAATTTATATGACTCTAGACCAACCCTTCCCATTACAACAAATAAACATTAGGATTAGCAATACACAGTTATAAGATCAAATACCTTGGTGTTGTCCTTGATAACAAGCTATCATTTAATGAACACATTGATCACATATGCAAAAAAGTGTCAACAAAATTAGGAGTTCTTAGAAGAACACAAAAAAACATTTCAAAAAATAGTGCAATAAAAGTGTTTAACGTAACTGTGAAGCCCCATTTCAAATATTGCACAAGTTTTTTATAATTTAAAATGTAAAATATTCTTAAATCTTTAATGACCATTGAGCCAAATAAATTTTTAAATCAAAAAAAAACATTTGTTTTGAAAAAAAAAAAAAAAAAAAATGTCTTAGCTGTAAGCAAAAGTTTTTTATATTGTTTAGAATTCTTTAGAAAAATTGTGTTTTTTTTTAGTGAAAAAAAGTGGAAAATGAAAAGGATTATGCTGCCTGTCTGCTGATTCAAGTTTTGAGAATTTGTCTTTCTTCGATGAATTTGGATAACTCTTGCGTACATACGTTTGTTTGTGCTTCAAATACGTGAATATTTGTCACATACATTTTGTTTATTGTCTGCTCTCCGAATAATGTGCGTTCCGAATTGCCAAATGTATACCAAGTAAAATGTTTACAAAGCAGCAGGTTTTGCATAGCTGATGCGTATGAATAAGGTTTTGCTGCCGCATCAAAACTTTTTGTTTTACATTTTTGGAATTCAGCCGTTCTTCCTGTGATTTAAGGTCCAGTGTGTATAGAAGGTGTAGATTCAACGACGATCTTTACGGGCTATACAGCGGCGTCAACCTGGTCAAAAAAACAGTAGCTGAGATGGCTGGGAGCGTATGGAAAACAACGCACCTGCCCGACATGTCTTCGAATACAACTTCGTTGTCAGGAAGGGCTTATTGGTTGAGACCGTAGTCCTTCCTGGGCTTTAAGCGACATCTAAAGTAAGTAAGTTAAATTTGTCTGTTTTTATATGATTTACTTACGTTGTTCTACGTTTGTATAACATCGGCGAACACAAAAAATAAAAAAAAAACCTCTTTCTTCTTCTTTCTTTCTTTATTCTTTTTTAACATTGAAACTTGTGATGTTCTTTATAAAAACCAACGAACAAATACACAGAACCATAAAACCAGAATGTAAATGCATTACTAAAAACCAAAGTCAGGGATTTATTATGTGAGCACTTGTGCAGCAGCCAGCAGTTGCTTATAGCTTATAGTACTTGAATGATTTGCAAGCTCATCAATGTTGTGTACAAATCAAAAGATTACCTATACATGAAAAAAAAAAAAGATTTTAGAACACCTGAGAGGCAATGCTCATTGAACTTTTTTCTCATCAATTTTACCTAACGGAAAATCTGTCAATAACTGACAGGTAACATGATGGTGTGTAGAGCCCTTTAAGAACATTATTTGCCTGTTATTATGCTCTCAAAGATGTGAACATCTTCATGAGTGTGTATTAGTTCTTCCATTCTGTTATTGACTTTTACTATTGAACCAAGGTAGTTCTCATATTGCACTTCTCTCAAGTTCATGCCCACACCATTTCCCTGGTAGTTTGACCCACTCTTGGGTTAAAATTTCTATTTCATAAGTTCCGAAAACTTTCTTTCTTTATAATCTTGCATAATTCTATCTGAAACTTAAAAATTAAATGGAACATAATAAATCATTTAACATTGCTTCAGAGAATTAGACAAAAGAGAATTAGGAAATCCCTCTCACTTTATGCAACACAATCATTTTGTTTTTATCTATTGTGTTTTGCCTTATCCGTCCATTTATTTACCCCCAACACTGTATTTTTAGTAAAATAAAATGAGCCAAAACAAAACCAACAATAAAATAAAGAAAAAAAAAAAAAACAGGTAACCTCCAATGAGTCTACCTTTATTCATCGTTTATTATAGTTTGGTTGGCGCTTTCGCTTCACTTGCTTCAAGCATTGTTGCTGGTGTTCCATTGGCACACACAGCACGAATGAATAAAACAATCAGTTCATAGTGTTAGTCATAAAATCGCGACAAAACTACAATGCTTGCTGATGCTTCTGAGTGACGGAGATTGAAGTACAATAATTGACACTACTTAAAGCCAGACTTGGTAATATTCCTATCGCCTCACAATTTTGGTTCCACCCGAAACTGAATGAATAATTATGCATGAAGAACCTTTTTTAGCTGACCACGACCCCCTCTTTCGGATGTCTGTATATGTATAATGTAGGTACATGGGTAGATTCCATAAAATTAATCAACTTAATTAATTAAAAATAAACATGAAACAAAGAAAAAATAAACTTACCACGTCGATTGAAGGGTCGCACTCTCACGGCAACTTTTATCTTATCCGTCGACATTTTTGTGTTTTTCTTTCTTTTGTTTTTTTTTTTTATTAATAAAACAGCGACAGGAGCAGCAGAGCAAGAAACACACTACTCGACAGTTTTATTAATAAACAAATAAAATATTACAATATAAACAAATTAATTAAAAAAGTAGTGGAGTAAAACGTTGGCACAACTCTGCTGTGGTGGTGTACACACAGATAGACGGATTACAAGAAAGAAACTTCAGTTTCTCGACGAAGATGATAGAGGAACACAACTGCGACGAAGCTGGCGTTGAATATAATACGATAATGGTGTCTTGATTTCTGGACGTAGAATTCGCGATGAATCCGTTTGGTTATTTCTATGTTTTGTTTTTTTCAGGAAGCAGGAAAAACAATTTTAAAATTAAAAACAGATCTAGAAGGATATTGGGTCGGGCAAGAACGCCATTATTTACATAAGAATTTCCGGTTGAAACTTGCGACTATGTTATCGGAATAAACGTTGATTCCTTGCACATCACTAGTCGGTCATTGAATTTTTATTTATTTTTTTTTTTACAAAAAAAAACAGAAGAAACTCGTCGATCGTCGTTGTTTGGATAACGTATTAACAAAAAAACAAGAATTTATTGCACTTTGATAAGGATTTTTTTTTAATAACACTTTTCTCTTGCTGCAAAAAAGTCCTTCGGGAATCGATTTTTTATCCTTCAGGGAAATTGATCGTTTTTTTTATTTGCAAAAAAAAATTACACACATACACATAAAAACACCCACGACGACGTTTCGATTCTTATTTTTAAATTTTGAGAAAAACTGGATTTAAATATGGAATTTTGTTAATATTTTATTATAATTTAATGGCGTTGTGCAATGTTAGTTGATTTACATAAAATTTTATTATTAATTTGGAGTATTTTTTAAAGATTTTAGACGATTTTCTTGAACCGAAAAACTGATAACTTGACAATCGACGCCATCTTTAGGTTTTCTGTTCACAGTTCACTCCAAATTTCTAAACCGAATGCAGACGAAGAGACAAATGGCGAACGCAAAAAAAGAAAAACAACAACAAGACTGGAGAAAGGGGATGTGTTCGTAGAGATTAGTTGATGTTGTTGAGTTTTTGGGGGAAAGTGCGCATGACAGGTCGGCAAGGTAGTTTGTGATGAGGTGTTCTAAGTGGATATCTAGATGGGCGAATATTTGAAGTATTCAGGTTAATACCCCGTTTACAAGCAGTAACGAATGTTCGAGTTGGATTAGAGTCGGATTTTAGACCCAAGTTTTTCGTCACGTGAGTTGTGAGCCCCATTTGAAGTTGAGATGATATGGTGTTGAGATTACAGTTGAAGGAAAGGCTTCAATATATTCATTTCACACAAAAACAATTAAAATTCAATAGACATACTTCGCATAACTTTCAATAAAAATAAATAATTTTACTCTCACATGTGCTAAAACACTGTCGTCAACATATCCTTTAGGGTAAGCGTGCACATGCAACTTTCAATCACGAAACAGTTTGGTTGCTAAAATGAATCCCATGATCTTATATGTAAAAACATGTAAAAACTATTCAGTCACCGATTGGAGCAACTAAACAGTTTGTGAATTGACACAAACTAAACGATAACCCCATATGAGTTGCTCTGCTTGTGTGGTAGATATTCATCGCCGCAGACGAGCATAAGTGAGGAAGCACAGTTATCCGAATTTAAAAAAAAAATATATTTCAACTGAGATGGCTTAATTCAAAAAATTATAACTTCGATTATAATGATCAGGTCTTTAATGTTAAGGTCTTTAAATAAAGATGAAGTTATTGGGAAGGGGCAGCAAATTTTATACTAAAGTGGTGTTAAAAGTCCTCATCAGTTTCATTTTCCATTACATTTTTGTATTTAACCTTGAAAAAAAAGCCGATTTGGTCTCTTTATGTGGCTTATAACTTGAGTTATATTTGTCGGATATTTTAAAACGAAGTACTCAATTAAAGCTAAAATGTCAGGCTACATTTATGTGTACAAATATTTATTAAGTTATGCAGAAAATCATACTGAAAAGGTGCTTTAGTGAAAAATCAGTTCTATTCTTGGCATAATAAAATTTAAAAGTTGGTACAAAAGTTGCTTATGTGCGCGGGAACCGATCAATTAGTGATTAAACTACTTTATTTCGGTAAGCATTGCATGTGCGCGCTTAGGCTCAGACCGACTCTTCGACCCAGGTTTTGTATTGACAATTTCGACTCGACTCCCCTCCTGAAGTGGAATCAAGTTGGTTGAAGCTCATTTCAACTCAACGAAGAGGCCAAGCGAGCTTGAAGTTTGCTCGATTAGCTCATGTAAACGGGGTATACATTTAATTGAGAACAGTTTAGCTAATGGGAGCTAAAATTTAGCGCGATCTGCGTACTAGGCTTAAGGCTGAAGCCTTAACTACATAGACCTACTTTTGTACAAAAGTGAGAAATGAATATCTATTCTGAAGACACCTGCTTGCAAAAAAAAAAACAATGGAAAACTGTGCATGGTGGTTTAATTTATGTATCAGAACAATTTTCGTATATTTTTTTGTTGTTGTTAAGCCTTTAAATCGTAGATCTACTTTTGGAAAAAAGGCACCATACACAATTTTCAATTGTTTTTTATTTGCAAGTATGTGTCTTCAGCATAGATATTATTTATTTCTTACTTTTGTACTTTTTGGCAACAAGAGGCTGTAGTTAAGCCTTTACATAGGTCTCCTTTTTACAAAAAGTACAAAAGAGAGAAATAATCATGTACCTATACAATACTCCTCCTTGAAAAAAAACATACGAAATTGTTCTTATAGATAATAGCCATTTTTTTAATTTTCAGATAAAATTGTCGAAACAAAACAACATCCGAACTAAGCAAAGTCATGGCAAAAAAACTGTCAGCGCTCGTCCATTTTTTTTATACAAAATATTTTCATTCTTTTGCTCAGATATTTTGATGTTTCCATACAATCTATCGATAGCAAACTAATAATTCGAGTTGGCAATACTTTTTCTAACAGGCCGACTCCACAGGCCATACAGATGTCCAACATCACAACCACAATCCAATCAGTAAACAGTGCATTTTTACTCACTGGGCAAATCATGTCATTTCGTTCATTAGCCTTTCACAACTACTTCTTTCTTTTACAACAAAATTCACTTACATATTTTTTCAGTCTTTCTATTAAATTAAGTCTCTCCAAAACCATTGCGAAACATTCGTTGCGGCGAAGAAACATTCGTCAGTCAAAATTAATTCATATGTTTCTCCGCTGCGTTGGTGTGGGCACTCACATATATCACCATGTTAATAAATTTTGACATGCGAATGTTTTTTCGGCGCAACGGATGTTCCGCATTAGTTTGGGAGAGCCTGTAGTCTGTATTAAAGAAACAAATAGTCAGTAAATTTTTATATTTTAAATGCCGCCTGCATAAGCCTAGTACGCAGATCGCGCTTAATTTTATCTTTCATACAAAATTCTCTCAAAAATTTAGCTTGGGTAAAGAATTTTGTATAGGTATGGGAGCTTAAATTTAGCGCGATCTGCGTACTAGACTTAAACTCCAACAAAATCCAACATTATGTAACATACATAATGTCAAGCTAGCATTAACATTTTTTTTTCTAGAAGTCATAATTTTTATGATATATCATTATTTCCAAAAGTCGAAAATAACGGGTTTTACTTTTAAATAAATAATTTTAAGGAAAATATTTTGAACGTATTTTATAGATTTTAATATTCTTCAGAAAAAATATTTTGACACTTTTGTATGTATCAGTATATAGATATAGATAGTATATAGTATAGATCAGTTCCGGTAATGGTATTAATTAATAATAATTAACAAAAGTTAAACGCAACACTGAACATTTTCCACGGTTTCATTTTTGTATTGCAAGGTTCTACTGATGTAAAATATATTGCAGCAATAGCAACACACCACAACTCACGAGAAATGTGTGCATCCGGCTTTAAGAACCGAAAATTATCTGAACTTAGCTAAGTTCATATGGATTTCAGCTGTTGTTGTATTTACGTGGAAATTGCTTAGTTCAGATGTCGATTTTTCCGTGTAATTTTATCTGGACCTGCAAAAATACGCGGTTAATTTGAGCCACCATACACAATTTTCAATTATTTTTTGGAAGCAGTGTCCACGTTTTGTATCGATAAAACTCGTCTAGAAACGATGTAAATTGAAATAAAACATTTGGCTTTTGTTCCATTTTTACAAGTTTTATGACCAGTTTTATTTAAGCAATACCTTAACACTTGTTATTTTCACCAGTAATGTATCATCCTATAGTTATTATCGGAGGGGCACTATAGTGGTTGGACAAGGTGAATACATGAAAAACATCAGACGCATCTATTACAGCAGATTGTTGCTTTTCGTTTGGTTTCGTTCACTTTTCCGTTTAGAGGTCAAAATCACTTGTTAGCGCAACTCAAGCCCGTTTCACAATGCGACGAGAAGCAGAACGAGAGCTTGGCGAAATCTCGTCTCAGTTGTTAAACCAATTTCATACGATGACAAAGCGATTCTTTTTGCCGCGCCAGGCTAAAGTTAGGAAAAATTGAAAAAAGCACTTGACAAAATGACGTTTTTTTTGCTTGCCAAGTAATTTACAGAATGATATATGATTGAAATAAATAAAACACGATAAATTGAAATTATCCAAAAAAAAAACATGATTAATTTAATAACTAGAAAAAGATAACAGCGAATCACTACAAGCTGTAGTTCTGTTTTCTTGTAACATTGTGAAACGGTCCAATTTGAGACATTAATGGCCAGTTTCACAGTGCAAGTTTAAACTACAATTTAAGTTTAGGGGCTTATTGCGAGAGTCTACTCCGAAAAAATCTAGTCGACTTAAGGACCAGTTTCACAGTCATAGGAGTGGCACTTAAGTGCGAAATCTTGGGTACAAAATAACAATTTTCGCAGTGTAAACTAACCTTAATTAGTTGCACTTAAGTCTCCCGTGTTGGGCACTTAAGTGTAACTAACCCAGGCTGCCGACATTACTAGAAAGTACAAATATGCTAAACTTAAGTGCAACTTTTTTCGGTAAGTGTTCACTGTGAAACTGGCCCTAAGTCGATCAAAAATTCTTGATCGAATTTAATTTTCTATCAAATATTAAAATTCATACAATTTCGTAGCAATCTGACAGGAAAATAAATAGTAGACTTTAACACCCTTATTTATGAAGAAAAAAGGGTTATTTCAGCTCCCGCGGTGTTTAGGAAAACTACACCATGCAATAAGATGTTTCTGGACTCAAACCAAAGCCATTTAATTAGACATCCATTTGGGTCCGGAACATTTTTATTCCATGATGTAGTTTCCTAAACATGGGAGCTGAAATAACTATTTTCTCTTTATAAATAAGGGGGTAAGTCTATTCGACTTTTGAATAGACTCTCGCAATAAGCCCCTTAAACTAAAGTTCAGCTCTTGATTAGGTTTCAAAGTAAACGTTGAACTTAATAATTCTGTAGTTCTAGTTAAACGAATGTAGGTATTCTGCCATTTAAGCTTCAGTTCAACGTTCAGAACACTTGATCGTAATAATCATTCGCAAATCTTAATTGACAACTGCCATTAATTAAAAATAATAAATTATTATATTCCTTTCTATTTGAACTTTTTTTTAATGTTTTTGAGTGACGTTGTGTGAGTGTGAAAAGAGAAAAACGCTTCCCTTGAAAAAAAAATGATTTCAACTATTATTGTGACGATGATGATTTGTTTGAAAGTTGCATTCATGCAGTCATATTAAACTTCGCTCTATGGAACTGAGCTTTATTTTAAACTGTGAAAAAAAAAACTATTTGACCTTTCAATTTAAACTTAAGTTCAAGATCAGTTAAACTTAAGTTGAAACTTTCACTGTAAAACTGGCCATAAGTAATACAATTGGTTTGTCCATACAAATTAATTTTATGATTTATAACAAATATAAAAAAGTTTTAGTTTATTTATTTTAATGTTTTTTATGAAAATATACAAAGTTATATAAATAATTGAATTTTGGCATTTCAACTTTTTTCCTTTTACAATGAATAACCGTGTTATTTGTGCATTTATATCAGCTTCTATCCCCAGTTTAAAATGTTTTTAATATTAAATACAATTACATCTGTAGTATTTAACATTAACATTTTTTTTTTTTGAGATAGAAAAAAAAAATAAGGCTTAGCTGTATTTATAGACATATATAATCTTAACATATTATATACCTTCAATTTTCAGCCACGTTAAGCTTTGAATCACAAGAAGAAAAAATCTGTCATTAAATTTGTCCTCGGGTTTTGGCCCCAATTGGTTTTTTTTTTTTTGCAAAATTAGCTAAGTTCTTAGGGTAAATTTTTGTTTTATTTGGCATGTTAACTGTTAAGCCCCGACCTTGTTTGTTCAATTATCTCTTCAAGTTTTAGTCCCAACTTGAACTTGACAGTCCCTAGAGTCAATCCCAAAAACTTTTTGGAATAAGTTAGCCCCGACCACGGTTTTTTGTCCAATTCTTGTCAGCCCAACTCGCGAGCTGTTTTTTTTCGTCCCAATTTCCTGTCCTTGTCAATTATTCGTAGCCCTGAACTTGTTATTTTGTACATTCCGCTTCAGGCTTCAGCCCCAACTTAATTAATTTGGGGCTTAGAAAAAAATACGTAGTATATAAATTGCGTTGCTCCGGCCTCGTTATTTTGTCTGACTCCCATTTAACTTCACTGCTTAACAATATTTTAGACGAATATAAATTTCTTCACGTTGTAATGCATTGATTTCTATACTTCTATCAATTTTAAGAACCGCCTGTGGGGGGATCCGCTACTGTTAAAAGTACTATTTGTGTAGCCCCAGTGTCTGTGTGTAGGGGCATTCAGGGCTCTCCATAGGTAGGGGTAGCGTATAGGTAATTCGGGAATGACGAAAAATGTTTAAAACTGTTATAAATTGGCATGTCTCGAAAAATAAAATAACTCGTGAGCGAGAAACAGCAAAAAAAAAAATTTTTAAAATTCCAAAAAAATAATAAAATTTTGAAAAGCTGTTTATTGTGTTCGGAAAATAAAGTTGCTTAGATTGGATACAAAAACTGATTACAATTTTTTTATATATGCGTGTAGTTCACAAAGGCAGACCTTTATCGCCTTAAAGTAAATGATGAATGCTTAAAAAACACGGAAGATAAAATATCAAAAGCATTTTTGAGAACATTTTTGAGCACTTTGAAAAACTGGTTAGTGGTTAGTGTCCTTTGGCATATCAAAGCTGGCCAATATTGCTTAGTATTCCTAAATAAAAATGTTTCCAATTTTGCAGTTTGTGCAATAAATTATATGGCAGGTGTACTTACCTATATACCTACTTATGAAAATTTCCACCGCTATATTTCACATGCATTTTTAAGACTCTTATATTTGTATAGGCATGTTATTTTATTATAAAAACAATATATGTATGTATGTATTTTTAGGATCTTAGGTTATGGTACTAAACTTATATAGTGTCACCTAAGGTATGGATAAAAGCTAGAGCGTGTTAGTTGTCTAAAGGCAATGAACAAATCGTATAGGAGGGGGGGGGGGGCAATCCTCCATCGTTTAGGCTAAAGATGCAATTTCCTAAAATCTTGACTCAAAGCTGAAAAAAATTGTTACAAAACACCATAAGTCCCTGATTTTGAATTCTTTTTAAATAACATTTTTTAAGTAAACATTTTTGAAAAATTAACTTTCAAACTCAATATGTTGAAAAAAAATACAAACAAAATTTCAAACTGATTTTTTTCAAAATTTTTCGAAATTCCTGCTTTTCAATTCAAAATTCAATGCTTCTATCAATTTTTAGTTATGAATATTGAAAACCGGTTGCGTCTACGGCCCAGTTTGTTCACAGAATGTTAAATTTAGTATGTGGTTTTCACAGGCTCTAATTAACTAACTTTAATGAACCAAAATTGGCAACTCGTACTTTGGATTTTTTCCCAGTTGCAATGATTAAAGATGATTAGCTGCGAACAAACTGGCCCTAAGACTTTTACTTTTCAAGATATTATGAAATAAATGAACTAACTTTCCCATAAAACTTAAAAGAATTAGACTAAATGATGATTTCAGCAACCAGTTGACAATCATCATTTTTTCTTGTTTTTACTATAAGAAGTTGTTTTTTTTTATTTTTTAGTATCTTGAAAAATAAAAGTCCTAGAACCGTCCGATTCTCAATGTTTGAATAAAAACTAAGAAGAGCATTGAATTTTGAAAACAAAAATAAAACCTAATCACGAAAAATTTGGAAAAAATTAACTAGAATTTTTTTTTTTTTTTTTTCAAAATTTTGAGTTTGAAATTTCATTTTTTAAAAACTTTTCATTAAAGGAACTTTATTTAAAAAAAATAAGAGAAGGGATTTCTGTCTTTACAAAAGGGTATAACAGGATATTGTTAGTTTTACCATTTTTTTTTTGTTCGGTTTCAAGTAAATTCATAATGTACCCCCTCCCATACGATTTTGTATTGTCTCGATCCAACCTACACGCTCTAGTTGTTGTCACACGTTAGGTGAATCCCTTTGTATAAATCTGGTTCACTATGGCGTATGTGGAATATTTTTTTACACATTGAAAAATTTCTTTAAAATATTTTTGTGTTAAATGCACTGAGACTATATTATTTTATTTTCAATTCAAGTGAAATTGTATTATTTCGATTAAACACCGATTGATTCACAATTCACAAAGGTAAACTGCGAACTCCCCTTAGCCGAAACAAATTTTCTGCAATTATATTCATTCAGTTAAGCGGAATCGACTGTAATTGGTTCTTTGTAGGCACACACTATTCGTAAATTAAATAATATACAAAACAAACAAATAAACTGCATATATTTTTGGTCTGAATAATCAAAGCCGGTTCCGTTAATAATTAAACAATAGAAAATAACAAAAAATAACAAAAAATAAAATCCAAATAATCCAAACCTTAACATGATTCAATGTCACTGAATAAATCGTTCTGTGTAAAATTCAAACAAAAAAAAAAAAATAACATAAAGGTACCTACAAAGATAAACTTGCCACCTATACCCTTGAAAATATTTCCAAACAAAGTTTAAATTAAAAACTATCGAAGACAAATCGATTTATGAATAACCAATACCAAAACAAAAAATCATATCTTTATCTTACGCATCATGCACAAGAGTCAGAAAATAGAAATTATTTGTAAAGGCCAATCAATCATTAACTCGATCAGCTATAATGGACATTTAACAAACTTAAATGCTCTGGTTGTACAAAAAAACACTCTTCCTTTTAAATTACTTAACCCAACGAGATGTCTCATAAGTACCATGATCATTTAGGTGCCAGGTTTACTCTTTTATCTTTCTCTGTCTCTCCCTGGAAACTCATTAGCTTGTATCTGGCCATGAATTGATCATAAACAATAAATTGTATTACTGATCTTGGTATTACGTAACAAAAAACACAAGAAAATGTTAAAAAAAAAGGTAACAACAGGCCAAGAGCAAGACACATAAAAGCCATCAACAATATCCACCGCCGCGGCCGCCGCTGTCCACACGTGAAGTAGTCCATTAAATCGGACCGGTAGGCGCTAAAACCTAATAATGCACCTTTTTATTTTGCTACTTCTTTGGTTGCTTCATTTCTTTTCAAAAAATTACAACGTCTTTCTCTAATAGAGTTCGTAGTACCACCAAAAAATGAAACAACCAAATTCATGTCAGTGCGGTATCTCTCGCGGTTGGGACAAACTTTTTTTTTTTTTTAACTTGATGCGATAAAACAGCTTTTACGGAGAGACTTTGTTTGTGTATCAAAGTTTATAAAAGTTTTAGGTATCCATCAGATGAAGTTCATTCGTAAAACATCCGTTGCGCAGTTTGAAACATTCGAAGTTTTTATTCCCGTTCGTCGAAGTCGGAAGGTTGTGCCTGATAAGTGATAAATCAAGTGAAAATAGGTCTTGATTAAAAAAAAATTCCATTGTCGCGTCGTGAATATTATCATCTTAATAACATTACTGACAATCTCAAATATATGATTTATTACATCTTAAAGGTCCATTAATAAAAATATCGATAGGCGATGCATTAATTTTTTATAACTAAAAACAAAATTCGAAATCGAAAGTGGGTGCAAATAGAAAGTACTGAGGTCGTCTTACCTGCAAAACTTATATTTGGAAAAAAGTGCATTGTTTTTCCTTAACAAATAAGTGAATTGATTTTTCTTACCTTCAATGTGTGCTCAAAATAAAGAAATAGAATCAAAATATTGAATAGAGAAAAAAAAACATCTTATTCGAAAATCACCAGGATATTTTTCATATTTAACTTCGAAAAAGTTTGACATTTCATACGAACAATTGGTAAGTAGGTCAACGTGAAATAATAATGTATCTTGTTCCATATAACTGGTCGCATAATACCAAGTCAGGATCATTTTGTCTGTGGGTTATCTTCGTCTGAAATAACACACATTCGAAAGTTTAATCTTGCTTTAACTCCCATCATTTCTGCTTTTGCGCGGTGGATCAACTCTGATCATGATGGATAATATCTTCATCTGCCTTGCCTTACGTTTTTTGTTTTGTTTTATGTAAACATAATGTCGTGCAAACAACACGAATTGGCGAACGATGCGATAATACTTTGCTGGTGGAGTGACATAATTTTATTCTTTTAATTTCGTTTTCATTTTATTCGTTTTTCGAACTGTTTTCGGACCCAATTGCCATTTTGAGAAGATGCTCTAGGGTAAATTTAGTTTGAGTTGTTTATTTGAAAAATAGACGATACATTTTTAATATGCGTGGAATTCTGTTTTGTATTTTAGTAAACGTAGTTGTTTACCTCAGTCATTTGTAAATATGAGTGTACATGAAAGTATGAGTGCATTATAGAAGTTAAAGATTGAAAATAAATGTTTTATGCAACCATCGAGCTTTGAGTTTTAAGAAATGTATGATAGGTTTTATTGGGGTTTTCCTATTTATTATACGTATAAATATATCGACATTATACGACTAAAATAACCGGGAATTAACACTTTGTCCTATATAAAATAAGGCGAATCTTTGAGTTATAGTAAAAGTGTGAAGATTTGTTTTCATTTTACTTGCAGCAATATCGTCTACCTAATTCATATGCTTTATTAGCACTTCCGTCAGACATTATCATATGGAGCTTTTGCAAAAATGTATTTACTAAAGAATAAATATTGATTTTTAAGTTAGTTTAAATAAATAGATGCCGTTGCCAATTATATTTTCAGTTTTAAATTGATTAGATATTGAAGTCTCTTTGATTAACTTACTTTGATTAACCGCTGACAAATTTTCATAATTTATACCATTTACGCGACGAAATTATTTTAAACATTATAATGTAAATGGTCTACAATCTACCAGCATTTTCAAATGCAATTCAATAATACCCGGATTATACGAGTCGCAAGCATTCACCCATAATTTCTAACATACAAACTAACAACAGGTGCGATTTGTCGAATTGAAAATGTTGTCATTTTTTCACGTTTTAAGGTCTCTAGATTCATAATCCGCCGTTTTTAGAAAGATGTCTGTATCTGTGTAGCAACGTACGTTCGAGATACTTTTTTCCTCCACCATATTTTGAATGAATTTTATTTTACAGATAATATTGTCAACCGTTCTTTTACTAAAGCAATTTAAAAAGGAGCTGTAAAATGTAATTCGTCCCGAATATCTCTAGAGCGGAAAAAGATATTGAATTAAGTTTAATTTTATTCTACATAAAGAATTGGTAAAAATTAAAAAACAAAATCAAATAATAAACTGTTAAAGACATTTTCTCATAAATTTAACAGATTTTGCCAAAAGGAGTGTTCTAACCGAAGAGAAAATTGCTCAATTCCGAGTCATAGCAGTCCCTGTGAAGGTCACAACATTGGACTAAGTATGCAGCTACCTTCGATATAGGACAAACATTGAAAAAACAACAAACCGCAAGCCAACATGGCTAAAATACCTCAAGAAAGACAACGCATACTCCGAATAGCCTCAAGTTCAATATTACCAGTCAGCAAAATCAATGTTAAAACCATAGTTAAAGCCACCAAAAATGCTTTTTATCAGATTGACCGGGAAGCCACACTTTTTGTTCATCTGAAAACTAAAAAAGATCCACTAACATCAGGCTGGAACAGATCTGATTCGTAAGCTTTTAAAGTGGGTATTAATAGCATACTTCGCCTCATGCTATTAAATGGCCTCCCTTCTTGTGTCTACTACCCAAGCTTATTTTTTTCTTTTCTTATGTCATGTTAAAAGAAGGTATACCCACTGGGAACATCCAAATTGAAATTATTTTTCTTTAGTAAGAACCACCTGATGCCATTACCATTCACACCGTATTTTGTATAAAGGCGCAGTTTAACTCAACTTTAAAAGCTCAGGAATCAGATCTGTACCAGCCTGATTTCGGTGGATCTTTGTTAGTTTTCAGATGATTGTGGCTTCCCGGACAATCTGATTAAAAGCATCTTTAGATGCTTTAAGTATGGTTTTAACAATTGATTTTGTTAACATGATAATGTTGAATTTGAGACTTTTCGGAATACGCGGTGACTTTCTTGAGGTGATGTAGCCATGTTCCCTAGCGGTTTGTTGTTCAATGTTGTGACCTTCTCAGCGATTGATATGACCATCGCCCTGATAGTCTCGAATTTGAGCATTTTTCTCTTCGGTTAGAACACACTGTCTTAAACTGTTTATTATTTGATTTTGTGCATACCATTTTTGACGATTTTATGAGCTTAGGTTGTTTTTCAAGGTGTATTTAAACGAATGACCCAACAAATAAGGTCGATTTTTTGACTAAAATTGTTCAAAGAGCCATAAGACTAACAATTTTTTAGAAGGATTCAAAATTCTTCCGGGATCTTAATCCCCCTATTACACTTAATAAATTCTATAATTAGATTTGTCATAATTATAAAAGCATATGAATGTTTTTTTTTATGATACAAATTCTATATACTACTGCAATTCATCAGCCAAGTAGAAAACTTAGCATTATTACAAAAGGTTATAGAGAAATCGGTAAAAGTTTATTGAAAAAAATCTGTATTTAAACGAGTGAATTGGAGTGTATGAAAAAACTAAGAATGACGTATTCAACAACTGGTAATTTTTTCAACAAAAAAAAAAACTGCAAAACAACTACTGAAAACTCTTAAAAAATGTTCGGAGGATTTCTTAGCTAAATTTCTCTGCTTTAGCACAATTATGACGAAAAACGCCTTAAATATGGCAGAAATAATGAAATTTTGTCAATCGTGTAATGCCGGATTTACACGAGTGATAAGTTTGCATTTTTCTGTCATTAATGTGACAAAAGAATGAGGAATGAGAAAATTCATTCCGCATTCATTTGTCACAATAATGACAAAAAAATGCCAACTTATCACTCGTGTAAATCCGCCATTACAAATTCATTCTTTTGTCATGACATTTTGTAATTCGTGTAAATCCCGCATAAATCATCAAGTGACAGTTACTAGTAATGACTGATGGAGGTTTATTTCCACGCTCAAATTTTAAGTTTGACACTGGAGGCAAAAAACTGAAGGTAGTCTTGAGACGGCTTTACCCGTTAGAGGGTTCATTTCAACTATATTTCTGAAATGTTAGTTTTTGAGATAAAACGGCTTATTGCCATAATTTATTAGCTCGTTGGATCCATACAAATGTCCCTATTATAAACAATAGTGTTTCACTTAATATTTGGCAAACAATTTTTAGTTTTTACAATTCCAAATGTACTAACATACATATGTACATACGTTCATTCAGCCTGGACTTACATATGTACCTAATTTTAAATGTTAAGAAGAAGTCTATGATAAAAAAAAGACATTATTTGACTGAAATTAATGAATGGATAGAAGAAAACATATTTAAAAAGCTCCATTCCCTGGAATATTAGTCGTCAAACTTCTTTTTTGTATTAATCTATTTTCTAGAGTCTAAAACCAACAAAGTTATAATAATTATTTTCATAATTACGAAGTCGACTCAAAGTTAAAAAGAAAGCGCAGTAAGGTAGATATACATATGTAGGTAGGTACTATTGATAAATGCGATATTTATTTGTTTTTCTATTGGCATTACGTTTTGTTTGTTTGACATCTATTACGTCAAACATTATTTTGTTAACTGATCTTGCTTGCACTACCAGTTAAGTCTATTTGGCAGTGCGCAACGCAGCAACCTTAACTTCAATAATTATTGCAACTTTCGGTAAAAAATAATTGCATTCCTTTTCTCATCGTTAGTGAGTCACATGAAAGCCTTTAGCCATTAATATATTAATTAATTATTTAACAAAAAGATAAATACTATGTAAGTTCCGGATAAATATAAACTCAAATCCATTATAGTTTTTTTTCTGTTCCTACAGCTATATTATGTGCACTTTAATAAACATTAGTATTAATGTTAGAAATACTATTTGTACGAAGAAAAAAAATAAAAAATAATTAACAGCAAATATCGATTAATTTGGTTGTCAAATTGTATTCATAATGTAATTTATAGGAGCTGTTATTTCTTGTTTTACATGTGAAGTTCCTATAATTATGTATTTTTTTTTCGTATTTTAATGCAGTTTATTAACACCCGTATTCATAAAGAACAAATAGTTATTCTAGCTCCCGTGTTTCGAAAAACTACACCACGGAATAAGAATTTTCAGAGCTCAAACTAAAGGCAATTGCCTATTGCTCGATTTGAGGAATTTGAACATTTTTATTCCATGGTGTAGTTTTCCTAAACACGGAGGCTAAAATAACTCTTTTTTCTTTATGAATAAGGTTGTAATATGTTAGACATAAACAAAGGGACACCAAGCTTAAATAAAAATTAAAAATAAATTGAGGGCAAACCGTTATACGCCACACAAAAAAGTTGTAGAGTGCATAGCAATTGATAACTACTCTTTATTAATAAAAACATTTCGGGAATCGATTGCTGTTTGACAAAGTAAGAGCCAGTTAAAAAGAAACGAGATCGAAAGCCATACAAACTGTTATAAGGCAAAAAGGAAGAGAAAACTAGATAAATAAACTCTTAAGTTTTTCAACTTGAAATGACATCAGAATTCCCTGGTTTTCGTCTGCGGCAGTAACTGCTTGACACCCTGTATTTTTGAATATGCAAACGAAAAATAGCAATTAATATATTTATATACATATGTTTTACTAAAAAAAAGAAAGACCAAAGCAAACATTTTTGTTTGACCATAATGGATTTTAAAATTTTATCGCTAAGAACCCACGCTTGGCTTTTATAAAATTAAATATTATTTATTTTCAATGTCAAGAAATTATGCAACATTATTTAGAAGCGAAAATACACCAAAAAAGGCATTTCATAGGAAGGTATGTTTTTAATCTTTTTCCTAAAATAGTTATGTATGATTTACATAGATGTTTGCAAATTAATTTATAAATATGTACATACTTAGATTTGTTTATATCGTCTCAAAAAACTTAGACAAAATGCGTTTTCCAAAATAGGAACTACTATATTATTTAATATTAAATGCGTGTTTTTTTCGTTAATTTGGTTTTATGTACCTAAGTTAAGATCACCAAAAAATTCTATAGTTCTATTATATTCTAAATTAATAATATCTAGATTTCTATGACTTTCCATATAAGAAATATTAGTTCTTAAGCTTGACAATAGTTTTGTGGAAATTTGTTAATGCCAACTTGTTTTAGTTTTAGCCGTTTTAAAATTTAAATCATGAACCTGAACTGAGAGACACAAAAAGTTTGTGAATACAAATCGACTCATAAATAGTTCTTAAAGCTTTTCAAGGTCGCTTTTTAAGACTTTGTTTGTCTGGAATTTATAAGCTTGCTTTAAACACAAAATAACACCAATTTCACCCATGCATTGCATTATTTCTAAAAGAAAATGGTGACATTGGTCATTTTTCAATATTTTTGGTGTAACTCGAAAGCTAAGCTGAATTTGAGAATTTCACCTAAATGATTTTTTGTTGTAAATTAGAATTTCTCTTAAAATGGATGGTTTAAAAAATTTTATAAGAAATTTCAAACGGGACAATGCACCAAAAATTTAACTAAAAAATCGAAAAACCATTGATTTTAAATTTGTAAAAATGCCTGAAAATCGTTTGAGAAAACCTAAAAGCATTTGTTTTCGATATAATAAAATCAACATACGTCGAAAGAGTGAATTTGGTGTCAAAGATAACGCCGAGATCTTTCACTTCACTGATGTATTTTGACAAAGCATCATTTCCAAACTTTTAAGTAAAAGCCACCGTTGACGTACTTCTGTTAGCACTGACTATTTTACATTTACATAGATATATTGAGCTCGAGATTGTTGTACGTACACCAAATCAAATATAACTCGATATCATTTTGTAAATTTAAACAATCACAGTTCGAGGATATTTATATTATACAATTTAACATTATCCGCAAACAACAAGCAGTACGAGAATTGAATATGACGGATCAAACAAAAACTTTAAGTTTCAAACTGATTTTTTTTTTGAAAATTGTACGTTATTAAGTTTTATTTTTGGATTTTAGCTTGCTTTTATAAATTTCAAATCAAACAGTGAAAACTGGATGATTCTAGGACTCTAAGGCCCAGTTTTTCAATGTTGGGTTAAGCCCGAGTTAGTTAACTCTGGAAATAGATCTGTCCACAGTTACGTTTTTTAATTGATGATGAATGCGGAACGCTTTAAAAACAAGGAAGATAAAATATCATAAAGATTTTTTGAGTTAATCCAAAATTAGCTCACAAATTTGGTGAGTTAGCTTGGGTTCAACTTTAATCCCGCACTGAAAAACTAGTCCTAACTGTTCAAAATATTGATAAATAAAGAAACAAACTTTCTCATAAAAATCAGAAGAACCTAGCTAAATGATCTTTTTAGCAACCATTTTTATCTTGTTCTTATAAAGAAGTTGGTTCCTTTGTATGTTAATATTTTGAAATTTAAAAGTCATAGAACCATCCGGTTTTCAGTGTTTGATAAAGAAGAAATAAGAATTGAATTTTAAAATCTAAGATAATACTTAATAACAAAGCATTTTCAAAAAAAAAGGGCCCACATCGCGTAAGACTAAACGAGCGAAATAGACTGGGCGAGTTCGTAATCGCAGAAATCTGCGGCAGATTTGCCCCAAGCCCGGCTTAGCTTCTGCAAATCGATTTTATCTTTCAGAAGAAGACAAACAATAGAAAAATTGTTTTTGTTTTTTGTTTAGTGCACTTTTATTGAAATTTGATTTGCAAGTTTTTTGCGACCTATAGTGCAGATGTGTTTCGCTCTGACAACAACAATTGAGCTCTTCAATAAGAGTTGGTGTTGCTTTTCAAAACAAATCGAGACAAATGTTTTTAGTCGATGGTTACCGACGTAAAATAAGCTGCAATTAGAGATGGAAATATAAATACGTCGTCGGTAGCCATCGATCAAAAACATGCGTCTAAGAAAGGCAACAACAATTCTTGCTGAAGAGCTCAATTGTTGTTGTCAGAGCGAAACACATCTGCACTATAGGTCGCAAAAAACTTCCAAATTAAGATATTTTTCTTCTGCCCATAGAAAGCAAGCAGGCGCCAGTTTTTTAATAACTTTGTGTTCGTAAACATGGGAGCGCAAAAAATCAAATATTTTTATAGAATTATTATAAAAAAAAAGTTGAGATTAAATTTTCGTTCGGGAAAAGGTGATTTTAGGGCTTTTGGGTGACATTTGGAACGAAATATTGTATTTCGAAGCCATTTTATTTACTTATGTATACATACACACATATATATATTTATGGACTGTACATGTGTACATGTTTTCCTATTTTAATTTTAATTTTTTTGTCAGGTGAATTTACTTTTTTCATCAACATTTTAACATTTTTTTTTGTTGGTCTTTTTCCATTCAGCAATAAAAATTAAATCCTGCATCATAACCTCACATTTGTACCAAAATAAAAGATATATCTTCGATTGATAAACTCCCAGCTCCCCCTCTTTTTAATGATAACCTTTAAAGTGCCTGTATACTTATACAAAAAGCCAATGCGAAGATTCCGGGACTGTGGAGATGTTGCAGAGGGTAAAATTTTATGTCGATAACAATCTTAATAATTTAGGAATTAATTATGTTGACCCTAAAATCTATTTCCACCTGCCTAATGAGAACGAGTTGTAGTCAAACGTAAAATAAATAATTCATGAAAATGAATGCCAAGCCTTCTTTTAACATAAAAAACAAGTTAAAATCATGTCTCCTGTCCTATTTATATAAATGTCTGCTAAAACAGTTAAAAGTTAAAACCATTATGTGTACTTAGATAAACGCCTTGCATTAAAAATGTCTTAATTTAGACTATAAAATTTGTGCCATTAAAGTGCAAATTAGTTGTAAAAACTTTGCACAAGGGCTTCTTTTCATTTCTATCATGGCTAAAACACTAAGTTACGAACTTAGTATAGTTAACACCTCTTACACACAATTAAAAGTTAATGCAAATGTTTGTTCATTGCAAAAAAAAAAAAAAAAAAAAAAACAAAACGAAAACAACAGTCTACTTAACCAAGACACCAACTTTCAGAACGAGGTCACTTGGATAGAGTAGTTTCATTAACCAACCAACTCATCGTCACCAACAAAATTTAAATGTTGACCAATTTGGACAAACAAATACCCCACGGGCTGGGCATGGGCACTTGATTTTGTTGGACGCTAAAACAGATTCAAATCAGTCGTTAAATTATCTAAAATCAGCTCACAGATGCTGTAGTCTATGTTTAATAATTTAAATGCTTAGTCATATGAATTTTTTTTTGTCTTTACCAAAACCATCAAAAAAGTAAATAAATCTTTTTTCTAGCTAATTTAAAAAAAATTATGTAACTTTTTTTTTGTAGATAGCCAGCAGCATCATGTCTTTAGTCTTTCTGACTGACTGTTTTTTTTTCTGTTTTGTGGCTTTCTTATGAATAAGCCAAGGTTAATTAAAAAGTAAAATGTGTTATCGTCTCAAGATTACGTAAATTCAGCAACAGACACCAAAGTGACAGCACAGGAAGGTCGAAAAATCGAAATGACAAAGAAATTATGTCCCTGGACCGGTTTATTTTGTCTGAACCTACGATAGGTTCTTTTGAGACCATGAAGCTAACAAAAACAAAGGTGCACCGGAGCCGAGTGTGGTGGCTTAAAGAAATATAAGAAAAGCCTAGCCCAACTGCATTTGACAGATGGTTTGGTTTTATTAGTTTGTCGTTTATTTATGGCATGGATCACTCTTTTTACATTTTATGAACTGAGCATGGCATAAGTTGTCATACCACAACATATTTACAGTATCGAAACTTTGATGTTTGATTAGTTTGATATATTGCATATGCATTATGTACATATGTAGGCCTGCGGTGCATGCTTATATGTTTATATAATTTTGTCTCCGTTTTGAAATACAAATAAAAATGGTGCTCTTTCTATCATCATGAGGGTGGGATATTTGTGAATCATGTAATAGATGTACATAAGTATAAAAATAGCTTGCATTGGTCTTTTACATTAGAAGCGTGTTTTGAATAGCAAAGCGGAAGGTGTTCACTGTACATATCGAAAAGTGAAATTATCTATTTATTTTAATTTCACGATAAAAACTGATAGTTAATAAAACGTTTTGTTGCAAGATAGAAAATATTTTATTGTTATGGCAGATGACACTTTAAATAAGAAAAGTTAAGAAATTAATTTGAAGTTTTGTCTTCTTTGTTTCTATTAACATTAAGATTGTAATTGAATATACGGGTACCTGACGACGACTAAAGCAAAGTTAGTTTTTATTCAATAAAATAAATACGAAACAAACAGTGAATTGTTTACATTTGTCTCCTTTACCTTAATATTGAAGTAATAATCGGTAAACGCTTCTATTACGATAAATAAATAAATAAATAAATAAACGTATTAGTAGCCCGTAGCGTAATGGTTAGTGCGTTCGACTGTCACGCTGGAGGTCTGGGATCGCTTCCCAGCCTCGTCCACCTAAAAAACTAAAAAGTTTTTTTTCAGGGCTACTGCCTCTTGCGAGGAATTGATAAATCCTGCAAGAGTATCACTTGTCACGAATAAGTGCTTCTCGTCTAGCAGTTCGGATTCGGATTCCATTCCTGTCGAAAGGCGCACACAGGAATGGTTGCGAGTTGTTAGTCACTAGGCCCTGGTTCTTGATGAGCCGTTGTGCCACCCGATTTATTTATTTATTTTTTAGTTTATTCGTTTACTGATGGACAGCGGAAATGGGAAACGAAAAGGTAACCTTTACCATGCCTGCACTTGAATAAAGAAAACGATGTTAATTTTTCAGCCAGTATTAAGAGTCGACTTGATTATAGGTAGGTAGGTAGAAATGGCGGCCACGGGCAGTCTAGCCCATAGCCCAATCAGCTCTGAAGTGCGCCGTTTTGATACCATAACTCGTTTGAACCTGTGGATGGAATTGAAGAGAGAGAATATGGGCATATCCTCAGGATATCGTCCCTTTTTATTTGAGTTTAGAATAGGATTTTGTTGTAGCTTTTAGCACAATCATCAGAAAGTGGATCACTCACTCAACCACATCAGCACCCGCACCCGCACCATCCACAGTTAGCCCACTAGGCAGTTCGTTGGCTGGCACTGGAGCGTCCACTGATCTGATTGGATGATCATCCGGCCGCTGTGCACCACAAACCCCCACCAGAACCCTAGTCCACTATCTTGTGATCATAGGGAATCGACGGAAGGTATAATGCAGAAGTAGCCGAAATTTGTCCTAGAGCCATTTCGTCGCGTTGAGAAAAGAAATCAAGTTTTTGATCTTCATTTCAGAAAGTTCGTTAATGTCGTCAAAGAATGCTCTTCCGAGTGACTGTTTTCTAGCTTTGGCCAGAGCAGGGCATTTGCAGAGGAAATGAACTACTGTTTCCTTTTCCTGCTTGTTCTCACAGCTCCGACAGTGAGTATTGTGAGGTATGCTCTAATATTGGCCAGTGTCCGCTACAGGTTGCAACTACCCTGGCTATGTCTTTCCTGGGTCTGCGTATTAGATCAATTGTTCGGTTCTTGTCATAGGTGGGCCAAATCTTCCTAGATATAATACAGTTTGATAAACTGCTCCACCTCCGGTTTTTTACTTTATTATAAGTGATTTACCAATTTTATGGAAATTTTCATCGACACTGATTTTAAAATTGCTTTATTAGCTTTTATACATTTAAATTCGCTATTAAAAACAAGTAATTGATCGATTTAAAATATTTGTATTTATTCACCTTCCTTTAACGATTGTTAATGATGTTTCATCTTTTAACTAATTATTTAATTAATTTTAAATTGGTTTTAGCTAAAACGACAAAATCCACATTTTAAGGGGAATCTTTAGCCACTAATATAGAATTACTAAACTTTTTCCTTTTATTCACTCTCAATTAGCATTGGCAGTTGATTTTTGTTTTCCTTATATTTTGTTCGTTAATATAAAGTGCGATTTGGGAAACAAAAGCAAACCAAATTTAAATCACCTTCTGCAGCAAAAACAATTTACAACTTTTTTATTGTTTTTGATGCACTGAATACGAATCAGTCCTCAAAATTACCTACCCTATAACGTTTGGTTTTTGAAATTCTTTAATATAAAAGTGTAAAAAAGAAACAGTTTTTCATCTATTTTTGATTGGAAAACAAAGCTATATATAGCGAAAAACCTAAAGAAATGAAAATAAAAACCCCAAGGATATTTTAAAAAAGAATATTAATTTAAAGTACCAATTAAAACCGAGCAAGTTAACTAAAAGCGAGTGAATGAATCAAAAAATTAATGAATATTTTGAATGACATTTTTATATTAAACGCGATATAAGTTAAAACGACACAATCTAATTCTTAATGGACAGTAAATTAATAGGCCTTTAGTAGCCCAGTCAATAATAAATTACAAAAAAAGGGGCTAAAATCGCAAAGCCCGATGTAGTTCTGCATTTTCGATATATGTTGTTGTGGCATATTAGAGTAATCTGTATAGCTAACTTAGCAGCTTCGAAAAACCTGTGCTCGCTGCAGGAAAAATGCAACAGTGAAAAAAAACACTAAAATCACTTAATTTTTTCGGACATTTTCCCTTATAGCTTTGAAAATATGCAACTTAGGAAAAAACCATCCCCTATAAATATGCTTGTTAGAAAATGTTCTACAAGATCACATTAGTTTTAAATTTATACATTTTATATTTGTGTTGCTGTATAGCCATGAAATAGCTACAGACTACCCTAATATACCTTAACAACACATCAAAAATGCAGAACTACATACATGGCGTTTTGCGATTTTATTGTCGAATTTGACTGGCTTAAAGTAGGCACTGTTAATTTATTTTAATTACTTACTTATTTATTTATTCGCAAGTAAGACAGTTTTTTTTTTGCAATAGAAAAATTTAAGTTAGTACTAATCTTAATGACAAGTTTTGGGTTATCAAAAACAATCCAACCCAAAAAATTAAATCGAACCTGACATTTCAATGACAGGGAACAAGACATATGTAAATTTCTGAATTTCACCCTGTAGCCTAAACAACTTAAGATATTGTTTTCCAAGCTTCAACCTATTAGAAAAAATGGGCACGACTGGATCGCACAAATTTTTTAGCTTTCGTAGCTAACAACTTGAACGTAGCTTAAAATTGTTAATGTGCATAAGTGATTCTATAACATTATGATATCATTAAAAAAAGTTTTAAAATCAATTTAAAATATAAATTATTACTATAATTTACTATAAATTTGTTCTTTTTTTTTAATAGCTTAAACAAAAATAGCTCAAAAAAAGTTAGCCATCTGATTTGTTTGATAAATGTGAATTTACGAAAAAAAAATTTCAAAAATCGTTAGAGCGGTTTTCTTAAAAATTATTTTTTTATAAATAAAAATTTTTAAAAATAAAATTTGGTATGCCAACTTTTAGAATTAAATAATTTACAATTTTACACAAAATTTCAAAAATATTCATTGACCCGTTTTCATGATATTGAATTAAAAAAAAATTTAATATTTTTTCTTAAAATCCAAAATTTATTTTGTCAAAAAATGTTATATGCAAAATTGTTGAAATTGTAAATGACGACTTGCTTAAAAAATTTGGTTGAAATCGGTGTAGTAACGAGAAATTTGAAAACCAAAAAATCGGTTCTATGACAGGTACCGTTAATAACCGTTACAATTTTTTTTCTACCAAAATATTTATTTTAGTTACTATTGTAGCTCATAATTTTTTTTTTCAAAATCGTTAGAGCCGTTTTTGAAATAAATTAATTTTTGTATATTGGTTGTATGGCAGGTACCGTTATTTTTTGAGATAAAAAAAAATTTCAATTTCCCCTCTAGGGAATCCCATAAAAGTCTTAAGTCCAAAGTTTGAAGAAAATCGCTTCAGCCGTTTAGGCTGCAGGTCAAGGTACATACAGACAGACGGACAGACAGACAGAATTTCGAGACCCACTTTTTTCGCATTCTCTATCATCGTAATGTTAGGGAAAATTATTATGTCGATTTTTTTTCACGGATCCTAAACTTGCCCTATATTACGTATATCGCAAGTAAAAATTTTTATGGGCCATAGAACCATTTTGATATTTGACTATACGATTTCTAAATATTTTTAAAGTAAATAACTGTAGTATGCAGGGGAGAGGGGACACAAAGGTTCACGGGTCAAAAAGGACCAAAGCGATTTTCCGCTCAGTTTTTAAGCTTATCTTATTTTCCATGATTAGAACTTTTTAAGAACTAACCTTGGGCGCTCTTGCAAACGTTTCTTAAGCACATTTAAGTTGGTTTCACAATGAAAACAGAATAATAATCCATTTTGTATAATACATCCATATTCCATGCGGCTTAAGTCTTACGGGAATTTTGGTTTTTCTCAAGTGCTTGATTATATTTATTCTTGTTGGATAAAAACAAAAAAGTAAAGTTTTTTTTATAAAACAAAAATTAGTTTAATAAAAACTCCTTGTGGGGCAAAAAGGATCTCAACAACATGGGGCAAAAGCGAATATAGATAACTTGCCATTTGACAACTTTTTTATGAAGTTTTTTTATTTGATATTATATTTTTTTGAAATGATAATCTTTAAACTGTTATATTTCCCCCCTAGTGGGGCAAAAACAACTTTTTTGTTAATAACATTAAATACCCATCTCAAAATGTAATTATTTTTGTCTATGATGAAGTTGAAGTATTCAGCTTTAATTTGCAAAACGTTCAGTTTTATTTTTTAAAGTAAGAAAGCTTTGAAAGCGTTAGTAGTCTTTCTTGCTCCCCTAGGGGAGCATATATGTATAGTATAAAAAAACGCACGGAGCGGTTTGGGGGGTCTATTTCGTATTTAAAGCAAAAAAGCAAAAAAAAAATATTTAAAAATACCAAATATTACAGTCAAACTCCGAAAACCAGATGACTCTAAGACTTTTGCTTTTTAAGAAATTGACAATTAAATAAACCCGTTAATACGGGCAAAATGATCGTTTATGGTGGGTTTTCATGTTATCTTCGTCTGACTTCTTCAAAAAGAGGATGTTAAATACAAAATTTACATTTATTGGATAGAGAGATTAGAGAGAACAAAAAAATGTAGAAGATCTTCGTAAATGCAGATTTATGGAACTGCCATAATGCAGAATCAGCGATGCCACTTTGCTGCAATTGCAGTAGATCAACTGTACTTTTCGCAAACAATAAATCTACTGCCACTCAATCCAATCTACTGCACTTTTTTGTTCTATAACCTTCTCTTGAACAGCTGAAAGAAAAACCATGCATACAAATAACCGTTGTCCCTGTAAAGGAGGAACGGCACTCTGTGGTCTATAATGTGATTTTAGCGCGAATTAATTAATGCTGATTGGCATAGTTTTTCTCTTTGAAACTATGTTTTTCCAAAGGCTTTTGGTGACCTGAATTAGAATCTGAGCTCAGAATTTCATGACATCAGAGTTTTCGTAAGTCCCGTTAGAATATGAAACAGATAAATGTTTATCTTTGAAGCTATCGCGTGGTAATTCTTTTCAAATTTGTTTTTAAAGATTCCTAAAATCTACTAATCTATTTCTTAAAAATTTAGTGTAAATCATTCTAATAACCTTTTTAACTCTTCGAGAAATCTTTAGTTTTCGTAGCATTTATAATAATTATGGAAGTTCTGATAACCAACTTAAGACTTCTTGGGGAGTAAAAAGACATATTTCGAAGATACTGATATTTAAGGAAAAGGATATTTATTTTCAGGAATCGCAAGAAATTTTGTTGAAAATAATTAACTAGGAACAATCTTTTGCGGAAACATCCAATATACTGCATTTTTTAATGAACTACTGCACTCCTCTTTGTTTGAAGTGGCAACACTGATGCATATGTGAATATGAATATCTTCATCTTCAAGATGGTTCTCTTTTACACATTCCCTTTTATTGCTTCCTTCTCTTCAAATTTGCAGATGAAGATACATGTGAATCCACTATTATGCTTGGTGTTTTCTCGTTTTTATGTTGAATTTGGTTTCTTTATTTTTAAATATTTGAAAAAGTAGAACCGTATCATGGTTTCCTGTGTTTGATTACAACTAAGCAATAATAATAATAATTATACAAAAACTGTAATGCCAGTTTCACAGTTACAGGAAAGGTATTTAACTAAGTGTCAATAGTTTACGAAAGGACCATTTTCGTAGTGCACATTGAACTGAGTAAGTTGCACTTAAGTCCTTAAGTGCCACTAACTCACATTGCGAAAATTACCCTTAACTACTCTTAGCAATATGAAATCTTAAATGCTAATTATTCTGTAACATGTGCCCTTAAACTTAGTTTTTCGTCTGTGGCGCACCTGGGACTGTGAAACCATACTTTTTTATTCCAAGTAAAAAAATGAATTATTATAATACTCATATCATAATACTTTTAGAAATTAGAAAATTTTTCACTTTCATATTCTTCCAAAAACAGAATCTTCATAGATTTAGGAGTTTATATATAACTGATATAGATTTGTATATAAGTATCTAATTTATCTCGAATAATCGTGTTCTAAAAAAAATTTGCCCAGCAGGTTTTAGCATTTACTTAGGCTGTATTCTTACTGACTACCAATCAAAGAGTAAGCTGATTTTGTTTTTGTTATTGCTAAGTAAATACAAAAATATTCCATCCATCAAATTCTGATGACACCTTTATCTATATTCTTTAAACTTAAGCTCATTTCACCTTGATCACACATCTATAAACGCGTCAAAACGTCGCAGGGACATAACGCCCAATTTTAATTTTTGGGGATTAATGCCCACTTTAGTGGGACATAACGCCCAAAAAAAATTTGGGGATAAAGTCCCACACAAGTGAGACCCAAGGCCCAAATAAATATGTTGGGGGTTATGTCCCAATAAATAGGAATCATCAAATGATAGAACTTGGAACATTTCAAAGCCAACAAAAATATTTTAACTGTTCCTTTCTTATTATTTACGATGCAGTGCATTTAAGACCACGAAACTATCCCCCGCGGGTGTTTGTTCCAAAAAAAAGGAAGTAACCCCCGCGGGTGTTGTAATAAGTCCTATGTTAACAGTCGGTCTGCTTTCAAAGTTTGTGTACTAAACAGTACTCTGGTGGCTCACTTCGCGGGTTTAAGGATTTTAACTCCTTTTTTGGGTCCTCTCTCCCGCTCACGCGATTCCGTCGCTCCGCTTAGGGTATGATCGGTCGCCAGGCAGGCGCCTATGTTGTCAGTTGGTCTACTTTCAAAGTGTTTGTTTTAAACGGATTTGGGTATAAGCATTTATGAATCAATCAAAAGGAATTAACTCCCGCGGGGGTTATTATTTTCAAATTTTACATTTCTATTTTTCTATTGTTATACTTTTGACCATTGAGAATAACACGCGATTCCAAAAGGCAGTAACACTCACGGGTGTTACTTCTTTTTTGTGGTGGAACTTGTTACCACTTTAAAAAGGAATTATCCCACCTTTTATTTTTGGGAATTAACACTCGCGAGGGATTATTCCGTGGGTGTTATTGCACTGCACTTCCGTTGGGGCCTAGATAAAATATCAAACAAATTTTTTTTATTGTACTGAAATGCGGAAACTTTTTACGGTTTTTACCTTTTAGAAATTTGGGCTCTATGTCCCATTTTTAACAAAAAATATTTGGGCCTTGAGTCTCACTTGGGTGGGACTAAATCCCCAAATTTTATTTGGGCGTTATGTCCCACTTAAGTGGGGCATAATACCCAAAAATTAAAATTGGGCGTTATGTCCCTGGGGCTTATGTCCCTGAGCCGTCAAAAACATAAATTTTCAAATGCTTGTACAGTTGTTGCGTCTAAAAAACAAAAAGACGTTTTTACTTGCGATCTAGAATCTTTAAAGGCACGTTATGTATTCATAAAACGTAGCGAGTATTTTTCATATAGTTTTCTAAAAAAAAAAAAATATTTACTTAATTTCCAAAACTTACATGAATTACTTAAACTAATTGGATGCCTTAGATTTTTAACATGTCTTTTAATTATAAATTGCTTCCGAATTCCAGTCACAGTTGACAAAGACAAAGCCTTTTAAATAGAAATGAATTATTGTTTTTCCTCTATTTTAGCAAAAAAAAGCTACTTTTCTAAGTTTCAAGTTTCTCTTCATTTTACTTTCATTAATTTTCTTTTACCTAGTTTTGTTAGTATATCGTGTAAATCGCTGGTGATGAACAGCCTGTCTGCCCGAAATGCTTTCGGTGTATATATGTATATTTTTCTTATTTTGACGAATAAAATTCAATTTTTTGGTATAAAAAGTTAATTTTTGGTCTTTTAATAAAATAATAAATATAAATTTTGTGGTCAATAAAGGAACTTTTACGTTGAAAATTAAAAAAACGAACTTATTAAGACTCAGCACCGAACACAGAGATGGCTGATGATCGGGTTGGAAGTTGGCACTCGTGAAATAGATATAACTTCAGCCAAAAAATAACTTGGTGGTTGTTGTTGTTTAATTCAAAATGTTCAATATTAATTGTTGTCTTTACAGCGAGACTGCATTGTATGAACTTTATAGTTCATACAAAAATTCCTTCTTAATAATATAAGATTTTATGATTATTTTTCCATATATATTATATACATACATATGTATAAATACAACTACTTGATCACTTTTGCCCTCCATTATTACGACATCAAATATGTAGATACACACGACCCAGATGTCTCTTTTATTTCGAGATTTGTTTGGTTAGTTCTTGGCTTATTTGCAAACCACTCAAGTGCAAGCATTAGTGGGGTTTGCCCAAGCGTTTTTGTTATTCGTATTATACCACCAGCAAAATATCAATTCTAAGCAAATACATATCAAATCAAATAAAGATGGTTGTTTTTTTATAATTTACTTATAGCAGACAGCGCACGTGGATAAATAAAAACAATAAAGGGCAGCCGGTGGAAAGTTTTGAGGTGCTTTTTAGAGTTTCCAAAAATCCAAAAATCCAGCGTGGATTTCCAATATGCTTCCTCTAATCTTTCTGTTGTGCATTTTCGTTGGACCTAGTACCTGTGATATCGAACAGACACAACGCTACAACTTAACATGCGAAGAACTGTGCGAATTAGCTGAAGTTGCTGCTTCTCAGCCCCGGATTGAAATAAAAAAGTTCTTCTTAAGCGAAAATAATCGGTCTAAGGAGTTCCCATCATTCTTCAATCCTACAGAAATTGTAGAACACAGAAACTCTAAAGGTTGGGATCAATATCTTGGAATATCTTCGATAATTTATGGATTATCAAAAATAGCTAATGAAGCTATTGTAAATGAGCAGTGCTTCAAGAACTTGAAAACAATCGAAAATGGTATTTTGAGAAGGGAGCCGTGGGCTATGAAAGGTAAGTGATTTTTGAAAATTATATACTCAAGGCCGTTTTAATAATCGTTTCCCCTTTCCAGTTCTAGATTCTTCAGGAGGCAAAGAGTCTGGCTTTATATGGGGCCAAAACTACTGGCTGGGAAGCAAACAGGGCTGTGCTGCCGTACAAGCCCCGGTCCGAATCACTCTATCTAGTCAATTCGAAAGAACTATGAAAGACGGACTCATCAATCAGATGGCTCCATTTGAAATGGACTACAGAGTAATCTACATGAAACACAATTCACCATGGCAAGTTGAGATCAAATTTATGCCCGAAAGAATCATCCATGTTGGGCTTTGCTTGCCAACAGCATGCACATTATCAGAGATTCAAAATATGACTCAGAGTTTAATGGATGCCAATAAATTAGAGGAGACTAAATTATTAGATCTTCATGCGGAAGTAATGTACGTAAAGGACCTTAAATTGAAAGACACGTTTTTCGAGCAGAAAAGTTTAAAAATTATAATTGGTTCCGTGGTATTCACTTTGTTCATGACTCTCACGGCGAGCTTTTTAAGCGACACAGCAGCAGAATTAGTCAACGAAAACAGTTCTTTATGGAAACTATTGTCATTTATCAAATGCTTTGATCTCATAAGCAATGCTCGAAGACTGTTTGCAGTACGCGAATCAACACAGGATTCTATTCCAGTTATAAATGGCTTGAGATCTGTGTCCTGTTTCTGGATAATGCTCTTTCATGTAGTTTGGTATATGTACTTCACAGTGAGTAATAAGACGTTTCTGATATCATATGCGGAGAAGGCATTCTTTCAGTACGTCAGCACAGCACCACTTCTGGTAGATTTGTTCTTTACAATAAGGTAAGTTATGCTTGTATAAAGTTATGATTTAGTAAGAACTTAATTAACATTAATTTTAAGCGGCTTTCTGCAGACTTACAATTTCATCAAAGACGAGTCAAAGTTGGATGTTATTCGTAAAAGTACGTTTGGACAAAACGTTAAGGCATTTGGAAAACTGGCACTTCACAGATACTTAAGGTAAAATAAAAAATATGAGTAAATTAAATTCAAATTAAATGGCAGTGTAATGGATAGTGCATAGAGTTATGTTTTCCTGACGAACAACAAAAATCCAACTCAACACCGGTAAGACGAAAGAATTCATTATCTTGTAAATCAATTTCGATAAGATAGATAAGATAAAGCTCCAGTTACACCTGAACTAAGCCTGCGTGTGTGTTTACTATATTATATCATACCTAAAGCATACAAATATGCTTAAACCAATGCAGATATCTACATATGTAGATAAACAGACTGAAGATATCAATTGTTTATTGATTTTAAAGTGTTTGTAGAAGGCTAGCTATTATGTACGCTTAAGAGCAATGAACTTATTTATGTTGAAGATATCAAACAATAAGAAGGATTTATTAACGCAAATTCTGTAGACTGCTGAAATGTCAGACAAGATCATTTAATCTAGATATTTAGCGCAGAGTCAGGAATTGTTCATGTTATTATAATACTCAACTCAATGTAATCTTTATGAATGTTTGAATGAATAGATATCAAATATTAAATTGCTTTTATTTCATAAGAAGTTTTTAACATTCTTTATCATTATATAAAAATCTTGAACGTTTAAGTAATATTGTTTTTCTCCGCGGTTAAGTTAAGCACCGAAAATTATCTCTGCTAAGTAAAGCTTAAGGAGATTGATTGATTATTGAATTTAACAAGTACCTAGGTAATCGGCACAAGCCGATCGTAACGGAAAATTCTCCGATTTCCTACAAATACGAGGATTTTAGCTTCGAAGTATTTTCCCGGACAACAACTATTCGGAAAATTTGTTCGACATTTTTTAACGCAGCCCTGCGCGTTCCATATTCACTGTATCATACAAATTTTTACTTGCCCTAGGGCAAGTGTTAGTTTCGCGTCAAAAAAATATCGAAGTTTTAATGAAAAGTTACGTTACGATGATGGAGAAGTCCAAAAAATGTTATTTTCGAGAAGATTTCCGTCCGTATGTTTGTATGTGCCTCCGTGCGTCTGTGCGTCCTGCTATACATCGAGCTAGAGCCTAAACGCTAGGACGGATTTGATTCAAATTTGTTGTGAAGCATTTTATTTGATTCTTTATAGGAGGTATTCAAATGTTTGAATTAGCTCATCTAGAGCTGGTAGTTGCCATTTAACGTTTTCGAATTACGATTTAACGATTTTGATTAATTTTCGTACTTGTAAGGGCAGTTTTTTTTTTTTTTTTTGATAAAATTGACTTTTTTGAGGATATTACTGAATATCTTGTCATTGACTTCGTTGATTTGTCATAACTTTGCAATGCGGTGTTTCTAAGTTAGTCAAAAAAAATATTGCGTTTTAAAGGAAAACCGGACAAAACGGTCTACATAACCACTAACAACGAGACATATGTCGTTGAAAAGGTATTTTTGTGTACATTAATACTTACTATGGCAGCTTATTCTAAATCGCTGTGTGAAAAAAGTTATAGGCCAACAAAGATTGGAATTTGGTACATATGTATGTATATGTAATTTAAACATATAATGTAAGTATATAGTAAAGGCAACAATTTAATGGCCTTATCAATAACAACACGACATATGTTTTGAAAAGGTCTTTTTATGTACTACAATATCTCCCTTGACAGCTTATATCAAATCCCTGTGTGAAAAAAAGTTATTATATTGATGTGTTGAATTTTGGTAAAGAAAATGTACATTTTGTAGGTATGTAGTATATGCCAAAAAGTGTTTGTCCATCCAATAAGAACGCGACGTATGTCGTTGGAAAGGTATTTTCATGTACTACAATACTAGTTACACAGTAAAGGAAATACAATAAAAAATTTAAAAAATTATTAAAAGCAATTGAGACAAAACTAAGGCACATAATTATATTCTGTAGTTGTTTCCCAATATTTTGTTATGAAGCCACTATTATTGATAACTGGTGCTTGACAACTACCAGGCATTGACTCAATCAAGTTCTTTATGATTTCCTGGTGGATACTTCCAAGCAATTGCTGTTAGAACAACAAGAAAATGCTTGTTTTTGCAGCTATCACGTTGAATCTGGCGATCTTCAATCTCCAATAGGCTTTTTTATTGAGATGCGGTTAAGTGACTGTGCCGGCCACTTCAAAACGTTGATTTTATCTCCAAAAAACAATTTTGCTCTAATTTAGCGGTATGTTTTGGATCAATGTAATATAGTAATATTGGAAGGGCATTTCTACTTCTGCGTGTGGCAGCATGATGTTCTGAAGGCCGTCATCATACATAAAACGATCCATTATACCATCTATTTTATGGTTGTACCGATTCTTAGACTAGAAAAACATCCCCAGGCCAAAACATTTCCTCCTCCGTCAGTCAAAAAAAAAAACAACTACAGAATTTAATTATGTGCCTTAATTTTGTCGCAATTGCTTTTAATAATTTTTTAAATTTCTTATTGTATTTCCTTTACTGTGTAACTAATATATTTTTTTTGTGATTGCAGAGCTAATGTATACCTACATTAACCAAATAAAATTCATTTAAATGTATTCAAGTTTAGAAATTTACTTAAGCAAAATGTAACCAAGTGAAATTGAGTAATTTGTTTTGTCCGACACTGTACCTACAAAATATATATTTTCTATACTAAAATTCACCACATCGCGACCTTAGTTAGCGAATAACTTTTTTCACACAGGGATTTGAAGTAAGCTGTCAAAGTAGCTATTGTAGTACATAAAAAGACCTTTTTCAGAAACATATGTCTTGTTAATATTGGTAAGGCCAGCACATTTTTGCCTATACTACATGCTTGTTTATGTTTATGTATGTATGTTTAAATTATGTGTACCAAATTCCAATCTTTGTTGGCCAATAACTTTTTTCACACAGCGATTTGGAATGTGCTGCCATGCTGCCATAGTAAGTATTCATGTACACAGAAATACCTTTTCAACGAGATATGTCTCGTTGTTATTGGTTCCTAGACCAGCTTCCATACATTTTTGCCGGTTCTCCTTTGTATGAATAATTTTTTTCCTAGAAAATAAAATCAAAGAAAAAATATTTTTAACTTCTCATTGGAAGTTATTGTTATTGTTTTGATTTTTCGAATTGAAAATTTTGATATATCTTCACGTTTTGAGGTCTCTAGAATCAGAATTCATGGTTTTTAGCAAAATGCCTGTATGTGTTTATGTACGAGCATTCGGGGTACTTTTTTCGAACACGAAATATACATACAGAATTCTGATGAATTTTATTTTACAGTTAATATTATCATAATGTGCTGAAAAGGTTTTCTAACAAATTCAATTAACCATATTTTTACTACAGCAATTTAAAAAGGAGCTGTAAAATGTCATTCGTCTCGAATATATCGAGAACAAAAAAATAAAAAAAAAAAACAAAAATCGGTTGGCACAACGGCTCATGAAAAACCAGGGCCTAGTGACTTACAACTCGCAACCATTCCTGTGTGCGTCTGTCGACAGGAATTGAAGGGACCTACAATTTTATGCCGAATCCGAACGGCTAGACGAGAAGCACTTATTCGTGACAAGTGATACTCTTGGAGGATTTGTCAATTCCTCGCAAGAGGCAGTAGCCCTGAAAAAAACTTTTTAGTTTTTAGGTGGATATATCGAGAACGGTTAATTTAATTCTACTTATTATTACTTAATTAAGAATTGGTAAAAATTAAAAAAAATATTCAACCAACACTTTTTTTAAACTAAGAAAAACTGTTGAAAAATAATTTTCGTCCTAAATATTTCAAGAATAAATAATAATTCCGAACCCGTTCTATTTTTTTTTTACTACACATAATGAAGTAGTCAACAGCTGGTACATTTTTCAAAAAAAAGTCAATAGACATTTTTTTACCGAAAAAAACTTTAAAAAAAACTACTAAAAATACTTTAAAAATATTTTTCAAATCAAATATCTTGAGAACAAACAACGATATCGACTTTAAATTTTTACCAAAAATATATACTAATACCATATAAATATGGATATGTTGTGTAATTTTTAGATTTTTAAAAGATTAAGATCAAAATGTTGCCAAGAACGACTTTTCAAAAATGTATTAATTCGAAAAATTCTGAAATTCAAAGTCGTTTCAAAATCCAAATTTGACATATGACAATTCATCTTTTTATGTGATTTGCAACAATGTAATTTTTGTTTTTTAAATTTTAGATTTATGGGTTTTTTGTTTTACCAAAAGTCTGTTTTGAAATAATTGAATAATTGTACCTCTTAATTTATACCTACAATCTACATATACATATTTATATTGAATATTGAGAAACCCAATCTTAAGAAATGAGATGAAAATTTTTTATATTGGTAAAACTCATAAGAATTTCAAGGAAAATCGTGTTAAGTTTTAGTAAGTGTTGCTATATTCAAGCTCTTGCTTGAATTTCTTTAAGGTAAATATGAATATGGTTTTCAAGGGCATCAATGGGATGTTACTAGTGTGGTCGCCCTCAGCCTCACTTAAGAAAAACTGACAACGGGTAAAGTAGGAATGAAAAAAACAAAAAGATGATACATTTCACTAGAGTGTAATTTGGTTCCCTCACCCTTTTGACAAATCGAAAAACTGCTTTTCGTCGTTGGGGTTTGATATTAGCTTTAGTGCCCAGCTTGAAACTATGGTTCTTCTTTAAGCAATCTTGGATAAACTCAGCGAACGCGGAAAAGTATATATTCCAATTGACTTTCGAGTTGATCACTTGTGTTCACTTTACGTTGGAAAATAAGATCGTATCACATGTCAATTTTACAAATGTGCTTAACACAATTGGTAAAAAGGAAATTTTTTGATGTTACCAAACTAACCTTATATCTCGAAAACCTGAGCATAATAGATAAAATCAATATGATCGTATTTGAATTCAGGACACCAAAATTAGATTACGTTTACCCCCAGTTTCACAGTGGGAGTTTAAACTTAAGATCAGCTGAACCTTAAACTGAGTTTAAATTTTTGGTGTAACTCGTCCGGTTTCACAGTGAAATCTGATCTTCAGTTCAGTTCAACTTCGTTTAACTAGATTTTATGAAAAAGAGTTCGCAGCATTGTACGCTTTTGCTTCACCACGTAAACTGTTCGTAGCTTTCCTTGACTATTCTTTCTCTTTCTGAAGCAAAGAACATGCGAAACAGGCAACAATTATTCAAAGGTGTTTTCTCGTGATAACACTTGCAGTTAGGCTTCATAGCTTTCGCACCTTCATATTAAATTGAAGATTTTGAACCACAACCATTTGAGTTGGCTACCACCAAGCATTACAAATAAGAAAGGAGTTATGGCTATATTTCATGGCCGCCACACCAATCATCAGATTCCAATTGTTTGCTTAGTCTATGGTTCCAATTTTAATTGGAGTTGAACCTAGAACAAGCTATCTCAGAGGCCGTTGCACTACGCATTGCACTACCGAGGTCAACAATTATTTTGGGTTGTTGATAATCTGTCAAGGCCGACGTTTTTTTTTTGCAAGTGACAATCCAGTTTGTTAGAGTTGTATTCATAATAATGATGGATTATAGGGAACTACCTATGTATATACGTCTCAGATGACAATAACTAAATATTTGTTAGCGGTCTAAGCACGATTATAAGAGGATTTATCCTTCTAAAACTAACTTAAGGAAGTGAGTGTAGTTGAACTTAAAAGATTTTTTATGAGAAAACGGTTACAAGCAACTATGATTTCCTGCCAGAAATATTAATTAATGTTATATAATTTATTATTCTTTTAAGGCTAGCACCCCTCTACCTGATCCTCAGTGCAATTGTAGCCTTATTTACATCCTACATTGAAGATGTCTCAGTCTTCCACATAAGCGATCGTTACGACCAAATCTGCTCAAACTATTGGTGGAGAAATGTTCTCTTTATTCAAAACTTCTTCGGCCACACTGAACTCTGCCTCAACTGGTCTTGGTCACTGGCTTGTGAAATGCAATTCTTTTGCCTCATAACGGGATTGCTCTTTGTTTATGCCAAGTATGTAAGTTTTTTATATTCCCAATGATTTTTGTTTACTTAAATTGTTTATTTTTGTTTTCACAGACATCCGACATTCGTTAGGAATCTAATAGCAACTGGATTTATTGCTACCATTGGATGGACATACATTGTGGGCTTTAAATCGCGTTATCAGCTTTCGTTTGATGTGGCACTACATACTGGCACCGAAATCTACATAAACCCCTTCATTCGAATAATGCCATATCTGATGGGTTCAATGGCAGGCTGGTATTTGGTCCAAAGCAAGGGACAATTTGAAATCGGTTCAACGACGGAGAAATGCATATGGAACATGGCAATTGTTGCATTTTTCGCATGTATATATTCTACTATCAATAGGGATATGTCGTTTTTTTCGACGATTACACTGCTGGTTGTAGGCCGTTTAACCTTCTCCATGGCAGTGTGTTGGATGATAATTGGAAGTGCAACTGGTCGTGGAATTTGGTGGTCGAGGATTCTAGAGTGCAAGATTTTCCAACACCTCAATCGACTTTCTTATGCGATATATCTTCTCAATCCTTTCGTCATAGCCTTTGTTTTCAGCTTGTCTAATACTAGTTCGCATGCTGACCCCCTTCAACTGGTTTGTTTAAAATAAACAAAGGACTAAAGTACATTTTAAAAACATTTTTATCTTTTTACAGTGCGTTCTGAGCAGTGGATTTGTCGTCATCGTTTACTTGGTGTCTATAGTGTTCTCGCTTGCCTTTGAAATTCCTTATTGCAATTGGTCGAGTGTGCTACTGAAGAGGAAACTCAAGACCGCTTAAATAATAAGACTTTATTTTAAGTTGTTGTATACAAATAATAATTTATTTATAAACATTTCTAATATGCTTGCTTTTCTAACCTTAAATATACAGATGTGATTCTGAATGCGATGTTTGTTTGTGTGAGTGTCTGTAGGTATGTGTGTTTGTGTGTGTGGTTGCTCGGTTTGGAAAACATTTATTTGTTGTGATTTTTTTGTATTTATAAGCTTTTTTACAACAATGTAATTGAATTGTTAGTTTTAAGTGCGAGCTTAGAATATATTTAATATTAACTAGGGATTCTAACCAAAAAGAAATAATAAATTTAATACCCAATAAACGCTTTTGGTGATCTTGTTTAAACAAAATGATAATAAATAAACATTGAATGTACGATAAATTTGTTGCCTCTATCAATTGTGTTATCTGCACAATATTTCAACTTCTTAAGTAATATACGCGAGGGTAATCAAGCGGTTAATTTTTGTTCTTTATAAAATCCGTATTTTAAATGTTCCTGTTTATATAGTGATTCGCATAGTATGCCAGAAAATTTAGGGCATTTATATTGGTTCAAGGTAAGAAATAAATTGTACAGGATTGGGGTTCGATTTCCTCCCGTTTGGGAGGAGACATTTTCATAAAAATTTAAAAAAACTATTAATGGCAAATGAAATAAATTTTAGATGAACCTTTTCTAAAACTCACAATTGTTACCTCGGGGAGAGTATGATAACTTTGGCGCCAAAAATGTATAACGTTTTTTTTTGTAGAAGGGTCAAAAACAAGCATTTTTTTTACTATGTGAGGGGGGATCTATCTCACCCCGTTTAGGAGGTAGGGGTATTTTAGAACAAAAATGACTTAAAATTGAAACAAAAATATTAAAAAATAACCGCAACACGTAAAATAAAATACTATACCGGTTCTTTAATCCTAAAGTTAAATTGAATTATTCATGTCTACAGTTTTTGAAAAATTTGCGTGCAAACTCAAAAGTTTGATAAAAAAAAGGAAAAAAAAAAAGTTTTTGTTTTAAATTGTGAAATGAAGTGCTAAATTGGCTTTTAGTAGACAATGCTTATATCAATTCTGAATCGAGAGTTTTTGAGTTTTTGAGAAAATTGAAAATTACTTTAACTACTTTTTTATAGTTTTTTGGTATTAACGGTGTTATCTCACTTTGACGATTAATGTGGGAGAGTACGATAACTACGGCCCGCGTAGCAAAATAATAACGGATTTTTATAGAGGGGCTTAAAACTCCGTTCAGGTGGAAGGTGCAATTTTCTACAAAATGACTTTAAATAAAAAAAAAATAAAACAACGGCAACACTAGTAATGCTAAAATTATAGGTTTTCTGAAAACCAGAAACTTGTTATTTTATTTTTTGTTTCAATCAAGTTATTTGTGGGAGTAGTTTTTTTTGAAAAAAATTATTTAAAACTCAAAATTTAGCGGGACAGCGGCCCCAAAAAGGGGGTTTAAAAAGAGGACAATCCAAGATACTATTTATTACAAATAAACTGAGAGTACACCAACTGACAACATAGGCGCCTGCCTGGCGACTAAGCATACCCTAAGCGGAGCGACGGAGTCGCGTGAGCGGGACAGAGCACCCAAAAAGGGAGTTAAAATCTTTGAAGCCGCGATGCGGGCCATCCATGATACCTATTTTAAAAGAAAACTATTGACCATAAATTCCGTTGAAATTTGGTTTGGAAAAATCGCCCAAAATTTGAAGAAAGAACCCTTTTATTTTCCAAAAACAATTTGCATTCAAAATACTTGGGCGACATACCTCACGGTTTATACGCCGCGCCGGAATGCTGAGTGCTAGCATACTCTATTTATGTAAGCAAGCAAAAAATTAAAAATCTCATAAAAAAGTACTTTTAGTAATTTTCAATTTTCTCAAAAACTTTAAGATTAACATAAGCATTGATCACTAGAAACCAATTTCACAATTTTGAAAAGAATTGGTCTAAATTTTTGTGTCCCATTTTTTTATTAAACTTTTGAGTTTGCATGCAAATTTTTCGAAAACTGAAGGCATGAACAATTCAGTTTAACTTTAGGACTAACGAACAGGTTTCTGGCTTTCAAAATCGGTATAGTACTTTATTGTAAGCGTTGCCGTTTTTTTTTTATTTATTAATATTTGTTTTCTAAAATGCCCCTACCTCTTAAAAGGGGTGAGATAGACCCCCCCCCCCCCTCCTATGGTTAAAAATGCTTTTTTTGACTCTTCTACAAAAAACCGTTATTAATTTTTGGCGCCAAAGTTATCGTACCTAAACCACCCTCATGGTTATCCAATACCACTCTCATCGTTATCCAATGCCTAAACCACTCTCATCGTTATCCAATACATAAACCACTCCCATCGTTATCCTATGCTTAAACCACTGGAACTGTTATAATTATATTGGTCGAAAGCTTTTTAGGTACTTGTGGAGACTTGTGGAGGAGAAGCACGTTCCAGAAACCTAGAAGATTCTAGTAGCTTTCTCTCGGATATAAATTCACGGCCACCAGTCCGAAAACCTCAGTTTGATTTTAAAAGCGAATGGATAAACATCGCGTCGGTGTGAAAATAGTGAATTAAGACTTACTTACTTGTGCTGTTTATAATAAGAGTATAAGAAGTAAAGTTTTTGAAGCGAAATAAAGGTTTATGTTTCCAATTATATACAGGGTGTCTGTCAAAAAATGAATAATCTTGCAATCAATTATATAGCTGGCTTTAAAATTTAAGGAAACAAATATTTACCATGTTGAATCTGTGGTATGGTTATCTTTCAGAAAAGTTTAAATATGCATTACTTTCCTCAAATATCTGATTTTTTGTTTTATTTTAATAATATTCTACAATAACTGGACTTAAAGATTGTAAATTTGACACTTTTATTGTGTTTTTGGATGTAAGGAAAATTCGCACATGTTAAAACTTCAAAAAAAAAAAAAAAAACATGAATAAGAATAAGAAAAGTAAAACGCATATACAGATAGGGCCAAATACAAGTTTCTTTTCAAAAATGCAATAAAATGAACAAAATTAAATGTTTTCCATGTATTATATAACCTTATTAGTAAGAACAAACATTCCCATTAATTATGGAACACAACGTCGTTCAAGTGGCTGCCTCGGCTGGCTTCGCAGTAGCGCATTCTGTACCTCCAATTTTTCAAGGCCTTGTTGATGTTTTCGGGCTAAGGATTGCTTGGATGACATTGGCCTTAAGTTCTTGAATCGTTTCCGGACTGTTGACATAACATCGATCCTTTACGGTTCCTCACAAAAAAAGTACAAAGGGGTTAAATCGCTGCTCTGAGGTGGTCAATTAACATCGCCAAGACGGAGGAATTTGGTGCGCAAAAGATCGATTGTTGCATGTGGGGCTCTGTGGCATGGCGCGCCATCCCACATGAACCAGAGGTCGTCCAAATCCATGTCTTTAATTTCAGTAAAAAACGTTGTTCCCAGCCTCACTTTCGAAGAAAAATGCTCCAATAATTTTATTCCTACATGGGCTATAGGTAGAGATAAAATTTTAGAAATTTATTTCCACAATCCGCACCAAAGTGTCACTCTCTGTGGATGAATTGGCTTGTCGACAGTAACGTGCGAGTTTACAGAGATTTAGATGCGGCAACTGTGTTTGGTATAGTAGCCGCCGAGATGAAAATACGCCTCATCAGAAAATACGATTTTCGCCTCACTCACTTTGGAAATAAGTTTTCAATATTTCCAACGTTGTTGAAGCGTAATGCGACTCATTTCGTACTGCGGAAATATGAAACTGATTTCCTATCAAGATTTCGAGCGGAAAACAGCTGTCAGTATCAAAATAGCCAATGATTTAAAAAGAAACCACTAGATATTTTTATCCATACGTACGTTGTAGTTCCCATAAGATGCGACAAATAGCTAGCACGTTTAGATTCGGTCGAGTCAAGATTATTTCACATTGAAATGTAAAACCTTTTATTAATTATATTGTTCTACTTAAATATAGTTTAGCATTCATTTTTGTTAGACGAATATGTGCGCACTTTACACCTCGACACTCAGTACTTCGCATTCAACACTTGGCACTCCAAACTTAGCACTACTTACTTCCAATTTCATAAACTACACTTACATTCCTTGCTCCACAAATTCCACTCCACAATTTGCATTCTACAACCCCCACTTCGCTCACTTGTTCGAAACAAGACTATAACGTCCTCTTAAACAAAACTGAGGCAAAACATAATTGAGCTCTTAAAAAGTGATAAGTATTCACCTGATCTAAAACTAAAATTATGATATGAGAAAAAAAAGTAACAGCTCGACTAAGCAGCTTGATTAAAATAATTAAATAACGATCAACACTAGCCAGGGTAAGGTGTACACGTAGACACAAACATTTTAAATAAAATTCAAAAAAAAAAATCGTTCAGAAAAAAGTACGTATACGCCTGGGTGTACCATACTTACTTTCACAATGTAACAAGTCAAAGTTACATATTTATTTTTTTTATATTAAGGTATCTTAATAACAAGTTCATTTAAAAACTTAATTATGCACAAAATCCTCCCGCATACAATTTTAAAATTTGACACCAAGTAGGATTTATTTTGGAGCTAAATAGAGATGTGGTCAATGCAACTTTTTACGAAATTATCAACATCTTATTTGTGCGTACATATTTTCAACTGTTTCGTGACAAATTTAAAATTTAAAGCCTATTCTGCCACCGGCATTGAAATTTAAATTTTATATTCATTCAAAAACTCTTCAAACATTAAAAAAAAACATTTATTGACGATCTTATGAGCCTCTTCTTTGCATATGCAACTTATTTTTATTTTAAGTTTCATAAAGATAGCAAACCGAAATACAAGTCTTAATATGCGTATAAATTATTTAATATTCCAAGCCATCAAGAATCATAAATTCAAACTGTAATTATTGTAAAACATTATAATAATAAATAATCATTAAAAACAAGGGAATGTGAAGCATAAGCTTCATTTTTATCATTTTTTTCCATCGTGTGAGTCATCCATGTACAAAATATCATCACACTGATCAATGCAAAAAAGCACACGCTCCAACAAAGATACATATAATAAAATAAAAGTAACCAAGTGACATTGGGGAGCATTTACAAAACAACAACCTGTACTACCCATTTACCCAAATCACTTAACTCCACCGCCGCATCCATATTCCGTCCGGGGTTAACGAGTGATGATGATTTACAGATCCCATCAGTAGATAAGGTATAGTTACCTACATCCAGTACATCGAACACCTTTTTTTTTTTTTTGTATACTCATAGGTCGCGTAGCCTTAAATGGATGAGAGGATTTTCGCCATATGATGTTTTAACTGTTTACTCCCTTTGTGATGCGAAAAATTTGCCTTTTCCATTCATTATTGTTTAATCTCAACGAGCCGAATGGAAGCTGCATTCAAGTAGTTATTTAAAAATAAAAAGAAGAAGGTATGCCATATATTGAAGGGTAATTTGTGGATTCGTAAGAATATCGAATATAGTGGTTTTAATCAACCGCTCTATTTTTGTATACAATGTCCAGGCAACCTTAAAATAAAAAAAAAATATGCGAGTGATAAGAAACTATATCTGGAATCGGAGATCGATGCACATGTTGCCGTGATGTTTGGCCATGCGTCGTAAGGCCATATTTCAAAATATGGCCATATGACACATTGAGCAAGTGTCAAATTGCTATATTCGAAAACATGGCCATTTGACGCTTTTTGAAAGTGTCATTTGGCTATATTTCTTTTTGACTTTTGGGCATATGGTTTTCGACCCACTTACATATACATATGTGAGTCAGAACTCAATAAATACATTTTGTAAATAATTTTTTAAAAGGTTCTTTAAAAAAAAATTAAAATTTGTCAGAACAACTTTTTGAAAACGTATACAAGTATTTAAAAAAAAATAGCGCGAATTTTTTAAAATCTTCTGGAAACTACCTTTAAAACCAAAATTAAAATTTTTCAAAATAACTTTTTGAAAACGTCTACAAGTATTCTTAAAAAATTCTCGCGTCTTTTTAATAAATACTTGTAGGCGTTTTCAAAAAGTTGTTTTCAAAAATTTTAATGTTGTTTTTGAATTTTTATCTAAAGTAATTTTTAAATGTTCTGGGAACTATCTTTTAAAAACAAAATTAAACTTTTTCAAAACAACTTTTTTAAAACGTTTACAAGTGTTTTTTTTTTAATTCACTCGAATTTTTTAAAATACTTGTAGACGTTTTCAAAAAGTTGTTTTGAAAAATTTTAATTTTGTTTTTGAAATTTTATGTTAACTAGTCGAAAATTCTGGCTTAAAATTTGACCAAAAACTCACTCAGTCAAGAAAAAAAACTTTTCTCTAGAGTCAAACAATTAGTTTGAAAATTAATTCACACAAAATTTGTTTTTAGTTTTCAATTTTTTTTTTAAATATGCACAGTGATCGGCAGTGCAAAATCAATAATGACCCACAGTGTGTAAATGAGTGTCTCAGTTATATTTATATATAAAATTATCGAAATATATAAAATTCATCGAAATCGGTTGGATACTTTTTGAGGAAATAGTACCACAAATTTTTTTTAAGGCTATTTATATAAAGATCAATTTTTAAAATGTTCAGGAGACTATCTTTAAAAACTGAACTAAAATTTCTCAAAACATCTTTTTGAAAACGTTTCCAAGTTTTTTGTTTAAATTCGAGCGCACTTCTGGCAAAAGAATAATTTAAAACTGACATATGGCCATATGATTCTTTATAAAAGCGACAAATGACCAAATGTTGGACGCTCTCATAATGTGTCACATGGCCATATTTCAAAATATGGCCATATGACACATGGCCAAATGTCACGGCACCATGCACATTGGTGTTCAAGTTTCGAATATTCTTAACAAAGAGCCGGGTAATAAGAAATTCCACAGTCGTGTGATTCACTTACGTGTATCCATGGACGTTTGAGTAACAAGGTGGAAATAAATTTAACTGGCAAGATGAAAAGAGAAGAAATTATGAAAGAAATGATTCTTGAAATAAATAAGAAAAACTATAAATTATACCTGAAGAATTAGAAGTTTTAGTACATTTATAAAATATGAAGAGTCAAGACGGAGTCAAAATCGAGACAACACATAGTCAAAAGGATCCCTAAGGCACAACAGTATTATTTATTTTTTTTACTTTCTTACTTCTTACGTGTGCGGTTCAAAAGTTAGTGTCTGATATGTCATAGGTACATGCTATTTCTGTTTAATTGCACGAATGTGTAGAATATGCGCTTGTATAACATTATCAATTTTTAGCATGTTTCTTTTTGTTTCAAGGAATCTGTTTGTCAGACAACTATTGAAAAAGCAAGTACTTGCGACTCAGTCGGACATTTTACTGTTATTTGGTCTTGTTTGGTTGTCTTTTTTTGTAGATTGATTGAAATCAACTCTGCACAAGGTCATGCGGCATTTGCTAAGGAGTTGTCGAACTCATACCTATATTCGAAACCGTGACGGTGTGCTTTTATATAATTAATCAAATGTGTTTATCTTTCCAATAATTGGTTCAGCTTCTTTTTTGTTTTTTGCTGGCCTTATACTTTTTATCGGAAAGTGAAGCTGGAAAATATTAAAAAAATATATTTGATCAGAATATCATTCAGTTTTTGAATTTACATTATTTATTTGAAATGCATATAATTTACTGTATTTTTGTTTATTATCTACTCAATTTAATTCATCACTAATAGGCTATTGAATAAATATTTTAGCAAAGAAGGAACAATTGCATTCTATGGTTTTTATTATTGAATATTTTTGTGTCGAATCTAAGATTCTTTTAACACACACAATTCGACCAAATTCTTCCATGCATTTCTGAGGAAGTGGTTACAATGGCCACTTTGCAATATTTTTGTTATAACACGAAAGCCAAGCCGAATTTGAGAATTTAATTTAAACGACTTTTTGTTGGAAATTATATTTTCTATCTTTTTTCTATCAAGATAGTTTAAAAAAATTTATTCAAAATTTAAGAATGAAAATTTAACAAAAACCGACCTAGGAAATCATTGATTTTATTTTGTTTTTTTTGTTAAACTGCTCATTGCTTACTCTTTTTTAGGCAAAGATAGGTTTCAAGAGATATTCAAATGAAAGAAAGAAGAGGATCAAGCATTTAATAAGACGGATCAAAAAAAAAATTTTTTTTGAAATACCCTTCTAAAAATAATCGTATTTTTGATTTTTTGCTCTTAAGCCTTAATATTTTAAGAATGGTTTGATAATTTTTTGTATACAGGGTGGTTTGCCTATGATGTAAAAAAAAAAGCTAGAGTGTGTCGAGACAGTACACAAATCGTTTGGGAGGGGGGTCTATGCCCGCACCAGGAAAGGAAACTTTGTAAAAAAACAAAATTACTTAAAACTGTACAAAATTATTTTAAAACAGCGGTAACACTTTCAGATGTATAAAAATAAGTATTTTAATATGACGTATCAAAGTCTAAAAGAATCGATTTTCGACAAGAGGGAAGTTGGTCTGTTTATTTGTGCGTTCTGATGCACAACGAGCTAGAGCCTAAGCAGTTGGATGGATTTACTTCAAATTTGGAGGAGAAATTAATAATTTAGTTTTATCCCATCTAGAACGGGTATCTCATTTTCTCGAAAACAGCTATATCGAATTTTATTAAACTTCGTACCAGTTTTAATAATACTGCATACCAGTTTTTTTTCGAAACAAATCGAATAACGGAATTACAGTTACTGTTTTTTTGGAGGAAATTGGAGATAATAATTACCTTACATTACGATGATAGAGTACACGAAACAAATTGGCTCTCGCAAATCTGTCTAACTTTGCCTGATTTTTGATTTTTTTTGTTAGAACCAGAAATAATGATACCAGGCCTACAAATATTTTAGCCAAATCTGAAAAAAAAAATATTATTTTTAAAAACAGCTCAAACGATTTGGCATTTTTTTTTTTGGTCTAAAAAGGTTAAACATTAATGTTGACAAAAATTCTTCTTAAAATACGTTTTTTGAAATTTTAAGAAAATGTTCGATTTTTTTTTTAACTCAATATTTTGAAAACGACTTCGATAGTTTTTTTTTAAACTGGTTTAAACGTATTTTTTTACTATTTTCTAAAATATTTTGAAAAATCGTGTTTCTAAATTCAAAAATAACTTTACCTTGCGTACAACTGTTAAAAAACCGTTAAGACAAATTTTATTTTGTCGAAACCAGCTCAAAGAATTTTGATGAAAAGATGTGTGTGAAATAATTATATTAGTGGAAGTTATTTAAACAAAAAATATTTTATTTTGTGTTTCTTCTTCTCATAGAATCACTATTCATATTTTCGACTTTCTCATTATCTAGTGGATAAACCGATTTAAATTGTTTGTTCATGCAGATGCTCCTAAAAAGTATAAATACTTTGTATATCGAAATCTAAAAAACAAAAATGTGTTTTTATTTAAAACAAGCTCATATTTGTTTTGGAATTTTCAAAAATAGGTTTATGAAATTTTTTGAAATTTAATTTCTATGTGTATAATAATGTAAAAATGACTTTAAATAAGCGTTTCACACTTTAAAAAAAAAATGAGTTTCATGTTTTTTAAGATTTTTATAAAATCCTTGTTTTTAGAAAAGGATAATGCCCAAAAAAAACCCAGCATCGATTAAAAAAAATCATATATGGATTGAAAGGGCTTTGTTTGTTGATAGCAAATATGAAATTATTTTCTTAAAAAGTTATCCCCGGGACGACAATTTATTTATTTTTAATAGCAAGGTGTTTTTGCACGTCTGCAAAATTGCCAAGGGTAATACAGAAAAAACATTGTCGAATAAAATAACATACTTCCATATCTATTGGACACCATGAAACTTCAAAAAAGTGTCGAAAAACAAAGTTCCGAAACACGAAGTTTTGAAAAGAAAAGTTCAAAAAGGAAAAGTTTCACAACACAAGTTTTCAAAAAAAAAAATTTAACAAGCATGGCGGACGTTATTTTTTGTTTTGGGGTTACAATATATGGAAAGTACTCTTGTCCAAGAAATCAGTGAAAAAAGAAAATTATGAAAACAAACCACATTTCGGACGTTTACCATTGTCGCTGAAAAGTTCTTAGTTTTACCGTTTTCATTTCAGAATTTTACAGCAACATGTGCAGTATGGAAATAAGGGTCTTGACTATTGATTATTATGACAGACTGCATAGCGGCCAGCGGTTGCACAGAGGAGCACTTTTGCGAGTAACGAGTTTCTTGTGATTAAAAAGCGGTATGCGGTACGAAATAAAGACAGATGCATTTATATACAGTGGTAAATGCAAATAACTTCTTACTTTTTATAATGGACACTGATTCGAATTCTTATCATTTAAGATTTTTCATTTATTATTTTTATAATTAAACATTTGTGTACCAATATGTGTGACAACCGCCATTTTGGACAGCATCATCTTATGGCTGCAGATTTTAGTGACTTGTAGCTGACCTATTTAATAGCATGGATCGACCACAATATGAAAATATGTCATTGTTTACTTTTTTTACATGAAAAAGCACTTTGTTTAAAAAAAAAATAGAATTAGTCATAGCCAGTTCCGGGGATAACTTTTAAAGAAAATAATTCCATATTTGTTATCTACAACTAATGCCCTTTCAAACCATATATGACTTTTCTTAATCGACTCTGGGTTTTTCACCCATACATTTTTGAGCATTCTCCTTTACATAATTTTGTACTTAATCTTAAAATTGTATTTGAATTTGTTGCATTACATTTCTAAATCCATTTACATACATCCTCAAACCTCAAAACGTCAACAAGTTTGTTCGATCCAGTCGTGGATATATTTTTTTTTTTTTACATACAGTGTAATTTGCATTAATTATCAAAACACTGGGGCGTGTATGGGTTGTCTACTCCTTTACGCGGGATGCACAATTTTCTGAAAAACATTAGTAAGTAGTTTTTGTAATTTCCAATTTAAAAAAAAAATCATTCATTTATTTAGTTTTTTTTTTTTTTTTTAATTCGACTGAAAAAACATAAAACATTTAATTTAAGAACCTTAATTAGTACTAAGTTACGTTAAATTTGTAGAAAAAGTAGTGATTTTTTTTCTATTCTTCCTCCCAAAACTTTTAATTTGAAAATATGTAATATTTTTTCAAAACTGTTCTTTCAAAATTTTGATTTATTAAAACAAAAATAAGAAAATGGATTATTGCTGGTGTTGCCGATGTTTTCCTTTTTTTTTTTTTTTTTTTTTAATTTTAAGTATGTTAACTGCATCTCCCCCATAAACGGGGGAAATCAGGATACCCCTCTTCTATCACTTTCTACTAATCTCTGCCATCATTTGGAGCTGATTGAGGCCCATAAAAAATTAAATTTTTTAACGATCACATAAAATGCACGAAATCCAACTAAAAACATCAAATCAAATCAAAGGTACATTGCACAAATCGAAGATTTTAATCCAAATCCAGCTTCTTTAGTCAAACACACGGGCGTGCGTCGTCCGTCGTCACAAGTTCAAAGATCAAAATAATTTCTGAAACATACTGAAAAGTAACCCAAAGTCAATTGAGCAACCAATCATATGTATTTTTTATATGAATTAAATTTGATCTGCTTAGATACAAACAAAAATAAATTAAATTAAAACTAAGCTAAGATCTGCACCCAAAAATTAAAAATTGCTGCAATCTTCTTCAACCTTGCGTCCGTTGTGCAATTCATATTTTTTGTATTTATGAATTCAAACAAAAACCGATTCGGAAGCCAATTTGTGTTTTGTTAAGGTTCAATTCAATGTTAACATGCCGAAGCCACAGCCACCGAGCCGCTCAAATCAGCTGAACCAATCACCCCACGCACACTAAATAATCTGTGCTTATTTTGTAATGCTATACAAAACAAAAATAAAACCCTGTTTGACCAGTTAACATTCAAATCTCTAATAAATCTCCAATCTTTAACTTTTCAGCTGTTGCACGTTAAATGCAAATATAGATATAGATGTGAGCCAAAACCCTTCGATTTCATTTCCCCCCCAAAACAAACTAACAAGATACAAAATCCCAAATCGAAATAAGCCTTAAAAAAAGTCGAAAAAGACAACAACAACAAAAAAAAAAATAAAACAACATTTCTCAGCCATTTGATGAATAAAAATAATCAACAAAAAAAAAAAAAACAGACTTATTCCCGACATCGAACGTTCGAATAGTAAAATTTCTGGCCAAAGAAAAGCACTTCACCACTTGGACGATCACAGTCAGTTCGAGCACCTCAGATTGGAAACAACATGTCGTTGTCGTTGCATCAGCGTCAGCATAGCACGCTCACCAAGTGCGTGACTACGTTCCTCTTTCTAGCCATATGCTTACAACAGTTCGTGAAAGTGAAAGGTGATGGGGACCTGGGGCTAGCGGGGACACCGCCATCACTGGAACTGGATCAGTTACAGGTGGTGAATTTCCTGGTTGGGATATCGGTCGATGGAATTCTCTTATCCAACGGATCGGATAGTCAGTGTGGAAGAGAACTCGAAAAGTTCCTCAAAGGTGTCGAAGAACAGGACCTATGGGCTCTCAAAGGTAAGTTCACAAGGATTCTGTATTCAGCCTTGACAATCAACATAATCATCTTTTCTATATTAAGTCATCGATTCGTTTGGAGTTGCTCCGCAGACCATAACCTGGGGTAACTATTTTTGGTTTGCGGCCAAGGAATACTGTGAAGATCTCAACAGGCCCTATAAGATCTCACTATCAGGAAGATATCGCCATACAAGTCACTTCAACACGAGCAGTCCTTTCCCGGTACGCTTCTGGATGGTCTACTTTAACTTCACCACCCCGGTTTATGTGGATTTAAACCTACAATTTGAGGTAAGTTTAAGTTAAATGTGGACAAGAGGTTACGCTAAATAGTGTTGTGGAATGCAGTAATTTTTAATTTGGTATATCGATTTCCTGGTGGTAAAAAATGTAAACAGTATTACGTGAAGCTGCTATTAGTCAAAATTAATCATGAAGTTAAAGATAACTCTATATTTTGTAGTTATATCGGTTATGGTTGGTGTCTTGACTTAATTCAGTGATTGTGACGTTCGCGTCGTGTGTTTCGTATCATTTTCTTCTGTTTCTTGCCGACCATCACAGCTGCAAACGCGAGTAATTAAATGTTAATTGATACCTACTCACTTTTTTGATTTTATTGTCAGTAAATTGATGCAAATTTTGGCATACTTGAGATTGCGTCAAAATTGATCGATATGATTAAATATTTAAATTAGGCAGTTTGTTGAATTTTTTTGGATGTGAATCAATTGTGTACGCATAGTTGAAGCTGCGTGGCGCTTCGCTATTTATGGGAGACCAACGACAATAGAAAACTACATATGATATTGTTGTGTAATTTTTTGTATCATTTATAAATTAATTAATTTATTATTCATAAACGTGATGAAGAAACTAATCCGAAAAATTGATTTTTGTTGTTGTAAGATAAGTTAAATGTAGATGATCTTGCCCTTGAACTTTTTATTTATTTCATTTTCGAACGAGGTCAAAAATATTGTAGTTTTTTTTTTTAGCAAATTGTGCGATGATTCATTTTATCTTCGCATATTTACTATGACAAAGAAAGAAGACGAAACTTTGTAAATAAATCGAGATGAAAGGATAATTCTAGTAAATATAAGCAATCAATTAAAAAGATAGAATCTATAAAGCGAATAATGGGAAGTTAACAGACAGTTTTAGTTATAAATCAAGGCTTGCAATAAAAATGTTGGCCATGTTGGGGACTCGTAAAAAGGGCTTATTTTTAGCTTTATGATCCTCGCCAACGGTTGGAATTGTCTCTTTATGAGAGGTATGGAAAACAAGATTTTAAAACTCACTACACCCAATTTCTTGGAAATTAAATATAAAATCAATTTAAATAAAGACGGTCTTAACTCTCGGTTTAGCTTTGGAACTTGGTTTTATCATTTCGGGATTATAATTAACGATTTGTGTGTGCACATTTTTGGAAACAACTGATATAGCTTTTTACCAAAGAGAGTGGGTAAAAATGTTGGAGTTTGGTCCAGATGTCCATGACGAGACCAATGTGGGGTAATTTTTTTTGGTATTCTTGATGGCCAAGAAGCCACCTAAAACAGGCGAAATGAGTTAGAACACGATATAAGAATGTATTAATACAAATAAGTTTTGAAATGTTAGTTTGTTTCCAAGGCTGTTTTACTTGTACTTAACTCCCATTGTTATAATATTGTTCTATTGATTTTGTGTTAAAAAATGTCGATTTTTTGATCAGAACAAACATTACGATGATAATTTTCGACAAGACGTTCGACACGTCGTCGGTTCGTTTGTCTGTGCATCCTGATGTTCATCAAGCTAGAGCCTAAACAGTTGGACGGATTTTATTCAAATAATTTAGTGTGAGGCATTTTTATTTGATTCCCTTAAGGGGCAGTTAAATGCTTGCTTAGGCTTATCTAGAACGGTTTGCAATACAACGATTTCGGTTAAATTTTCTCAAAAACGACTACAACGATTTTGATTATATTTCGTAATACTGCATACCACGTTTTTAGCAATAATTTCGATTAACGGAAGTAAAATTACTTTTTTACATGCAATATAGGTACTATATTCTCAAAAACGGGTCGGAGGATTTTGTAAACAAAATTCAAATAAATTAAGTAAGGAAATGCTACTTTTTAATATTTTTCTTGTTTTCATAAATTGAATATTTTGGGTACCTCCAGTACAACCATTTTAGTGGTTTTTCATTTTATCGAAAACAGTTAAGATGAAAATTTTCATTTTTTTTATTGTAAATCTTCTAAAAAGTATAAACATTACTGTGAACCAAAATTAAAAAAATAAATTTTTGGAAAATTAAAAAAAAATCAATTTTTTTTTGAAAACTAAATGTTTTCAAAACGACTTGGTCAATATTTTCAAAACTAGACGTAAGATAGTTTTTATTATTTTGTAGAAAACTTGAAAAAATCAGCTTTCTAAACTCAAAAATAACGGTACCTTCCATACAAATGTTGAAAAACCGTTAAGAAATTTTTTTTTCTCGAAAACGTCTCCAAGAATTTTAATAAAAAAAAATGTGCGTTTACTACTTAAGGTATGGTGAATATTTCTATGAAAACAAATTTTACCAATAACGGTTAACATAGAACCGATTATTTTGTTTTCAAATTTTTCGTTGACGGCTGCTCCAATTTCACTTGTATTTTTGAGCCATTGCCTTATGAAAATAATTTTTTTTACGAAAAATAGTTTTCGAAGCTTTGACTTACTAGAAACTTTGTGTTAATAAACTTTTGCGGATTACCATATGCCGAGTAGATATGTAGTTATGTTTTTTAATCATTTCCTGTTCTTTTCTGTGCTGCCCTCACCAATGTTGTATACATGAAAAAACAATTTGCTATAAATATATAATAAAATAAAATAAATAAATTGTCAAAGCCAGTCCCGGCGATAACTTTTAAAGAAAATAATTTTATATTTGATATCTACAGTCAATGTCCTTTCAAACCATATATGTTTTTTTCTTATCGTCTTTGGGTTGTTTTTGGGCACTCCCATTTCTATGAATAATTTTTGTTTAACGAACAAATTAACCCGGGGTTTAGACAAGCGAGTAGAACTAGTAGCATTTGTATCATAGTGTATAGTTTTATGGATGTATGTGTAACTAGTAGCTCTCTGCGCGTTTTGTCAACAAGTATGATTTTTTAAAAATATTTCATACAGAAAAATATACAAATTATGGAAACTATGGAAACAAAACAAATAAATGAAAACAATACACTACACTAGCAGGATAACTGGCAGGCTACTCGCAGGGAAAAATATTATACTATTTGGGCTACTAGTTGGCTCTCTCGTGTTCAGATACACTAACACACATAAACGCTACTAGTTCTACTCGCTTGTCTAAACCCCGGGTAAACCCTGGGTCAAAACTGATGTATATTTAACATGTTTTTATTATTTTCTCGTAAACGATTTACAAATACTATCGCCCAATGGCCGAAGTTCGTCCACCCAAAATTAACATTCACAGACTCTAGAGGCAAACAAATTGTTTGAAAATTAAATCACAAAATATTTTTTTTAGTTTTAATTTTGTTTTTATAAATACACACAGTGATCGGTAGTGCAAAACCAAAAATGGCCCACAGTGTGCTTATGCGTGTCTCAGGTATATTCTGCACATCTCCGCACCTATGGCTTTCCAACCATATACAATTTATCGAAATCGTTTGGATAATTTTTGAGCAAATTTTTGTTAAGGCTATTTATATATAGATTACCGAACCATTACATGCCCCGCGTCAATGGTTAACTACATTCTTGTTTTTGGCTACAAGAGCAAGTTAGTGCGATCCAGTCGTGCATATTTTTTAAAATTATTTAGCAGACACTTTTAACACCCATTGTTTTTTTTTTGTTACAGTACAAATAAATCAATATGAAGACAAAAAATTTGGACTAATTATGGCCATTCCCCTTTCTAATTTTGTATCAATACATTTAAAAATGTCTCCGAGTTCCATTTTGGTGGTAATCTTAACTTTCCTGAATTTTTTGTGTGATTTTGTTGTTTTTAGAATAATATTTTCTATCGGTGTAAGGTTTTAGAAGATTTTTGACTTGAAAACAGGCTAAAAGATATACACCCCTATTGCGATTAACGATTGTTGATTGATAGTTGATAAATATTAGTTTTTTTTTTTTTAAATACAAATTCTATATACTAATGAAATACATCAGCCAAGTAGAAGACTTAGCATCATTTAATTGGACTTGTTGAATTATTGATTTAACATAGCTTTTAACGGCCTTTAGTCCATACAAATTGGCGTTTCGTCCCGGCGTTCTCACTTGGACTCTTCAGTTGTCAAGACGCAATTTTTATTAAGTTCAGTCCAGCTTACATCAATTTTACCGCGAAAATCAATTGTGAACTATATCCAACCCAATTAGAATTTCTAATCAATAATTGTTGAAAATTTTGTTACTCGTGGCCTGGCATTGTTTACATATGAGTGTTTTTTATAATACAAATTCTATATACTACTGAAATACATCAGCCAAGTAGAAGACTTAGCATTATTTAATTTAACTAAGGGCCAGTTTGTTCAGAGTGGGTTAAATTTAGTATGTGACTCTCATAGGCTTTAATTAACTAACGCTAATCAACCAAAATTGGCTGATTAGTGAAATCCATGATTAGCAACTTATACTTTGAATTTTTAAAACAAAATTTATTCAAAAAACACATTTGAATATTTCCCAGCTCCAATAATCATGGATTAAAGATAATCAGCTGTGAACAAACTGGGCCTAAAGGCCGTTAAAAGCTATATTGAATCAATAATTCAACAAGTCCAATTAAATAATCCTAAGTCTTCTACTTGGCTGATGTATTTCAGTCGGCCTTTATGGACTAAAGGCCGTTAAGAGCTATATTGAATCAGTTGATAAATATTGATATTTTGGATTTTTAAACTCAATTTACTGAAAATGTGATCAACAAACAAATTTTTGAAAATTTTAATAGTGGAAGTCATCATAAAAAATTCATCAGATTCCATTTCTTTAAGATTTCTAATTGTGGTTGTGACAAATTATTTAAAGAAGCGGTGATATTGATACAATTTTCGCATGAAAACATTATATATGTTGATTTTATTTCATATGATGTCTGACCCATGCTCAAAACAAACTAAATACAAAATAAAAATTAAAACACCTGAAATAAAAAATGAATACCAGTTGTATATGTGCCAACAAGTATTGATTGATAGTTAATCTCAAATTAATAGACAGGATTTCTATTATTTTATGCCAAAAAGGTACCTTGTAGTGTTAGCTTCTGTGATATATACCACATGTCTACGTTACCGCCGACTCTGATTTTATTATTTTTACACTGGAGTGTCAGATCCAACCATATTTGTAATTATTGCAGCAGAACGGCTTTGAAAGTACATAATGTATGAAATGATGATTGCTTTCATTACTATTTCTTTTTTAGAAAAATTGGACTGGTGAGATGCACTGACACTGGCGATAGGTACGTGCTGATAAATAAACGTATTGGTTGCCACACTGACAAGGATTGCACCTGCGATATATTGATATCTTTTGCTTTCGTTATAATGCCAAAAAGCTGTTATGTCTCATGAGCTCTTAAATTTTCCGATGGTTTGTGTTGTCATGCCAATTTATGCCAAATCGTTTTTAATTCCATAAAGTTTTAATTTAGAACTGAGTTTCTAACAAGGTTATGTTTTTTTAAAGAAATGAAAATGTTGAAGGAAATTCTATGTAGAATTTAAATTCGATAATTTGAGGTTCTAAATGTACGTAAGTTTTAACAAACCGCGAATTAAATCAGAGAGTTTAGGCGTCAGCTCTTAATGAAGGAATAAGTCACAGTTCAATTAAGTTATGAATTTTCTTTGCTAAACCGAAGTGTAGGTACCTATGTATAACAAATTTATCAAAAAATCGACCTTCGGAAATTTACTCAAAAATCATTTTTTTCTGTTTAACAGTATCTATGCATATATATCCAATTGTTTCTACAATCAACGAAAATATCGAATACTAATTGAATGAAAAAAACTGACTTATAATTTACAGCTAACATTACGATTTACAACTGATTTATGTGTCCTTACATGCACATCCACTGGGATATCACATCATCTTCAAAAATATATCAAAACTTGTTAGATTTTGTGCTCTATAACAATTACCATGAGAACAATTTGAATAAGTTTCTTCGGAAACGAGACAAATGCGAAATAGTAAAAACAAAAATATGTATATTGTCATAACCTCAAAACAAGAGCTTTAGTTTAGTTTAGTTTAGTTTATTTCATCGATCAAAGTATAATATACTCTTACAGACTAAGATATTAACATTTTTGTAGGTGGGTATAATACATACATATATTATAGAATATAAATAATTGTTAACAAAATTAAGATAAGAGATGAGTTCTTGACTTTACAACGTTTATATATTTTTAAGAACTATGGATTTAAAATTTTCTCTGGTACAAACCATATAAAAATCAACTCCAGAGCACAATAAGTTACTTTCTCTAATGCAACGGGAGATAGGCTCATTGCAGACGTAGTTACTGCGATGAAACTGCTCATAAATTACAAACCGTTCTCGTGTTACTCTTGAAGGTGCATTACCCTCATTGATAAAAGCAGCTAACGGATGACATTTAATGTGATCAGTAATGATATCCCGGATAAACATAACTGAAAAGTATTTACGGCGCGTTTCCAACGATTTTATTCCAAATAGAAGACATCTGGTTTCATAAGAATGTGTTACTATTCTCCAATTCAAAAAGCATACCGCGTAAAATTTGTCTGAACTCTTTCAATTCTTTCAGATGAGTTAGCATAGTAGGGATTCCAGACCGTGCAGCAATACTCAAGAGAAGATCTTACCAGAGAAGTAAAAAGGGATAGTAAAGTATAGGAATCAGTAAACTCTTTGGTATTCCTTTTAACAAAACCCAGCATCTGATAGGCTTTGTTGATCATGAAGTCATGGTGGGGAAGGAAGGAAAGATTAACGTCTAGGATTACTCCCAATTATTTTTTCTGATTAACTCTTTCAAGATGCATGGAATTAATATTGTATTGAAAACTAATTGGATTAAGAATTCTGAAACACGACAGGATTTGGCACTTTGCGACATTTAAGTGAAGATAGTTTGCCTTGCACCAAACTACCAATCTCCCCAAATCTTTTAACAGAAGATTCCAATCTGATACACAGGTAATCCTACGGTAAATCTTGAGATCGTCCGCGAAAAGAAGACAGTGAGAATCTTTGAAAATGGCGGGAATATCATTCACAAATATGAGAAATAGTAATGGTCCCAAATGGCTCCCTTGCGGAACCCCCGATGAGACCTCAATATCACCAGAATGGTGGTTTTTAATTTTGACAATTTGTACTCTTCCAGTCAAGTAAGACTTCAACCATTCTAAAAGAGATGAATTTATACCAAACGAAAACAATTTGTGGAGCAAAACTTTCTGATTGACTCTGTCAAAAGCCTTTGCAAAGTCCGTAAAAATAATATCAGTTTGGCAACGTTTTTCCATATTATTTACTATAGCATTAACCATTATTGTTAAGTTTGTTGCAGTAGATTTACCCACTACAAAACCGTGTTGAAAAACTGATATTTTTTTTGTATTAATGAAGAAATTATATTATAAACTACTTTTTCAAATAATTTCGGTATGGCGGAAAGTTTACAGATCGGTCTATAGTTTGTATCTGGCAAATAAATCGCAAATTACGGAAACATCACTAGTAGTTGTGTCTAGATATTTCATACGGGTAGGAAGCCCAAAAGATTTACGTTTGGTATTTAAAAAATTCCAAGAACGTTTGCTGTTGCTTTTGAGATCATTTTCTATTGAAAAAATATAGTTACGATACAGGAATTTATTTAAAAAATCAAATTTACGTTGACAATCAAAATATTTTTTGCGTAAAATAACATTTTTTTTTGAATTTTTGTATAATTTATAAGCTTTGTTTTTTTTTTTAATTTTTGAGATTAGATAGTCTTCTATTATACCAGGCAGGATTTGAATTTGATTTTAAATATTTAGTTGGTACATATTTTTCGACTGCACCATTTAAAATGCTCGTAAAAATAGCATAATTGTTATCTAAATCTGAATCATTAAAAATATGAAGCCACGAAAACGATAACAAATACTCAACCATTGCATCATTTCCTTTTTTATAATCATAAAGAATTGTGTTATTTAGATTTTTATTTTTTAAATAACTATAAAATAAAAGTTCGCCTTAAATTGCTAGGTGGTGCATTGAATTTTCTATAAGAGGACTTTTCAACATAAATATAATATTCCTTGTACACAAATATAAGGTCTAGAATACGGTTAAGATTATTTAAATGATAATTTATTTGAATGAGATCATTCTGACTTAAAAAATCGATAACTTTTGTATCAATTTTACTTGTTACATTAAACGGAATTAAGTACTTATCATCTAAGTCAAGACTCCAATTAATATTTCCAATGTTAAAGTAGCCCGTAGCGTAATGGTTAGTGCGTTCGACTGTCACGCTGGAGGTCTGGGATCGCTTCCCAGCCTCGTCCACCTAAAAACTAAAAAGTTTTTTTTCAGGGCTATTGCCTGTTGCGAGGAATTGACAAATCCTCCAAGAGTATCACTTATATAACTAGCTTTAACATTCAATTCAGAATCATCTATTTTAATACAAACGATAAGCTGATCTATGTCTTGGTCAGGCGAGGTAATGTTTGATTTTAGTTCAATTTCTTTGCACGGGTACAATGACCGTCCTGCAATTAGAACTCCACCACCCCTTTCCATCCCTGTCTTAAGCTTACATCTATCCTTTCGGAAAACAGTATACACACTCGAAAAAATTTCAGATGTCAAATAATTTTCAGATAACCAAGTCTCAGTTAGAATAATAATATCATAAAACCATGTAGATAAGGAAATATGTACAGAATCTAATCTAGTTCTTAACCCACCTATGTTTTGATAGTAAAATGAAAGTTTATTTTTTTCATAATGATGAATAGATCTTTTATTTGAAACATTTAAAGACGAGTGTAGAGATGATGATGATTCTCCTTCAGGGTCAGCAACAAAAGCATCTTCAATATTATTGTTTATGTTGTTTTCAATTGAGGCGAGATTTTGTCGTTTTTTGGGTAGTTCATAAATTGTTTAACTTGGACAGAAAACGGCCATAAAGACTCGTGATATTTATGAAGGTTGAAGGAACACTAAGTTTGAAGTTAACATATTTCACTTTTGATTCAGGCATATTTTTCTTTACTAATTTGAAGCACTTTAACAGGTTTGTGGGGATGTTTGTTTTAGTTGAAACATAGTTAATAATATCTTCACATTTTGTTTGTTTATCGAATTTCGAAATATGTAGCCACTTGGACTTCACAACAATATTCAGAGAAGAGTACATAACTGATCCAATTATAGCACGAGGTTTATTTTTGTTTGATTTATTTTTTAAAACTTTATGCCATTCCTGATTTTTACTACTAATAACAATGCTGCTTTTTTCTATAATTTCACTATCACTGATAGCTTTTGTTAGTGGTATATCAGTGACGTCGACCGGCAGCGCAGCATCAAGAGTAGATTGAGATGACGATGGCTTTGCCCTCATCAGTGTTGTTTTCAATTATCGCAGGTGTAGTAGCGATGATATCGTTCTCTGCTTGTGGAGTTGATAATTTCCCATTACTCATTACCTCATCTAAGCCAGTAGACGAAAAAAGAGCTTTATTTATATCAACTGCAATGTAATTTAATGAAGCGGTGACAGCAGTAAAATTCTAAGAGTATTCTACTGTTTAGCCTTAGTTATAGCAACTTTTCAGCTCAAACCAATAGTTTGAAGATTTAGATTAATTCGCGTTTTCTAAAATAGCGTCTTTCACTAGAGGTAGATATGGTTTTTAGGCTTAAAAGCCCTCTTTCAGTTATCAAAACTTCAGCAGTCTTGTAATCAGTCTTGTCATCAGTCATCAAAAAATCTATTTATCCTGTAAAAAAGACAGATTCAAATGTTTATTTTGCGTTCTCTTTCAGCACAAAATCCACGCTGGACTCTGCCTGCCAAAAAGCTGTTCTCACGAAGAAGTACTTTACTTCAGCGAATCATATTTTGCCAAGAAGAAATTTGAACCACAACAACGTTTCAATATAGACATGGATGTCATCGATGCTAAGGATCCTAAATTCGAATGGAAAGTCTTGCTAACAACTGGATTTCTATTGTTTTTGTTAGTATTTGGAAAAAAATGAGTGAAACAAACGTTCAAGTCATCTTATGTAGATCTGAGCTTTTTAGCTATCTTCATTCAAAATCAAAATCATTCACTTTCACAGTCGGAAACGAATTTTACCCAAACAACTTTACTAATTTTAACTTTTCTTTCAGCCTTGTTCTTTCATCATTAATATTTTGTATGATCATTGCTGAAGTTATTACTCAGTTACACAAAAAGCGAGCACTAAACGAAGATGAAAAAAGTCCCAAGCCTGAAATAACTAGACTTGAGGAATTTTTCCTATGTTTCGACTTGAGGGACAACTACCAGAGAATGTTGAAACTTGAAGGATCCAAAGGATTTTTACCAGTTATTGCTGGTCTAAGGACAGTTGTCTGCCTATGGGTCACTCTGTTCCATGTTTATTTTTACTCATTGTTTGCAATTAGTAATGTTCCTCTAATTTTTGCTAAGTTAGAAACAATAGTTCTTCAACCTGTTTTACAGTCATGTTTTTATGTTGATGTATTCTTCGTTATCAGGTAAGTTTTAATGGTAAAAATTTTAAGATGTGTAATTAGTAATTTTTATTTTTAGCTCCTTCCTGCTGACATACAATTTCTTATCAAACTCAAAAAACTTAGAATTAATACGGAAGAATGCGTTTGGAAAGAATGCTAGATTTTTCGTCAAATCCGTTTTGCATCGATATGTGAGGTATGTATAGGCTTTGTTGAGATCGAGACTCTTGTATTTTCAATGTTTTGATTATTATATAATTATGTGATATTGTTTCAAAACAGCTTTTTCGACCTTTTATAAAAAAAATTGCTATCCTATTCCTATATTCGCTTCTAAAGAGGGACTAAAGCAAAATAATTTTGAGCCCAAAATAGCACAGGATTGCTCGATAAAAAAAGGAAGATGTCCTAGTATATGGAATTTTTTTATTTAACATTGCAATGCGTCACAAAAAGTGATTTTTCAAAAACAAGATTATTGAGGAACCAAGAGAACCTGCTCTGAATTAGATGATTTGTTTTAAATTTAAGAAACTGAAATCAGGGCACTCACCAAGTAACTTTTCAGACGACTTTCGTCCAGACGGTAGCTAGAAACGATATCGTCAGTATAGTCTAGATAGAAAATTCAATATGGGCAAGTTTAATTAAATTAGTTCATGAAATTTGATTGCTGGTACCGACGCAGAATTGTATCCTCAACAACATATTCAAATTCCCCCAACATCCCCGCATTGGTGGTGGAGAGGGGGAGGAGGCTGGAGTGTATCAAGCTTAAAAATTTGTTATAATACAATTTAAACATATGGCACATGTTTTTCGGGTGCTCTTCAACGCTAATTCTAAAGAGACCAAAACTGAAGAGATACATGTATCATGTAGACAGTTAAAGTCCTCTTTATAAAATGATGACTTTTTTTTTTAAGTGCAACAAGTAAAATATTACCCAAAACCTTTTTTTAAAATTATGGGATATTAATGAAATTTGGTATAAATGTTTCATTTGGCATGTTTACTAAGAATCAAAAGAGTCCCCAAAAATATCTGTGGTTAAAGGGTGTTTTTTTTTTTGACGGAGAGATGCAATTGAGTGATTATTACCACAACATCCATAGACAAATTCTGACACATGAAAAATGCTAAAAATATTAAATTTATATTGACGCCCAAGGATCAAAAAAGTTCATACAAATATCTAAGGTCCAAGGGTGTTTTTTGGGGGTGTAATATTTGACATGCTTAACGGAAAAACAGTAATTTTTGCTTCAAAATTAATCTAACTTTTTTTGGGGTGCTTGTATCATATTGGTTTTCCTTTAATTAGATTCGGCGTTAAAAAATACCTCTAAATCATATCTCTTATGTCATATGTACTATCTCGATTACACATTTTGCTCCGTATAGGGCAGGTCAAACATAAACTCTCTAAAATAAACTCTTTGGATCAAGTTATTTTAATGAACTCTTTTGATTCTTGGGAACGATGACATGTTTAATATTTTTAGCAAAATTCATCAGTGTCAAAACTTATTCATAGATGTTATGGTAATAAGGACGCACCTCAAAAAAACACCCTTCACCACAGATATTTTGTGGGTACTCTTTTGATTCTTGTTAAACATGCCAAATGGCACATTTATACCAAATTTCATTAATATCCCATTATTTAAAAAAAGGTTTTGGGTAATATTTTACTTGTTGCACTTAAAAAAAAGTCATCATTTTATAAAGAGGACTTTAACTGTCTACATGATACATGTATCTTTTCAGTTTTAGTCTGTTTAGAATCAGCGTTGAAAAGCACTATAAAAACATGTGTCATGTGATTAGATTGTATTATAACAAAATTTTCAGCTTGATAAACTACCACCTCCCCCCTCTCCACCTCTTTAAATGCGTCTATAAAAAAAGCCTATGCGGGGATTTTGGGGGACTTTGAATACATTGTTGAGGATAAAATTCCGCGTCGATACCAGTAGTAAAATTTCATGAATTAATTTGTTCCCGGTCAGATCCTATCTTTCTTAGACTAATAGTTTGCTTAACGTAATACATCTACTATCATATGGTCTATCGTTCTCGTTGTTTTTAGTTTGAGAGCCTCTGAAAAACAAGTCTGAAATATAAATCATCACAAATTGCTTTGTCATCGATAGATAACTGTTGAGTAGGTAGACTTCGATATCACGACACATTTACCTATATCACATTATACTCATATTTTTGTTATAAATCCAGTCCCAAGGTTTGCTCGTGGACTATATGAAATTACATTAAAAACAAACAAAACACACCAAGACTATTATAGCTAAATGGATATCAAGACGATAGCAAATGACAGCTTTTCTAATTACGTGTAGCAAAAATCAAATCTCTAATTCGATATCGTTTGAACGATAGACGCCAAGCATAGCTATCAATAACGGTATTGTTAGGCTAGGACTGATCACGAGACGACACTCTGCGAGAGTAAGTCTCGTCTCGTTCGGACTCGTTAAAATCGAAAATTTTCAGTCTCGTCTCGGTCTCGTATAATTAAGTCCCGACTCCGAAAAATACGATTTCCGGACAAACTGCTGATTATTGGAACGAAATGTTTTCGATTATTGTTTGAATATGTGCAGAATAAAATAAATATTTAACTGAAATTGGATATTTTAATTTATTAGACTCTTTGTAAATTTCGGTCCAAATATAAAGTCTCGTATCGGTCTCGTCTCGGTTGCTTAAAAGTCTCGTTTCATTTCGTCTCGGTCTAGTCATGCGAGACCGAGACTTTTATCGTCTCATGACCAGCTCTTAGCCCAGTTTTTTAAAGTTTAAAATCCAAAAAAAAATTTAAAAAAACAGTATCTTAGTTTCGTTAAAGTAACTTTAAACTAATAGAAACCCTTTAGAAAAAAAAATGGGTTGAAAATTCCAAAAACGTATTTTTCTAATAAAAGTAAATCCCACATATTATCACTTGCTTAAAATATGCTTACAAGCGATGAACTTATAAGCACAAGGTAAATGGCGCTGGAAGACACATTATTTTCTTTTCTTTTCTTTTCTTTTCTTTTCTTTTCTTTTCTTTTCTTTTCTTTTCTTTTCTTTTCTTTTCTTTTCTTTTCTTTTCTTTTCTTTTCTTTTCTTTTCTTTTCTTTTCTTTTCTTTTCTTTTCTTTTCTTTTCTTTTCTTTCAGATTCTATATTGTTTTTTTTTTATAAAAAAAAAAAAAAATTTGTTTAAATTCGATTTTTCAAAAATGAATTGATGAAATTTTTTGAAACTAAATTCGCCCCAAACGAAAAATGAAAAATGGCCCCAATCAAAAAATGAAAAATTGTGCGAAAATTAATGTAAGAAGTAGCTTCGCGGGTTCAAGGATCTTAACTCCATTTTCGGGTTCTCTGTCCCGCTTAGGGTATGCTCAGTCGCCTGGCAGGGGCCTATGTTGTCTGTAGGTTTGCTATCAAAGTTTTGTTTTGAAAAAGTTTAATGGTTTAAGAATAAAAGTTTGGGCCATTTTTTCATAATGAAATTTCACCCCAAAATTAAAAATGAAAAAAGACCCCAAAACCATGAAAAATGGCCCTAATTTATAAATTTTTAACATTGTTTTGTTTTTGTTGTTTCTCATATACATTTTTGGGGCCATTTTTAATTTCCTGTTTGGGGCCATATTTCATTGGGCCAAATTTTATGTAGCCCTTAATGCTTATGTGAATTAATAATTAAATAATTGATCTATTTGTAATAAATGTTCGTTCGAAATTTTTTTCTTAAAAATGTTTTAAAATGTTCATATACATATTATAATTGTGTTTGTATTAAACTATTTCTGACAAAATATTTGGTACTTTTACTGGGACACTTGAACATTAGATCATTATCGTGCGACCCAGGCGTGCATTTGTTTTTTTGTTGGGCTTATGTTTGGAAAAATATTTAAATTTCCCCACCCAAAAATATAATAATGGCTAAATGTACTGCAGACTATTATGTTTTTGACCGTTTTTCTGAAGCCTATAGTTTTCGAGTAATTTTGAAAAAAACCGAACCAAATTTAGGTTACTTTTTAGGAAATATTTTGGAAGTAAAAATGAATCTCTCCACCAAAATTCAGCTTTCTCGGAATTTTTTGGAAGTGAATATCTTATATTCCTGGACTTACGAAAAAAGTGCTCTTCCTCTAAAGACAGATCATGCAAATCGAATAAAAATGTTCTTAATGTTTAATATATTTTCCATTCCGCAGGCTGCTTCCGATTATGGTGGTTACAATGATCATGAGCGACTGCATATATGACTTCATGGACATGTTTTCACCGTTTAAAATGGACCAGTACAACGGCATCTATTGCAAGCAGTAAACAACTTAAATTTGTTATCTCCCATCCTTGGAAATCATTCATATTTATTTAACTTATTTCAGAAATTGGTGGTACAACATTCTCTTCATCAACAACTTCTTGGATCTCAAGGATATTTGTTCATCTTGGACTTGGTATTTGGGCTGTGAAATGCAGTTCTTTATTTTGTTCACTTTGATTCTTATCATTTACGCAAAGCATGAGCCACTGGGAAAGTCCATCTTTGTAATCCTTCTCATATTCAGCTTGGTTATAAGCTTCCTCTGTAACTATTTTATAGGAATCACTTTTCAGTAAGTCATTCAACTTCAAAACCTAAATTGGTATTTAAAAAAAAATTACTTTTTTCCCCCAGAATCGATGTCATCTTCGGGACACTGGAGCAGCTCTATGTGAAACCATGGGTGCGAGTGAACTCTTACTTTGCAGGAGTTCTCATGGGTTGGATCTATTTCCATTACAAAGATCAAGGAATCAAATTGAAAATGTCTCGAAAAATCATCTTCTGGGCCATAACTTTCTGCATTTATGTCATCACAAACTTTATGAGCTTCTGGCGTTCGGCACCCATTTGGCTGGTGGCATCAATTATGTCCTTTGGAAAGTTCATATTCGGACTGTGTATTGGTTGTGTGATTGTAATGTGCCAATGGGGCTTTGGAGGCCCGTTCAATGCACTAATGTCATCAAGACCGTGTTTATTTTTAAATAAGTTTTGTTTTAGCATTTATATGATAGCTCCTGTAATAGTTGTAATTGTATTTGGTACACGAACCCAAGCCACACATTTTAGTGAAGTCGGTTCGAGTATGGACTTCATGGGAGTTATAGCTGTGTCAATACTTATGTCATTAATTCTTGTCCTTTTGGTGGAAATACCATTTCAGAAAATATCCTCAAGATTTATTATAAGGAGAAAAACTACATGATAAAATTTATAAAATGTATTATAGAATAGACTTATTTCATTAACATTCACATTCCCTCATATACATTCTCACAAAGTTAGTATAAGTTATATTAAGAATGCATTTTTGTTTATAAATAGGTAGGTACCTACTTTAAGAAATAATAAATATATAAGATGTATGTAAAGTATATGAAACTTTTTTTTATTAAGATTTCCCTATGTATCCGAAGTTAATAGGTCGATGTTTTAAAATTGAAAATCTGTTATACAGTTCAAAATTCAGCAGATCTATTCCAGATCTAGCAGATCGTATTGAAAGCTTTACTTGAACAAAAACAAAGATTATTTCGGTAGGTACAAGGGTATAGTGTCCTAGAAGAACTTGTCTTGACGCAGAGATGACAATCGATTCTTGAGGCATCCTACATACTCCATGTGGGATTATTTTACTTTGTCTAACAAATTATTTTGATAAGGTAGATTATGTTTGTTGAAAAACTCTAAAAATCTTACTTCATGAAATGTGTTGAAGGTATACAGGATCAGTGGGAAAGTGAATCGAGGTAAAAAGAGGCTTTACCCTGCGAAATAAAGGCTAATTTTTCACACAAAAATCGAGTTTTCTTTGTTTAGTTGGGTTCTTCATCTAATAAAGCAGAAATATTTTGTGCGAACGCAAGTTATTAAATACACTCACGGACAACGCCCATTTATCTATTATGGAAAGTGTTTTTAACGAACACATTACATACAATATTTTTCTCAATAAAATGTTCTTAGAATTCAAATTTTATTGGGTGACATGCTATAAAGTTTCTGTAGACCTCTAGGTACCTGCTCATTATTATTATCAACTACTAACGTCCCTACAGTATTTAAATTGTTTTTAATGATGAACCTTTTAGACTATTATGGACTTTGGACCAGAGCTAATTGCTTGAAGGTTTTTTTTTATATTTTGTTTCGTTTTCCCATAAAATAATATACAATCTAAAATAAAATAATATGCATTTATTTATTATTTTGCTGAGGCATAAGTAATAAGATTTAAAGGAGAATGGGCAAAAATACATGGGACTTAGTGCCCAGAAACGAGGCCTGTGAAAATGATAAGGTACTATGGAGTGTACAAACGCGTTGCAACGTACGAATATTGTTTTGTCCTTAATAAAATAAAAAAAATAAAGACTTTATAGTTTCTCCTTTTTTATTTGAATGTTTTTCCCAAACCTTTATTCAAAAATGTATTCAGCAGTTTAGTTAACATATTTAAATGAATTGTCAAGTTCTCAAGTTAGGCTTAGTTTTCGAGTTTTTTTTTTGATTATATTATCAGATCTTTGTCGAAGAGCGCTTAAATCAAGCTGCAACTTACGACCAGAGAATTGTCAACACAAAAATGTGTACACACACAGTTAGTAGATAGTACCGTTAGCAGTTAGTAGCAACAGCCAGACTACAAATAAACACAACACTAAGGAGAACGGATTCTCAACACAAAATGAGACAGTCAAGAACGAAACACAAAACAATAATAACACAAATAATGTGACGTATACAAATATTTATAAGCATTTATAGCTTGCACATACGAGTTAACGGTTCATGCATTCCTTTCCATAAATACGATGCTGCGGTAAATTCATCAAATCCAGACTGCGAAGGCTGTGTGTCCCTCCACGAAAGTTGAAACTTTAGCAATTTAATAAATCGGGTGCATTAATAACACCACTTATTAGTTGGTGTGCAGAAGCAATATCATAACTGATCCTCCGTTGTGACAAAGTTTTGATCTGAAGAAAATTTATTCGATGCTCGTATGGCGGAAGATTGTAAGGATCTGCCCATTGTTATCCCTTCAATGCAAAACGAATAAAATTACGCTGTACTGCTTCTATCCTATTATTATGAACCTCGTAGAAAGGAGTTCATATTTGGGATGCATATTCAAGGTGGGGTCGAAGTAAGCAATTGTAAAGAGCGAGGGTAACGTAAGGATCGGGAAATTCTTGAGCCCATCGCTTTACAAACCCCAACATAGAGTTGCCTTTTTTAACGATAAAATTGGTGTGTTCCGCAAAATCAAGCTAAGAAGTAAAATGGTCTTCAAGGTCCTTCAAATTTTGAACACGAAGTAAAACATGTTCAGAAATTTTATAATTATATGAACTTGGAATCCGTTTTTTAGAAAAAATTATGGCTTGACATTTAATAGGGTTCAGATTCAAACCGTTCTTATGACACCATAAAACTAAACTGTCAATATCATCCTGCAGGATCAAACGATCCCTGGCAGATGCAATGCTTTTGAAAATGTTCATATCATTTGCAAATATAAGAATTTCACTATTACGTATACACAAAGACACAGCATTAAAAGCTAATATAAAAAGAAGAGGTCCTAAGTGACTACCCTGATCACCTCCGACTTGGCAATAAAAGGGTTGGAGAAAAACTCTCTAAATTTAACCTGGTAAGATCTAATATGGACATATGATAAAATCCAAGTGATGAGTCCATGAGGAAATCCAAACGCTTTAAGTTTAAACGTGATAATTTCATGAGAAAGTTAATCAAAAGCCTTGGAGAAGTCTGTATAGATACAGTCAAGCTCTTGTCCACGTTCTAAAGTATTTGAGCACTTGTGCATAAATACAAGCAAATTTGTAACCGTTGAACGCTTCTGCATCAAACCATGTTGTTGTTTGCAAATGATATTTTAACAGTTGAATGTCAAACTATCGCACACCACTTGCTCAAAAAGCTTAGGAATACAAACTAGTTTAGAGATTGGTCTGTAGTTAGCAATATTTGATTTCTCACCTTTTTTAAAAACTGGGGTGATGAATGTTTTCTTCCAAATACCGAGAAATTATCCCGATCTTAGGGTCAGGGCAAAGATATGTAGAAGAGGGGATGCTAAGATTGATTTACATTTTTTTCAAAACAATTGGAGGGATACCGTCTGGTCCTATTGAGAAATTAAGTATTGAGAAATAATGTAAAACTATGTCAATATCAAAATAGTCCAGTAACCTTGTCGTTTGTATGTAGAGCACCGTTTGCGTCAAATCTGGTATTTCTGATATTTTGTTGAGTTGTTCAGGATAATGACCTAGTAAATAACCTAAGTTTTCGATCTCGAGCGTCGACCGCTTCATGGTCAAAAATCGAAAAAAACCGGAATTTTGTCGCGCTTTTTTCAGTTATTGGCGATTTTAGTCTTAAAGAAGTAATTTTAAATAAAAACATTTTTCCACAATTTCAATGTAACCTACTTTGCTCCAATTTGAGCCCAAAACCATCTTTGTAGACCGAATGGTTTCCAAAATACAGCATTTCAAAATTTAGCGATAAAAAAAAATATAACAAGTAGTACCTATTAACAAACAGTAGGTATAATGGAAAATAAGGAATGGTTGACATAAATGCATCAAAGCACTGGAGCGTGTAGGTTGGGCCAAAATAACAAAAAATCATACCAGAAGGGGGGTCTATATACCCCCGTTAAGATAAAAAAAAATAAATCGGGTGGCACAACGGCTCATAAAGAACCAGGGTTCTAGTGACTAACAACTCGTCTGCGCCTGTCGACAGGAATGGAAGGGACCTACAATTTTATGCCGAATCCGAACGGCTAGACGAGAAGCACTTATACTCTTGGAGGATTTGTCAATTCCTCGCAAGAAGCAGTAGCCCTGAAAAAAAACTTTTTAGTTTTTAGGTGGACAATGCTGGGAAGCGAACCTTCAGCGGGACAGTCAAACGCACTAACCATTACGCTACGGGCTTCTAGCCCCCGTTAAGATGGGAGGGGCAATTATCTCAAAATATGACTTAAGGTAGAAACAACACTATTGAAAAACAATGGTAACAACCACAATATTCTCCTATAGCTTATCTTGAACCCAAAATTCTTTTTAAACAAAGTTATTTGAATCGATAGTTTTTGAGAAATTATTTTCCAAACTCAAAATATTGAAAAAAAATTTTTTTCCAAGGATCCGGTTTCTACTAAGTAAATAATAGAAAATTTTTTTTTCAGAATGTTGAGTTTGGAGATTAATTTCTCAAAAACTATCGATTACAGAGATGGTTTTGGGCTCAAATTGGAGCAAAGTAGGTTACTTTGAAATCGTAGAACAATGTTTTTATTTAAAATTACTTCTTTAGGACTAAAATCGCCAATAACTGAAAAAAAAACGCGACAAAAACGGGTTTTTTTCGATTTTTGACCATGAAGCGGTCGACGCTCGAGGTCAAAAACTTAGGTTATTTACTAGTCCAATGTGCTGAACAACTCAGCAAAAAATCAGAAATACAACATTTGACACATACGTGAATGTTTATAGTTACTGTACTAAAATTAATATTATTAAATGTAGCCTGCGGACAATCGCGTAAATAACGGAAGTAATCCTCGTCAACATTAATTGTAGTGTTAATAAATGATTGACGAAAACTTTTAGCAAATGCCTCACAAATTTTCGGGGTACTCTTTAAAATATTTTTATTAAAAGTAAACTTGACTGGATATCCATCAGATTTCTTTTTTAAGTTCACGAATTTCCAAAAACTTTTGGGTTCAAGCTTAATTGAACTTTCCATAGTTTTCAGGTATTCATTGTATAAATGATTTGAGAGGTTTTTAAATTCTTCAAAAAGTGAAATATAAATTTCATAGTTTTGCAAAGACCAAAGACAAACTTTTTATGTAGTTTTTCCAAGCCCTTTTTCTGTTTTGGTTTATGCTTGAGCATTTGGATAATTTTTGGAGAACTATGTCAACTATGAAACTGCATCGTCAATGTCATCTGAGATTGGTATATTATATCAATACCAGAAGTACGTAATCTATCAGATAGCAACTGAAAATTTGCCTTACGAAAATCAAAGATCTTGAGTATTACTATTACTGGATAAATAACCACTCAAGTCAAGAAAGATGTTTAAGGGAGCAGGATACTTGTCTATGTTAGATATAGCAGAAGAAGATTCTACAACTACCGTACTAACAGCGTCGGAAGAAAAAACTAAATAGAGAAAACGATTTTTACAATTTTTAATACAGCTAACTTGCTGTTAGTCTGCAGAGGTAATATTGTCCAACAATTGAAGTTCCTGTTGGGATGAAATCAGAAATGCTTCAAGGTAGGACGCGTCTTCTGATGGTATCCAATTAATGTGTTGAATGTTGAAATCGCCTAAGAATAGTTGAATTCGAGCCCGCGATGTCGGTAAGATTATCAAGGGCTAAAGAAAGCTCTTCAAAGACTGGAAGTGAGCTTTTAGGAGGAATGTAGACTTTTAAAACTTATACATCTTTCGAATGAAGGGTTATTTTAATACAAATAAGTTCTAAAAGAAGACTAAATGGGAATATAACAAGCGATGCACTGAAATTATTTCGAATAGCAATTAAGACTCCTCCACCTAATAAATTCTCATTGTCTACATGACGGTTTTTCCTTAATGAAGACTAAGAACTCTTGATCAAAAAGTTCGGTGTAAATGACCGAGGCGGTTAGCCAAGTTTCAGTAAAGACCAGAAGATCACATGGAAAAGCTTGAGAGTTTTTAAAAATAGTAGAATTCTTACTGCGAAGCCCTCTTATATTTTGGGAGTAGAGGGTAAGCCTACTAAGTTGTTTGAAGTATTATTAATTTTTGTATTACCAGTGTGACCATTCTTTCTGAAATACATGGGCTAATTTTGGGGAGTTCTTAGTGTCTTAAGCCAGTTTAAGTTCCAGACAAACATATTGAATTATAAAAATTCGTGAACGCAATTGTTTCTTATTAAGGGGCTTATTGCGAGAGTCTTTTCAGAATAGGCTTAAAGTCGAATATACTTATAGTCTATCATGTCCAGCAATTTTTTCAATGTCCTACCGTTTGCAAAAAGCTACAATGTCATATTTGGTACAAAGGAGCTTTAAATTCAACTGCGAAATGATTTTTTTAAGTTATTATAACTATTATTAAGGCTTTTAGAGAAAGTGCATTTTGAAGATGCATAAATCACCACTGCACCCCAAAGGAGTCTGCGAAGCTACGCTACCACATTATCATAATAATATTATACAAAAATGTATGTCTGCATATTTTCATCCAATGTCTAAAATCTAAAGGATAGGAATTCATTTTTGCAATTAGTCGCGCTATGGAATATTATTTTTTGTTTTGAAGAAAAACTATTTATTTCATCAAAAAAAACGTCAAAGTTTCGTCAAACTATATTTATTTTCTAAAACTCTAGGGAAGATTTGACATTTCAGTCTAAAGCTCTAGTCGAGCAAGATACATTACAGGTAATATCATAAGCATGTTCATTTTTGTTCAGTCCTGCGCATGTTGTCAAAATCAATAGTAAACAAATTGAATTTCAAAAAATCACAAAAAATTTGTTTTTGTTTACTGTGTACTTACACAAAGGGCAGCCATCTTGAAAGATGGAATCGTGAGCCTGATAATACCTTAGATATGTGTACTGTGCTAGTCGAGAGCTTTTATTATTCTATTTTCGAAAATCGAATCTATTTCAATAAGTCTACTGAGCAAGGCGATACTAACTTCAAGTTTGATAGAATCGAAAAAAGTCGAAGACTTACATAAGTCGAATACTCTCGCAATAAGCCCCTAATTTTGAATATTCTATAGCCTATATCTGCAATGATATTACTTTGAAATGTTCAAATTATAATAAAAAAGGAATTTAGGGGTTTTAACTTCAACTTCAGTTAAATGCCCCACTTTTTTTCATTACATTTTTTAAGACCTTTCCTTTTTGCACAACAAATAAGTTTCTCACTATGGTGAGAAAAAATCCATTCAAGAAGCAGTAAACCTCAAACCAAACGTCACAATAAACTGCATTGCAGATTTTCATAATTAAATTATTTGATAAACAAATCAAGAAAATAAAATAAAAAAAAATCAAAGAAAATATTTATGTATTTGAAAGCTGGGAGTTTGGTTTACTTTTTGTGTATCAACAAATTATTTCTATTTGACGACTGACTAGACTATGTACAAGTACCAAACTAACCAATGTTTCATTTTCATTGGGTGTCAGAATTATTGATTTTTTGAGGAAACCAATAGAACACGACATTGGAAAAGTAATTTTTGACGTTTAACGTCAAAATTCACATCATTTTCAAAAATATATTTGTAGTCTAAAATGCTGTTTATCGTTCTTTTTCCAAGAAAATATTAACATTTTCAAAGAAAAAATCTCATATTTTTTTTATTTACATAAAAATCATTAAAGTGATTTTCAAATAATATATCCAACTCAAAATTCAAAGTAAAATATATTTACATTTTACATGACGTTGCATTAATGATCAGATAATATCAAACCATACAAGTTACAATATTCTCAGAATATTATCTGAGACTTTTTTATATCGATGGATCCATCGAAAAGAAACTTATATTACTTTAACTTTGATTTATTCTTATTTTATTTTCTTACCAAAAATATTTCCCAAAATTTTCAACATCTAAATGCCTTTTTCTATCACTTAAAATAAAATTTATTTCCCATTTCTTTGTAAAAATCTGTTTCTAATCACCTCAACCTACCTACCTGATACAATCCGATCTGATCGTGTCTGCTTTCTTTTATTCAATGAAGTAACACACAATCAAAAAACGAAACTACCTGCACACAGCACAACGCACCCTTCTTTTCATAAATCTTCCAAGAACATTCTATTCATTGATTTTATAAAAAAAAATATTTAACAATATTGCACCATAAAGTGGCATCACCGCCAACAGAAACACACTGATATACCTCTCTCACCCACACGAACCAGTCGGATTTAAAATTAGGGGAAATTTGAGAGAATTCAGCAACTCACTAACACTACAAGCAATTCTTGGAAATGCCAGAGGAGAATCAAGCAAACACAACAGCGAATTCTTTTGTGTCGCACATTTTAATATTTAGTCTGTGTCAACTCGCTCTATAGTTCGGTTCGTTTCGTTAACCGTTCGTGTATAATACGGAATTTATAGTCAAGTCACAATCAACTAAAACGATTCGTCGATAGTTTTTTTTGTTGTTAAAGGCAAACCATATAAAAACGGTATCAGTTGTACCTACATACCTAGTTTTGTTTTTTCTTTTTTAATCAGCTATTATAGTTTAACAGTTCAAAAGAATAAAATTTGGAAACCAGTGATAACAGTGGGATAATAAGAAAATAAAGCAAAGCAATTTTGAATACAAAAATAAAAACAAGTGATGTAGAGTAAAGTCAAAAGTTATTATACAAAAATAAACTTATAAATAGAATACAATTGGCCCTAGTTTGTAGTGTTGAATAGTGAGAAAATTCCAAAAAAACACAAAGTGAACATGACTACGAATGCCGAAATCCTACCATACCACCAAACCACGATTTCGCTCCAGACTGCCGCAGCTCTATCGAGCTATCATGGCGGTGGAGTTGGTGGTGGGGGTGGAGGAACAACGCATATCGGTTGGACAATGGACGATCACCTGTACCAACAGACTGAATTGCACGGAATGACTCCACACAGGACACATCACTTGCTCCGTTTCACTCCGTACGCCCTGCATCGACCTCAGTTACAGACACTCAGCCATCATCATCACCACCACCATGCTCATCTGCCTCCAGCTATTTTCCTGCAGCATGCCACTGGATCTGCTATGAAGGCTCACCAGCGCCCTGCAACTCCAGCTTCACCTCCCCCACCAGAGGGTACGCACATTGGACATCTTTATCCAGAAATCCTTGAAATGATTTTCCAGAGGCTTCCGGTGAAGGATCGCGGTCATGCCGCTCAGGTTTGTACGAATTGGAGGGATGCTGCCTACGCCAAGAGCGTGTGGAAGGGAGTGCAGGCCAAACTGCATCTAAAACGGTCTAGTCCTAGTCTCTTTGCTTCGCTAGTTCGAAGGGGAATAAAAAAAATCCAAATTCTCTCCCTGCGTCGATCACTACGCGACTTGGTGATAGGGGTGCCAAATATGGTGTCCCTGAACCTCAGCGGTTGTTATAATGTGGCCGATATCAACTTGGGACACGCATTCTCCATGGACCTGCCCAACCTGAAAGAACTTGATCTTTCCCTTTGCAAACAGATCACCGATACTAGTCTGGGGCGAATAGCGCAGCATCTGAAGAACCTCGAGACCCTAGAGCTCGGAGGTTGTTGCAACATCACAAATACTGGTCTCCTTCTGATCGCGTGGGGTCTCAAGAAATTGAAGAACCTTAACCTCCGATCATGCTGGCATATCAGCGATCAAGGCATCGGACACTTGTCCGGTCTGAGTAAGGAGACAGCGGAGGGCAACCTAGAGCTAGAATATCTCGGCTTACAGGATTGCCAACGGCTGAGTGATGAAGCACTCGGTCACATAGCACAAGGTCTAACGTCACTTAAACGAATCAACTTGAGTTTCTGTGTTTCGATTACCGATAGTGGACTCAAGCATCTGGCACGCATGCCCAAATTACAGCACCTAAACCTAAGATCCTGCGATAACATCTCTGACATTGGCATGGCTTATCTAACAGAAGGCGGCAGTGGTATTATCTCATTAGATGTGAGCTTCTGCGACAAGATCAGCGATCAAGCTCTGACGCACATCGCTCAAGGTCTCTTCCAACTGCGATCACTGAGTCTTAACCAGTGCCAAATAACCGATCAAGGAATGCTTAAGATCGCCAAGTCTCTGCACGAACTCGAGCATTTAAATATCGGACAATGCAGTCGGATAACTGACAAAGGTCTCCAATCACTCGCAGATGATCTTATCAACTTGAAAACTATCGATCTGTATGGTTGTACGCAACTGTCATCGAAGGGGCTCGATGTGGTTATGAAGCTGCCCAAACTGTCAAAGTTAAATCTCGGATTATGGCTTGTAAGATGATGCGTTAATTGGGAGGCACTGCGATTGTTATCGTCGTTTACATCACCAAAGTACTACAGGATCATCGTTATATTCAACATCATCCTCATCATCACCATGATCGTCCATCACTGTAATAGCTTTTTTTATAAAATTTTAAATTTATTTTATAATTATGACAGTTTGCCATATATTTTTTTATTTTAATAGGTGATTTATAATATAATTTCTATTTTGTTTAATTTCTATTCTCCAAGTTATTGATTTTGTGGTTATCAAGCAAGTGCTGCCGTTGTTGTCAGGGTTGCCATTGTGGTGGGAATTTTAATCTATTTGTATGCTTCTTTTCTTTTCACATTCAGATTATCGAGATCGTTTTGCACAATATAAATGTAGGTAAATAAAATAAGTTTTGTTTGGAACTTAATCATACAAAAAGTAGTAATTTCACTTGTTTTGTAAGTCACTTAAGACAGGGAAATCGATCAACTTGCTTACGAAAGTGCTTCAGAATAACTTTAGAGCATTCAACATAGACAAAACTTATGGTCCGAGACTCTGTTACTTTGTATTTCTATTAGTTCTATGTTCTATAAATTTGAAGATTTATACTCGTTCGGAATTTTAGAGAATATAACTGTTCAAGTGGCGACAATCCATTAACAACAACTATTGTCGTATTGATTTTCTTAGGCAGTGAGGTGTTTTTAAAATTAGAATGTTGATTATTTAATCAATATTTCAGTATTTCCATTCCAGTGACGAAGAAATATAAAGTAGGTACGAAGTGCTTCCAAATACCTAGGATTTTTCATATTCCATAATCACCCTATGGACGCTTTGTTTTAATATTTTGTCATTTTGATTCTATCAAGGCCTTATCGTTATTATATCTTATTAAAAGGTATCTGTTGAATGATTTGTCTTGTATGCTTCGAACACAATATCAAATCATCGAAAATAAATCGATATCGTTCAACTATTTCAAAGTCATAAGGGGCTTAGTCAAGCTATATTTAGATTGACCCCATAGACTTTCGAATGCACGGTAAATGCTGTGATACGCGTGAGAGGCTTAAATGATGATGTTTTTGTGTTGTACCATGGGAAAAATGTATATTTGATGCCTAAAATCTACATAGATCCTGTAAAGCAATTATGAAGTTCGATGTTATTCAGATTTACATTTTCGTAAATCGATGTCAATCTGGTGGAAAGATATTTTTGGAGTTGGATAGCAAATAATTACCATCAAAGTTGTTTAACTGGTAAAAATTATACCTTTGAAAATATCAAAAGACCCTCGTCTGGACAGCTTTTAATTACGATTGTTCAAATTCATTTCAGTTAGAAGAAACAAACAAATCCTGTTTCTCCCTTCTTTTTTTGAGATTTATCTATCAAATAAAGTTGAAGATTATTGTGTGCGCTTGATTGACATTCATGCAATTCTTTATTTTTTACAAAACACACAAATAAAACTAGCCTCCTTCTTCCTTCTCTTTCTCTCTCTGCCCAAGAATATACCTTCTGATAAATTGATTTGCAATGCATAAAAGAAATTTCGCGCTTCAGGTGCTCGTGATGTTAATTTCCCATGAAAACCGGAGTAACTTCTTCTTCGTGCTTCGTGTGTGTTCATTTTTTCAGTTTGCTTTGTTGCAACTGGATTTTTTTTTTTATAAAAAATTAAAAAAAATATTTTTGAATATGAAGATTTTAGGGGAAGCTGAAAATTTGGAGTTGGTTTTAGAACGAAACATAATTGGAAATTTCATGAAAATGACATCTCAGAGGTCTCACTGTAAAAAAAACCTCAACAAGCGCAGCCAGCATTTTGCTGGCTCATTTTTTTTTGACAGTGAGGCATCTGGGATCTCATTTAACTGAACTAGCCAAATTCGATCGACGTTATCTGTCATTTATTTTTACGAAGATGAGGAAATTTAGAAACAAAACTACTTCTGCTTAAGTGGAGAGTGCGAAGCACTTTTCGGGGTTAGGATGACCTAAGTTTTCAATTGCATGCTAAATTTAGTTAATCCGCTAAGGCCTTCTTTTACATTTAATTTTTTTTTTCTTTTACATTTTTAAATTTAAATTAATTTGCAAATTGGAAGGGTTAACTCGAATTTTACTCCGAAATTCGGATGATCTTGAACTGAAAAACTGGGCTTTAGAATTTATTGTATGCGACTTAACATTAAAATTTATTGTGAATAGTTTTAATGTTAATTTTGTATCGTTGTCAAAACTATTGTTATTCATGTTGAAACGGCCGTTCGTCGAAAGAACGATCGCAGGAATCGTTGAAATTTTCTATAAACAAATTGCCAGGCGCAATTGTGAATGGATACGGTGTACCCGGAGATTCACTCAAAATCTCTACGAACCTTGCGACCGACCGTTTCAACATATTTTTGCCGGCATTACGAATTCCTAGTTAACAGATAAGTAATTTTTTTTAAAACTTATTCAATCTTTCATTTCAAATCAAGTACTTTACTTATTCCAATGGAATCATTTTTAAAGATAATAATATAAAGGAAAAATGTGTTATAAACGTTATTTAAATCATTTGACATTATAATTTAGTTTAATTAAATGCATTGTTTTTTATATTACATAAGATAACCGTAGAAGTAATTGTTTTGGCAACTAATTATAACAAAATTACAACCAACTTAAAGATCTTAATTAAATTAACTCAAAAAATGTCAAACTAAATGTCCATACACAATCGTTTAATCCATTTCAAGAGACAACGAGTGAATGATACATTTTCAACGGATTTATATAAAACAAAATAAAACTCTAAGTCCATAAGCCCAAAATGTCATGAGTTAAAATAATCATTCAAACGTTCGAAATTATGAAAGCCAACGAATACTTAGCTTAGATTTTAATATAATAACGGGATGGATAACTCGTGCCTTTTTGTAATAATAGAGAGTGAAGCTTTGCTTTCATTTTGTATTCGACAAAAACGTGCTAGATAATAAGAGACATCACATATAGAAGACATATAAGGGATATAGACACAACTTTGTATGAAATTATGCCTCATCAAAAATGGCCGACGAACTTAACTTTTCAACGCGAAGTTAGCCATCTAATCTATGATACTTAGTGAATTCTATTCTAATTTGGCAACCCTTACAATTAAGTAAATGGAAAAAAGCGCAGCATTAAAAAACTCAAACAAAATTACTTTGGAGAAAAAACATACCTACATACACACACCACATGTTTAAGTTGTAAAATATAACATAAAGAAAAATAATAGATTTTATTTGTTAATTAAAAACAAAAAAAAGTGGGATAACACACAATACAACAACAACAAAAAATATAAATATACGTTCTTTTCTATTGTGATACATATATTAAAATTAATTACTAAACTAAATAATTATAAATAATATAATTACCTACTATAGAAACAAAACAAAAAGAACACTATTTTAAGAAGAAAAACAAAAAGAAAACTTGTAGAAAATTAAAAAAAAGAAAACCTAGTTAAAATCAAATTTGTGAAGAAAACAAAAATAAATTAATCAAACTATAAAAGTTGTTTTATGTTTTATTCTAGATTCATATTATTGTTTAAATCAAAATAAAATGAAAATGCATATGTGTATATTAAAAAAATATATGTTGTTTTCATATTTATTTTTGTTTACTTGTATATTATTATTATTATTATATTTTTTTTTTAATTATAAAATTGTAAAACAAAATATAATAATTCAATTTGCATTTGTATTTGTTTGTTTTGTTGTAATTAATTTTTTTTATAAAAAAATTCAAATTTTAAATAAAATATTTTTACTATGTTATATTGTATTATTATATAGGTGGATTATGTTAAAATAGTTCTTAATTAAAACAAAAAAAAAATAATTATAAACAAAGTGTAAATCTTAAAATTTAAAGAGAAAAACACACATAATAGCTACGAAGTATGAGAAGTTGAAAACAAAAAAAAAAAACGAAAGAGAAAATTAAAGATAACCTCTATATGGCGAAATGCGCAAAAATTTAAATAAGTTTTGTTATTATTTATTTAAATTGAATTTTCTCTCATTTGTTGTTGTTTACCGATGTCAAATTGGATTAAACATCTGTTAACATTTCTCAACTGCAGACAAGGTAAGTGGGAAGTTGTTTGAGTATCTCTTAAGGGTTTTCAGGTTTAACACAATGTCCGAAAGAAGAGCAGGTGTTTGAATTGATGACGTTATAATGAATTGAAATGGAATTGGATTATTTTTTATAAACAAAGTCTCATAACATTGAATTGTTTATGAAGGTGTCATAGGAATGTGAAAGGTTTGTATTATAATAAGGTTAGTTTACTGATGCTTTATATGCAGATATTCCCATTATATGGGTAATATACATAAATTCGAGCAGCTACAAATGTATATAATATACATATAAAACATCCGGGACGAAAAATTTGAATTATTATGTATTATATTTATTATGGTATATTCCTATTAGTCTTTCTTGACCTATGAATTTACCGATATGGAGCGTAAAAATATTAAAATTTCTGGTTATAATTCCGGTTTCTTCAAAAGTAGTTATATGGACAAGATCCACTTTGTATAAGAAATAGGACCGGAGAGCACACAGCTCAAACTCACATGGTGTCTCTTCTAGAAATAAAGTATATAAAGTATAACATGTACCATCGGACACAAAAAGACTCATCGGGATAGAAGGCTACAAAATATTGTTTTCGCATTTCATAGATTAGAATTCAAGAAATCGACCTTTAAACATCTTAAGTCTTTCTGAAAATTCAATATTTATGTATTCCTAATTGAATACTTATCTGCCAAAAAACATTACAAAAATCTATGTAAAAAGAAAAAACGCGAATACTATCAGCACATTGAAACAAATCTTCACATGGTTAGCACATCAAAGGAATGCTGCAAACTTGCGAAAGAGATACGTGGAGACGCACCCATTTCAAACCGCTGAAAACTTTAAATCTCATTTTCAAATTGCACTAACGGAAACATCTGAGCCACTTATGCTCACTTATCATGAAACACCTACATATTATTAGCCTGCCGTAAATGGATCGTCATATAGAGATGGAAGAAATTCTTTTAGTAATTTCTAAATCAAAACTTAATAAAGCTCCTGACATAGATGGAATACCGCATGAATTTTATAGAAACGCTTGTCCTTCACTCATTGATGAAATTCATAAGCTATTCAGCGACATTTTTGAAACAAGGCAGTCAGCCATTGAGCGAAATTTAAAATCCACGATGCTGCTTCTAGAGCAATAATGTTATACTGTGCACAGGTATGGGGATACAAGGAACATGTCCAGGTGGAAAAATACAACGTTTTTTTTTTGAAAAGTTGCTTTCTCCTGCCAATCAACACGCTAAACTTTGTTTTACATATAGAAACGGGACTTCCCTAATCTTTCCTGACAATCCTCAAATTGCACTTCTCATTCATAGCCAGAGTCATGGAGCTACCGAGCAATAGACTTCCCAAAATTATATCGGAAATTATTATTCGGAGGAACATTTACTGGGCTAATGAATGGAAGGAATTTTTCGAGGAAGTCTCAGTTCCATTCTCCTTTACATCAACTAGATCTGAGATGCACATTTCACAAAATACGCTCATAAGTATAAAAAAACGCTTTAATCAGCAACGCACAGCAATCGCAGTTCCACGATGAGTACCTGAGTACTCTTATGTGCCTAACTAGTTTGTAGATACCAACCGGCAAGAGATGATAAGCCTGATATTAAAAGCACGCAGTGGAATGCTTAATTTGAATGCAAGAGATTTTCAAAACAACACAAATGGCTTATGTAGTATCTGTAACCTTGATGCATAGAGAATTGGTGTCTGTCCTATGTTCAGAGGATACAAGAGGAATTTTCTTGGAAGCTACGAGTTAACCAGGCCCTAGTTCATCGACGTTTTAAACGGTCAATGCTTTTTTAATTTACACCAGTTCTTGAAATCTGCAATAAAATATAGCTTTCAAATTTTTAATGAATTTTTATAAAACGTTAGATCACTATGCCTTAATTTAGTTATTCAATTTATTTTTTAAACTGACAGGCGACTTATCCAAGTTATTGTCATTATATATTAATTTAAATACCAGCACAGCTTTGATTTTGTAAAATTATTTTGGAAATAAAATTATTTATCTATCTACCCAACTAACAATTCAGCTTCTTTTAGCTTAAAAATATTGATGTGCCACAGGTTTCACTTTATATAAAGCTTCGGTAGGGCCTTCGGCGAAATTAAGTTTCTTATACATGTAACGAGCTGGAAAACTGCTGCTTTAAAGCCGAATAGAAATAAGAAAAAGAAGACTTACCGAGTTTGCGAGCTGTCACTCGAATAAGCTTCTAAAATTGATATTACAGAAGATGATTGAAGATGTCACTATAAAAAGGCTGCATAAAGTTTTTATATAAGTTGCTGCCTTTAAAAGTTTTCTGTAAACATTTTCAATAAGAATACTTCGATACGGCTTGTAAAGTTTTACTAAAGAATCATAAAAGAATGGCGACGTTCCGGTGGTAGGCAGATATATGGTATCTGAGATACATTATCATCTGATACGTTTTCGAACGAGCAAAACCGTGTACGTGACCAAATCAAATGGCAAACGAAAACCAAGAAAATGAACAGATGAGATGTCAGCTGTTAGTATAAAGTCTCTACCAAACCAACGCGCAACCGGCGCGGAACATTCGCCGACAGCAGTTTTTTTTTGTTGTTTAGCATTATTTATTTGTCATTTTGTTTTTATGATTGAGAATGATTCGCCCTGCATAGCGAATGTTTCGCGTTGGTTTGCGAGAACCTTAATCCAAACAGATCCGAAAATTTTTGGGATAGCTTTAGATTTCTTTTGACATCAGCTGTTCGGTTCATCAGCTGGTTTTTCCTTAGGTATTCGGGTGGTAGGCAGATATGGTATCGATATAGGTTAGTATCTGGTATGTTTTAGAACGACCAAAACCGAATGCGTAACCAAACCAAACCAAACAAACCTTCACAAAAGAAAATGAACAGACGAGATGTCAGCTGTTCATATAATCCAAACAGATCCGAAAATAATAGGGATAGCCTTAGATTTCTTTTTGATATCAGCTGTTTGTTCGTCGGCTGGTTTTTTCTTAGGTATGACAATGGCCCTTAGTAATAATCGAATTTTGAGTCGAATTTATCTTAAATTCGACTTTATAACATATAAAAACAAATTTAATCTAATCTAAATTCAGGGCCAATAACACGAACAAATCTAGATACCATTGGCGACGTACACGAACGCGGCCAATATGTCAATCTATAATAAAGAAGCTCGAATTTGTAAAAGTCATTTTAAAGAAGCTTTTTAAAAAACTATTGACATTTATAATTATGTATATATATTGAATAAATTGAACTCGTGGAGAGAAAAAGATAATAATTTCACTTGACTTTTGTCTTTTTGAGCATTCGGAAAGCTACTTTTCGTTGGTTTAAGACATAAGCTTCAATGCACGATAAACCGAAACAAGGTTTATGCTCATTAGATAAACATAACATTCGGCATTTTCGTATATCTGGGTATTTATGTGCCGTCACGGTCAGCTTTTATGATTTTGTTCAACTTTAAGTGAAGACCATGATTACAAATTTGAGTATTTAAATAAATTGTTTTTAAATTCCTGTTTATCGTGCTTCAGTGGCCGGCTTGAAATGATTAAAAATATGCATTATTACTTAGTTTATTTTAAGACTATTGAAATAAATTTAAGACTATTGAAATGAAAATGGAGTAAGGGAACTGCTAAACAAATTGTTCACATTTCATGTTCATGTGTGAAAATTTTTATAGAAGCTCGGATTTATTTAAAGGAAAATTTAAAGTTTTAAAAAAGGAAAAGGCTGATTAAGTTTTTGCATCTTCCATATTATATCTAAGATGCCTGAGTGGTTAGAGTGATGGACTTCAGGGCCAGTAAATTAGTTGTAAGATATTGATAAGTAGGCTAGTTTTTATGAATTCTTGTCTAGCATTAAGATAGTTTTAAGTTGAATTTAAAATAAAAATGAATTAAAAAAAAAAAAAAAAAGAGTGATGGACTGTCACGTATGAGTTCCAATACTATGATATAATATAATAAAATAATAGAATTTGATACTTGGTTTCAGATAAAATGCAGGAAAAATCACATTAAAAAATAAAAATACAAATGTATCTTTCTTTTTATTTATTTTTGTTCACCTTCTACAAGACTTGTATTTCACTTTTATACAACCATGTCCGAAGCTATCTGTCAAGTTGAAGTGTCATTCAAATTTCCAATATCGCTCGTTAAAACTTCGTATCAGCTTCTTTAGGCTTTTATACAACCTGCTACTTTTAAAAGATCTGCGAATAAGTTTATAAGAACATTTTCCGAAATTGCGTGTACAAGCTATATTAGCTTGTATAACATTCTCCTTTTTATGCTTAAGTAAACTTTACAAATATCTTATGGAACTTCTAAAGCCTATTCTATTAAGCCAAACCGAAGCTGAAATGTTAGTTGGGTATCTAGATTAGAATTTAGATTCTTTACTTTAAGGAAACTTTATTTTAAGGAAACTGTTACTGTAAGGAAAGCTTTAAGTATATCCTCGCATAGAATATCGCAATTCTCGCTTACATAAATATTTAAATTATAATTAATGCCATAACTTTAAAGTATATTACCAACAATATAAATTTGGTTAGCATCATGAAAAAAATCGTAAACTTGCTTTATATTACCTTAAGAAAAAAAAACTAATAATGTCAAAGTCGAAACTGCTTCTTCATGAAATACTAATAACAGGTACAATCAATTCGGGCTCACTTGTGGATGTACTTAATTTTTTATAGGGTACTGATTGCTCAATCAAAAATGAGGTTTGCTGATAAAATTAGGTACCTAAACATGAAAAAATTCATTTTGGATCTTTTTGTAAACAACCTTTCCAAAATTGAAAGTAGTTGTTTTTTTTGGAAAATCGAACGAAAAATACTTTTTTCCTAAACAAAAATATTTGTTTGGGTTTTAAGTACGCTAATAAGTCGTGATTTTAAATAAAAAGGTACAGAATTTTGAATATGGTTATTTTACAAAGCCTTAAGAAAGTCTATGATATCTGTAGCGCTTCTGTTGATTTAATTTATTTATGAAAGAATTTGACGAGGTTTCATAAGACAAAAAAGATTTTTAAGCTTCCCTTTGTTGCTTAAAAAATGTAGTTTTCGTTATTACAAAAATACAAAAAATTACAAGAAACCCCGAGTTATTTTTTTTTACAAACTCCATACAATTCTATTTCGACAAGATTAAATTTTAAGGTTGGAGTCATAAATCTGTGTATGTATGTACCAAAATTCGGTTTCAAACATTTTGGAATTCAAAATAATCTAGTTTCTAAAATTACCTACAAAGAAAGTTCTTTCAATAAAAGTACAAGTGACCTCAACTAGATAAATGAATGCGATTCGGCCAGAAATGACTTCCTGAATCTCCTCAATTTGTTTATTGAAAGTTATCTTATCTCAACTTTTTTTCGAAATTGTATATTAGATACCTACTTAATTCAAAAAAAAGTGTTCACTTTTGTTATCTTTTGCTGTCTCTCTAATTGATTTCAAATGGATTACAAATGAGTGCTTGACTTTTTTTTAAATCATTTAAAGGCATGTTAACATATTTCGCACTCACCATCACCATCTTACGTTATTTCAAGTTGAACAAGAGATCACCAAATGTCACCACACAAACAAAATGGTCACCTTTTCAATAAATTGTTCGATGTAGCTTAATTGCGTAACGATGGAGGGTAGGGTTACCATACGTATCCCTTTTGGCGGAAAAGTCGAATTGTTTTTAGTTTACAATTCAATTTGTCCCCCAAAACTAAAAATATGTCAGTGGGACGCAAATATCCCTCTTTTTTTACCATTTTTATAATTTTTTTTGTCCCTGTCTTTTTTTTAATGTCACTTTGTATCGCAAATGACTGTGGCACCAACTATAAATTGGAGCGAAAAAATCGATTTTTTTTAATAAGATCACAGTAGGGAACGTTACCTTTAAACTGTCAAAATAATCGTTATTTTTACAGGGATTTTGAGTTGGATTTGTTGGTTATTTAAGCTTATTTTTCTGATGGGGAATTATTTTTTAACAGTTCCCAATGATACTAATGATAAGATATAAAAACTACCGTAATTAACGCAAATTACATGGTTAGGTCCCACTGTAGATGTCTGGTACGTTTCAAATAAAGTTAATGACAACTTAAATATTATCAAAAATTCAGATTTAATTGAATGCTGCGACATTTGTCTGCAATTTTTTTTTCTCGGATTCAAGATTCTCTGTTTACATATTTTCTGGCTATTTTAGTAATATACCTTAGTAAACGTTCACAAAAAAAACCTTAGCTTTGATAAAATATTTTATAATGGTAATCATCTTCATAGTCACATTCTATTTAAACTCTTAACTCGTCCGCAAAAATAGGGAAGGATTCAAGATGAGACATAGACACACATTGGCTTTGTACCTCTGAATTTCAAAATGGCAGGTAAATACAGTGCATTTCTATACTTGACAGTACGTCAGAAATTGAGCTCGAGGGTAAACTGATGTGCACTCCTATAGACGTACGAGTGTTAAGTACAGTTAAATTGTTTTAGGGAAGAAATGCAGTTGCTTTTTTATTGGAACAATGCTTATGAAAATTACGGTCAAATAATGAAGGACATGAAACATTGAAGTGGTCTTCAAGAGATTAGATTTGAGATATTCGTCTGAGTAAGAAATTGGATGTAAGGAAGAACGTGTGTTTAACATATTTTTTAAAAAATGCATTTCAAAAAAAAAAAAAACGATAAGTAAAACATCACTTAATTTACCTAGCACCAGTTTTCATTTACTTTTGAATCAACATTAAATTAAAGGCTTGCTTTTTTTATAATTGACACGCACTCAATGTTAATACCCTGAACATATAAAACACAGTGCGAGCGTTAAGAAAATAGGATAGGGTTTAGAAGGAGATACCGATGCACATTGGTTTTCAATTTCTGAATGTCATAATGAGAGGGAAAAATAGAGTAAGGTATAAGGTTTCACATTCGTGTTGTGCGGCTAAAAAAAGAATTCCTTTACTTGACACTACGTCCGAAATTGGGCTCAAGGGCAAACTGATGAGCATTCATAGAAGCGCGAGTATTGCGGTTAAATTGTTTAGAGGGAGGAATGCAACTAACTATTTCACTGGAAAACTGTTTGTAAAAGAAGCGACAAAATAAGACAAGACATGAAACATTACGTGCGTCGGTGCTCTAAAGATGTAAATGTTTCCGTTATGGTTTTATCACCTATCATTTTTAAAGCTTTATTCTGTAGTATACTATCCAAAAGACTCAAGTATGTTGAAGGAGCACCTGCCCAGATATGCGAATTGTACTTAAGCTATGGACGGATGTACACCTATTATTCGGTTTTAAGCTTTATCTTAAAATTAAAGCGGTTTGCTGAACTTGTTTTTGATTTATCAAAATAGCTACAAATGTTTAAATTTTTGTTTATGGTTTTGGTGTTTTCATATTTTTAAATTTATATAGCCAGGAATATTTCAATTTGATGATTTTTTAATTATTTCTTGGTGACAGCTTGTTGTAGTTTTTTTTCGAATACGATACTAACACTTAAAAACATGGAATTATTAAGGTTTTTGTTAATAAAGCCACGTTAATAAACCTACCTACAATCTACAAAAAAAAAATCAAAATACTGGTCCGAAATAATTCCCTATTTTTTCTATTAATAATTACTTGTGCATCTTAACCTGCATATGGCGTTCGTTTGTAAACTTTAATGCAAGCATAGTTAATATGTACCTACGTACACATCAACCATACCATCTGTATCTTCAAGACCATATCTCAATATTTCTCAACCGAAATAGTTCTTTCGAGTTCCCATAACAGTTGCTATCCTGAAAATTCTCGATCACTTAACAGGCTTCCGAATAATTAAAAAAATAAAATATTAAAAGTTGTTCCATCCAGGATCAAATGTTCACCCCAACCTGGCGTGATCGATAATAATTCGCACATAGGCCATTGCATGTCATTTGATAGTCTTCAAAGGACCTAGAATTTCACTTCAAGACAACGACCGACCGACGACGACAATCATGGCCTGGATACGTTTCAGAAAAAGCCTTAGCATGCAGGTGTCTGGTGCCTAGGGGAAGAAGCACCTTGCATACCACACCGTCATGGATTGCATCTCGTATCGAAGCGGTGCGGTGGTGCTGTTATAACAACGTTGCCATCTTTACCGTACCGCACTGCATCAATGCCGAACCGACCGACTTCAGCACAATTCTGCCCCCCTGGCTCTTAACCATAACCCTTTTTTTTCCAGTATCTTTTCTCTTTCGTCGTCTGTCCAAGTGGTTGGTTACCTCACCCGTTTTAATATACACTAGCTAGCAACGTGTAGAACCAAACCAAGTTTTTAGACAGGTTTTTCAGTTTGTTGTTGTTTTTGCAGTATTTTTTTAGCTCCACAACTTCAAGTTAAGTTAACTTAAAAAAGAAAAACAACAAAAAAAAAACTCGTATCGTTCGGTTGGTTTGGTTCGCGTGTTTTGTTGTGCTTTGCTCAGTGCATGCATCCAAAACATTAAAATAGAACGAAATGCGAAACGACTCAAACGAATGAAAACGAAACGAAAAAACCCACAAGAGACCGACCGAGCAAGGGAGGGCATCAGCTCAGCGCACCAACAACAAAATCCATAAAAGATATGTGAACAAAAAAAAAAAGAATTAAAATTATAAGAAAGCAAAATGGAAAAAAAAAATTAGAAAACAAGAAAAAGTGGAATATAATGAAATATGTTACATACACACTCACCAACAACGGCAGCGACGACGACGAATCGCCAGCCAACAAAGCAGTGGAATATCGATCTGAATGCAGTTTGTCCATGAGCGGATTTGATAGATTAATTAAATCGCTAGCTTAATATAGAAAATACTGGCTGACATTTTTAAAACAAAACAAATCATGAAAAATAATTTTGTTCAGAGTTTTGACTTCTTTCTCAAAACTCTGCTTTTGTATTTGCATAATAAATTAAGACGTCATAAGAACGAAGATGTTGAAACTTAGAAAATACGGTTACATCTGTTCTATGCGAAGTAATTAAATATCATCCAATTAAAAGCTCAAGTAACCTGAACTTCAAGATGGGGTTCGCCCAGGTACGACGGTTAGCTCATGAGTAAGATGCTGTAGTAACCTTGTTATAGGATCTGTCAGAATCTAAATGATAAGCCGTACATGTTGGAAACGCATCTTCCGAATCTTGCGTTAAAGTCAACAAGAATGATCTTCACGTCGTCGCTTCGTACTTCGGGCACATATCATACGTTGTCTCCAGGAGATCGTAGAATGCTTCTTTGGTTGAGTCATCTCTCTCTTCATGGGGGGTGTGAACACAGATCAGCGTAATGTTCTTAAATTTGCCTTTGATGCGGATTGCGACTAGGTACTCGCTTACAATTCGGAAGCCCAAGACTTCTTGACTAAGTCTTACCCTTATCACAAAACCGCAACCAAAAAGTCGCTGACCTTGCTCCTTGAAGCACCCGCCGTAGTAGATGTCACACGATTTCAGTCTCCGTAAGCGCTCTTCATCCCATGGCACTTCCTGGATGGCTGTTGTGCAGATCCGAAATTCATTGTCCTTGTTTCGTTTGCTGGGGTCGCCAACTTTAAAATCATCCACATCCGAGGCTTGATGTTGTTTCGGAACAAACTTTTTTTACGTGGTAGGGAAGTTACCCCAACCCCCCGACGCACAACCACTGACCTGGAGGACCAGATCCTTCGTATAACTCCAAGGGTAGGGAGCCGGATAAACTGCTCCTTATAGGCCTGAGCTACGAATATGTCGTAGTAGCCCATATAAGGTGTTCACTAAGTAGTTCAACCTAACTGGAACTGTAGACGCCACCGTTGATCCCATTCCATCTGGGGAATTCGTCCGCTGCCTCCCCCCTCTCTCGTTGGCTGTCCACAACAGCTTTCCACGGGGATTAAAACCCCGTCTCCAGCTGAGATACTAGACACCCGATGTTCACCACTAGGAGGTGAGAGTAGGAGTTGGTAGACAGAGGTGGGTTTTGAGAAAAACCTGTGGACGCTTGTGTCCTCTTGAATGCACATAACTACCATTTTGAACAGCTTTTATTTGATACTTAATTTATAATATTATTATTGTTAAAAAAATGCAACCGAAAAAGTGTTTTTTACCCATAGCAACCTGAAAAAACCTTGTTCGGCGATCTTAATGTTAAGACTAATGCTAGGACTTGGCATATCATTTTATCAACAGCCGCTATGAGATAGGTAAACTCACAGTCGCCTCCCTGATTATGAGTAAGTTTATTTTTTGTTAACATGTATATTTTTTTTTGGATAAGAACCAAGCCAATCCAAGGAAGCCTACACGTCAAAAATACCATCTTGGGCAAAATACAGCATGACCAACTTAGCTGGTACTGTCATGTACATAGCAGATGCCATGAGAACCCAGTTCAAAAGGCAATAGCACAAGACGTTCCAACATTATCGCGGAAGAAAGGCGGGCGCAAAAACTCCTGGATGAAACAAATGCAATGACACCTGCATTTAGTTAGCCTCAGACATGGAACAATCCAAAACCGGGGGGCCTGTCGACGTTTTCTGAGGTCAACCCGGCAAACCCTACAAGTGGAACCTTATAGGTGAAGCAGTTAATTGGGAGTGTTGTGGTCCCCCTCGAGATCATGACAATCGCCGGCTAAATGAAGAAGAAGTATATTTTTTGGGCCGTGATTCTCGGAAAATTTTGATAAGTCTGATCAATCACATTTTTTTCAGGTCCAACAATGGTCATATTGGCTCCCGGAAATCACGCCAGAAGAAATTACGCCAGAATTTTTTTTTTGGAAAAAAACGCCAGAAAATTTTTTCTGCTTCAAATTGGAAAAAGAAGCAGAGTCTTTTGTAGAAAATAAGCCAGAAACCTTGGAAATTGTGCCAGACAGAAATGGAAAAAAAGCATGAAAGCAAAATGGAAATTTGGCCAGAAAATCAGTTACATATTCTGGCCTGATTTCCTTAAACAAATTTGGAAAAAATCCCAAAAAATATTTTCATTTACTACAAACAAGATAGTTTCAGCACAAACGAAAACAGCAGCCGCTAGGATAAAGAAGAAGCGGAGAAACATCCGGGAGACACAAAAGAAGGAGATGTAATTTTAAGTATATGTGTTATATGTCAGGTCCTTCCATCAAACATTGTGATGTTGATGTTGCCATGCAGACACATGAAAATATACTCTTAGTGCAACTTAAAATTGCAAGCACAAGCAGTTGCAGATTCACACGAAAACTACAAATGCCCATGCTGCCGAGAAATCGTAGCAGACACGTTGCAAGCTTACAGCCGTCATATTTTTTGATTCATTAAATTAATAGCTATTGAAGGTATCTATTGAATATTAATACCTGCTGTTCATGATTTTATTTCCTTAAAATAGGAATTAGGAATTTAAAATTTTGAAAAAATGTACATAAATACTTAGGTAAAAATTATTTTGACATTTGGTGCATTAAAAAAAAAACATAACTAAGCAAATCCTAAGTGTTCCTATTTTGTGGCCTCACCTAGTAATCAAACAAAAATAATGAAATAATAGTTTCTCTTTCTCTATAGGTAGTTGCTTTTTGTAGTTTTATTTTCGAAAATGAACTAACCTCTTCCACTCCTGTATTTATTTTTTGATAACTGGGTGGCAAATGGGCAATATATTCATGACGGCATGGTAAGCAAAACACGCACACAAGTTCTCTGGAGCGCACAAAGAGATACAGCTAGTGCTAGTCGGTCGTTCGTAATCTAGTACCTACCTACCAATTCTTATTCGTATATTTTAGCTCGTATCTTAGAGCTGCAATAGCAAAATCAGAAACTATAGCCCGTCATCATCAGAGCTAGCGCTTAACCTCAACATTTTGGTTGGTAAGTAGGTAGGTAGGTAGAATAGGTATATAGGTACATATTTGAATCCAGTATGATTCAAAAATTCAAATTCTCCCATCGTCAATTTTTCGTTTTCTTAACAAAAATTTCTCATTGCGTATACGAAACGTTGAATTCGTTCGTATCTTAGTCCAATGGAAATACTTATAAGTTATAAGAGTAAAGATACGTGAATCCACCAGGTTATGTTAAATACTCTGTGTGGCGGCATATATACTATACATACATATATACCTACCTACATACATATGTTTGCATATATAGTTATATATATAGGTAGGTATAGGAATCATACACTATACTTTTCGGTAGATATACATTCAGTATGTAGTTCGAATCGTTCTTTTTTGTTGTATCTTTTGTTTGAAAAATAATACATACTGCTGCAGCTGTGTGAGGTCTTCGTTTTGCCTCTTTAGAAATAACAATTTTTTCCAGTCTTTCTTATTTTTGTTCTTTTCTTTTTTGTTCGTAAACACGTATTTTGCCATCAGAGAGACTATTTCGGAAGGGTAAATATTTTGGATAGGTACCTACGTAGAAAGAACCAAGAGCCGTCAATGACGAAATAACATAACAATGTGTCGAAAATGGCAGCCTGAAAATATTGACTAACCTCAGATTAAGTCCAAAGAGTAGTTTTGTTATCTTTAACAGAGTTGGATGTTTGATTATATTCAAAGAACACTTTGACCAGTTGCTTGTGAGAGGGCTTTTGGTGACAGTGCTTTGAAGTTTGATCAGCTCAGCAGCAAGGCGTCTGTCAGCTTCAACAGCTTTATTAGACTTGAGTTAAAATTAAGCTATTTTAACTTGGTCCAGGTCAACTGGACGGAATTGTTGGCCTACGATTACTTAGGTTGAACAGTGAAGTCTTCTTGACAGCTGAATTCCATTCTAGGAATCATTTTCCTATATCCATTCAGCGTCGACTTCCGTGAAGAAAAACAAACTAGTTTTCGACAAGGCACTTGTTAGTTTAACATAGATTCTGGCAAAGGGCTAGAACAAGGACCTTGGCGATTATGAACCCTTTTGCTTCGTGGAGCAAAAAAAAAGTTGGCTTATGTGGGACTTGATCTTGCGATCTTCTGCTTGTTAGTCCGATGCGCTACTCACTGGTTTAATTCGCTATACAAAAATTCAATGTCGAAAGTGAATAAGTATTATAACGTTTAATACTATTACAAATACATACAGAATAGAACAGGATTTTATTTACTTGCTTTTTAGGTAGAACAACTTACGCCCATGTTGTGCAATTCGATCGAAAGTCAATTGAAATCACTTTTCAAAATCACGTGAAATGAAATTGCATGTTCTACATTTCGATCGATTTCGAAAAATTCAAAATTGCTTCGAACTGTCAAAACTGAAAGACCATCCATTTTTATTTTGTTTCTAAAGTGAAATTACTGCGCTTTGGGTATGGATGCAATATTATTGGCAATTTCAAGTGAAAAAAAAGAAGGGGAATTCCAAGGAAAAATTAATTAGAAGACAAATTTTGCGAGACGAATCAAATACATTAAATTTACTTGAAATAATGTGAGTGCATGCATATATGAATTGTTCTGATAAATAAAGTAAATTCTTGACTTTTTTTTTAAGTTCTCAAAATGAAATGGAGAAATTGGCATACAATAACTCGGTGTGAGATTTGTATTCACTTAAGAAACCCCGCGTAAAATAAGGATGTTTCTCCATGCCTTTAAGGAATACCTTCTCTTGTCGTATGTTCTTATGTTTTCCCCTAACAAAAAAAAAAAACAATAAATAAGTACTAAAAACGACAACAAAAATAATTTTTTCTTACATTTAGCACAAAGACGAAGACATACGCATACGCAAGCTAACAGCAACTGTACCAATTTCACAGACAATTCACAGAACATAAACAAAGTGATTTGAATGCGTTCACAAAAGGAATAAAACGAAATACAGAACACCCATTTTAATTTTCGAAATTCCAATTCAAAATAACGAATTGTGGAATACCCCAATTCACTTACGCCATGTGATTTCTTAATAAATGAACATGAACATGGGCGTTAGAACAGGTTTTTCCTCACTGAACAATCCTATCTTCTTCTTCTTTTAACCGGCGATTGTGATGATCACGAGGGGGGACTACAACTCTCCCACTCAACTGCTTCACCTAAGGTTCCACTTGTGGGGTTCGACAAGCTGACCTCAGAAATCGTCGACAGGCCTCCCGGTTTTGGATTGTTCCATGTTTGAGGTCAAATAAATGCAGATGTCGTTCCATTTGTATCATCCAGGAGTTTTTGCACTTGCCTTTCTTCCGCGAAAGTGTTGGAACGTCTTGTGCTATTGACTTTTGAACTGGGTTCTCATAGCATCTTCTTTGTACATGACAGTACCAGCTAAGTTGGTCATGCTGTATTTAGTGCAAGATGGTATTTTTGACGTGTAGGCTTCCTCGGATTCTCTTACCTTTGTTTTAACTTGCTCGTACATCTCTATGACCATCCGCACGTAGACTCCCGGAACTCCTCGTTTCCTAAGTGCAACCCATATCACAACCAATAATATAGGTAAAGATGTCTCACACCCATAGTACAAAGTGTGATATAAAATAGAAAACAAAGGATAATGAAAGAGAGAAAAAAGTGTCGCAGGGTACTGAAAATGCATGGTCCTTTTAAAATTTTTGTTTTTGGTGTACCTACAAAAGACATTCCTGATGGGGTACCGAAACATTTCAACGAGTGTTTGACAAGTTTCCATCGTCAAAATTTTTGATACTGAAGTCCAGCAGTGATTGCCAAGTATCTGACAAGTTCTCCTCGTCTAGATTTTTCGTACTGAAAACTTACTAGAGCCTTGCCCAAACTAGATAGAAACTTGGAATTTTTCTACCTGGGCTGCGGTTCTACTGCGATGTTCCCTTGGCCGTACCTGTCCAGTAACCAGTTCAGGGCCTGTACCTTCCAGTAAGATCTATAAATCTTTTTGCAAATCTGTCAAGAATCATGCCTTCTATATCATCTCTCTATTTCCTTCTTCACATGCTTCAGTAGCTCCATATGACTTCTTTTTCATAAAGCCTGTGCTCTGCTCGTGTAGAATTGGTTTTTTGTAGTGTCGATTCGTAAGCTTCACGTTTTGCTCCCATGTGCTTGCCAGCACTTATATAGTTAAATCAAGGATTTAGTTGCCTATTTTCTTTTCAAGTGTGTTCGCTGGTATATTCAAAAAAAGTAATAAGTAATTAAGTTATTTCGTATTAAATCTTGATTTTTCCTTATCTAATGGCTACATCTGTTTTTTGAATTTAAGGACATCAGCGAAGAGGTACTCTTTCTGTTTAAATTCATACTCATGCGTGGTCATAAATCATTTCCCTTTATTACTTGCTTTCAATATTGTCATCTTTAGATTAGAGCTTTCATCCTGCTGCTCTGTAACTTAATCACCCTTCCTGATATATTTCTTTATTCCCTTTTTTCATATTTTCGTTCAAAAAGGAAGATAAACAAATGGGGGTTCTGACCAAGACTTCGAACTAAAATTTTACGATATGGAAATTTTGTCTGTGCTTTTTATTTACCATTTTACACTCAAGTTCTTTTGTGATTAATTGCCAATAGAAAACTATTACACACATAGAGAAACTCGCACCCCAGCCGCTTTCTTTTACTGATGTTACCCACTCCTTTCCTTAAGGAAACACAAAAATCTACATCCCAATGCCAGTATTGATAAAAGTGAACCCACCTTCGACTCTTCAGTTGCTTTTTTATTTTGCTTTCAGTGTTTACCCCCATTAAATGTCTGTTTTCCCCCCATGTTATTTCAAACACAGCAGAAGGCAACGGTTTTCACTTAAGTTATGCCTAGTACAAGTTATTTTCGTTATACAGGTGCAACCCTCTATACTATAATACATTCTACGATACGCACTCTGAAATCGAATCCTTTGGCTCTGTCGCTGCCGCCACCATCGACCGCCAACGTCGGGCCGGCCACCAAGTCGTCGTCGTCGTCGTAAGGGAGGAAGCTATAGCTAGAATATTCACCCTTATTCTGTCCTCATGTAGCATAAGAAAAAGTTTCTGTACTTTATGCGATGTTACCCATAGCAGTACGAACGTACGAGCGTACCCCTTTTGTTATGTTTGGTGCACGAGCGTAAACCCTCTTTGTCTCCATTTTTTTTTTATTTATTTCGTACCATATGGATAAATTGGAATTTAAAATTTATAACATTTCTTTAGTGATAACGTAAGAAAAGAGAGATAGAGAGAGCGAGAGAAAGGAGCTGGATTCATAGAAGAACCCACGTGGATGGAAGATATGGATGTGGAGTGGATCGACGATACGAAGGAACTTTATGTATGGAATTTAATTCAATAGAACTCTGCTTTTAGTTATGCAAAAGACTTAAAGGAGGGAGTAGAAGAGTTTGACAAAAATGGCAATGAAATGTCTTTACAAAATTTATGAAAATTTCTTCTATACATAGAAAATAAATTGAAAAAGATGCTTTTATATTTTTGTTTGAATGTCGTGCAATGTACAAGTAGGTACGTTTGTTAAATCATGAATTTGATATTTAAATTTGAAATGAGGTGTTTGGTCTGGTCAATGCCTGTCAGTTTTATTTACTTTATTTAGATTTTGTCTATGTACTAATAGAAAGTTTTAAAATGAATATAATCTTAATTTAATGATTAACATAAGGTAGATGACTTTGCTATGTTTTGTAGTAGGTTTCTAAATATTTAAGTCATTAATTTAAGTAGTTTGATGACTAATTTATTTCATGAAAGTGAAAAGACTTACAGTTATATATTTTTCAAAAACACTTTTTCAGTACTTTTAAAAGTGGCGCCCAACGTAACTTAATCATTACTTGGCTTTAAGGAATTTTGTTTCATTAGTTTTTATTTTTTGTTGTTGTTATTCTTGTTTCATGAATTGTGCGATGATGTGAAATCTATGTTCATTTTACTATCAAAAATCTGAAATAGCCTAGTAAACGTACAATTAATGCATAGGTTGTCTGCATTTAAACAAATTCAAACAACATTATTCATATTTTTAAGTCATAAAATAAATTAATGGTTAAATATTTCTATTACGGTTCTTATCTAAATCTTATTAAAGAAAATACATTTTTCTAGAGTTGAAAAGTGGCGCCCAACGTTAAGTAATGTATCGATTTTTTATTTGTATTCGTAAATTAATAACAAATTAGTATCTTAAAGAAAGTAATTATAAAATTAAAATAGTGTAGGGATTAACTTTTCTGTTTTGGGAATATCATTTTTGTACTTGATGTGTTTGGTTTTTATTATAACATACAAAAAAAATCAACATCAGGCGACACACAAGGTAGTCACATTGGTCCCCTTTTTTTTGTTAATTTTAAATGATGTTGAGCTTACTTTAGTAGGATCTGACCTCGAGATTTACGCTGTTGACATGCTAGTACAGTAACTATATACATTCACGTGTGTGTCAAATCTGGGTTTTCTGATTTTTCGCTGAGTTGTTCAAGATATTGGCATAGTAGACTAAGTTTCCGACCTTGAGCGGCGACCGCTTCATGGTCAAAAATCAAAAAAACGCGATTTTTTCGCGATTTTTTGAGTTATTGGCGATTTTAGTCCTAAAGAAGTAATTTTAAATAAAAACATTGTTCTATGATTTCAAAGTAACCTACTTTGCTCCAATTTATAAACCATCTCCGTAGAACGAATGGTGTCCAAAATACAGCATTTCAAAATTTAGCAATAAAAAAAATATGACAAGTAGTAAAACAGTATAATGTAAAATAAAGAATGGTTGACATAAATGCATGAAGGCACTGGAGCATGTAGGTTGAGCCAAAATAATAGGACAATCATACCGGAAGGGGGGTCTATATACCCCGGTTAAGATAGGAGGGGCAATAATCTAAAAAAAATGACTTAAGGTAGAAACAACACTATTGAAAAACAATGGTAAGACCCACAATATTCTCCTATAGCTTATCTTGAGCCCAGAAACCCATTCTTGAATTTTATTTTTAAATAAAGTTATTTAAATCGATAGTTTTTGAGAAAATTATTTCCAAACTCAAAATATTGAAAAAGAAATTTGCTCCAATGATCCTGTTTTACTAAATAAATAGTAGAAAATTTCTTTTCAGAATGTTGAGTTTGGAAATTAATTTCTCAAAAACTATCGATGTAAATAACTTAATTAAAAAGAAAATTCAAGAATGGGTTTCTACAAACCGACTTAAATAATTTCCTAACATGGTGCCATCATAATTTTCTTGAACTTAACGTCAGTAAGTGTCAAGTCATTACCTTTTCTCGAAAATGAATAATGAACAAGTCTCGGTTGTCACATCTATTCGTGACTTAGGAGTTATTTGTGACAATCAGCTAAATTGTTGAGCTCATTATGATTCTATTATTAACAGGGCTAATTCAACTCTAGAATTCGTCAAACGGTGGTCCAAGGAATTCTCAAACCCCAACGCACAAAATCCTTATACGTTTCTTTTATACGCCCTCTGCTTGAATATGCCTCTCCCGTCTGGTCACCTTATCATCATGTCCACATGCAGCGCATTGAAGCCGTTCAGCGCAGATTTATAAGATTTTCCTTGCGCGGCTTCGGATGGGACGACCCATTCAGACTCCCACCTTACGAAAACCTTCTTAAACTGATAAATTTACAGACATTAAGAGTACGTCGAGATAATGCTGACCTTCTTTTTTTATACCAGTTATTAACTGGAGGTATTGACTGCGTAGACTTGCTTCGCAAAGTAAAGCAGAACACAAACCAATCGCGTCTTAGATCTACACCACTCTTCCGGATACCCCTTCACCTAACCGAGTACGGCCAAAATGAACCACTTACAAGAATGCTCAGAAGTGCTAACAACTCAACCATTTTTGATTTAAGTATTTCAAAAACTGCCCTAAAGAATGCTCTCCAATAATTATCCCTTCAATTCCCGACCCAGCCTTCCTCACAAATCTATTATTACTATTATTATTTATTTATTATTAATCTAGTTTTTAGAACTTTTTGTTTAGTTTAAGTTACATGCTTGAATTAAGTTTAAATAAATAAATTAGAAATACAAAATGGCGCCCAACGTTGAACACCTATATTGATAAAATAAATATTCTAAGAATATGGACGAAAAACATCATTCAATCCAGACGGGCAGAGACAGTAGATAAAGCTACCTATAAGGTCATTGTAATGATAAAATATGAATACGATAAGAAAAGGTTGATTTCATCGATTTAAATTAGATCTTTTTATGGCCAACAGTTTATCCAACCAAAATATCTTTGTTACTTATACTATATATTTTTAGGTCATTGTGATTTCTTCTTTTAAAAATAGTCAAGTAAATATATCTACAATTAACCTAGCAGACATTTGGTTTAGATTATAAGAACCTAAAATAAACTAGAACCCAGCCAACTCATGACACATTTTTTAAGTTTGATATTTTAAGAACTTGACTTGTATATTATTTCTAAGAAGCCACTTGATAAAACACTTTTCAATTTTAAAAACCTACTTACACTCTGAATGGAGACTTATAATGTAAGTATCTACATATCTACACATCATATAAGGGTTCTGTCTTTATGGAAGTTAGGTATCTTTATGTTGCTACCTTATGTCAATCACAGATGACTTTAATGTAAATAATACACAAAAAGTGTTTGGCAAATCCTCTAGTTCTTCAATTTTCACACATGGACTTCTCATCAAGAAACTTGAAACTTATGAAATACTCTAAAGCTGAAGAGAGCATAATATTACTTTTTTCATTGCTCAAATTCAACTCATAAGTGTTTGTTTTTTTTTTTGTTGCCAAAATTTGCATTTTTTTCTTTCTACGAAAACTAAAAACGAACATTTCAGGATTCTTTTGCACCCACTCTTGGGTTTTGGATATGAGAGTCAAGGCAGCAGCAGCAGCATTTCAGGACACAAAAAAGGAAAAAATGTTTTTTTCTCATAGAACCTAAATTATGCCTGCTCGTTGTGTATTTGAAGGAAGAACGAGGTACCTGTTAAGAAAATCAACAAAAAAAAGAAGAATTCATTTTTTTTTCTAAGCCCCAGGACCTGCCAGTCCTTCATCAAAGTTTTTTATTGTTTTCATTTCTGATTTTTTTTTCTTCTTATGCTTTATTTCGACAGAAAAGAAACCCTCCTAAGGACAGAGGAGGACTGGAGAAAGAGAAAACATAATAATAATATAGAAAAAAAGGTTCCCCCTTTCATGGAATAAACTGAGAGCAAAAAAAAAAAAAAACAACAAAACATACACATCCTGCTGCACACATGCATTTTGGTATTCAGACGAAGATTCCTTAAGATGGTACCTCTCAAAATCGGGACCGGGATTGAGACTTGGGATCAATTGAATACTACGAAGTAGGACAAAAGGATTCCCGCTGTTTCTACCTACCTTCGCATAATACCAGATCATACACCATCATTAAATGGACGAAGACGACGACGATGACTACGACGCCGCCATCAGTTTCTTCTTCCTTCTTCTCATTTACCCTATCCACATACAAGATATAACTTGCAGCTTCGCAACTTCTTTGACATTCGTTCATTTCAAAACCAGCACACCAAAATCTACCTAGACTTGTTTTGGTTTTTTTATTCGGCTCAGTTTTTTCTGAGAAAACGACGAAATCTCTTTTTTTGTTGTTGAATATTTTGTTTTGTGATGATGACGATGGTGCATGCTGGTGATCCTTTCGTTTGGTACCTATATCGTTGATGTCGTTGTCAGTATCATCTCTTACAGGAGCGGCCTGAAGGTGGGTTAAATTTTCAGAGTTCAATAATTTAGCCAGTTTTAAATAAAAAGAACGATAGGTAGTCGTAAGAAGAATGCATGCATGCTTCACAGATTTAATATGTAAACACAAGCACACATACACTATCTCCAAGGGATATCACCATCGCCATGTCCATATATCGCTTTGGTTTCGGAGGGCTTGTATATCCGATTAAGTTTTTCGTTGGGCGCCATTTTTTTAACTTTTATATCTTCATTTTGAAGATTTCCGTTAAAGATTCTAAAGCGAAAGGAAGATCTACATACGAGTATATAAATACAAAACTGTAATAAACTAACACTAAGATAAATCTAGAAAAACTTCGATTGCGATTCTAGTGCGAGTATGTTGATGCAACTTGCCATAATCATCATGCATTCTAAAGCCTAGCTCGCTACTCATGTAAAACGAATAATCCGATATAAACAAATGACACAATCAAATAATAAAAGAACTATTTCGGTTTGCTTTTAGTTCTGCATTAAGATATTTTACGCACGAAATTGATTATTTGGAGAAGGTTCAACTTTTGTTTGCACACAACTTATAACCTCGACCATGAGAAATCATAAATGAACTATGTCGGTGTATTTTTGTTCTGCATTAAGCCTAGTACGCTGCTTATGGTCTCCAACAAGACAACGAAACGCTTACGAAAACAAAGCGGACAAATATTCATTGCACACTTATGCAACTTATAACCTGGCTCATGTGAAAAAAGGGAATTTCGTGTTTGTTGTTTCTTTTATGGTGGATTTACATGTTTCTTCGTCTGACTCCTGCTCAAAAAAGGGGATGCAAAATTAAAATTTACATTTGTTGGATAGAGAGGGAACACCAAAATGCAGAAGATCTTTCTACAAGCAGATTATAGGAAGTGTATGGCATAGGAAGTGTATGGTAGATATGAAGACGAACATGTTCATCTTCTTGATGGTTCTCTTTCGCACGCTCGGAGTTTTGGCATACATCTGTCCCACTCTACTTTTCTTCATATTTGTAGACGAAGATACATGCAAATCCAGCATTAGTACAGCATAACGTTCTGTATTATTTATTTCAATAAATAAAACTCTCTAATTGTGTTTTCACGAGTATTTCGCTGTCTGGTTGGAGAATGTAAAACAGTTTTGTTCCGCATAATTTTTTCGAACTCCAATTTTTTTTTTGAAAATCAATTATATTCATTCCTACTTTAATAACAACAGGTGTTATTTTGTGCCCTTTATGAAAACTTAAAAATAATGGTGTTGTTGTTGAATTTAATATGGAATTTATTTTTAAACTAACATAAGGCGCACGAAAACACACCTTATATTGAATTAAATACTTTTGGAATGCAAACATAAATGGTGTTTATGAGACGATCTTAGCATCCAAAAGTGACAATGTCTGGCCTTAGTTTTCATTTTCATAAGAAACGTCCCTGTTTATTTTTCATTTTCGTCTTCTTCATTGACTTTACACCACCACATAGTGGTGCATGCAGACTACTCGTATTCGTTTTGTGTTTATTGTAGTTGTTACTCAGCCCAGAGATATTTGCTTTGAGTTTGAACTTACATCCGTTGAATCAACGGTCTTTATACGCATTTTACGTTTCGGTCGGATCAAAGGGTAAGTAAAGTCTAAGCACTTTAGTGTGCACGTGAAAATTCAAGGAATATATTCTTTTAGAGAATATTTTATACACAAAAAAAAAAAATAGGAAAGAAAGGAAAGACTAAGATCCATGGAAAAGGTCTTATCGAAGGTTTATAATTTACTTAAGGGTGATCTGATCATAGTGCAGGATGGTAAATTGTAGGTCCTAGTCCTATATCAAAGCTGGTCATTCTAACCGAATGATTAGATGATGAATTGGAGAATTTTAGTTTATCGACTAGAGTAGTGTTGTACCTACCTATGGGTAGATAGATAAAGAAAGATGAACAATAACAATATCGTGATGCATCGTGAGAAATAAAAACTTTTATATTTTTAGCACCCAGCTTTAGATTTAAACAATAGGTACCTAGGTAAGCGGATAAATAATTATGATCATCGTTATTTTATGAAGGTAGGTGGTATACCTATGTATGTTGAGTCAAGGTTTAGGTCTATAAAATCGTTATGACTTCTTAATGTTCCTTTTTCATTTTGAGGGGATATTTACGAATGATTTGGGGATACGAATTGGTTCAACTGGGAGCTTTTCAATATGGAATGCATAGTGCTAAAATTTGATCTCTGTGTGCTGGTTGTAACTGGGTTCTCATTGCTTGCATACAAAAAGTGATTATTGTATTAGGGTTTTTTGAGTCATGAGCCTTAGTAAGTACCTATCTAAACCTGCGAGATAAATATCTGTGTAGGTATGTAAATATATATTACTGTAAACACATGAATTTATCCAAAATCTAGAGTTAACAGACAAAACATAAGATTTACCTACAAAAAATCCTGTCAAAAGTCTGAAATATTCTTATGATATATTTCACTCAGGACTTAAGTCTAGTACTCCGCTTATGCGCAACGAAAAATCCTAGGCAGAATTTACAAAACGAAATCGTAAAAAAAAATTTCGTTTTGCTTTTTGTTTTGCAGTACGCTATTACGACGAAAGAAATTGATGATAAAGCCAAGTACATACTTGTGAATCATTTCACGAGTTCATTCAAATTTGCCTTTTTTGTTAATTTGAGAACTTGCTCGTGAAGCCGTGTGGATAACAAAGTGGAGAGTTTTCTTAACGTGGAAGTATGTACTTGGCTTTATACCTACCAGTTTAAGTAAACTACGCTGCTGATAAAAAACGTAATTTCTTGTGGTCTCCAAGAAGACAGTGAAATGTTTACGAAAACACGGCGGAAAAATATTCATGGAGAATTTCACAAATTTTCAAATAAATGAAACAAAAACAAATCAAATGCTTTATGCTTTAATGAAAGAAACAACAAATAAATACACGAACAAACCCAAAAACCATATTTCCACACACTATTAATAGTCCGGGCAGTTAATTCTGTATGAAAAGAAAGTGGAGACTTCGGAAAACAATCTGATATAATCATCAGTTTCAATGGTCGAACAGCGTACCGCAGAATGAAAAGCACAACGAAATTTTTTGTTTATGGTTTCGTCATGTCATTTTGTTATGGAATTTTTCGATTCGGATCAGCACGAGTAACCTCGCTCCACTTAAAACAGAAGTAGTTTATCTTGAAGCTGAACGAAGCGCATTGAAAAAAGCATAATTTTGACAGCGAATAACATTTTTTTTTATAATTAACACGCACTCAAGGGATTATGAATACCCTTTAAATGATGGTTTAACACAGTGCGAGCATTTAGGACCAGTAGGAGGATTGAGTAAGAGAAACCGATTTACATTCGTCTTAAATGTCTGTACATTGAAATGGGGAGGAAAAATAGAGTCGGTTAAGGAATTCTTCATTCGTGTCGTACGGCAAAAAAAAAAAATCTCTGTACTTGACTGTACGTCCTAAATTTGGCTCAAGGGTATATCGATGCGCATTCCCAGCGGCACGAGTATTACGGTCAAAATTTTTTTAATGGGGGAATGCAACTCGCTATTTCACTAGAACATTATTTAAGGAAGTAGCAATAAAATAGAGATAGGCAAGAGACGTTTCGACGATGTTCCAACGAAACAATTGTTTCGGAAATTGCTCTGTCACCAATCAGCCTCAAAGCTCTTCTCTGAATTCTGTCTAGTAGGTGCAAAGATGTTTTTGATGCACCAGACCAGATATGAGAGTTGTATTCCAGTTTTGGACGTATGTAGGACTTATAAATTGTGGCCAGATCAGAGGGGGGAAAAAAGTTTTTACATCGTCTTAGGAAACCTAAGCGTTTGGCTTTATTTTAAGTATTATCTAATATGTGGTCATTCCACAAAAGGTTGTCAGTAATACACATACCAAGAATTGACAGCTTTTCTGTTTCCACGATGCAAGCGCCATCCATGAACAATGGTATTGGGGGAATATTCCACTTTGAGGACAAACAACAGCTCTGAGTCTTAGAAGCATTAAATTAAACGATGCTATTTAAATCAGAATTGAATGAGCTCAACATATATATCCGTTGCAGTTCCACATTCGAAGAACAAGGAATTGAATCAGGAAATGAATATGAAAAGCTGAGGGTGCTGTCATCAGCAAAACAGTTAAGTGGATTATTAGTTTCGGAAAAATGAGAAAAAGAGTCGGAGACGAAACAGAGCCTTGACGGACACCAGCATTTTATTTACGAACTTCAGACTTAAAGCCATCCAAAACAACTTAAATTGAACGGTAATTACTAATCCAACGAATAAGAGATACATCAATACCAAACGCACTCATTTTTGATAAAAGAGCAGGATACCAAACTCTATCGAATGCCTTAGAAATATCAAGCGCAATAATCTTACTTTCACTAAAACGATGTAAGGATTGGTTCCACTTTATCAGTGAGATATGCCATCAAATCACTCTTATAACTGTTATAGGACGTCTATAACTGCTATAAATTGGCTTGTCTCGATTAGGGCCCAGTTATAGCTATCATTGGAAACCATCATTGAAAAAGTAAGCTGTTTATTTTGAGACCCATGATAACCAAAATATGAGTATGAGTACAAAAGTCTGGCAGGTTTCTTTTTCAGCCTTTTGCTGGGGTTTGAAAATAGCCACTTTCATTTTTTTTTTTAATAAATTAAATAATACATATACTAGAGTGTTTCAAAACAATAAAGTACCTTCGAAACAGACTCAAAAGTTTTGTTTTGTCAAAAAAAAAAAAAAAAAAATGTAAAATTTTTAGCTCATATAACGTTTAGACCTGCCTCATCGCACTTTTCGTTTTTGCATACGATTTGTATGGGAAATATACAAGTTCTTACATATGAATTTTTTACATAAATTCCATGTTTCCAAATCATGAGCATAACTTTAACTTAAACGTTCTACAAAAAAGGTCTTAACATATTTTATCGTTAAATCAACCGTTTCAAACTTACAGCCTCTCAAAAAAAATCAAATACAATACAAAATTAACATAAAATTACATTTTCTTGTATTTAAGGTATTATCTTCACTATTATCACTCTTATCAAAACCTTTTCTGTAGAGGTCAAAATTTCCTTTCGCACATTGCCCTTTACTCTAGTTATAACAATATATTATACGAATTATTCGTTTAATATATTTTCTGTTGAAAATCATTTAAAATCGCATAATTATTTTAAAAAAATATAAAAAACGTTTCAAAGCTGCAGTTCATTTGATAATTGACATGTTATTAATATACAGGGTGATTTGTATCAGGTGCACCAAAAAGCTGTAACGAGTAGGTTGGATTAAGAGAAGAAAAAAATCGTATGGGAGGGGGGTCTATTTCCCTCCATTTAGGCGGGAGGGGCAATTTTCTAAAAAACAGAAAAAAAATATTTAAAAACAACGGTTAAACTTGCGTTGCCAAAAATTATGCTTAATTACATAAAATTTTGAAAAGAATTAGTTTGAAATTACAAAATTTATTTTTTTCAAAATTTCAAGTTTTAAAATTAATATTTTAAAAACTATTCTCAAACGCAACTTAATTTAAAATAGAAATTAAAGAAGATAATACTGGCTTTCCAAAAAGGTATGGCAGGGCAACGCAAGTTTTACCGTTGTTTTTAAATATTTTTTTTCTGTTTTAAGGCAATTTTTTTGAAAATTGCCCCTCCCGCCTAAATGGAGGGAAATAGACCCTCCTCCCATACAATTTTTTTCTTGTCTTAATCCAACCTACTCGTTACAGGTTTTTGGTGCAAATCACCCTGTATATTAATAACATGTCAATTATCAAATCAACTGCAGCTGAGTAACGTTTTTTATATTTTTTTTTAAATAATTATTCGATTTTCAATGATTTTCAACAAAAAATATATTATACGAATAATTCGTGTAATATATTGTTATAACTAGAGTAAAGGGCACTATGAGAAAGGAAATTTTGACCTCTACAGAAAAGGTCTTGGGTAATTTTTGATAAGAGTGATAATAGTGAAGAAGTTAATTTTTTATTGTATTTGATTTTTTTTGAGAGGCTGTAACTTTGAAACGGTTGATTTAACGATAAAATATGTTAAGACCTTTTTTGTAGAGCGTTAAATTTCCTATAAGAAAAAGTTATGCTCATGATTTGGAAACATGGAATTCTAAAGATAAAAAATCATATGTAAGAACTTGTGTATTTCCCATACAAATCGTATGGAAAAACGAAAAGTGCGATGAAGCATGTCTAAACGCTAATATTATGAGCTAAAATTTTTACAGTTGTGTTTTTTTGACAAAACGAAACTTTTGAGCCTGTTTCGATGAAAATCAAAAATAAAAAAAAATAATTTGAAACACTCTAATATATACCGTGATGATCTGTCATTTTATTTAAGTCCAAACATCATAATCTTGTCAATCCGATTGATGGAAGTCAATCGATTTTTTTTAGAGACTTAGTTTTGTTGAATTTTTTTGTTTTTTTATAATTCTCCAAGAAAAAGACGGTAAGGTCCTCTTAAAAAGCTTATATTTTGAGTTATATTGGTCGGGTTGTCATAAGGTTATGACGTTTGGACTTAAAAAAATAACGGAGCATCTCGGTATATATTTTTTTAAATTTATTAAAGTGGTAATAGGCTCTGACAACAAAAATTGGAAAATCACTATTTTCAAACCCGCCCCGCCAAAGGCTGAAAAAGAAACCTGCCAGACTTTTGTTTTCGATAGCACGATATATGCACCTACAAACCCTCATACTCATGTTTTGGTTATCAATCCACTCCCAAAATTTGCAGTGGGCTCTTAGTCTTTAAATAGGTAGGTACATACATATATTCGGACAGAGTCAATAACCTTTTTCGAATGTTCATTTCTTCATTAACCCAAATTTAGCTTCGATGTCATTTCCTTTGAGTACGAAAGCAGTTTCAATTGACGTCTGGTAGAATCAAAAACATGTTGTGAGCATCATAATATTATCAGTTATCACGAGTATGGTTTCTCTTATCAACACCGATTGGTTTGATAAGATTTATTTTATATTCAACAAATAAACATTTTAAGATTCATCTTTTTTTTTTTTGTACCTAATTCAAAAGTTTTTTATAAGATGTGATATTTTGTTGCACAATGACGACCAGTTGAATAAATAAAACTTGGGTTTCCCGCCGACACAACTTAAATTATGCATCCATATAATAATATTCTAAGAAATCTACAACCAGCTTCATATTTGTGTGATGTAAGCTTTTAGTTTAGATTGCTATAAATTCAAGATAAATATATTTTTTTTTAAAACTGCTTTATTTCTATCTAGTAGCTAAACAACAACCGACTGACAGACGTAACCAAAGTGATGATAACCTCCAATTCCCCACTCTATTTAGATTCAACTTAATCTCAAGTTTATTTCTTATCTGAATTAACTCACAACTCACATGATTGTAAATATTGTACAATTTAGAATGAATAAGTATATCTATATATGTTCGTTTTTATCTATGTACCTAGTATGTAAATATATTTAACCTCTGGTGCATATACTTAAAGCTCAACCAAGTGCACTATGCATTACATAATCATCGTTTGTCTTACTTCAAGTTTATTTTGAATTAAAAAAGATACAAAATAAAAAAAACTCAGACTCAAATAACAACTGGGTCCTCTGTAAATTTCTTCACACAGGAAGTCGTTTCGTCCTGATCAGACATATCCTGTGATCTTAAATCAGTTGTTCTAGCAGCGTTCGAAGGTGTTCAGGGATTTCCGTTATAAGATGAGTGTGTTCCCAACAACGAGGTGGTGGGTATCTATGTATCTTAAGCGTTGCCGCAACTACCTATACAAAAAAATTAAAAACAAAAAAATAGTAACATCTAGCACGGCGCGACGATGTGTAACCGCTTTTTTGTGCAGAGTTGTCATTGTCATAATCACACACATTTGTAATTGAAAGGATCGCTCCACATTCTTTAACCATAATCGGCGGTTGGCCTTCATTTGGCTTCGCTGACTCTATATAGCAGGCTGGTACTTTGGCAGCGGAGATGCTTGCTTTAGCTTCATAATACAAGGGCATCGTTTCACTAGGAATTCCATATTCAAACATGAAATAAATAAGCCCACGATGACATCGCACTGAAGTAGAGAAGGGGAAAGCACAAGAGAGTATAGAGTATTCTACTACTCCTACTCCCTTCCTGCTAGGGCTACCATCGCGGCAATTTGAAGTTTAAGTTTAATTTTATACATAGGGAATTTATAAAAACTGTTAGTTAAACATTTGGAACTGCTTCAGAAGAGATTTCGAAAAGGATTAAGCTTTTAAAAAAATGTTTTTGCTTTTATTATACAAATAATTTCAAAAAGATGATAAATTGAGGGCTAGGTTTTTAGAGCGAGATAATTTTCATTCGGGTTAAAAGCCAAGTCTGTTGTTGAAAAATCATTTTCAGTCAAGTTAAATACCGAATTAACTCAACAAATTTCTAGGGTTAACTTAGGTATAAATTGAACAGGAATTCCTGACACAGCATCTTTCAAATATGTATTGAAATCGAAGTGCAACACTATGAAAGGATGATTTTCAAACAACTGCCCTCTTGTGAAAACTGAGCTCCGTGCTCCGAACATTTTCGGTAGCATAATGACCTATACAAGGTGGCACAATCGTCATCACCCTATCAGATGCTATAACTTTAGAAAACGGTGACAAATGTCAATTCTACTCTGGCATTTTTAAAGTAAACATCTAAAATACACGTTAAAAAGCCATGAACCGCTGTATTCTCCTGAAAAACTTTTTATAACTAAAGCCAGAACCAACGCACGCTAGACACAACGTACCAGACAAATTTGGTTCTACAGATGAGAGATTGAATAATTGATCGGTGGTGTTGGGGCAGCATGAATGTTGACGCAGATTTCCTGGTTGTCCGACACAATCGTCATCACCCTATCGGATGCTATAACTTTAGAAAACGGTGACAAATGTCAATTCTACTCTGGCAGCGTGAATGTTGAAGCAGATTTCCTGGTTGTCCGACACCAACTGGGAAAAAACTACAACGTTTATTCGTTCTTGCTGGTCCCAGAGCAGCCGTTCTACTATGTAAAGTGCAGTTGTGGATGTTCAGAGAACCCCGGATTATCGACTAGACGACGACTTTCCACGCAATTGGACATCAATCGGCGGGCCTTAAAGATAATTCTGTTTAAAGACTTGAAGATTCCACACTGGATCATCTGTTAACTGTTGACCATCAAGCACTGTAACCGAGTGTAGCGTCTGACAACTTTTTTGCCACCTGAGAAAAATGTCCACCTGACTGGTAACCAAAATTAATTATGTCCTTGTATTTTTGATCTTTGTTTTTTTTTTTTTTTTTTTGATGCTTAATTCGCTTAACTTTTCAATTCAAAAATAGTAGTTTTCATTGAATCCTCTAATGCGACCTTCTTTTTCGACTGATATCGTTTTTCAAAACAAAAAAAATTCCAGAGGTAACCCTACTCCTCTTCTCACTACTTCTCTTTCTATTTTTCTCTATAAAATGCCAGGAAAAAAAATAAAATGCAAAACTGGAAATAAAAAAACCCAGTTTGTTTACAATTGTTTGAACATTCCTTTTTTGTACGAAATTATTGGATTGGCTGACGGGGTAGGGTAAAAAGGGATGGAATTTCCCTCACTGCTATTGCTATAGCAAAGCATTTCACTAAGATTTCTTATAGCTGAATTCTCTTCCATCGTCTTCGTCATCAACAAAAGAATGCCAGAGAGAGAGCTGAACAGATGAATTCCCCTTTTTGGGTTAGAAGTATACCGATAGGCAGTAAATTTGTGTTAGGCAGCACTCACACTACTGCACATTGAAAAATACATTTTACACTGCTCTGAGATATATTTCCATCAAGTTTCACAATCGTCTATCCATAGGATGAATATATCAGATACTTGGTACTTTTTGGTGTTGGTCGCGCCATAAGGAATCATAATCTTCGACGCAGCTACTTTGCCAAGCCGATTCAGGGCACTTTTTGGAGCGAATACGCCCCATAAAGCAGCCAGTTTCTTATGTATGAAAAGACCCAGGAAGATTTTCTGAATATTTGATGGAGCGGCGCTCCATGAAGTGCCGAGATATGTCAAACTTAAGGCGGCATTAATGTGCTTCGGATACTTTTTGGGCACTTGGAACGGGGATACAGATCGTCACATAAAGTTCCAAGTATTTGAACACAGAGTGCTGCTGTGAGAAAAAGTAATACTTTTTGGGGCGCATTCAGTACATTCGAGGCAGCAATTTTGTATGCGAGTACGGCGAACGCCTTCCACTCGGCACTGTTGAATTGATGGCCCGAGTGTACCGTTGTCTATATGTCACACTGGTATAGCAAGTATACCAGTGGTGAGTGAGCGAGCGTGAGTATGAGAGTTGCTATGTGCAGGGTCGTTTTGACAGTTTTCTGGGATATGAAGGCGTAAGATTTAAAGCACTTAAAGGGCTGTAGAAAATTTACCTAGAAACCAAATTTCGAAAGAAAGTCAATTTTATGAAAACTTTAATTTTTTCGTACCTATGTTAACTTAATAGTCCCCTAACTGACTCTAAAACGGAATTTAAAAAAAAAATAAAGAAAGTGTCTTAAGGGTGTTCAGTGTTTTTTAGGCGGAATTTCGGAATAAAAGAGTAGTGTGACCAGGAGCTTTTGGCAGACTAAGCTTTGTTGCTCCAGGCTTCACCTTAACCATATTCCCTTCATTAATATCTTATCATATAGCTCCTTAGCTAACCATCGCATCGCCTGGTTATCCTTTTGTTTTCATTGTTTTTTTGTAAAAGCCTGTAATAAGTCTAGGTATGTACCTATATGGTTTTGTATTTTTTTTTCTTTCTTAGGTTGGTAGTATCAATTTGTATGAAGGAACTTAGACATCAAGCTTCTTTTTTAACTTCTTAGTGATTTCTTGTCCAAACTGATTTCAAACTGCCTACATACATATTTCATACTGACTCTTGCCAAGTAAAAAATATTCTTCTGCAGTCATTAGGGCGCCATTTTGTGTCATCTTAAAGATAAATTCAACCCTGTCGTGTGGTGTGTATGGATATATTCAGTATTCGTCTATAGATACGGTTGATGGTCGCTCTGGCTCGCTGCTCTGTGCGATAGAGGTATATGTACACCAACTTTATATCTATATATGTAGCTTCCTACTCGTATCTCACCATCTATACTATGTCGCAGGCTATGTGCACTGGCTTTGACTCTGCTTGAGCTGGCTCTGGCTGGCTGATGATGGTGTTGCCTGCCGCTTTATCTGCTTAAATTTTTAGGTAGATGTTCTCAAACATCCGCACATACGATAGATCTGCTGCTGTTGCTGCAGCTTTGTGTTTGCAATTCGCATAGCTATATCGTCTGACGTCTTGCCCGGTCCGGCCTGGCCTGGCTCGTTTGTCCGTCCCCGTCACCCGTCCATACGTCCGTTCGTCTCCATAATGCAGCTAAAATAATTATGTGTGCATTGTGTGTGCAATGTGCAGTGCATAGGTACACAACACACATAGATAGATATTTAGCCATGTAGTGTCGAACATAATCAGCAACAGCGCCACACATATCTCGCCTCCCCCCCTCCTCAAACTCCATCACAAAACTCTTGCCCCTTCCATCCGTCCATCTCCTTTGCTCGGTCAGTTCCTGCTTAAATTTATATTGGAAACCAAAGGCAATATACCTAGGCATAGATACATAAATGCGTGCATTTAGCCGGATCCAGATTCAGTGTATCCAAGCAAGCAAGCATCCATCCCCAAAAGTCACACGCACACGCACCTTGTGTGCAACAGCAGCAGCATGTTTTTTTTTTTTTGCAAGGTGTGTGTGCATGCTAAAAATGCAACGCATCAATATTGGTGCGTGAAAAACCGAAAAATCGCACAAAAAACTGTTAAATGAAAAACGAAACAAAAACCGCCTGCAAACAACAAAAAAGAAAGAGAACGAACGAATAAAATAAAATGATGGCGGTGAACGCAACACGCACATGCAATTTTGCCCACGCATCCCATTGGAGACGACCGCTATACGACCATCTTCATATCAGACCACCAGAACTCCCTCCTATGCCTTCTCGCCATCCTCTAGGTTATCCCGAGGAGATCGATAAGTGGGTTTCCACTGCGGTTTTTTTTTTTTATTTTAGAAAAATGAAAAAGAACAAGCCCGCAGCGCGGAGATAAGACCGGACCGGAAAACCACCGAGAGGACGCGGCTGACCGAACGCCACGCCATCTGGTGTATATTATCTAACATAATACGTACGGAGGCTTGGAACGGGATTTCTTGTCAATAAGTCGTAGAAAACACCTGATCCCTAAACGCACAATGCAAACACATTATTACGTGACCAAGATTTCCGTCCTTGGGGGTTGCTGTTGCTGTAGCTTGCAATAAGGTAGAGTCTTTCTATTATGCTGGGATATGTTAAGTAAGACCGACCACAACAAGAAGAAGAGTTCCCCCAGAAGGAGTAACCTAGGTACATACATATATTATGTTGGTTCATGTGTCCAAGATGTCACATACAAGACACAAGGTATCGAGGGATCAAAAATGTTGTATTTGTATTATGAAATACGAGGAAGACGGAAGACGGGCTACGAATATGCGGGAGAATGAGGGGTTTTTCATTTGGCTTTAACTGTGAATTCAAAAGTAGGTATAAGTTTTGTAGGATAGGAAGTATGGCCTGGTCAGGACATTCAAGAAATAGGTATAGGTACCTATATACTCTTGTTCAACTATAGTATAGAGCGCCCAAGGGGGTATGAAAAGTTTTCATCATCTTGGACAGATGGAATGGCATCATCGAGTGCTTCTCTGGTGTTGGGGGAGGGTTGATGATAAGAGCTCGACACAGCGGAGTGGTCCATGCGAAACGAATCTTTAATGTAGAATGTAGGTAAAGAGCTTTGGTAAGAGCTGGGAGGTATGTGTGATGGAGGTGGGTCGAAGTGGAATTAATCATCAAAGTTTGGGTAATATTGATGGACATTCTGGGGACGGTTTTTCATGTCTTTAATGGTGTTCTAGTTATGTCTTGAAAATTTGTTTGTATTGGAATCTCGTGACTTTATTTTTCACGGTGCATTTGAATAACAAAGCTTTCCACCTAAAATATTGTGCCAGAGGTTGGTTTTCAAATAAACGAAAAAAATTCAGTTAACCTGGCTTATAATCACTTCACTTAAAAGCACATGCCGTTTTCAATATCAAATTAGATACTAGTGGAAAATTCAATTTGTTATTATCACTTTAAAGGACACCCCAAAGACCCCGCTTATAATGCAATTTTATGGTAGCATATAATATATCTTCTATTCTTACATTTTTGATCGCTTATGTAGCTTGTCACACGTTCTCATTAAGTTATAGAACTTTGCCATATTGGAAACAACCATCAACTTACACTTAAAGTTATATTTCCACTTGTGATCTTCATGTGACTTTAAGCTGGTTTAACTGTATTATTTTACTATTTATATGGACAGGCTTACGATGGCAGATGTCTACTTTTTGCATAAATCACGTCTTTAAAGAATACAAATGCCATGAATATTTTGTTCTGCTTAAAGTAAATTAGGTACTCTTAAATTTCGTGAATTTAAGAAAAACTGCTTACTGGGTGTTTCAGAATCTTCCTCTGAAAGAGACTTTATTTGTATTTTTTATTTTGTTGAACATCAGAAACGATATAAACAACGAGAATATGAGGTTGCTCCCGCTCAAAAAGGTGTGATATTTGCAGGAAAAATCAAAAACGTGCAAGAAAGTGCATTATTCACTCATTATTTTTTGTTATTTTCCTACATAACTTTGGAAATATGCATCTTAGGATAAAAATAACAAGACAAAATTTGTTTGCTATAAAATTCTCCATAAGATGACATTTATATCAAACTTTCTGCCGTTGTAGTTTTGTTGCTATACAGCATTAAAGTCAGAAAGAAGCTGTAAAAACAGAGTAGTTTTAAAGCGCTAAACTGACAGATAAGAAATGGTCCAATTCTACTATAAATGTGAACCAAAGTACTCTAGAGCCTCGGTTCCCAAACTGTGTTCCGCGGAATCCTGGGGTTCCGCCGAAGAGTTCTCAGGGTTCCGCAACTTTCTCAAAGCACAAACAGTAAAAACACAAAAATATTTTTTTTTAGTACCGTGAAACGGGGGGACTTTGTCGCATTTAAGAAAAAGAATAACTTTTGTAGATTTTTTTTACAGAGTAAAGATTTTTTTCGTTAATTTTAGGCAAATCAGTTATAGCTAGTTTTATTTTTGAAATTTAAATTGGCTGGCCAAAGTTATTCTGCAGTTTCGGGTCACTTTGGGGGCAAAAAACATATTCCTTATTATCTCATGGCTAATCTATCAATGATGCCTTACTAATTGATAACAGAGATATTTTTTTATATTGCTAATTTCACTGGAAAAATATTAAGAGAATCAATCTTTCTCTGCTCTTTTGCAGCCTTATTAGGAGATTGTACTTATAATCTTCGTACGCCTATTTTATGACAAGTTTTCTTATAATTTTGATGCATTTTGTTCATAATTTGTCATAGCCAAAGTCACTCAAAATGAAGGCCAATTCAATCCCATCATATGTCATTTTTATAAAAGGCATTCACCGATAGTTTTTTGTTTTATTTTTACATTAACAAAGTGAAGCAAATTCGATTTGCATGATATTCCACATAACCGCGTAAAAATTATTTTGTCTGTAGTATTTTCACAGCATATTGAAACCTTTCAGCATTTGTTGGTGTTTCTTAAGGTTTTTTAATAAAAATTATTTAGTTTAACATTTTTCTTACTTTATCCTAATGAAACTATTAAATCATTTTTAATTTATCAAATTATACATTGTTAGAAAAAAAGCTGAAAAGATTAGAAAAGTTTTTTTTTAATAAAAAGAATAATAGAAAAAATGTGCATTCATTCACCAAATTCACCCACCAACCAGGACAATTTTTACCCAGCTCACGTTATGTAATCATAAAAATGTTTGACGTTTACTTTTTATCGAAGTGTGAGCTTTTCATAATTTTAAAAAAAGCAAATAAAAATGATCCAAATTCATAAGAACATTACGAGCAGACCTGTATAATTTAAGCTTAAGTACAAGTACAATTCTTTGGTACTTAAAATTTTTAAGTACAAGTACAATTCCTCGGTACTGGTACTGAAAATGTTAATTGTACTTGTAATTTTAAGTACCAAGGAATTGTACTTAAGTAGTCCTTAAGTCACAATATATTTTATTACTTTACAGCTCTGATTACGAGCCATACTCACATGAAAAAATATAAACAAAAAATGGATTTTGAAATCAATTGTGTTGTTTTTCATCTTTTGCTATGGTTAAGAGTCGGGGTTCCGAAATATATTTTGACCTTGTTAACGGTTCCAAAGCTTAAAAAGTTTTTGCACCGCGAAATTTTTGTGTCAATGGAGTGGTCAAAGTTAGACATTTAAGCTGGCGCTAATTTTTGTGCACATACTTGGAACCCTTAGCTATCGTAAAGTATCGTTACAATATTTTTTTTATTTTTTTAGTGACTTTGCAAGCGATTTTAAAAGAACAAAATTCGTATGAAAAAATGCTTAAATTAAAATAATTATTTTATTTAAATTGTTTAAAGAATTTGTTTAAGTAATAAGTTATTAGAAGAAATGGAAAGAGAACGGTAAAAGTGAATAATTTCATTTAGTATTTAATTTTAAATATGTCTAGTTGAAAGCGGTTCTTAGAATTGATGTAATAAAGATTGTTCGAACATTTTATTTTTGTTCATGTTATTTGTTTGAAATATGAAAACGCTTTTAATAATTTTGGATTGTTTATTTGTTTTAATAATCGAAAGCCAGCTAAAAAATGGTTATTATTTTTCATATGGTCTGCAGGAGTAGATTCATTTATAGTTTTATTAAAGAGTGACTTTGCTTAGTCTGATGATGAGAATGAATTTTCTCGAAACCGTTTATCTACTTATAATAAAAACTAACTTTGTACGAGAAAAAGAATTTCGTTTGTTTAATTACTAAAATTATTAAAAAAACATTTTTCATACGATTTTTGTTCTTTTAAAATCGCTTGCAAAGTCACTAAGAAAATAAACAAATATTGTAACGATACTTTACGATAGTTAAGGGTTCCAAGCATGTGTACAAAAATTATCCCCAGCTTAAATATCCAACTTTGACCACAGCAAATGTGCAGACCCAGGCGAGACATAGCAAGGATTGAGGCAACATGCACTGGACACTGGCCAATAGGAGAACATGCAGCGAAGCTTGGCATCCCCTACAATACTCACTGTCGTAGTTGTGGGGACCAACTTTCATTTCATTTCCTCTGTAAATGTCCCGCTTTGGCCAGAATGAGGCAACAATCTTTTGGGAAGCCCTTTTTTGACGACCTTAACGAACTCTCCGGAACGAAGATCAAAGATTTGACTTCTTTCCTCAATTATACGAAATGGATCTAGGATTTACTTCGGTTTCCTCTTGCACCATCTTCTTCCCCAAACTCCTATGACTGCGAGCTAGCAGAGTAATGGTTTTTGAAGGTGGCTCATGGTGCACGAGGACCGGGACGATCACACAATTAGGCCGATCTTCGCTTCAATACCAGTCAACAAGTGCCTAGGTGGCACAATGTAAATGGCTCTTAGTTGCGAATTTCGACAAGTGTTTTCCTATGTTCAAGTCCAAGAAAGTTTCAATGGATCTAGAATTAACTTCGGTTTCCTTTTGCACCATTTTCTTCCTCAAACTCCTATGACTGTGAGCTAGCAGACTACTGGTTTTTGAAGGTGGCTCATGGTGCACGAGGACCGGACGATCACACGGTTGTGCCAACCTTCGCTTCAATACCAGTCAACAAGTTGCCTAGTTGGCACAGTGTAGATGGTTTTTAGTTGCAAACTTTGGTCCTATCCGGTGTTTTTCCTATGTCCAAATCCTTAATAAGTTTCATCACATGTCTTAATCCAATAAAAGCGTCTGGTCATACAGGCGGGTGGTACTTTCTCTGGTCAACAAGTCATGTTGTGCAAACAGACGGAGGTGTACAGTGATTACCATATCCGAGTGTGCGACTAGATAATCACCCTAAGGGATCAGATCGTATGCGTCCTGGGCGAATCAGCAAATTGCTTAGCGTAGCATACTGCAGCCGAGCTAGGGCGTAGACGATGATCCGTTGGGAGATCTATCACCAAATACCCTCATTATCTTAAAAAAATGTTCTTTTAATCCACAGGTCAAACAAGTTATGGTATCAAAACGGCGCATTACAGCGTTAATTGGGTCATCGAGCGAGGATGCTTGTGACCGCCATCTCTACCTACCTTGACCACAGCATTGATGCAAACATTTCGCGGTGCACTTAATTAACATTTCCTCTCACGCCGAACTTATCACACCGATTTGAATAGGGTTTCAATATTTCATTTTGTAATTCCCTAGAGTATCTGAGTCTACATTTATATTAGAATTGGGCCAATTTTGATCTGTCAGTTTAGCGTTATAAAACTACTCTGTTTTTACAGTTTTTTTCTGATTTCAACGCTGTATAGCAACAAAACTATAACACTAGAAAGTTTTATAAAAATGTCATCTTGTGGAGAATTTTATTTACAAACAAATTTTGTTTCGATGTTTTTTTTTCCAAAGGTGCATACTTCCAAAGTTATATAGGAAAATAACAAAAAACAGGGAGTGAATGCACTTTCACACAGCTTTTTGAGCGGGAGCAATCTCATATTCTCTTTGTTTATATTATTTCTGATCGTATACTACCAAAATCTAACATACTATATGTTACATCCATGCCAAAACCTAATTTGCCTAGACTATATTTCAAGCCAGGTTGTGGAGAATAAAAAATTAAGAGTTTTCAATTCACATACAAAAGAAATTAAGACAAATCCTTTACAGATTGTTTCAGAGCCTTTTGTTAAAAAACTCTTTTTATATTATTAGTCTAAGAAAGATAGGATCGGACCAGGGACAAATTAATTCATGAAATTTTATTTCTGGCATAGACGCAGAATTTTATCCTCAACAACATATCCAAAGTCCCCCAAAATACCCGCATTGGCTTTTTGTATAGGCGCATTTTAAGAGGTGGAGAGGGCGGGGAGGTTGGAGTTTGTCAAGCTGAAAAATTTGTTGTAATACAATCTAATCATATGACACATGAATTTAGGGTGTTTTTCAACGCTGATTCTAAAGAGACCAAAACTGTAAAGATACATGTATCCTTCGGAAAGTTAATGTCATTTTTATGGAATGATCCCTTTTTTTAAAGTACAACAAGTAATATATTACCCAAAAAATTTTAAAATAATGGGATCTTAATGAAATTTGGTATAAATGTTTCATTTGGGATGTTTACTAAGAATCAAAAGAGTCCCCAAAAATATCTGTGCTGAAAGGGTGTTTTTTGAGGGCGAGATGTTAATGCGTCATTATTACCATAATATCTATGAATAAGTTTCGACACTGATGAAATTTGCTAAAGCGATTTAAATACCAGAAGACCCGTGCGAAAATTTCGCACATTCAATACCTTAGGCTTTAAATTTTCAAATAGAATGTTTGAACAAAATAAATAAATTCTTTTTATTATTGATATGAACATATTAGTTTTACAAAACCTCTTTGTAAACAATATTTGATGTAAGAATGAAATCATTTTGAGTTTTTTGTTTATCATTTTCTTTAATAGATACATATATATGTTGTTTGATTTTTGGCTCTTGAAAATGGTACGTACAGCTGTCCATGAGTAAAAACTGCATTTGGTAGTTAATACAGCTCTTTCAAATGTTTGTCATTGCAAAAGCAACAGTAGGAACTGCCTCCTAATCATGTGGAAAGGCATAGTGGGATCAGATGGAGTAAGATTTATTAGTAGTTTAATAAGCTTTTTTACTATTAAACTTAAATCTCAAAAATACATCTCTCAAAAACACAGCTAAAAATTCTTTTGGGGGCCCCAGCATTTAGCTATCTCACTGCATTCCGACCCTGTGTGAATGTACCTATTTGTGTTTTTGTAACTCGCACAATTTTGAAAAAAGCCTCACTTTTTCCTCGATATGCCCGTTCCACTATTTTTTCTTCTAAGATTTTTAATTAAAGATTTAATAAATATATGTTTCTTTCATTCATGCAATCTAGTGAAACCTAATAAATGAATTCGGCTTTTTATAATGCGAAAAAAGATTACAACAAACAACAGAAGTAGGTAACAAATATGTTTCTCCACTACTCACTCAATGTGCAAGCGAAAAAAGAGGATTATACGTTACATTCTCAATGTGTAAGCATACATTGTTCATAAATAAATAAATACAAAATAAAATTACAAAAGTAATAAATATGTTTCTTTCATTCATGCATGGTGTAACTAAAAATGTTTCTCCCCCACTCACTCAAAGTGCAGCAAAACAAAAAGAGAATTTTAAATTACAAAAGTAATACATATTTTTCTCTTTCACTCATTCCATGGGTTAAAAGTGAGGTATTCTTTATGTCAAATTTTTCATTTATTGAATTATTTGAAATTTCTGAAATTTGTAGAAAATAGTCTGGGTATAACATAAAGTTTTTGTGCAATGTCATGAGTTTGTGTAAATTCCTATTCAATGAAACCTATTTTAGTGGATTTGCCTATTTTATAAATGAGAAAAAAGGAGTTTGACAACAGAAATAATATATATGATTTCATGGTTTCCAAGTATCAAAAGATTTCATTAAAATAACTTGATCCAAAGAGTTTTTTTTACAGAGTTTATGTTTGACCTGCCATATACGGAGCAAAATGTTAGGTCTTACGAAAAATTGTATTTTCTTGTAATCGATATAGTACATATGATATATGATTTAAAGGTATTTTTTAACGCCGAATCTAATAAAAGAAAAAATATGATACAAGCACCGTAAAAAAAAGTTAGATTAATTTTGAAACAGAAATTACTGTTTTTTCCGTTAAGCAGGTCAAACATTACACCCCCAAAAAACACACTTGGACCTTAGATATTTGTACGAACTCTTTTGATCCTTGAGTGCTAATATAAATTTAATATTTTTAGCCAATTTCATAAGTGTCCGAATTTGTTCATGGGTGTTATGGTAATAATCCCTCACTTGCATCTCTCCGTCAAAAAAACACCCTTTAACCACAGATATTTTTGGGGACTCTTTTGATTCTTGGTAAGCATTTATACTAAATTTAATTAATATTCCATTATTTTAAAATGGTTTAAGGTAATATATTTGTTGTTGTACTTTAAAAAAAGTGATAATTTCATAAATAATGACATTAACTTTCCACAGGATACATGTATCTTTTCAGTTTTGGTCTCTTTAGAATCAGCGTTGAAAAGCACCCTTAAATCATATGTCATATGATTAGATTGTATTACAACACATTTTTCAGCTTGACAAACTTCCGCCTCCCTCCCCTCTCCACCTCTTAAAATGCGTCTACACAAAAAGTCAATTCAGGGATTTTGGAGGACTTTGGATATGCTGTTAAGGATAAAATTCTGCGTCGATACCAGCAATAAAATTTCATGAATTAATTTGTCCCCGGTTGCCCATATTAAATTTCCTATCTTTCCTAGACTATATGGTGTAGGAATAGTATTTTACTTCCACTCTGGTAAAATGTCAAGATTCTGTCTAGTTTGAAAAGGGCACTAGTAAGTTTTAAGTAGGGAAAATCAAGACGAAGAAAACTTGTCAAGTCTTTGCTGGTTTCTATATTGGGGAAAATTAAGACGTAGAAATCTTGTCAAATATTCGATTCAGTATTGCATACATTAGAGCACGAAATTTATTAATTGTTTTCATTTTCTACATTGTATTTCTGTATAGTGAGTTAGCCCAGTGGGAAACGCATTTGACTGAGTAAGTGGCCAGTTATAGCTATCATTGAAAACTATCATTGAAAATATTAATTGTCAATTTTGAGAGATTTTGAAGAAAAAATAAATCATTATTCTGATGCCAAAGTAATAAAAAAATCGGGTGGCACAACGGCTCATGAAGAACCAGGGCCTAGTGACTAACAACTCGCAACCATTCCTGTGTGCGCCTTTCGACAGGAATGGAAGGGACCTACAATTTTATGCCGAATCCGAACGGCTAGACGAGAAGCACTTATTCGTGACAAGTGATACTCTTGGAGGATTTGTCAATTCCCCGCAAGAGTCAGTAGCCCTGAAAAAAAAAATTCAATTTGGCACAACTTTTCTCATAAAAATGACTATTAATTTTTCAATGATGAACTACCTTACCAATGATCATTGAAAAAATTAAAAGTTACGTTTTGGGGAAGATATGGGCCAAAATGATTTTTTTTTTTTGGAGGAGAAATAATTTTGAAGTCATACGCTATCTTTCTGCATTAAAATATTTAATGATTAAACTTTCAAAGGGTCTCAAAATCAACAGCTAACTTTTTCAGTGATGGTTTCCAATGATAGCTATAACTGGCACCTAACGGAGGGTCGCAATATTAAACCTCAGATAAACAAAGCAAAGATAAAGCAGGTCTTGTAATTTTGTCTGTCCGTGTACCTACAGCCAAAAGGGTTGAATGGATTTTCTTCAAACTTGGTACATACTGTTTTTGAGCCAACACATTTTCTGATTTTTTTTTTTAACCCAAAATAACGGTGCTTGCCATACATATTGTTAGGCAAAATGGAAAATATTATTATTCTCAAAAACTGCTCCGAGTATTTTCTTAACAAAAATTCAAGTAATTACAATAAAGAAAGGATACCATTTTGTATTTTTTTTTTTCATATTTCCGACTTTATCATTATTGGATAAATCTTTTAAAATATTTTGTTTATAGGTACAGATGCTTTTAAAAAGTTTAAATAATATTGCATCTCAAAGTTTTCAAAAAAATATTTTTCTAATTTAAAAAAAAAAATCAAATTTTTTTGAATAATCGATTTTCAAAAAATGGATTCATGAAATTTTTTTGAAATTCAATTTTTATGTGTATATGTATATAAATAATTACTTTCACGTTTAAAATTTTTTCTAAATGTAATGGAAGCAAAAATATTGCTTGAAAACCCGCTCCAACAGTTTATTTTTTTTCCATAAGCTTACATTAGTTGAAGAAATCAATTGGCATCTCTTTTGTTAAGCTCAAACTATTATATATAACTTAAGATCTTGTCCATAAAGTTTAGATCTTAAAATTCCAAAATGTTGTTTTAATTCGATTTTAGAATAACATTATTGAACCAATAAGATATAACGTAAATACGTCATTGTCTAGTTACATTCTAGCTGTTAACCTTAAGAGTAAGTGCGTGCGATCCAGTCGTGCATATTATTTTTGCTCGCTTGACGAGCAAAAGGGTTCTTTATCGCCAAGTGCCTTGATCTGGCCAGAACTAACTTTTGCCCCTTCCTAGAATCTATGTTAGACTCTTCAAAAATAAATTAACTTTCCGGGCGGGTTTAAAACTGTAAACTTTTATGACTGAAGTACTAGTAGAGTGTTTTAAAACTAATTTAAGAAAAACAGTGGAGGAAAAAGTAAAACAAACCACTGTTTAAATGTATTTTGTTTGGTCTATAAAATTCCGTTTTTTTTAAACTTACCACATCAGAGTAAAAAATAAATAATTTCAATAGTTTTCAAGTAAAACAGTGGAGAAAAAAAAAACAAACGGACAAAACTTTTTAATTGTATTTATCACATTTGACTGTGAAAAAATATCGGGATTCCTCAAGAGATTTGCATATTGTATTGGTTGATTTTGAAAAAGCATTCGACAGACAACCACGAGATTTGATATAGGTTGCACTTAGGCAACGAGGAGTTCCGGAAGTCTACTTGCGGATGATGTACGAGCAAGTTAAAACAAAGGTAAGATGCCACGAAGAGTTCCCAATTAGAGTAGGTGTGCACCACTGTCCTTGGCTTTCTGCTTGACGATAAGGTGACGGACCCCAAAGTGAATCAGTTATTCTTTGCTGACGATGGAGCCATCATAAGTGAAGATCCTGTGCCCTTGCAACGTGCACTTGATGTATGGGTGGATGCTCTGGAGGGAAATGGATACCGCATTAGCGCGAAAAAGACCGAATATCTATGCTGTCCATTTTCTGATCCATACAGGCCTATTCCGGACATCTAAAAGTTTAAATATCTTGGTTCTATGATCAATAGCGAAGGATCTTCTGATGATGAAATCAAACATCGCGTAAGCGTAGGGTGGATAAAGTGGCGGGAAAACTCTGCCATCTTCTGTGATTGAAAAATGCCCCCTAAGCTGAAAAAGCGGCAGTTGTTTGTCCAGCGCTTACATATGGTTCACAGTGTTGGACAATGTACAAGAAGTATTAGAGTAAATTGACGGCAACTGAAATGAAGATGCTTCGCATGACAGCAGGAGTAACAAAGCGTGATTGAAGAAGAAGCAAGAGAATCCGAGGAAGCCTACACGTCAAAAATACCATCTTGGACAAAACACAGCATGACCAGCTTAGCTGGTACTGTCATGCTGTACAAAGAAGAGGCCATGAGAACCCAGTTCAAAAGACAATAGCACAAGACGTTCCAACACTATCGCGGAAGAAAGGCAGGCGCAAAATCTCCTGGATGAAACAAATGCAACGACACCTGCATTAAGTTCGTCTCAGACATGGAACAATCCAAAAACGGAAGGCCTGTCTGAGGTCAACCCTGCGAACCGCACAAGTGGAACCTTAGGCGAAGCAGTTGAGTGGGAGAGTTGTGGTCCCCCTCGAGATCAGGACAATCGCCGCTAAAATGAAGAAGACGATCACATTTGACTGTGTTCAACTTTACTCTGCAATTTCTACAGACTGATCTCTAACGAAATTTTTCTTGTCTGTTTCCATCATTGGTATTTCCAAAAACTTGCTCTACTTTATCCACATCGAGCATTTAAACCCTATAATTTTATGTACCTATATGATTTTCAAAATCATAAGCAATAATTTAGTGTCAAAATGTTAACTTGTTGTTCAAAATGTAATTTTGTCTCATTTTAATATGTCACGTGCAAACCTTTGCTCAGTGATTTTTCGATTTTTGTTAGGTAAATTTTTAAAAACAAATTTTTTAAAGCACAAGAGAGGAAATCTAATTTCCTACAAAAAGCTTCTAAAGTTTAATACTCAAATTCGGCTTAGTTTTCAAGTTATACCTACCAACAATATCGACAAATTACCAGTGTGCCCATTCTTCTAGAAATGCAAAGGTGAATTTAAGCGACTTTTTGATATTTCTATATTTGATATTTGACAACCAAAATTTAATGGGCGGGACTAAGTCTTAATAAGCTATGAGAAATATGAATGCACTCTTTAGATTTGGAGTATGTTGAAGCTAGAAGTTTATTTTAGAGGAATAATAAAGATAGTTTAGGTTTACTAAATGATATGTACCAAAAATTCAATCAGAAATTTAGTTTTCCATTTCACTTTGCCTCATCAAGTCATAGGAGTAAAACTGACCTTCTCTAAATTATCAAACTCCTTACTTTTCTAACTATTAAACAGATCCATTTTCTTCGTATATTATATGTTTTCATTTCCATAACCATACACATAATGAAAATTATTTTGCCAGGACACGTTTTTGAATATACTATATAAATGTATGTTATTTATAAATGTATCATATTATATAGATATTTGAAGTTTTCCAATGAAAATAGAGTGCTAACAAATAGCCTCTCTTAAAGGACTTGCCATATATTAATTAATAACTTTATGGCTCCAATCAATTTCTGCAGCACCACACCCAGCTTTATCTACGATACATAGATTCTACATTATAGAATTGAAAATGCAGCAGAATTTAATGTCTATACATATCTCCGCTTACGCAAGTTAAATTAAACAAAATTGTTTGCTAGGTAGGTAGGTATGTGTTTCACCCAAAACCAAAACTTCAAAGAATACCACCCATAAACCAACCATCATGATGATCATCAACAGCAACGAATTTTCCTTACGGTTCATTCTTATATATGTATATAAATACAAATATACGTATATATGTAAGTATGTAGGGACATCCGTGTACGCTGTTATCGTCAACTTCAATGCTAAAATCAATATGAACACATTCACGCGTATTCTTACATATATTATATATTATAAATAATAGTATATGCTAAGCTCAATGAGCAAAATACCGTATACCTATTTAAGGGAGGTAACTTTTTGTATTTATTTTCATTTTATTTATTTATTTGAAATATTTTTTTTCTCATTCAAAAACTTATATATCCTTATAGTAGGGATGCATACACACATGTGTAAATATACACAATACATATCCTTTTTTTTTTTTTAATAAAATACACGAGAATATGCATGTATTTTTAAATATAATTTCAAATTTTAAACTTGCAAAAATAATTCATTTTGTTTCGTGGACTGTGTGTGATGTTTTGCAAAGCGGATGCAAATTTTATATGGGATGAGAATGTCATTGGGCAGTTCTAGTGCGGATGCGGATGCGAGGTCGATCCGGGTAAAACTTTAAAATAAAGCTAGGTATAAAGTCTCTATTATATTTCTAAAACTACCTACATCATCAAACAGCCATTAGGTTTATGAGGTTTTGCATCATTTAACCGTTACATTTTTGTATATATTAAACATGTTATTAGTTCTATTGTTAAATATTTCTAATTCTAATAAAAGTTTTCTATTAAAAAATATACCTATAATACATACATTTTGCATACATAGGTCTGTTAGGGGTGTCTCTTAATTTTTTTTTCAGATATTCAAAATGGGTATCGTGGACCTTGTAGAGGATACCCACACACTACGTCCAGGAAATTAAAAAAAATGGTACTTCCAGGCTGCGCGGCTGTTTTTTATGTAAAAGACACGATTTTTTTGAAGTAAAAAAATTATCAAGAAATTTGCGTATCAAACGTGGTTACACCGACTTAAAAAGAGGGAACAAAATTTTAATATTCCATTTTCAGAGCCGATGGCGAAAAATTGATGATAGATTTAAATTGAAGTCTTACTTAATCGTTTCCTTACCCGTGTTGGCCTTTGAAATCGAAAATAGCTTTAAAATCAACCGAATTTTTGGGTGGGTTCAGCCATTTAAAGGCATATTTTCAAATTTTAAGGGGCAATAACTTGTGCTATTTTATTATTATCATCTAGGGAGCCAAAATAAATCTTTTTAAGTCGGTGAAACCATGTTTGATACGCAAATTTCTTGATAATTTTTTTTTACTTTAAATAAAATCGTGTTTTTTACATAAAAAAAGACAGCCGCGGGGTCTGGAAGTACCAATTTAAAAAATTTCCGGGACTTAGAAATACTTGATATTCTCTACAAGATCCACGATACCTATTTTAAATATCAGACAACAAAAATTTAAAAGAGACACCCCTAAGGTCTGTGCGTATTACCTAAATAATAAAAAAAAAATAATAAAATGCATGACTGGATCTGCATCCTACATACGAAGCACCTGGACAAAACAAAATAGCGATAAGTTTTTAATCAATTTTGGAATTATTTCGGCATTTGTTTTAATATTTCATATTTCGACTGATGATTTTTTAAGTGAACCTCTTTCTGTTAGTCTTTTGACAAAAGATCTAGAAAAGGGTGTGCTTGCCCAGTCAGGTTCAGATAAACACGTATCAGATGCCAAGAAAAGTAATAAAAGAGGACGTGATAACTCATTACTTGTTAAAAACTCTGGCCTAATATTTGGTGTGACAAAAACAGTCTTTCTCTTAACCCAGTTAAATGCCAAACTATTACTTTTTCTTGAAAACGAGTACCGAGTGCTTTTGATTATTCCATTTCACAGCACTCACTATTTCGTGTTCTAAGCTTCAAAGACCTTGGTGTTCACTTTGGTTCTAATCTAGAATTCACAGAGCATATTAATTACATTGTAAAAAAAGCAAGTTCCATGCTTGGTTTTATAAAACGGTGGGCTAAGGAATTTAACGATCCGTATGTCACCCTCTCCTTATACAATTGCTATGTACGACCCAATCTTGAGTATGCCTCACAAGGTTGGTCTCCTTTTTACGTTATTCATAAACACCGTATTGAAGCAATACAGCATAACTTCATTCGATTTGCTTTAAAGGGGTTACCCTGGACTGATCCATATAATCTGCCACCATATGAACACAGGATCCAGCTTCTGCAGGTCCAAACTTTATATCAGAGGCGGGTTAATAATGATTTAATATTTATTCATCAACTTATTACTGGTCAAATTGATGCTCCTGATTTGCTATCCTGTATTGGCTTGAACTACCGCGGGGGTTCTCACCACCTGCGAGAACTTGAACTTTTTCACGTAAATTTTCATAGAACTAATTATGGCATGCATGAACCTCTTAACCGAATGAGTAAACTCTATAATTTAAATGTTTCCTCAATTGATTTTAACATGTGTAAAATAGGACTTAAAAAGTTATTTCGAACCAGTGCTCCACTGTCGTGATCGGTTTAATTTTTTGTTTTATTCTTAATGTTGCATTTTGTTTATAAACTAAATATAACGTAAACTAAACATAATTTTGTTTATTTGATTTCATAATCCTTATTTTTTAAATAGTTTTATTTTCTTTTTTTTTCAATTTTAAATTTTTTAACTGCTTGCAATAAGCAGACCTAATCTCTTTTAACTTCCGTTGATACCTACTCGTTTCGCTGTAAGACAAGTTGCTGTGTTATTGTTAAACATAACTAAGTAACGATTTTTATATTATTATCTAACATCAAATAATTAATATAAGTGCCGATATGACTTGCAATCGTAATTGCTGTCGTACTCGGTGAAAATGGACCCCAGCGCGCGCGGTATCTGACGGCGGTGACGGTTATAAAAAAAAAAAAAAAACAAATCACGACCTGTAAATTCCAACGTGTGATTAGAAAATTACAATCACAACCTATGAACGGTTCTACAAAAAACTGTGAGTGCCTTAAATGTGATCATAAATCACAGTACGCAAAATTAATGTAGGCAACAAATCACAACTTCACAACCGCAGTTTAAAAATTAAAACGATGCAAAGCGACAAGAATTGATTAATTTTGTAAAACTGTTAACAAAATCACAACAAAATTAAGATCACAATCGAAAACTCGAGTACAATTCTCATGCTTGGGCAGGTGCTCCAATAACCCACTTGAGTCTTTTTACCCTTGAGCACAACTTTCTTTCTTTAGTCGCACTACAAGAATGTGAAATGCTTTACCCGGCACTGTTTTTCGCTGCCATTTAGATATTCAGAGGTTCAAAACCAATGTGCATCGGTACTTATCTCCTCATAAATGCTTTCCTATTTTGCTAACGCTCGCACTGTGTTCAAACATTTTAAGGGTAGTAAAAACGTGCTAAATATAAAAAAAATCACGAAAGTTCAAGGAGTTTGGATTTTCCTCACCTAAATATGAAAACATAAAAAAAAAACAAATCCCTTAGCTAAATTACAACGAATTGATAGATTTCAATTATTGATTTATGATGTTTTTAAACCGAAAATTTTGAAGTTGAGCCATCAAAAGCAAGTTTTATCTTTCCTTCATCCAAGGGCGTACGCATGATTTTGATGAGGGGGGCGGGGGCTCATTCAATAAACAATTTAGAAGATTTTTTTTGATTTTTTTCGTTAACACGAAACTGGAACAAATTTTTTTTAGCATTAAAAAATAAATAGAAAAAAAAAAATAACTATCAGTTAATTTTAATTCATTTAAAAATAAAATCTAGCTTTAAGTACTCAAGGAACTTCTGTATGTGACTTTTTTGTCTCACACCTATTTTAAAGAAAGGGGGTCATTGATGTAGGTATGTAAGATATCTGTTTAATTATTTTAATGCTAAGCGGCGACATGGGTCTTCAGCAAATCTTTCAGAACTTTTTTTACAATTTCCATCTCATTTTCCTTTACCGCTTTCCTGTTAATACTCAGCATACATAACCCTGCAAATTCAAACATTCAATAAGCTATGCTTTTTTAGTTTTTAGATGATTAAATTACTTGTATAAAATTACTAATTACTAAATTACTAATTACACAATTTTCGACCGTGATTGAACGAAGCCAAGTGTTGACTCTTCTTAACGTACTAAACGTTCTTTCGACGGAGCTTGTGGTGCAAGGTTGCACCAGGGCAGTATGCAGAGCAAGTTTTGTTGTGGAGTTAAAGTCGTCTGGACATCTTACATCTCTAGTTTTTGGAATTCTTCTGTGGATGATTTTTTGTTATTCCAAAGATAATACCACAATTCGGCCTCTAATACAAATTTGGAAGTTGTAGAACTCGGAAAAACGCTTTGATTTTTCTGTAAAATCATGTAGCTATGCACATTTTTTACATATTCGCTGGATGTAACAGAAATAACGAATATGCTGGTAAGTTTTCATCTGGGAATCTACGTTCTACATAAAAAAATCTAAGTAAGGAATCAAGATCGATCTCTTCCAAAATGCTTCTGTATTTGACGAAGGATGATTGGCGGTTTACTGTCTAAGGTTTGCAAAGTTCTACTTCAATTTCTTCTCAAATATATTTCGAATCAGCCATAAGTCCATCTATTCCTGAGTCCAAATTTGCTCTATGATCTTTTGCATGTGCTATAATTTGTTGCACATGTTTCATGCATGTGAAGAGGTCTAACTTTTTTGACTTATTACAACTGGCTCAAGATAAGCTAAGTATTTTGCTATTAGTACAAGACATATTGTAAAAAATGTTTGTGTAAAATGCAGCTGAAAAGCTATCGGTTTAGTTGTAGTTGTGTAATATTAATAATATTTTGAATTCAGGAATCAGGTTAAAATCACTGTGAATCACGATAAGATCATCATTGCGACGGAAACTGCTTTTGATACTCCCGTGCATTAGCAGATCTAGGATTTGTCTGTGATGGGGGGGGGGGGCTTGGAGATCTAGTTTGAGACACAATTGAAAATGACATCAAAGAGGTCTCGCTGTCAAAAGCGCATTATGTGTTTTGACAGTATGAGCGCTCTGGAGATCTCATTTTCGTGAACTGACCAAATCAAGTAGAGTAGGTACCTGTTTTGTTCGAAATGTCACTGCAAAACACAGACAAAAATATTTTTTCGATTGAAAAATAAAATGTCAAAACTTCAAGACTTTTAGTTGGACGTAAGACAAAGCTGCTCTAAGAAATAGCATGCGGCCTAATTCTGCAAGTGTGAATGAATTTTTGTGTATACGCTGCATACACTTTTGTATTCCTGCTCAAAAAATACATGCATATGTATTATGCATGTATGCCGATAAATTTGCACGTCACTCTAGAGTCTAGAGGGATTGCAAATATTCATTAGCTTCTGCATGATTTTCCGAGTGCACAGAGAGAACTCACGCTTGTGGAATTTGACTCCTTGAGTAGAGATTTGGTGAGTAGTTGCTTAGTCTAAAAATGTTTTGTATTAATAGTTGACTTCAACCTTGGAAATATTATGTAAGTCCCAAGATTGTCTTTGCTCTGGCTGGTCGTAAGAAACAATTCCTGTTGTAGTTTAATTTTAATTTTAAGGGCTATGTAACAGAATTTGTTCCTGTTGTATTAAACAATTATACTGAAATTTACACCTCGTTTTTCTCAAATTCTAATCGACTTTTAGTCCCAACTACATTTTCGATGTTAAATAAGCTATAAGTTTTGAGTGTACATTTCTGTTGCATTTGACTCTTCAAGCTTAAGCCCCAACTTCGGACTTTGACGGTCCCTAGAATTAAGCCCCAAACACTCTCTGAAATAAGTTCAGTTTTCAGGCCTTTGTCCCGGGCTGTTTCTTTCGTCTTAATTTTCTTGGCTTTATTTTTTGGATATAATTGTCTTTGCATTAAACATTTCCATTATTCATAGCCCCGAACTTGCTTTTTCTCCAATTCTATCAAGAAAAAAAAAATACATAACATGTAAATTCATCAACCCCAATCTCATTATTTTGTCTGATTCTCAACAAATTTAACAGCTTAAAAATATTTGAGACGAAAATAAAACTCTACACGTTGTAATGTATTGCTTTCTATATTTAAACTAATTTTAGGAATCGGTTGTAGGGGTAGCTTTAGCCCCAATAGCCACCCCCTGGAACCGCCAATGCTTTCCATCATTCAACTCACTCAACTGATGAGCTTAAAATGAGATTGTTTAGACTACGTTTCCACCAATCACTAAACCGAGATTTCGGTAATGAGATTTGTTTGGTGTTTCCACAGCACAAAATGAGGAATATCGCAAAACATTCAAATGGTGTTCCTTTTTTTTGATATGAAGTGGAAGTGAGATAGATAGTTTTTGTTTATATTTCCATCTGTCAATAAACGAAAATGGGTCGGTTCCACAATTATTCTCTGAAAACAAAGTTTGTTTGATTTGACAAACTAATGTTTCCAAGTAGATTTGAATGAGTTTTATTTGAAATCTTCATTTGAGGAGATTAAAATTTGTATGGTAAATCTTGTAGATTTCAAGGAGATTTGTGATAATCTTGCTAAATCTCGGTTTAGTGTCTGGTGGAAACGTAGTATTAGCGCCAATTTGTATGGATTAAAGGCTGCTAAAAGCTATTTTTAATACCATATATATTATTTCAGTATTGTGGGTCTGTTTTCCAGTTCTCAAACTGAATCTTTTTTCACAAATAATTGATATATCTATTTTTCAAATTTTCCATGGATTAAGCGAATTACATTTTTAGTTTACAAAGTTTATAATTTTACTAAGAATTTTAATTTGTTAAGAGAAAGGTCTCATGCGGGTGAGCTAGTTAGTAAAAAATATTGTAGATTGACCTGACAAAATAATCTTCTTTCTCTTACTCCTGGCACGCGATTATTAGACTTGCTTCTTGCGAGTTCACTTGTGTAATGATAAGCTTGAAGTTGCGTTGATATGAATTGAATCTTTTGCTGCCACAACTTTCCATGAACCCTTTTTTCAAACGATTCTTCTTCGAATACTTACCTATGCCAATGTCTGTATGTGTGGAACAAAAACGGACGTTACATATATTGAAAAAAAGTGATTACATTTGATGAAACTTACCATTTAGTACCCGTAATATTAATTTAGCCACAAATTATGAATGAAATTATTTATAAAAATTTCATATTGAAGGGTTTCCTGTAAAAAGTTTCTACTTCCAGTTACTACTACTTTTCCTTAACCTACATACATTTATGTAGGTCAGTCAAGACCATTTAGTTAAAATACATATATTATGAAAATTCACAGTTTAATCATTTAAACTGCTTCTTCTGTTTTACCCTGTCTCTTCGGTTCCGATCGTACACAGTCTTTCTGAACCGAAGGTGCTGTGCTCCGTCTTGGGCGAGGACGTCTCTCTCGACTACAGTTTAACATCAGCCCAAGACTGTCTAAATAAAGGAGAGCATCGGGCGGGATGAATCCGCTGAGACTCACACTCTCGTATTATTCTTTGTTAGAGTATAGTAAGTCCCAAAAATTAAGCTGTTTGCGGAGGACATCGATCTTGAAATGCGATCCAGAATCAGCTTTGCCCGTTGTGTAAGACATGATTGGAATAATATATCGTTTGTACTCTGATCTCTGACTCTTGTGTTCTGTGGTGTAATCCAAGGCAGCGTCGAAGGGCGTTTTTATCAAGGCGAAGGCTCCTCTAGTTCTGGTCAGAGCAGCATTAATATGTCTGTCGAAATATAAATACTGATCCAGCGTCCAACCAGTTATGTCCATGTCCATGTGGCCCTACGTTCACTAGCTTGCGCCAGTTTTTTCTTGTATCACATGAGGATCTACATAATGGAGTCGTAAACTTGTTGATTTTCAACCTCCAGTCATCACAATATCTCTGAGTCAGTCAATCTGCAAAAGAATTTTGATGAACTCGACTTTTGAGCTGTTGTGTATTGCCTGAGTAAGACTACCTATCAGTCTTTGGTGTAAACGCTGACTAGAATCGCTGACTTTACAGCTCCTTAAGCTGGAGACCATTTTTAATTTCATAGATTGCGGTATATGTTTCTTTTGACAACAAACTTTCTTCTTTTGATCATGTCATGAAGCATATTGTATAAAAGTGGTTTACTTCATGCCAAGTCACGTCAGCTCTAAATAAATATCTTCTTACCATACTCGGTGTCGAAAGCTTATTCTAAAGCAACCAGCCAGTCCACCCTCGTTGATTCTAAGATTTGTTTGATGGGACAATAGAGACCACACACACGGTTGATGTGTTCAGCCATTGTAATCTTAGTTTCATCGTCCCAAGTGTCTATTTTTAAATTTAGATTCCAATCTGCAAAATAAAAAAAAGATAACGAACCAATTAATCACACAGTTTTATCAAACAAATTGTTGTATAAAATATTGCAAATTATCAGACTTGTAATTGTAGATTTAAGCCAGATTTTTATTAGTTAAATAATAAGTTTATTTTTTTTTTTTAAATTTTGTTTGTTCGAAAGTACGATTTTGTCTGAAATTTTTCGATTTCATGAAAAATAATACAAACCAATAAAAGGATTCGGTTATAAGTATTTAAATGCAAATTTATTACAGCTTCTAACATGGCCATTTAAGAAGAAAAAAATTAACACCCAATATTTTGGCTCTGATGTTTAGCTAACCACAGTAACACCAACTTTAATGAAAACCCTTACCCCCAGTTTCTCAGAGGAAGTTTAAACTTAAGTTTAAACGAACCTTAAAGTAAGTTTAAATTTTTGGTTTAACTCGTCCGGTTTCACAGTGAAATTTGATCTTCAGTTCAGTTGAACGTCGTTAGATCGGCAAAAATACGATAACTTTGGCGCCAAAAATGAATAATGGTTTTATGTAGAAGGGAAAGGGTCAAAAACAAGCATTTTTGACTATCTCTATCTCACCCCGTTTAGGAGGTAGAGCCATTTTAGAAAAAAATTACTTAAAAATGAAAAAATTAAAAAACAACGACAACATTTACAATAAATTAACATACTGGTTTTGAAAGTCAGAAATCTGTTCTTTGATCCTAAAGTTAAATTGAATTATTCATGCCAACAGTTTTCGAAACTCAAACGTTTGTTAATAAAAAATAAAAAAAAAGTTTAGACCATTTTTTTTTTCAAAACTATGAAATAAACTGTTAAATTGGCTTCTAGTGGTCAATGCTTATATTAATTCTGAATCGAACACAAAAGACTGAATGGCTTTATGTTTTCGAGTTTTTGAGAAAATTGAATATTACTAAAAGTACTTTTTTTATGATAAGGGTATTCATGCAACGTCGTAAGTTTACAAATTTTGTAAAATGATAAGTTTACATAAAAGTTTGCGTGAACGACCTTTTTATTCATTTGGTTAAATGCTGTGTAATTGAATCAGCTGTTCGTTCGTAAGGGTATTCATGCAACGTCGTAAGTTTACAAATTTTGTAAAATGATAAGTTTACATAAAAGTTTGCGTGAACGACCTTTTTATTCATTTGGTTAAATGCTGTGTAATTGAATCAGCTGTTCGTGTTTTTAATGGGTAAGAGTAACTCTGTTGGAATATATATTTTTTTTAGCTCAGAATTTATTTATTATAGAATTTTAGTACCTCGTAATTTATTTTGGAAAATCGGTAGAGCCGTTTTTAAAATAAATTAATTTTTGTATATTCGTTATATGACAGGTACCGTTATTTTTTGAGCTAAAATCAAATGTCAATTTCCCCTCTAGGGAATCCCATAAGAACCTTAAGTCCAAAGATTCAAGAAAATCGCTTCAGCCGTTTAGGCTGCAGGTCGAGGTACAGACAGAATTGCGAGACCCACTTTTTCACGTTCTCTATCATCGTAATGTTAGGCAAAATTATTATCTCGATTTTTTTTTTGCACGAATCCTTAACTTGCCCTACTACGTATATCGCAAGTAAAAATAGTTAAAGTAATTTTCAATTTTCTCAAAAACTAGAAGACATCAAACCACTCGGTTTTTTGTGTTCGATTAAGAACTGATATAAGCATTGACTACTTAAATCCAATTTAGCACTTCATTTCACAATTTAAAAAAAAAAAACTGGTCTAAACTATTTTTTTATCAAAATTTTGAGTTTGCATGCAAATTTTTCGAAAACTATTCACATGAATAATTTAATTTAAATTAAGGATTAAAGAACATATTTTTGGATTTTAAAACCGGTGAAGAATTTCATTATAAGTGTTGCCGTTTTTTTTTTTTTTTAATATTTTTTTTTTAACTTGAAGTCATTTTTTCTCTTAAATGCCCCTACATCCTAAACGGGTAGAGATAGTAAAAAATGCTTGTGTTTGACCCTTCTACAAAAAAACGTTATCAATTTTTGGCGCTAAAGTTATGGTACTCTCCCCAGCATCCGTTTTTAAGTTGAACCAAAATGCAGAAAGTCTTCAAAACAAGTAAGATAAAATATCAAAAGTATTAGTTGAGTATATCCAGAGTTAACTGGATAAATTTGGTGAGTTAAGTCGGGTTAAACTTTATACCCCGCACTGAAAACTCCACTTTTTCCACAAACATTTTACTCTATAACACTTTTGCTGGTGAATATTTGAAATAGAAAATTTTCGGTTCAATTTAGCTGCATACTAGGCTTTAAGCATACAATTTGCATATCCCTTTGCCTTCCCAAGGCCGTATCCAGAGAAATATTTTAGAGTCTGAAATGAAAAATAAAAAAAAAATTGTTTGTATTATAATTTTGTAATTTTGATTATGAGGTTCCTTGCTATATGCATAAGTGACTCGAAGGTACATACTCTCTATTTAAGTGTAACTTTGTGGGAAACATTACTTCAATAATGTTAAAAAGCAATATGAATGTTTTTTAATAATACAAATTCTATATACTACTGACATACATCAGCCAAGTAGAAGACTTAGCATTATTTAATTGGACTTGTTCAATTATTGATTCAATATAGCTTTTAACGGCCTTTAGTCCATACAAATTGGCATTTCGTCCCGGCGTTCTCACTTGGACTCTTCAGTTGACAGTGCAGGCCTTGTCAAGACGCAATTAAGTTCAGTCCAGCTGCCGGGACGAAACGCCAATTTGTATGGACTAAAGGCCGTTAAAAGCTATATTGAATCAATAATTGAACAAGTCCACTTAAATAATGCTAAGTCTTCTACATGGCTGATGTATTTCAGTAGTATATAGAATTTGTATTATAAAAAAACACTCATATGTAAACAATGCCAGGCCACGGGTAACAAAATTTCCAACCATTCTTGATTAGAAATTCTAATTGGGTTGGATATAGTTCACAATTGATTTTCGCTGTAAAATTGATGTAATCTGGACTGAACTTAATAAAACTTGCGTCTTGACAAGGCCCTCACTGTCAACTGAAGAGTCCAAGTGAGAACGCCGGGACGAAACGTTAAAAAGCAATGACTATCATTAATTACACAATCCCACAAAATAAATAAATTTGTTTTGAAATTAAACACTACTTTTTTGAGGGTATTTGATGCGCTGATTTTAAATTAAAAAAAAATAGTATAGATAAAGGCATCTAGAAGTCATCGCGTGACCCTACTTAATTTTCAAAAAATCACTGCCAACAGAGAACGGTTATGGTGCTTCCCATGTCCAGTAAAAACATTGTAAATAACAAAAATGTTGGGAAAAATTTTATCATTGAAGCGAAAAAATTAAAAGAAATTTCTTTGTCCAAACTATCAGTTGCTGAATCAAGTTAAACGCAATAAATTACCAGGAACACAGACGGTATCTAACTTATTAGAGATTTAACTGTGCTGACAAATTTATTAGGTAGTAGGTAGTAAGTAGGAGTTAGAATGATTTTTTTGTAACACATCAGACGCATGTGTTCACCCGCATGGCTACGGCTCATGGCCAACGCTCATCTTTTTCATTAAAAAACATTTTCTTTTATTTTAGTCAAAAATTGGTCAGCAGAGTCTAAAGCGTTCGTAATAAAGGTGTGTCCTTTGGATAGGAGAGGGGGAGAAAATTAATTGTAGTACACAACTTTTAAAACTTACACATACATACATATATGAGGTTCATTTTTATTACCTTTTAACATGAAATAACTAATTTCGGGAACTTTTGAAGACTTCAACGAACATTTTTTACAACAAATGGCCGTTGAATGCTTAATACACAAAGAAATTAACGGACAAATTTGACTGTAGGCCAACCTAATCGACACTGACAATCTCTTCCTCGTCCTGTCAATAAAGTTGAAAATTTTAAAATTCCAAACAATTTCTATGGCTAAAAAAGTTATTGGCTTCGAAAGTTAAAAAATGTGTGTAGTAGTGCAAAGTTATTCTCCTTAGAAAGAAAATAAGATTCTCAACTAAGCTCGACTATGCTGAAATGTCTATCAATTACTTTTTAGCTTTACCTACATGGAATCAGATGTGGGAAACATTATACTTAAATAAATGGAAATTTACGGGATTCTGACTAATTAAGACTATAATTAATAAACTTAATAGTAAACAAAGTTAAACAAGGTTAGCAAGTGGAAAAAAGAAACACAATCTATAACCTATCCCATATTTATTCTAATTTCTTTGACTATTCTTTAGACATTAAATATTAAACCCAAACAAAAAATTTCAAGAACTATTTTCACATGAATAAAGAATTTTTTTTAATTAAAAAAAAATGCCTTAAAGTTCAAATATGTGAATTTTGTCTGTCTCAAATATTTGTGTAAAGTGATGCGAAATTCCTCCAGTGTCATACCTATACCGTCACGCTCTGGTTTTCATCTCTGTCAGCACAAATAAACTTTTCTTGATGAATCTTACAGAGAAAACATTTTAAAACTTTTCCTCGTGAACCTAAGCTCTGATTCGTACCTATACCAAGTATTTTTTTTTTTGGGAAATTCTCTCATCACCCGCTCAACCTCAATTCACATATTTGTTTGACTTTGAAGTTCTCAAGTTTGATTTTTAGCCAAAAACTCCTCTAGAACTCTGAAGGGTCAAGTGCTTAAGGGGTTTCCCTTTAGCCAGTTCATATTCACACAGCCTTAGCTCTTTTATCGTGTGTGTTGTGTGCGAGTGCTTATATATGGAGACAATAATATAGTTTGTTTACCCAACTATACACGAATATGGCTAAGCAAAGAGGATGACAACAACAACAACAACAACAACAACAATATGACCATATTGTTTGTTTCTAAATATTGACCAAGCATTTCTGCTGACACGGCTCGACAGACCGACCATGTATGCAAAGCAAAGCAAAGCAGGTGTTTCTTGCCCCCATCGTCAATGTTGGAACTCTGAGTTTGTTTATCATCGGCCACCCTCTTAAATTTTTCACATTTTAATATTTCGATTTCGAGCTTCAGCTTCAGAACAAAAATAACAAACCAAAAACAGAAAAAAAAAATGAAACAAATTGGCATTTTTTTCTAATTACAAAACATTCAACAATATTCCCACTATGCTACTTCTAGAACAGCCAGCAGCTATCCCCGCATGTTTCTTCAATTTCCATTCTTTCCCTTGCAACTTCTGATTTTATATTTTACTTGTGCTCTGCGAAAGAAACGAATTTTTCAAACATCCCCTTCTTAAAGCTAAAAATTTTCTAAAATATACGCTAAATTCTTTTCATCGTGGCTCTTCCTCTTTAAAGATAAAAAAAATACATATATATATTATATCAGGCAAATGAAAAAAAAAACTTGAATGAAAATTCCAAACTCAACCCAAAATCTAGTGCCAGCGGTATGATGGTGGCGGTGGTGGCGGGTCGAGCCAGCGTAGCTCTGTACTGCTGCATATCCATCCACCACCACCATATAAGAGCCAAAAGACTCGAGCTCTGGAGCAGGGGATGCCATGCGAAGGCGAACGAATGTGCTGCTTCGAGAATACGTACAGAAATAATTTCGCCTTGCCATCAGAGTGAGCCCCTGCCCGGTTCTGCCCCACTCAGCCCAACTCTGAGCTCTTCCATACTCTTACGTCCTTCCTCCTGTGCTCCTTACGGGCTTCCGTCCACATATAAATTTAATGTATGTATGTGCGTACGTTTGTGTTTCTTAAAGCCATTCTCCTTGTGCTTGCGAAACGATAGAAGCTATAGGTCATATGGTTGCCAAGTTCGGTGACAACTGAAAAGCATTGGCATTTGAACGATATTTTATAAAACTTTATCTGATATAAAATACATTTTAAGAAAAACGAAAATCTTAATCGAGGAAATCCTATCCAACGCCTTAAAATACGTTAAAATACTACTCCTAAATCCTAGTTGTATGCTGCTGATGTGAAACGAAAAATCCCATGGCAAATTAATGACAGAACGAAATCATAAACGAAAAATTTCGTTCTGCTTTTCTTTTTTCAGTACTCTGTTCGACGAGCGAAATTGATGATAAAACCAGTCTGTTGGTAGAAGTCTTCTATCTAATTTCGTATAGAATTAATTGTCCGGACCATTAATTAATTACAATAAGGATGTCGATGAATTTCGGTTGATTATGTTCTTATTTTAAATGTTTCAAAAATATTACACTTAACCTTTCGAACCGTAGTGTAAAACTGATGATTGTGTAGGCTCTCGAGCGCCCTTTTCCTTTGTAAGTGAAAGAAACTAGACGAATATATAAATATATTCAATTATGGGCACATCATAAGATTTTCTTATGTTCGCTTGTGATCACTTCAGTGCCCCGTATAATTCTAACTTCTTCGTTTCGGCTTAAGATAAGTTTAGTCGTGTTCTTTCCAACCCCGGTAAAATTGTGAGAAAAAACACCATCGGACCTTAGAAAGAGGCTTGGCAGTACTAGCGCAAAATTTTAAACAGCCTACCAATAAGGCTGTTTAAAATTTCTTAACTTTTTTGTAATTTAAAATTAATTTACTAAATTTTTCTAAATTTTAAACTAGTATCATACCAAACCAATCTCGTACGTAAACTTCTGCTGAACACGCCCAAAAAAAGTGACAGCTCGAACAAAAAATTCACAAAAATAGCTCATTTTGACATTTATAAACGTCAAAGTGTCATATAGCATTTTGGCGTTATAAATTTTTTAAACCGTTTGAAATTAGTAAAATACAACTATTAATCTAACATCATATTAAAAATAATTTAACATCCTACTAAATCGACTAAAATATTGCATCATTCCGTGCTTAATTTTCAGTTCGAGCAGTTCTGATTGGCCAGCTGTCATAAAAAGTAAGCTGACTTTCAGAGTTAAGTTTAGTGAAATTAAGCTACGTTTCATCTAAATTTTCAGCGAGAAATTTACGACTGAAAATACAGCTGATAGCTTTTCTAAAGGGTGGGCCATCTAGTGGTTTCATTTTAAATCATAGGTTATTTTGACACTTACAGCTGTTTGCCGCTCGAAATCTAGACAGGAAGTCAGTATCATACCTCCGCGGAACGAAATGAGTCGTTTCACGCTTGAACAACGTTGGAAAATATTGAAAACTTATTTTCAAAAGTGAAGTGGGCGAAAAATCATCTTTTCTGACGAGGCGCATTTTCATCTCGGCGGCTAACTAAACAAACAAAATTGCCGCATCTGGGGCTCGGATAACCCGCACGTTGCTGTCGAGAAGCCAATGCATCCACAGAGAGTGACAGTTTGGTGCGGATTGAGGAGTGATGGCATCATTGGACCATTTTTCTTTGAAAATAAGGCCGGTAACAAGGTTTCGGTCAACGGTGGCGTTACAGAGCCATGTTTACCGACTTTTTTTTACTGAAATTGAAGACTGGATAGCGCGTCATGCTACACAGCCCATGCCACAATCGATTTTTTGCGCACCAAATTCCCTTATCGTGTTATCGACCGTCTTGGTGATGTCTTTTGATGACTTTTGTTTGTGGGAAGGATCGATGTTATGCCTACAATCCGGAAACGATTCAAGCACTTAGGGCCAATATCATTCAAGCATTCCGTGAGCTACAGCTCGAAACCATCAACTAGGTCTTGGAAAATTTGAGTGACAGAAGGCGCTATTGCGAAGCCAGCCACGCGAACGACGGACGATGTTGTATTTGGCCCGCCCTGTATACAAAATTTAGGTTCTCATTACAAAACTGACATTTCAGATAGTTTTGCGTTCAACGACATAAATTAAGTACTTACTTATTTTTCAGAAGTTGTCATATTTTGGCATTGAAAGTACCGAACCAAATTGATTGTCAACTGACATTCCAAATGTCAAATATGACGTTTCAATACAACTTATCAATAACTTAAATCAAATGCAGTTTGGTAGTACCTACAGTTTTTAACCTGACAAGAATTAAGTCCAAAGGGGTCTAGTTGTTGTTGTATTCAACATGTCAATTGTTTAGTTCCGACTAGAGCTTAAAATCAGTTCCAGATCCTCAAACTATCCGGATATCCGAGGATCCGACACTGGATCCGGATTTGCATCCGAGGATCCGACACTTTCCGGATATTTTGGATATCGGATCCTGTATCCGGATCTGATTCGCAGGATCCGACACTATCCGGATATTTCGGATATTGTATCCTGTATCCGGATCTGATTCGCATTTTCGGATCCGATCCGGATATCCGAAATATCCGAATACTTTCAAGCACGAGCTTCCGACGTCGTCGATTTTTTCATCCCAGCAAGGAAGAAACAAATCTATTAAAATCGGGCCGTTAACGTTCAAAATACCAATAGATTTTAATGGTAGTAAGCTCGACTGTTAATACAATTCAAATCTTTGCTAACTTGTTTTTGAAAATCAATAGATTACCGTTTATTTTATTTTCTCGTTTAAGATAAAAATAAATATCTAAATTCCCGTCTTACAAAAAAAAAAAAAAAACCAACCTGGTAATTATGGCTAGAGTATAAGCAGCAAAAGCAAGAACTGAACGATGTTGGTCGGGTATACAATGGATATGGACAAAAAAGAAACGGAGCGATGAGGGAGGAAACAGCACATCACAAGATTCCAGACGAGCACAAACCAACCCTCCCCGCTGGCCCCTCAGCTTGTTGCCCCGCTTAGAATTCCATTCCTCCACCTATGTTACACAAACAAGAGAAAACGAGAATTCTGTATAGAGGTTAGGTATAGGTATAGAAATACTAACTTACCTATAACTGTATCTGTGTCGATATGTATATTTCTGTATATTATTCTATTCTGCCCCGACCCCAGTTTCCTATCTTTGCTTGGGCTTGCCTTGCACCCTTTTTGCCCGGTCTACGATTTCAAAGTTTTCGTCGTCATCGTCGTCGTCGACGTGTATTTGGAGAAAGCTGCATATAAAGTTCTCTCCTTAACTCGAGATCCGAGAACCCAGCAAGCAAGCAAGCAGCAACCATCAGAGTATAGTATAGACACGAAGGCAACACAAGGGGTGGCAAACGTAAGGGATGGTTTTAAAGGGAAAACTTAAAGCCTTATCGCGAACTGACATAGAATTTAAAGGGGATGTGAAGTCATTGAATTTCAACCCCCCTAACGACTGTTCGACTACGACGATGATGACGACGACGACGACATGGACTAACACCACCCCCACCTCCAATAGCAAAAGAACAAACTCTTCCTACTACTTCTCCACTCAGTCTTGCGAGGCCCTGATGACTGACCGTGCAATGGGTTAGATGCGAATTTAAGATAAACAGGTTGGGTGGCTGTTTCAAAGGGCGGCCGGGCGGCAGTGGTGCGGGTGATGGGTAAAGGGTTATTATTTTGGGGGCCGGAAGGCTTCCAGGCTAAAGCATGAGATTCGGTGTATGTGCATGCACAGAGGGTAGGTAGGTAGATATAGCTCTGAAATGGTAAATTTCGTACTTTAAAGTTCGACTCTCTCTCTGTCGAAATATAGGAAGCACATGCTTAGATTAACGCACGTCACATATATATATAAACATATATCTATATGTTGAAGTAGATATATGCCAGCGTTGTGTGTATTATGGATGAATATTCGTTCGGTGTATCTGTGCGATGAGGCACGGGCTTCATACTTTATCTTAAAGCCTGTTATATTTGCGATTAGGCATGGCATAGAGATGCTCTAGGCTTTCGATAGAAGACTAGGGGGCGGAGGGGGGAAGGGACAAAGAGCGATGTGTATATGGTATACCCTCTGCTCTAACTCTCTGTTGTAATTTTGTTATTTAAATGTTTTTAAGCTCGAGATTTCGTTTGCATGTTTAAGCAAACTTTGCACTTTTTCACATACATAATATTAAATAGTTCCTAACCTAACAAACACAAAGAAATAGATTATTTTAGATTGAATTTAACACATTTTGCAAGTCTCATCATAATTTGGAATAATACACTTTTTCTCTACACTGCACTTAGGGTATCTCTACCTATAGGTATCAGAAGAGGCTTTGAAAATAAATAGGTAAGTTGCTTATCTAAAATAAACCAATTTTATCAAATTCACATGTTATAGCGGGTAAGGGTAACTATACAATCGAATATAACGGTTTCACCGCAAATCACAATAATTGACCCTTTGATTTGATATAAATTAAGGTTGTGTGGTTTTATGTAAATAATGAATTGAAAATACTTTCTACTGATAAAGATTCTAACTTTTCGATGCAAGGATATTACTTGCCTAAAACTTCATAGTTAAGTAGCACATACATACATACATTCATACTTACATAGGTGTAAGGCAAAGCATTATCCTTCAATTTGACTATTGATAAAAAGTTTGGTTAGAAACCAACTCTCTTTATGGCTCTCTGACTTGCTGTTGAAGTAATAAAGTTCCGTCGGAAAGGTTTTTTCTCACAGATGTGCACAAACCAAAAATTATGTGCGTTGTAACCGTTAAGGATACAAATGGTTAAAGGTCGAATGTCCAACGATAAGCGATACTAGTTCAAATAATAATACAAACAAAATAATGGACCAAACTAGGTTTGAAAGATAAAATTAAATCTAATAGGTGGCGGTGTGGTAGATTTTAACTAGTTCTATTTTTATGGAGAAAAATTAATGAATTTTTGGTATATCTGGTCAAAAAAAAAAAACAATAAACGAATTCACCATAAAGGAGGAAATAAACCACAAAATTATGCCGTAAAAATGACGAATTTGTGTTCTATGAAAGCGTATACGCAATTTTATTATTTTATTGAATTTGTATGAAAATTTAATAGATTTTTGTTTCTATGTACGGCAAGTTGGTTAATCTTGTCTGAAACAAATGGTGGACGATAGGAGGCACTGTGGTCAATTTATTAACACATTTAATAACTTGAAACAATTGAAGCGCTTAGAAGATGAAGGACGTAAGCGACATTTTTAAACATTTGAGTTATAAGCATTTAAAGTTTATTGGCTATAACTTTTTTTATGAAAATAATAAAAATACTGTATGGATAATTTAAAGTCAATAAAACTCAGGTGAATTTAATTTTAGGAATTTTTTTTATTTAACGCAAATAGTTGTTGAGATATTTACACTTTTGTGCATTTAACACCTTTATCTAGGAACTTTTTTGTATTTAATTTAATTTTGTTTTTATAAAGGTGTTAAGTGACTTTTTGATATGTTGTAATTTACTTATTTTTTGTTTGTTTTTTTCTGTTTCCCTTCTCCAGGATCTGCTGAAATTGTAATTAAATAAAACCATTGATATTCTACACGGACGAAATTCATCTGTTCTTTTAAATTTCATATTTTTTCTGCAGAAAGTTGTTTCAATTTGTTCCCTCCTGGCATAAAATCTTGATTATAATCAGGACGTTTGTTACTTTTGGCTATAATAACCTTACTATAAGGAACATATTCATCAAAGCATTCTTTGTAAAGGTAAGAACCATACTCCCTGCGATTCCATTTTATTGAGTCCCTAAATTGAACCTTGCAATAAATTAAAAATAAAATTAGTCTGCTGGGGTATTCGTGAAGGAATTTTCGTCTGCTTTTTTTGCAGATTCACTTCCGGTCGGGTTTTGAAGCAAAAACGTTACACCAAGACCTAGATTTCATTCAAAAACTTCGAATTGCCCGTTATTATTCTTTTGGATCTTTTTGCCTCCTCGTCTAATTTAATCTTGTTTTTAATCACATTTTCACCTAATCCGCATGAGGGCTCAGGCCCTGTTAGGGAGGTTGTTGCTCCTATTTTGGCTAGGGAGTCTGCCTCCTCTTTTCCATCGATACCCGCGTGACCCGGTTATTTTTGCCCAGTTCATTTAACCTCCGCAAGCATTCCCATACCAGCTTTGAGCTAATGGCATAAGAGCTTAACGCTTTAAGCAAGGCTTGGCTATCTGACATGATGGCAATGTTACGATTTCGGCAGTTTCTTTCAAGGTTACGTTCTGCACCTTTACCAATGGCGTTTACTTCCGCCTAGAAAAGGCTTGTGGACTGTCCCATCGGTACAGATAGTTTGGTTCTTGGCCCAAACGGTGTTCTTCACGGAATTTCGGTCTGCACTTTTGAATTTAAGCCTGTGAGAGTGTCCTTAAGCAAATAGCATTGGAGCAAATGTTAAGCAAATGACTTGACTTCTGTTATTTTTAACACACCTATAAGTTCAATTAAACACCCATTCGTCAAGGGTATCGGCTATGTTTTGGTATGGGTTACAACATTACGCAAATGACTTGACTTTTAATGTCGTTGGCTCTTAGACTAATAGATATGTGTGAAAAATAACGCTTTCAAATTGTGCGTAAGACTGTACAAAATTTAGCCATCATGTTAAGCCACCTGCGTCGGGATATTCAAATTTGAAGTAGTGTGTGTTGGCTGGTGCCTCTTGCCTGCACATGCACTGATTCTTGCGGTGTTCCCCTATAATGTCTTATCTTAAAGTGCCCACTTAACACTATTATGCACGGAATGAAAAGTTCAGATAAAATTATTTTTGTATAAAGGACTTAATATAAAGGACTTAAGCGCATTTAACACATTCATCCACAAAGTTTATTATTAAAGTGATTGCACATAACACCTTCATCTTTGGCTAAATATGAATCTAGAGACTATAGAAGAGTACAGACGAGTCAGAAATTTAAGTTTTCATATAACACTTTCATCTGTAAGTAAAAAGCCAAATTTCAAAAAATGTCACTTAACACCTTCATCTTCTAAGCGCTTCAATTATGTTTAAGTGGATAAAGTTAATTTTGAGTTCAAAAATGGATAACAAATTACCGAAAAATGAATTAATTGTGATGCCGTTGTAAGTTCGTTGCAATTAGTACAGAAAAAATTTGATATACACATGGAACAAAAAAAATTCTGAAGGTAGGTGCACCAAATAAGGCCCGGACCCTAATAAGGCCCAGTGCATTAAAAAACCCATAACCAACAAGTAACGGGACTTTATGTTCTAAGTATGGTGTAAACACCTTGCAATCCAACACAAACGTAACAAAAAAGCCAGCTGCTTTATTCGTTTTGAATCTGGCAGCCGAAACGACTTTGTGAAGTGTACCTGACGCAGCATTTTATAAAAAACGGTTTTACAAGCTTTTACTTTTTCGGCAAATTTAATGAAGAAATTACGATATTTAATTTTCATGATAAAATATATTAAACGTAGATACATTTTTGCTAACTTTCATTTATGTATATCATCTAGATTTTGGTTTATAAATTTATAAACAAAAGTCTTTCATGTTCCATATAAGGCTCATACAAAATTTGAGTGGGCTTTACATGAAAATTTTCATTTAAATTTTCGTTTGGTTTCATACAAAATTCCTAAACCAATTGCAAATTGGATGTGAAAAGTGCCTTCAAATCCATTTAACGAGATTAAGTATCTCAGCATAAGGTCAAATTTTTAAGTTTTTGAATTAAAAAATTCTTAATTATTAATCTATTTAAAATTAATTTATTTGTTTTGTTTAATGTTACTTTTTTTTAATAGGGCAGTTTTTTGAAGCCAAAAAGGCTGTTATTTTTTTTTAATTCAAAATTAATTAATTTATTTAATTTAGTTTTAAGTTTTTTAAGTCAATAAGGTGTTCATTTTTCATTTATAATTTTTTAATTTATTTTGTTTAGTTTTAAGATTTGTTTAGTCAAGCAGGTTGTTTTTTGTTTTGTTTTTGCTAAATAAATAATTGAATACAAATATTTTGGTTACATATTTGTCGGTTTTCTTTGTTTTTTATTTAAAAACAATTTTATTTCAGCAATAAATTTAAAGTAGTTTTGAAGAAAAATGTTTGGGCCTTGTTAGGGACAGGTGTTCCTAATAAGGCCCAACATAAGGTTTTTCAAAAAGCTTGAAAAATATACTTTCGCTTCCATTTTTAAAAGTTATTTGTCTGCTTTCGTGCGCATAATTTAACTATTGTTTAAAATCCATTTAGTTTATCTAAATATTTAATAAGGTTTAAATATGCATTCATTAAATCTGGTGAGAAAGTTAAATTCACCTAAAGAGAAGTTGGCGAATTTAAGGTTTCGTATTTTAGTTCATTCCTTTTTTTTTTAGTCGATAGCGAGTTGATCGAAGATGATAATGCTTCTTTTGAGATTCGAATGAAACGTTAATTCAAGTGACTAGATCTATTCGTTCGAATGGACTTTGTTTATTTTGACATTCGAATGAAAAATATTCATTGTAGAAAATGAACCTAAATAAATCTTATTTTGGAAATCAGCTGTTTGAAATTATTTGACATTTCTATTTGATTTAGTTTGACCATACACTGTTTTTTTTCGAAGAATCTTATTTTCAATTCAAAGGTTGTCACAAGATTTCTTAATTAAAAAATTAAGTGAAGCAAAGCTTACTGAAAGAAAAACATCCAAGACATGAAATTTAACAGTTTGTAAAATAAGGTAACAATTTTTGTTTAAATTTCCATGTCATCTTTATACCCTCTAATATTTTGTTTATATTTCACACATACGGTCACACTTTTCAATTGAACTGTAGAAAACCAAGGAATGAGGAATCGCAAATCGGGGTAATTTTGTATATTTTGGAAATACCTTACATTTTTAAGAATTTTTAATTAACGTCTTTAGATGGAGGACCATAGCTATTGAGCTTCACGGCAGCATCTCTTCAAAACCGGTCGGTATCAGTTCGGTTTACATGAAATACCCTTAGCTAGCTCCGGTTTCTTCTCCATTAACTTGACTTCTATTTGTTCCCTGTTATTCCAATTGGAATGCAATTGTGCCCTTTATAAAATGACAAGACAAAATTTTGTCATTATAAATTATTTTATTTAATTATCTTATACAAATTGTTTAAACTTACATGTTTGTTTACCTATTCACCAGGAAAAATGTGATCGACACAAAAATGACATTTAATTCAAATCATTCGAAAGTCAAAGTTTGCTTAGTTTTCGGAAATAAAAGAACTTTCGATTGATTCTATGAACTTAATTTTTGATAGGATTTTTTTTTTATACCCAAAATGATTTTTGAAAAAAGGTAAACTTTTTTGAACAATTTTTCAAAGTATTTGATTTTTATCTTTTTAATGGGTTGTTGGAAAAATCTCAAATTTTACTATGTTATAGAATAATTTGATGGCAATTAAATGGTAAATATTTTACCTTTCTTACTTATCATTTGACAGATTTATTTAAGAAGGAGTACAAATTTTGAAATTGTTTTGTTTGGTATTTTATTAATATCTTTTTAATTAACTGTCGTACATGTTTGCTATGTACTAATGAAATATAGCTACATATATGTTCTAGGAATTTGTATAAGTAAAAATTATATTCCTATTGTACCGTTGAGCTGAGAAATTAACAATATAATATTGTTTACACATATAACTTAATAACATGTGAGTGTGTACATGGATTGATTTAGTTTTTTCTTATATTTAATCTCAATGGAATACCCATTAATTTGGTACCTCATTTTTTAATCTACCTCCTATATTAGCGCGACAATTGATTTTTTAAAATTCATAAAAAATCGAATAAAATCCATAAAAATGCTCCGCTTTGTTCATTCTCAAAATTCATCAACCACTACCACTATTCGATTATTTTTAATATGAAAAATCATAACTTCATTTCTAATTGGCCAATATTTAAAGTTAATATCTCAAAATTATAGTTAAAATTATTATTATTATTATTATTAAATTTAGCTATGCGATGTGGCTAAATTTGTGTATAAAAATTATTGAGGTGGGTGAAAAATTTCATACTAAAAGGGTGTGTAAGTGACCCGTCAAATTTATATTACATATATTAAATTCAAAACTTGATGAATTTTGTTCGAAATTCAAAAAACTAATGATGCAGAATTATAGCTGTAAGATTCTTCTACAAATATGTAGATAATTTTATATTTGTAAATCTAACGGAAAAAAAAGTAGGGGCAATTTTATAAATAAATCACAAAAAAACCTACATTTAGGCAACTTTAGAGGTTTCAAAATTGAATCACAAAAAATCTCCCTTTAGCCAAATTAAGAGGTTTCAAACTTGAGTAATACTTAATAGTAGCAAAAGTTAATACAAAATTGATAAATTTTGAAGAACAAAACCAACACTCTAATTGCCCTAATCCTTATCTTAAATATTGCTGATAAATGTTAAGTGATTATTTCAACAAAAGTCACTCTAAAATTAGTTTTATTGATTTATTTACCAACAAAATGTACAATGCTTTTTCAACGAATTTTATTTTTATATTTTCACCACGCACATAAAATATTTTGAAATATGAAAATTATAAATCTTGAAAACCTAATACAAATTTTGATATATAAAACATAACTATGCGGTGCTCACAAGCTTCACAAAATAATTTCAAATATTAAAATTTTAGATTAGAAATAATTTTTACAGATAAAATCCAGAAAAAATTTAAAATTGTCAATTTGTCTGCATAAAATCGAAAAGTACTTATCCGAATTTCAAAATTTAGATGTCTGTGGAAAGGTCATTGTCTCACTATTTAAATACATATAAAACATTAATAGATGTTGATACAGTTTTAAAGACTAATATGCTTAAACAGATAAAATAGCATTATTTTGACTAAATAGTGAATATTGTTACTTTTTATGTATCCGATTATCAAAATTTAAATTTTGTAATAATCTATACCAATCAATAATTATTTTGGTATATAAAACATATTTCTACGACAACCACAAGCTTTAATATGTTTTTTTAAACATAACTGAAAGAAAAATTTTGCAAAAATCCAGTATTGGTCGATAAAATTGTTTCTTTTTGGAAAAATATTCGTAAAATACCTGTAAATAGCCATTACTTGGGCAATACTTTTTTTGATATTTATAAATGAGGTATCAAATGAAAGGCTATAAGACATAGAAAATTATTAAAATAAAAATTATTTAATTTGCATGGCAAAATAAATTGTTAAAATAAAAAGAATTTTTCATAAAGCGAAAAATTCATACCATTTCAGTGTATTTACTTAGAAAAGTTGAAAAAGTTAATGAAAAATTTATAAATTTTGAAAAACTAATGATGCACATTTATAGGTGTCACCTTCTTCCACAATTATGTGAGTAATAATAATTGACAGGAAAATTTATCAAAATATCCAGTCTATAGGTCGATCAAATTGTTTCTTTTTGGAAAAAAATATACATTAAATACACGTAAATGGCCATAGCTTGGGCAGTTATTTTTTCATATTTATAAATGAGGTATCAGAGGGAAGGCCTTACAACATAGACAATTATTTTATTAAATACAAAAATAATCAGTGACTGGTCGCTTGGACGATTAGTTTAGAAGCAAATACCATTTAAGTAGAAAAATGTGTCGATTTTGAGAAATAGTTTTTTTCGTGTCGTGGTACTCCCTAGATCACGAATATTCCACTTTTAAGTCACTAGGACAAGTAATTTTGCCGCAAATCGAGTTTGAAGTTAGAAAAAGTGTCAACTTTGAAGCCTGTAGGACGTTTAGTTTAGCCGCAAATCGCGTTTAAGATAACAGATAATAGCATGCGATACATCGATGGAAAGCCGGCACTCACAAATATGCCATTTTAAATTCGCTAGGACGCTTAGTTAGGCCCCAAAATTGTAAATTTCAAGTCAACTAAGATAACTTCCTACCCTCAAAATCTTGCAAACAAATTTAATGTTAACATAAAAACATACATACATATATACATAGGTACAGATCACATTAAAAGTTAAACAATGATCACACTAAGCTGAACTTCTACGTGCAAAACCTACAAACAAGTAAGAACGCACTCGACAGAAAGGCTATACTATACTATACAGAGGGAGTGTGTATGTCTGCGAAACAACTGTTAACCCGTGGGGCTATTTACACTATTTGTACTATTACAGCCATATTTATTAGATTTCACTAATACTCGGTTAAACCTCGGAATAGTTAAACCGAGTCGAAGCACTTACTCCAGGTTTACGCCACGTCAAACTAATCCATATTTATAAAATATTTTCTCATCGGTTTTAGTTACGCCTGCCTTATGTCAAATATTCTATCAAAAAAATTACCAATCTAAAACTCTGGTTATTATAAACGTAAACAAACCTCAGCTGATTTCCATTATTATTCGTTTAAGTAGTTTAGTTATTGGTAGAGTTATATGTTGTAGTCATATTTTGGTTAAAAAAAATAACTTATAGATAATAAAAATAAATCAAAACGTTCTGAAAAACTGGGATAGCTCAAGAAAGGTATATTTAAATTTGTAAATATATGTATGTATATAATTTCCAGATCACAACAGACAAAACTTAATAATTTTGTTTATGTTCATAGATATTTCTCCGACAACTAGTCATCCCTCAATTTCATGCGATCTTAACGAGTTTTATACTGCTTTGGCCTTCTCCTTCTTCCAGTAATGTTTAACCATTTAAAGAATTTAAATGATGTATTAATATAAAATAAATATCCACTCTTTCTTAGTAACAAAAATGAAAAAAATTGTTTGCACACCTTGTAAATTTCAGACGATGGCATGTCAAAATGACATTTAGATACTAAAACGGATTTACTCCGGCTTTAAACCTCCTATGAACCAGTTTTAGCTTACTCCGCCTCTATTCCTGATATATTTTTTTTTTTAAATAAGCTTTCCAGTTTTAGAGGTGTTGTAAAGTCGGAGTAACTTTACGCTGCCACTAAACCGAGTTAATAAATAAGGCTGTTAGGATACTGTTTGTAAGTCTGCGAAGCGAATTTTTCTGCGGGTGGCTAGTAATTATATATATATTGTATCCATCGCGATTGTTGTTTTTAGAAGTTTTGAGTGATTTCATTTTTTTGCTCGCGAGTGAGTTAAATTATTATTATTTTTAATTCCTCTAAAATTTTAGCAGACATTGTTGTTTTTGTTTTATTATTGTTGACATTTTTTTTTTTTTTTCTAAAATGCAAGTTATACAGGAAAATAACAAAAAACAAGGAGTGAATAATGCACTTTCTTGCACGTTTTGATATTTCCTTCGTTTATTTTGTTGGGTATCATTTACTTTCCAAATAAAAAAAAATAAGAATTGAGATTAAATATTAACAGCTTCAATGCAAAAAAAAATCTTTTTCGTCCGTCAAAACAAACAATCCGTTAAAAAAAAATAAAAAAAAGGTATCATCATCAAGCACCAAATGTAATTTTAGATTCGCTTTCAATCTAAATAATAATTGTACAAATCTAAAACGAAAAAAGCGAATACGGAACGAATACTTAAAAGTCCAGTCCATTTATAATCTGAGTTTGTACTACCTCCAACGTTTTTTTTTTATTCGATAGATAGTTGATCGAATATGATAGATCTCAGTTTTCACATTCGGAACATTTACCGTTTTGCCGCCATCTTCGATTTTACTTTTTACTAAATATCTCGGTTCATATTAGTACTACTAAACAATTGTAGGAATTAAAATGATTAGAATACAAATTTCCTATTTTAATGTTAAACATTTCTTCGTTATTGATAATATTTAAAAGTTCCAGGCCAACAAAAAAAAAAACAAGCATTTTCCTAAATTTAGGCTATTTTTAATAAAAACAATTTAAAAACTTTCTACGACAAGTTTGTTGTTTGCTTAAAATTTCGAACAATTTAGCTGTACAACTTTTTTCTGGATTTCACCCGGGGTTTAGACAAGCGAGTAGAACTAGTAGCATTTTTATCATAGTGTTAGTTTTATGGATGTATGTGTGACTAGTAGCTCTCTGCGCGTTTTGTCAACTACTATGATTTTTTTTAAATATTTCATACAGAAAAATATACAAATTATGGAAACTATGGAAACAAAATAAATAAATGAAAAAAATACACTACACTAGTAAGATAACTGGCAGGCTACTCGCATGCTCTCTCGTGTTCTGATACACTAGCACACATAAACGCTACTAGTTCCAACTGGCTTGTCTAAACCCCGGGTCAATAAATAAAAAAGTTATGAATATATTTCTATTTAAAAAAAAATGTTTTATACCAGAACTGAATTTATTAAATCAGAGAAATTGGCTGAAAATCTTGATTTGGGCTCGCTATAGTTAGATTATCTCTTTGCTAAAACCGTTTTTAAGATTTAAATTTTAGTTTGTCGGTTTTCTTACGCACAACGGCTTTTCTAATTGCACCCAGAAATTCATTTTTCCCGAGTACCGAATATTGGAAATTTATTTACTCTAGGTATAAGTATATAATTTTGTTTTGGAGTCTGTTTACTGCACAATTAAGAAAAATAGTTTGTCTAAACCTTCCGTAGATCTTTGATATGCAAGATTGGCTTAGACCGAGCTGACGGGCCACAGTACATAGGTGTATTCCCTGTTGCAGTAGTGTGTCAATATGACTTACTTCTACAGGCGTGGTATCCATTTTAAAGTTTTAAGTTCAAGTTTTAAAACGAGCCTATTAACAATTAATTATAGATATTGTATCCATCGCAAACTTGGGTGATTCCGTTTTTTTGCTCGCAAGTGTATATGGCTGTAAGACCTCAGGTCTTTTAAATGCAATGCACGGCACTAGTTAGAAGGAATAGAATGAAAGGAAAGATATTTGTTGGCGCAGTGGATTGAGAATTAGGTGTTAATTATCTCATGGAATTTCACGGGTGGCATCCAAGTGTTGCCAAAAATCTAATTTACACATTTCCAAATATTTGCACCGCCTTGAAAATGTTCTTATCCATAGGTACCTGTCTCAAATGAAACAGGAGAACGTAGTTTTTCTGCCTTAAAACGCATTCAAAACTATCTGCGCAGTTCTTTGAGCCAATGGAAGCCTAGCTGTCATTGGAATTGTAAATGATATTGCAAAACCCATCGATGTTGATGCAATAGCAGATCGATTTTCATCTTTAAAAGCACGCCGTAAATTATTATATAAAAAAAATATATCCTCCTATACCATTAAAAAGACTGATAATTTTGTTATGTTTTTAAAAATTCCGCGTTTAATTGAATACTATAAAAATTTACCTAATGAAACTTTAATGAAAGATATTTAATTACCTACTATTTCTTAATTTCTTATTTTTCTTGACAAATTTAGATACCATCATTATAATCGTTGTTTAGTTGCTGCGGCACTTGACCAACTGTTATTTTTTTTCAACGGTAAACAAACAAAAATTTTAGGGGCAGCAAAAAAAAAAGAAAAGCAAATTGCCCAGGGCGGCAAATTATGTAAAAATGGCTCTGGATATTATACATACATATAACAGTAATTTTAAAGACAAAATTAACTAGTGTTTATTATTAAACAAATTGAGATCAATCCATATAATGTATAAGAACTTTTTATCATGATGAAATGGTCATTAAAGACGTGCTCCTGGCATTTAGAACAAACATTTTGCATAATTGCACTTGACTCAACCACACAGCAGGTTAAAAGGCTTGTATTATGTCCCTCTTTAATCTCCATTCTCAACTCCAAAAATTTTGTAGACTCCAAATTAATTTTCATCCAAAGTTCATGAATTTGTTCTTGTTAAGATTTCGAACTACATACTTGCGAATGAAATATACAAATATGTAATTATGTGTAGGTATGTACATATGTAGGTACCTGACGAAATCGCTGAAATTTGCAAACAATTCTGGGTTCTTAATTTTTTTGACGAAAATGTGGACGAAGCTGACAAAAATACTACTGGTTTCATAGAACTTTGCGATTTGAAAGAAAATTTTCCGTGTGTTAGTTAGGTCAACATTCAGAAAAATATAAAATAAGCTCCAGAAAAAAAACATAAATTTATCTAAGTTATTAACTAAATTGTAATTTTCTATTTAACCAACCGATCATTTTTGTTTAGCAATTAAATATGTACATAATTTGCATTAAATGTGTTACTTGCCTAAGATACGAGTACATGAAATGTTGTAAAAATTTTCATGTACATAGTTTTGAGTACTGATGAGAAGAAAAATATATAATTTATTAGAAATCTGGGTAATACAATTTTTCCGATGGAACTATTTTCCGCCGAAGGTTTTTAAGACTGAGTCTGTGCTGTAATCTCGTTACAGCTTCTGAAAGTACTTTTATTACCCTCTAAATATCACTCAATATTTTAATCAAAATTTTTTCTTAATATAAATTAAATAGGGCCGTGCTAAAATTAACAGTGATTTTTCTAACGATTACTCGAAATAGATAATATACCCAAAATTCAATAATTCATTTCTATGAGCCCCCAATATCTTCTTTTTTTTTTAATTACAGGTATTACTCTCCGCTCTCTATAAATATTTCTTGATGAGTAAAAATCGTTAATAACTACTAACTTTGTTAAGACAAATCAACTGTATGTAGGCGCCCAACTTATATATTAAACACAATACATATACAGCCATATTAATAAAAACAGCGCTTAACTCACCTGTAACTTTCGAGCTCTCGTGTAAGAATGGATTAAGTGGTTACTCGTGAATTAAAACCTATATTTACTTTTTTTACTTAACCCGTAGCCCGTAGCGTAATGGTTAGTGCGTTCAACTGTCACGCTGGAGGTCTGGGTTCGCTTCCCAGCCTCGTCCACCTAAAAACTAAAAAGTTTTTATCAGGGCTACTGCCTCTTGCGAGGAATTGACAAATCCTTAACTCACCTGTAACTTGTCACGAATAAGTGCTTCTCGTCTAGCCGTTCGGATTCGGCATAAAATTGTAGGTCCCTTCCATTCCTGTCGATAGGCGCACACAGGAATGGTTGCGAGTTGTTAGTCACTAGGCCCTGGTTCTTCATGAGCCGTTGTGCCACGCGATTTATTTTTTTTTCGCTAAACCACATTCCTTGTTGATAATTATGATAACTTGCTGCTAGTTCCGTTTATTAATATGGGTTATAGCGTTAAGCTAATACCAATCCAATAATGTAATAAAAAAATAACCTTTTCGAAATGTTCTGCCAACCCTTTAGTCAAACTGATTCTTTATCCAACTTTCAAACTTACCCAAATTATTTTCTTATTATTGTTATTATTGTACTATTCGTACTAGAATGTCAGCTAATTAGTTGTTCAAAAATTCAATCAAAATATTTTCGCCATCTTTTATAAAAATCAAAAAATATCACATCGATACAAAAATGGTGGAGTCAAACGACCTGGCCAGGCAGTTTTTTTGTATGATGGCTTTCACACAAGGAAACTGAGTTGCCAGAAACTGGCTTGTTTGTAGGCGAGAAGGGTGTGAGGGGAGATTTTTTGTCTTCCTTTTACGCCCTTCTCGCCTACAAACTAAAAATCGCCAGCAACTCAGTTTCCTTGTGTGAAAGCGGTCTATGCAGTTTTGGTCTTTATTGCACGTTCATCCATCAATCATTCAAAATCTTTTGAAAATTCTAAAAGCTTTTTCTTGGCAATCCGAGTAATAGTATTTCTCCCCTGAAAATAAAATAAAATGCTTCTAAATTTCATTTCAAGATCGAAGATGCATTTTATTTATTTATTTATTTTCTTCATCAATCAGAGAACAGCTTCTCTTACAGCCTACTACATGCGAACTTAAATGCTAAACTTAACTAAACTTAACTATACTAAACTAAACTAAACTTAAATTAAATATACGTATTATGAGACCATTACTCAAAATAATGACTCATTATTACAAATCTGGGAAATTAAGGATGGTAAATACATGCAACCTAAATGTATCTCTAGTGCAATTTTCAAAAAAATCTAATCTATTGCAAACCCAATTAGCTTCCCCGATACAACGAGAAATGGGCTCATTACGACCGTAATTCGTTCTATGGAGTCCTCTTGAAACAAAAAGGAATCACGAGAGTTCGTTCTAGGAACGCGTATGTAAATTAAAGAAAGTAATGGAGGACATTTACTATGGTATGAAAGTATATCTCTGATAAACATTATCCCATAGTATCTACGACGACTTTCAAGACTTTGTATGCCAAATAACTGACACCTGGTTTTATATGGTGGAGTATCTAATCTTCAATTCAAATTGTAAAATATATGCCTTGTAAATTTTCTCTGAATTTTTTCTATTCTTTCAGTTGAGTTTTTATAATATGGGTCCCAAACCGTACTACAAAACTCAAGTATAGATCGAACTAAAGAGTTGAAAAGAGACTTAAGTGTGTATGGGTCAGTAAATTCTTTAGTGTTCCTCTTGATAAACCCTAGCATTTGATTGGATTTATTGATTATGTAATCCATATGTAGAAGGAACGAAAGCTTGGTATCAAGGATGACCCCTACATCTTTTTTCTGCACTACACGTTCTAATTCTAAGCCGTTTATTATGTAGTTAAATATAATCGATGAAGTTTTACGAAAAAATGACAACACTTGGCATTTAGAAACATTCAAGTGCAGGAAGTTTAAGTTACACCAATCAGCTAATCTATTTAAATCATTATTCAATAAAATACAATCTTCTATGCACTTAATATTTCGATACAGTTTAAGGTCGTCCGCAAATAGAAGACAAGTTGAATTTTTAAAAATATCAGGAATATCATTTATAAACAAAAGGAATAAAAGTGGGCCCAAATGGCTACCCTGAGGGACGCCAGATGGTACTAGGATTTTATCTGACAAATGATCATTAATTTTAACAACTTGTATTCTACTTGTTAAATAAGATTTCAACCAATCGAATAAATTAGAATGAAAATCCAACTGCAACAGCTTGTGCATAAGAACTTTATGATTAACGCGATCGAATGCTTTGGCGAAATCAGTAAATATAATGTCTGTTTGAAAATTTGATTCAAATTTTTTAATTATATAGTTTGTTATTAAAGATAAATTAGTTGCTGTTGATCGACCAGGTATAAAAGCGTGTTGATACTCTGATATTGTATCTTTTAATTGAAAAGAAAGTTTACAGATAGGTCTGTAGTTAATGATTTCCTGTTTAGACCCTGATTTGAAAACTGGTGTTATGTAGTATACTTTCCAACAATCCAAAAAATCACCCTTAAAATGAGACAAGTTGAAGATAGTCGTCAACGGGCCAGCAATAGACGAGGCACATTTCAACAACAAGATGGGTGGAACCCCATCCGGACCTTCGTTTTTAGTAGGATCTAGGCCAAGCAGAGCTGTCTTGACTTCTGAAACCTGCAACACAATTGAACCTATATTAACAGTTACTGCAACTTGGGGTAGTTCAAGATTAGAAGGAGAGTTCGTGGAATAAACTGACTGAAAGTAAGCTGCAAAAAGATTGCAGATCACATTAACATCACTTGTTGAAGTATCTAAGTACTTCATACAGTTTGGATACCCATTTGATTTGCGTTTAGAGTTAATGAAATTCCAAAAACATTTACTATTATTTTTAATATTGGATTTTATATTGGATTCGATACAAAAACTTATTAAGAGTTTCAAATTCTTTTTGGCAACTTAAATACAATGACCGCAGTTCAAAATTCCCACGGTTCATTTTATATAATTTGAAAGATTTATTATTTTTATTTTTTAAATTCTTTAATCTCTTATTAAACCAGGCAGGATTTGAATTCGATTTAGATACTTTAAATGGAACAAATCTTTTTACAGCTTCATCGATAATAGATACAATTGTATCATTTGCATTTTTTAAATTTATTTTAGAAATATGTGTATCCCATGGAAATGAAGATAAATATTCGTTTATTGCATCAAAGTTTGCTTTTATAAAGTTTGGTACAAAAATATTATTATATTTTTCATATAGCTAAAAAACTAATAGTTCCTTCAAGTGCAATGTGATGCATTGAGTTTTTGATTATTGGGATTTTAGACTTTTCAACATAAATATTGAAATCCTTATCAACAAAGATAAGATCCAGAATACGATTTATACAATGTAAGAGATCTTCCACGTTCGGTCCAAACATTTCAAACGTCTTGTTTAAAAAAACTTATGGCCAGTTTTTCAGTGCGGGGTTAAAGTTAAACCCGAGTTACCCGGGGTTTAGACAAGCGAGTAGAACTAGTAGCTCATATGTGTGTTAGTGTATCTGAAAACGAGAGAGCCGACTATCAGGGCAAATAGTATAATATTTTTGCCTGCGAGTAGCCTGCCAGTTATCCTGCTAGTGTAGTGTATTGTTTTCATTTATTTGTTTTGTTTCCATAATTTGTAATTCTGTATGAAATATTTTTAAAAAATCATACTAGTTGACAAAACGCGCAGAGAGCTACTAGTCACACATGCATCCATAAAACTTACACTAGATACTAATGCTACTAGTTCTTCTCGCTTGTCTAAACCCCGGGTTAACTAACCAAATTTGGTGAGTTAACTTTGAATTAACTCAAAAAATGTTTATGATATTATATTATCTTCGGTGTTTTTTAAGGCATTCATGATCAATTAAAAAACAGCTTCCTCTATCTATTCCAGATCTATTTCCATAGTTAACTTACTCGGGCTTAACCCAACACTGAAAAACTGGACCTTAGTGTCTAAACCAAGCACATATTTGTAATAAATAACAATTAAAATACACATTTCACTTTTTTTGTAGCAACTTAAATTATCAAATTTTTGGTGCTAAGTCGAAATGTACATCGTAGGAGACGTTCTCTAATTAATATTTTAAGCTCGACCGTGCACAACTCCCTTAAATGTTAAAATTTTTAGAGCTTTTTTTTGAATTTTGTAAGTTTCAAAGAATAAAAACACTTTAACATTAATACATATATGGCAACACATTTCTACGTCAAATACCAGTCTATACTCTTCCGAAGGTTTTTGATGTCCTGAATTCGAACCTGGAATCGGCTAAATCTTTAGAGATTAACCAGTATGCAAATATAAACTGTTTTGTGTGTCCCTATGTTACACTACAAATTATTCTGTGACCAAAAAACTTCTAACGTCATCTGAAAGCATTAGTTTTCTTTATAAAATGAAAGCATGAAGTTAAAATTAAAAAAAAAAAAAAACATTTTTAATCTTGCCATTAATTTTAGTCTTTCTCTAAAAAAAAAGAAAACGTTACTTATTGTTGGTTTTCACCATGTTAATTCTCGAGTATCCTATTAATATTTAAAATTCATAAGGCTCGCTTCACACACATTCGGTTCGGTTTCTATTCGGTTTGTATTCGGCTGTGCCTGATATGTGTGAAACGATAAAACGGTGCACTACGGTTTCTATTAGGTTTTTATTTTAGCCGTTTTATCGTTTCACACATATCAGGCACAGCCGATTACAAACCGATTAGAGACCGAACCGAATGAAACCGAATATGTGTGAACCGAGCCTAATTTGTATGTAACGATTTCTCGAACAGGAATGCAATTATTGGAGAGATTCCAAATTACCTTTGAAGGGAAATATTAAGGCTCTCCCAAACCAACGCGAAAGCGGCACATTAGCCGACGCAGCGACATTTTTGTTGTTGTTTAGGATTGTTTATTTGTCATTTTTGTTATCATTGTGAATGATTCGCACTGCATAGCGACTATTCCGCGTTGGTTTGGGAGAACCTTTATTGTACCTACTTTCAGCTGCTAGCAGTCTGGACAGAATCCTAAAATCCAAAAGTAGACAGTACCCAAAATAAACTAAAATACAACTTTTACTTTTTCAATATATATATATATTTTATTTTATTTTATTTTATTGACGTCTTTGTTTTTTTTTTTTAATTTTTGGGGAGAACAGTTGAACATTATCAACTGCCAAACTTTACATTAAATGTACATAAATTGAATGCATTTAAGCATTTAGTATAGAATTTTACAAACGTTCTTTTTATATTTTATTATTATAATATTTTTTTTTTTTATTGATTAATGAATAAATGTTAAAATTGTTTATTATTTTTTATTTTTATATTTTATTATTTAACTTAACTAGTTTTTACAAAACTACAAATCGATTAATAATAAAAAGCTGGGTATAAATTTCTATTACAAAAAAAATAATAATAAAATATCAAACTTAATGGGAAATTATTTTAATACTTTTTTCCGAAAGAACTTGAAAATTCTACTCGGATTGTTGTTGGCTCTTGGTGTTTTTTTTTGTTTTTGTTTTTTTTTTTTGTTCATATTACACCTTTTATTAGTGTTTTGTTAATAATAATTTATGTTGAAATTTTTGTTTTCAATATTATTCGTTGTCAATATTTAATAAATCATTACATCATTTATAAAAAATTAAAAGAAAAACTTACTTAATTTAAAAAAATATATATTTATATATATAGTACCTATATTATTTTTCAAAACGTATTGCAAATTTACACTGCTTGCGAAGAGGAATCAACAGAGAAATGAAGTCAAATTATTGGAAAGCAAGGTATAACTCCAATAGACAAAAATCTTTTGAGCCTATCATCTCGAGTGCAATTTTAAGTAATAGACATGGTGAACAGAAGTTCTAAGTTATAATTCTAGATTTTGTTCGTAACTGCAATAAACAGGTCGTCATAATATATTTCAAGTATAATAAACGTCGGAACGTATCGAAGTCTCGAATTAGAATATGAACCTCTTTTTAATTTCTGTTTCTGCACATCACCTACTCAAAGACTGAACCCCTATTTTACAAATTGATAGGATTTAGTAAATAAATATATGAAAGCCATTGAAAAATAGTAAAAATTCAACAAATCGACATTAAACGCTATAAATTCAAAATACAAAACTAGCAATTTCACCTAAAGTGATGTTTGATTTAAATGAATTTTTTTACTGCATTTTTAGATTTTTAGAAATGGGGCGTTTTTCCGACGAAGAAAATAATTTTAAACAAAATATATACCTTTAGTCATAGGAAATTGTATATTTTCGATTTGTCAGGTGGTTGGATGCTGCTCTGGGAAGACACTGACTTTTCATGAACATATCTATGTTCAGTGCCATAAGCACATCAATTGCGCCTATTTTACTTCCAAGTGGTAACAACCCAGTACTGGTTTCATCCACCCAGCCCACATCTTTTACTTATAGGACCTTTTTTAATGACTCGCTAATCGAAGGTTCGACTCAATTCGAATGTTTGTGCAGTCACATATGTCTCAGTTTAACGAATTTGTGAACTGCGGCATTTGAATAGAGCAACATCTCAATTCGACAAATTTTTGGAATTTCAGGCGAATATAGTTAGGTGAACCGAAAAAGGTAAAGCCGAACGTCGAATTCACAGAAAAAAAAATTGTAACTCGCCGGCCGCGATATATCCACATATCGGAAATTACTGGCTGAATGACTCCACTGACTTATACGTCCGATGAATTCACTACAGTGAACCAACAATGTCGCTAAAAATCGGAAAGACAGAACTAAAGTGAGCTGTTCTGACGTGCTTAGAGCTGAGATAAATAAGTATTTTCAGTGCTAATATGTCTGCTCAAAAAGTGGTAGTGGATCAGCCACTACCACTTTTTGAGCCTAGTTTGACCCTAGTTTAAAGGCCATCGACTATAAATAAATCAATAGTGACTAGTGACTAACAACTCGCGATCATTCCTATGTGCGCGTGTCGACAGGAATGGAAGGGACCTACAATTTTATGCCGAATCCGAAAGACTATACGAGAAGCACTTATTCATGACATTGGAGGATTTGCCAATTCCTCGCAAGAGGCAGTAGCCTCTTTTTGGATTTTAGGTGGACGAGGCTGGAAAATGAACCCAGACCACCAGCGTGACAGTCCATCGCACTAACCATTACGCTACGGGCTACTACATCGACACCAGAGTCAGAAAAACAGATTATGACTGCGTGCATTCGAAAAATATTTCCCAATTTCCAACCTAATTTTGTGCAAATTTGTTAAGTTCTTTAGTTCAGAGCAAGCCTCAGTGGTAAAAAAAAGCTTGTTTCTCTTTTTTTTACTAGAGCGCTCATATAAAACCAATGGATGAGCATGACAGCCTAGAATTCAAGTATGTTTCAAAAATAAATCAGAGTGATCAGAACATGATCGATGAAGATAATGTTCAGGGCATCCCGATATGATCCAGCTCTGTTCACAGCTCTACTCTGGATGGAAAAAAAACCCTCTTGATATAAATTATCTCATTTCAAAATATGAATTTGTATGGAAAATGAGGGAAATCCGTATCTGTAGGTAATTTAAAAAAAATTTAACGAAATAATCTCATCTGCCTCAACGAAAATTTTATAATACATTCAATCCTATTTTCATACATATTGTTCAATTAAAATAAGCATTATTTGAAACCACTTTCAAAAAGACTCTATTACCCATCGTTAAGAGGAAAAATATATCTAAATCAATATTCAATTCAAATGTTGGTAGTGAAGTTCTTGGCTTACAAATTACAATGCTTACATTTTTAAACATTTAAAATGGTTCACAAATCAAGATATTTCGTTTAAATTCATTTATCAAAAATCTTAAATTCGTTGGTTTATGATTCTATCTAATGTAGGTGCAGAATTTCCACCTGGGGTGTGACATACCCAGTCTATAAAACAAGCATTGTTTTACGAGAGCTGGTTTGCAGAAGAATCTTAAAAAATATATTGATTGACTTTAGAGAAAACTTACTATTTTTTTTTTTTTTGTATGGTATCCTTTCGGTAAAGAAAATATTAAAATTCCGCAACGAAAATCGGAACCACAAAACAAAATTTCATGCTTCGCATGCATTGGGAAAGCTTTACTATAATTTTGTAGTAAAATTTACGATTAAGATAGAAAATACGTAAGTTTTGTACAAATCGGAGATAATTTTTGTACATAACGGGTGATTTTTTTGAGGTTAGGATTTTCATGCATTAGTATTTGACAGATCACGCGGGATTTCAGACATGGTGTCAAAGAGAAAGATGCTCAGTATGCTTTGACATTTCATCATGAATAGACTCACTAACGAGCAACGCTTGCAAATCATTGAATTTTATTACCAAAATCAGTGTTCGGTTCGAAATGTGTTTCGCGCTTTACGTCCGATTTATGGTCTACATAATCGACCAAGTGAGCAAACAATTAATGCGATTGTGACCAAGTTTCGGATGTTCAAAAGGGTAGTTATGTGCATTCAAGAGGACACAAGCGTCCACAGGTTTTTCTCAAAATCCACCTCTGTCTACCAACTCCTACTCTCACCTCCACGTGGTGAACATCGGGTGTCTAGTACCTCAGCTGGAGACGGGGTCACTCAGTTTACTTTATTGGACATTAAACCAACCACACGAATGCGTACAGTGCGTACAGAAGAGAATATTGCGTCTGTTTCTGAGAGTGTTGCTGAAGACCGTGAAATGTCGATTCGTCGCCGTTCGCAGCAATTGGGTTTGTGTTATTCGACCACATGGAAGATTTTACGCAAAGATCTTGGTGTAAAACCGTATAAAATACAGCTCGTGCAAGAACTGAAGCCGAACGATCTGCCACAACGTCGAATTTTCAGTGAATGGGCCCTAGAAAAGTTGGCAGAAAATCCGCTTTTTTATCGACAAATTTTGTTCAGCGATGAGGCTCATTTCTGGTTGAATGGCTACGTAAATAAACAAAATTGCCGCATTTGGAGTGAAGAGCAACCAGAAGCCGTTCAAGAACTGCCCATGCATCCCGAAAAATGCACTGTTTGGTGTGGTTTGTACGCTGGTGGAATCATTGGACCGTATTTTTTCAAAGATGCTGTTGGACGCAACGTTACGGTGAATGGCGATCGCTATCGTTCAATGCTAACAAACTTTTTGTTGCCAAAAATGGAAGAACTGAACTTGGTTGACATGTGGTTTCAACAAGATGGCGCTACATGCCACACAGCTCGCGATTCTATGGCCATTTTGAGGGAAAACTTCGGAGAACAATTCATCTCAAGGAATGGACCGGTAAGTTGGCCACCAAGATCATGCGATTTGACGCCTTTAGATTTTTTTTTGTGGGGCTACGTCAAGTCTAAAGTCTACACAAATAAGCCAGCAACTATTCCAGCTTTGGAAGACAACATTTCCGAAGAAATTCGGGCTATTCCGGCCGAAATGCTCGAAAAAGTTACCCAAAATTGGACTTTCCGAATGGACCACCTAAGACGCAGCCGCGGTCAACATTTAAATGAAATTATCTTCAAAAAGTAAATGTCATGAACCAATCTAACGTTTCAAATAAAGAATCGATGAGATTTTGCAAATTTTATGCGTTTTTTTTTTAAAAAAAGTTCTCAAGCTCTTTAAAAATCACCCTTTACAAAGCCCCAAAGCGTTAAACAAGAAAACTGAATTCAACCTGGCACTCAATTTCTTGGTTTTTCGAAACCTGGGGTCGCCTTGTTGTGGAGCATTTATTGTAATGTGGACTCGCGTACTGTATTAAATAAAGTTCAACGAAAGAAACTCAAGAAATTATCAGGTTGATGGCTTTCAGCCCCGGTATTGTGGTTGATAGGTATTTAATTGAACAATGGGAAAGTCAAATGCCGGGGTGATAAAGTGTCTTATTTATAAGGAAACAAAATGCATAAAATGAAAGGCGAGTGTTCCCCACGGTGTGATGGGTGAAAACGTAGTTTAACCAACATTTTTATTGATGAGCGTTTAACGGATCTTAAAACTCTTTCAAAATCTACGAAATTATCAATTTTGTGCACGGCATTGCAGTGGAATATTGTCCAATTTCGAATGGCTGTTAAAAATTGGCTGTCAGAAATGCAAATCTATCTTTTTTTTGCAATAATACTTACAGAAAGTAGGACATATGAACAGAAATGTTGAACATTTTAAGCTCAAGAAATTTTGTCGAAACGCTATTTCTTACCGACTTTAATTTGGTGAGTAAACTCTGGATCTCAACAAATGCTTTTGATATTTTATGTTTCCTGTTTTTTCAGTCTTTCTGCATTCATCGCACACTTAATAACTGCTTCTTTACATAACTGGAGCCAGAACTATTTCCAGAGTTAACTAACTCTGGTTTAACTCACAACTGAAAAACTGGGCCTAAAAAGAATAATTATAAATCAGTTTTAAGACTACAACTTGGAAAATTATTAGGAAAGTCCTGAAGGAGGAAATACGTCTTTTGGCATGCTTAAGTGCTCGGTCACACAGCTAGCAACCGGCGGCGATAATCGACATCTTGAGCGATGCAAACAAAATGTATGGTTGCGGCCAAGTATCATTGAGCGACATCGCATCGAATTGAACAATGTGTGTGTATTAGTTTTCAACTTTATCATTCCAATCGAAATGAGGAGGACAAATTTGCTCGTTTCATACCTCACTCTTCACAAACTTTCATTTCACAGGTTATTCTGGTTCAAATTTAATCCAGTGTGTGATGGCTGAATGTGCTCAAAAGCAACGAAAATTTATTTGTTTTGTTTAGCTTGAACTTGTCGCTCTGTCTTTCAGTGCGTCATGGCCAAGCCCTTAGACTTTGAGAAACAATAAAATGCATATTTTTCACAAATTTGTGTGATGTGGATGTCAAAACGTAGTTTGACTTTATCTGTCATGAAATTGTTTAAATTTGCTTAGCGAGAAAAAACTTACTGATTTATCGATAGAATTTTGGTTGTGATGTTGAACATCTGCATACCCTATGAAGTCGGCTTATGATACCGTAAAGGAAAACACAGATCTTTTAATGAAAAATATTCTTATATTTTACACAATGACCTAAGATGAAATTTGAATGTTCGAATTTGAATACAGACGAAGCTTTTTCTAGCTTAAAAAGAGAACAAATTTATTCGTATTGGCTTTTTGCAGCCATTAGCATCAATCAATTTGTCAAATTTTAAAATTGTTCGTCGTTGGCCCTCGTAGTTTTTACCTGACAATGATTTCCGATATTCAGCTTACTTAAGTTTAAATGACAGTTAAAATACTGCGAGGTCTTTTACTATTCTCAACTACCTATAAAACCAAGTCAAAATATTTAAGTTTAGATTTGTTGGCACATATTTTAATACAAATCTACGGGTTTTGGTATAGTGCAGTAATTTAAGTTTAACGTATAGCTATCGATGTACTAAAGATATACCGGGTGTTTTTCAATCTGGCAATACTTTTTTCGAGTTGGTCTTTTTGACAGCTGTCACTTGATATTCAGTTTGGTTTGCCATTTCATAAGCTTTGTTCAGTGACGTTGTTCCGAACAGTTTGGAACAGTTTAGAACAGAAAAGTACAAGTTTTTGCTGTTCAATAAGAATTTTCTGTTCCAAACTGTTCTGATTTGCTGTTCAATGAGTCTGTTCCCAACAGTTTGGAACAAAATAGAACAGGATTTTCTGTTCTTACTTTTTAGGTAGAACAACTTAGAACAGGTTTTTGACAACTGTAAGGCAGCTGCCTGTTCTATCTTGTCTGACATTTCTGTTCTATCCTGTTCTGTTCTATTCTGTTCTGATCTGATCTGAAAAAAACGTCACTGAACAATCCTATAATGAATAGACTTACTCCTGAACAACGTTTGCAAATCGTGCAAATTTATTATTGGTTCGGCCACCGATCCCGATTTTCACAAGAAAATTTTGTTCAGCGATGGAGCTCATTTTGGGTACGTTAATAAGCAAAATTGTCGTATTTGGAGTGATCATAATACACAAGCCATTGTTGAGACGCCGCCGTTACATCCTCAAAAAGTCACTGTTTGGTGTGCTCTATGGACACAGGGAATCATTGGTTCATATTTCTTCAAAAATGAAGCCGGCTATAATGTTACAGTCAATAGGGAACGCTAGCCATTATTAATGACTTTTTTGTGCCTGAATTGGAGGATGTTGACGTGGACGACATTTGGTTCCAACAAGACGGCGGTACAGCCAACGAAACAATCAATTTATTGAAGGAAACTTTTGGTGAGCGCATTAACTCGCATCGTGGGCCTGTAGCATGGCTTCCAAGATCGTGCGATTTAACATCGCTGGACTATTTTTTGTGGGGTTATGTGAAGTCGGTTGTCTATGCAGATAAGCCTTGGAAGAGAATATTCGGCGCGTTGTTGCTGACATACGGCCCTAATTGCTGCAAAAAGTGGTCGAAAATTGGGCCTCTCGGCTGGAATTTATTCGAGCCAGCCGCGGCGGCCACTTGCCCGAAATCATTTAAAAAAAAATTAATGGCAAACCCTTATCTTTATAGTGAAGCTGAATTCTTGGCCATAACATTAAATTATATGCGTTTTATTCGTTTTTGAAAACCACACGTCTAAAAAAACACCCGATACGATACAAAGTTTATATCAATCGTGGCCAGCAGTTTCTGAGTTATAGTGGCAGTAAATTCAAACAATTGATTTCGAGAAAAACGTTTATAAAAGTTCAGGTTCTGAGGGCATGTCAATAGTCTGATTTTTTAACTGTAACCATCCAATGATTCCGAATAAGGAAATATCCTTTTACACTTTTACTCATATCTTCTAGACATATCTTTCAGATATATTCTTGATATATTTATTAACAAGCGGTGACTCGCATCACATGATACGACGACCCCTTGATTATGTCTGCGACAAAATTTCACAGTTTAATTAAATTGCACATTATGTCAATAATTCTCTTCGCAGTTGTGTGATATTTTGTTGTTTTCAACAGAAAACACTCTATCAAACAAAAAATAGAAATATATAATTTTACAAATTAAATAGGAAACTTAAGTTATACATATATATTATATTTACCAATTTAAATGCTCATTTGCCTTTCATTATCCTCAAAATATTAAAATTTCCACAAACATTGATCGGCGTGCTGTTCTGATGTTATGTATAGGTTTTCTTTCTTCTATGTTGAAGTTTTTTTGTTCACAAAAGTATTTCTTTTTTTTTTGAAATATTTAAAAATACAACTAATAATAATAATAATTAATAATAATTACAATAATAATATATCAGTCTTTGTTAAAAATACACTATTTCATGTGAGACGTGTGGGTAGAGATGCTGGTACACTGTAACTGAAAGCCTGTTGTGTTTTTATTTATTTATTTTTTGTTTGCTATATTATATTTATATTGTTTAAAAAGTGTTGCGGTAAGTTTTGTGTATATTTTTTTTATAGAAGAAAAAAAAAATTAATTAAAAAAGAACACATTTTTTTTGATTAAGTTAAATTATTTAAAGTTGAGTTTTGTTTTTGTTTTTTTTTTAAACTTTTTTCTTTTTTTCTGTTAAATGACAAACATAAAATTTTGAATTTCGTCTTAGATTGTTGATTATTTTTTTTTTGTTGTTGTTTTTAAATCTTATTTAGCGCGCACTCAGAAAATTTACAAACAAATTATGTACAATCACTCTGCCGTTTAACGAGATGTACTTTTGCATTTTTGATATGTTTATAGGAAAATGCAATTCTCCCCGCAAAGTTTCGAGATCAATTCATTTAAAATTCGTTCGGCAGAGAACTTACTCATTTATATCATTCCTAGATTTTTAAAATCATATTTTTTTTTCTTAAATTCCTTATCCTACATATCTACCATTTTTTGTTTTTTTTTTTTAATCCATAAATACTATTCAAATTTTTATCACACGTTATATAAGAAAAATAAAATATAAAATAAAAAAAAAATAATATTCTTTATAACAAAATTGTTCTTTACATGTGTTTGTATAGTTTTTTTGTGAGAATAAGGGTGTGTTGTGTGTAGTATTACTTATTTTAAATATGAACAAAAATTGTGTATTTTACGAGGCAGTGAAAATTGTCCTCGAACATCGTCATCTTTTCTAACTTTCAAACTTTTAATTTTTTTTTACAAAAATTCATTTTTTTTACTTTTTTTCTTATTTAAAAATTAAACTATTCTCTTGATTATTTTTTCATTTTTTTTTTTTTGTGATATTTATATGTTGTAGTTTTTTTCTGAAAGAAAAAAAATCATTTAGCTTATTTGATTTTTATCTAAGCGTGCATATTCATGCTATTCATATACATATATATTGTATTTATATATGGATCTTTGAGGAGCAAAACAAACTTTTTCTATTTTATTTAACTACGCGAATCGTTGCTTTCGCTGAAACTTTGTTCGCTCGATTCTCGCCGAGTGGCTAAAGACTTCGGTTTGTATTCGGTTATGAATACAGTGACGGAATTAACGGTTACTTCACGTGTTTGTGCTGTCGAACGATCGACGTTTTTTAGACGGGCAGGATATTTCTTATTTTTATTTCTATCATGACCCGACGATTTGGAGGTGGAGGCTGGTTTGGTGCCATTTGGCATGGCACCTGAGGCTCCAGGTAGAGTGGCATTTTGTTGAGCTACTAGGGCTGAGTTGAGACGGGGTTTCCGTGTTGATGTGCCTGCAAGAAGGCCGAATGAGTTAAGTACTGAAAATGCAGAATATAAAACTTTTTATCAAGATTTCTGTGTGTGTGTGTGTATGTTATGTTTGTGAGTGTTTTTTTTTTTGTTGTTGTTATTTTTATGATCCTGAAAATAAATTTGTTATTTGTTTCAATAATTTGAATACATACATGTATTGCAACATTTAACATTAGAAGTTTTTGTTTTCTTCGTCCTTTAGCTTAAATATTCTTGATGAGTTGAATGTGCAAAATGTTCTGAAATATGTTTGGGTAGGGGAAATTAGTAGGTAATTTTATATAACTACAAAATTTGAAACCACAGCATATGTATATTGTTGTTTTTTAATTGAAACTTCCTAAGTAAATTTTTTGTTTGATTGAGGCAACTATAACAACTCTGGTTTCACTTTCATCAAGCACTGCAAAACTGGCTCTTAGGAGATTTGACAAAAGAAAAAAGATTAAAGATTTTAAATTTCTGTTCTTTTAGAAAATTAAATAACCCTGGGTTTCGGAGAATGTACAATTTGGTAAAAAAAAGCTACAACTTTTGCTCGAAATGAATTGCTTTGAGGACCTTGAGTATTTGGAGTGCTTTCAAAATAAGATAGTTTTGATCTGTTTTACATACAGTGGTGTCAAAAACATTCCGGATTTTTTTTTGTCAACTGCATTGGGTGTTGGTTTGTGAGATAAAAATAAACAAATCAAATATTTGTAATTTTTCGCCATTTTTATTAAACAATTGTATCATTTTAAACAAAAAACATGGTAAATTATCCATTAAAACAAAAAATTAAAGTCAAAACTTAAAGTTGATTCAGAATTTTAATGTGCCAAACTAACCGGATTTTATCTTGAACAATTAATTATTATTTTGTATTTAATATTTTGTCCAGTAACCCCTATTTTTTATCACAGCTCGACATCGATAAAGCATTGACTGAATTAATTTTTCGAAAATAGAAGCAGGAATATTCTCCCATTCATTTTTCAAGGCTGCAAAAAGAAAAGTTGTTGACGTGTGCTTTTTTTCCCAACCCGCCTTTTTAAAATGGCCCACAAGTGTTCAATTGGGTTTAGATCGGGTGATTGAGACGGCCATTCTAAAACACGAATATTTTTAGTCGCAAACCACTCTTTTAGCAGCTTTGAAGAATGTTTGGGGTCATTAACCTGCTGAAAAACCCAACGCAAAGGCATTTCTTCCTCTGCATATGGAAGCATTACTGACTCCAAAATGTCCTTATATTGAAAACGGTCCATAATTCCTGTGATTTGGTGTATTGGACCGCAGCCTGCGCTTGAAAAACAGCCCCAAACCACCACCGAGGCTCCACCGTGCTTAACTGTAGGGAGTACATTTGCAGACTTTAATCGCGTACCTTTTGGGCGCCTTACTGTCCTTGCACCATCGGAGTAAAACAAGTTCAATTTGCTTTCATCACTGAAAAGCACGCTCCTTCATTTGCTTAAAGACCAGTTAAGATGATTTTTTGCAAATTCAACCCTGAGTTAAATATTTTGATTAGGAATTTAAAGTCTTTTTCAAACACCTTTCATGGCTTACCTTTTTCTAAGATGTTTAGCAGTAAGAAGAGGTTTCTTCGCTGGTCGAAATGCAAAAAGACCAAAATCTCTTAAACGGTTCCGTACCGTACTTGGCCCTATAGGTAGATTTAGTTCATCACAAATTATCTTTGAAGTTGCAAAAGGGTCTTTAAGCACAAAATCCTTTATGTGCCTATCAGTTTGAACAATTATTTTGCGAGGGCGTCCACCAAAATGATCTGCTTCTACTGATTTCCCGCTTCTAAATTTTGTAATGATGTCACAAACCGTTGACGTTGGTATTTGCAATATTTCAGATATTAAATTTTGTTTTGTACCGGCTTGGAACTTTTCTATTACCTTGTATCGAATCGCATTGCTATAACGTGTTTTAGACATTTCCTGCACTATATAATTTCAACTAACACAGCTCTCAACTTGAAAAGTCTGTTTAATCTACGGCGTGAGTCAAAAGACTCGAAAAAACTGCTACTTTAACATCGAGACTCGCAATCTCCCTGCAATCCGGTTAGTTTTGCACAGGCATGTTATTGAATAACTTTATAAAATATTTTTTTTATTGTTCTTGTCATCGTAGCATTATATTTTTAAGGTTATTATTAAATTGTCTCATACCCTTTACAAATTATGGAAAACCTATGGAAAGTTATTAGTTTTCTACTTGATACTAAGAAAAACATTATACTGAGGAAAAATCCGGAATGTTTTTGGCAGCACTGTACATATTTCCGTCTGAGACATTTGTGCTTTTTTTTATAGCACAATTGTATCACACTGTGTATCCTTATGAGCGTTGCAGAATCTGCCTGTATGTCGCCAAGAAGACAGAGATGTTAGAAAGCAGATGATAGAAAACACGTTGGTATTCTGAGATTATGGCTACTTACTAGAGATAGGTAAACAATACAAATTTTGTCTCTGGTCGTAGTTTTCAGATTTAGTTGCAGTTCCTTAAAAATTTGTGATACGTTGACCTTGTCTTTTGTTTTTATTATTTTTAATTGGGGGTTCGATTTTAAAGTTTGTAACAAAAATTAGGGTAAATCCTGTGACTTCTTCATGAGGGTGTACGATTTGATACTTGGTAACAAACATTGTGGAAAACTTAGTTACTAAGTTTTTTTTTTTTGTGAAGGGTGAAGAATTGAAGAGCCACCATGAATGAAAGAATAAAATGGGATTAGGGCTCAAGAAATGATTGAGAAGGAAGTAGCAAAAGCACGAATGCAAATTTAATGACTTTTTCGGGTTGATCTTTGACGTTTCCGATTAAAAAGAAGCGCAATTGGCATCTCGATTTTAGCAAAAAATCATGTAATCAAAAATAATTGAGTTGGAAAATTGGTTTTCGTTATTAAATATGGTAAATATATGCGTTTATTTATTATCACAAACCAACAACAAATTTCATGAACGCCAAAAAACAAATAAAAGTAAGGACTACGGATTGGTTTTATTAACCGTTCAAACGTGCCCTGGTCTTACATGAGAACGATTTGTAAGCGCTGCGCTGGTTCTCTTTTCGTTCCTTTTCGGTTACAAAGATCCTTTTACAAGGGCGATTTTTAATAGAAGTTAACTTTATTCAAGTGAAAGAAAACCATCTCTACGCATTCTTTACTTCTACTTGAACTATAAGGAAAAGCACAAAAGAGAAAGAACAATAAATCTGCATTTTTAGAAACACAGCAATTTTGATTACTTCTTCTTCCCCCACATACGTCCCTTGTCTACTTGCTTTAAAATCGACAACTTAAAATTACTCCGGTTATAAGCAGTATCAAAATATTGAGTTGGGAAAGGCCGAATTTTAAACCCAAGTTTTGAGTTGAAATGGTATTGAGATTACAGAAGGAGTGGCGTAAATATATTTATTTCATAACAAACACAATTTAAATTGAATTGACTTTAGTATGTATGTAAAAAAAAAAATCTGGGACGCTACCAGGTAGAAGAGACCAACTTACCATCTCTTAAAATACTCCAATTCTTGAGAGGAATACAACTGGAGGAAGAGCGGTAAGATGAGCAGGCCTCATCCAGCTCTAGATGGGGGCACAATAGAGCTCTAGGTGAGGAGCACAATAGATCTCAAGGTCGCAGTGCAATAACCCTCAATTTTCTATTCATTCATTCAATCATGTACATATGTACTTCGCATAGCTTTAAAACAAATAAATAATTTAACTCACGCATTTAAAAAAAAAACACAGTCGTCAGCACATCTATCCAACCAACTCCTGGACAATGACTCGAATCCGTCCCTGAAGTTGAGTCTAGTCGGTTGAAGCTCATTTCAACTCAATGTAGGTTTACAACGTTACCATATTGATCTGTGCAAAGCTGGCTACACACCTTACGATGCTCGCGCTTTTAACCCGAAATAGTCGGACGATTTTGATCATCGTGAACGAAATATATGGCAGTTTGATTTATACTTCTGTCCTCAGTAGGTACCATGAACATCGCCAGTTTGGACGAAACATTTTGCTCTTGAACAATTTTAAAGGGTTTTCCAATAAGAGTTTTCATTTTGGGTCGTCGTCAAGCACCTTTTCGGCCGGCAATTGTGAACAAATTTGAGCTTTTGGGACAAGTTAGTGATGTGAAGAAACGAAACCGTTCGCGTCGCTCAAGAACAACTGATAATATTGCTGCTGTAGCCTGTAGTGCTTATTCCTCGTCGATCTTTGGAATTAGGCATTCCACAAACAACATTTCACCGTATTTTGCATAAAGTCTTATAACTTAAGGCTTTAAAAGTTCGGTTAATACAATAATTCAAGCCGGTCGATCACCAGCAACGTCGTATCTTCGCTGATGGGGTGCTTGAAATGTATCAAAATGATCCGGATACGTTAATTAGCAGAATTGTGGTATTTGGGGTTCGGAAAATCCAAGAATGATTGTTGAAAAGCCTCTCCAACCCCAACGTGTCACTGTTTGGTGCGGTTATTGGGCTGGCGGTGTGATTGGACCTTACGTATTCGAAAATGTGGCTGGTTGCGGTGAATGGCTTGCTCTACCGAGCTATGATTTTGTATGGCCGGAATTGGAAGAAATTGACATGGACGATGTTTATTTTCAACAAGACGGCAGCACGTGCTAAACAATCAACGAAACAATCGCAATTTTGCAAGAAAAGTTTCCTGACTTGTTTTCTCGAAGAGGTGTCCACAATTGGCCACCGAGATCTGGTGATTTAACACCTTAGATTTTTTTCTTTGGGGCCGCGTTAAATATAAGGTCTATGCCAATGCCCCATAATCGTTTCAAGGCTTTAAAGATGGAATTCGTGAATTTATCGAGAACATAGAGCCGCAAATGTGCGAATTGGTCATGGAAAGTTTCATGAAAAGGATATAGTGCTACATCCTTAGCCGTGGGGGTCATTTGGCTGATATCGTTTTTCGTTGTTGATGGCATACCTTCCTTTTTGCAAAGAAATAAACATACATTGATTTCTCTTTAAAAAATACTGTTTTTTTTTTATATTAAAAGGAAACCTCTTATTGGAAAACCCTTTATAACATAAGGATTGTGTGCTGTTGTTATCATTGGTCATCGCGGGAGGAATCAGTTTTAATAAAAATTAATGTATAATGTGGCGGGTTCTGCCCATGTTCAGGGATCGTTTCAATTTTAATGATGTTAAATCACGTGTAGTCAGCTAAAACTAACATTGGCAAGGCTAATGTTTGACGCCAGTTAGGTATGTACGGTACGTACAATATGGTAAGCAAAATCTGCAAATATTTATAACTAATGATGACAGGAGTTAAATGCTTGGAAATGGGAAGGTGAATTTTATGTGTATAAATTAAAAGAATACTAAATTTTGATAAAAATTCCCGACAATTATTCACTCTCAAAAAAAAAAAAAAAAAATCTCGACTTATTGCGCAATGTTAGGAATTGCATATTTTCAAAAATACAAAATTTACTCTGAGGACGACTCAGGAGTTATTATCTATTTGGCTATATTAGAAAAATGAGATCTCAGAGGTCTCACTGTCAAAATACTGATGAAACTAAATTTTCGATTTGCTTGCTCATGTCAATTGACAATGAAACCTCTGAGATCTCATTTTCCTGAACTAACCAATTGAGATTAAGCAATCTTGCTTGCTCCAAAAAGACCTCCAAGAAGTCTCCTAAGTTCTCCAGGTTACAATCAACGAATTTAGCTTGTCAATTTTCCTGCTGGCTGGTTAGCTAGTTTGTCGGATTATACCACAACGTGGATCGGTGTCGTTCCAGGACTCTTGTCCAGTTCCTTGATCATACCGACAAATTTACCTGAGACTTCATTGTCATCATGTCATGGGTAGAGAGCAATTGTCGGTCTCACTAGAATATCAGAACTTGTGCTACGTCTTTACGTGCCATGAAATTGCCTCGCATTGCTTACTATCGACTGATTTATAATTTTTGAAGGATGATTCTCTAGAAATGACTCCTTATTAAAACCTCATTTCTTCAAGACGAGTTATAGTCATATGGGGTACTACACTGCTAACTGGGTTACCTAGATATCCTGGTTGCCATTCTGAGTATCACTAACACTTTACAAAATAAAATGAGAGAAATGATCAATCAATGAGCCCCGTGTCGGCGGCCGGGCATGCTGGTACTCCTAGTTAAGAGAATAGGCTCAAGTCGAGGAAGTCTCCAGGCTTCCATGGACTGACGAAATGACAAAATGATTAAAGCCAAGTGGTCAGCAGTCCCCCCCGATTACCTGATGAGTTTGTACTCGAGCTGCGTCAGGGAGAACTATTTCCCACGGGAATGGAAGTGTGCGAAAGTAATCTTCTGAAGTCTAGCGATAAGATCAGGTTTGATCCTAGGTCCTATCGTGGCTTCAGTCTCCTTCCAGTACTTGGTAAAGTACTGGAAAGAGTCATGGTGAACAGATTGATGGAGTGCCATCTTGAGCCGAGTCGATTTTACTTTGGCTTCTTGCCAAGATGCAGTGCCGAGGACGCGTGGCTCCACGTTAAGAAGTCCGTCAATCAGTCAATGGTCAAGTACTTACTAGCATTTTCATTCTTCAAAGGTCCTTCGACTACCTTGACTGGGCCAAAGTAGAAAGTAGATTGGGACAGGTGGGCTGTAGGGAAGGAACTCTCTGGAAAAGTTACTTCTCGGACAGAACGGCTCGTGTGATTGGTCGTACTAATTGCCTTAGTTTTTCGGTGGAGAGAGGTTGTCCTCAGGTGTCGGTCCGGGGTCCAATTATTTGGAACCTCATGATGGTCCTACTGCTTAACGACCTTTGTAGAATAGGGAATGCAAGTGCTTTTGCTAATGAGCTTTTGGTTCTTGTTGAAGGCTCGAGTCGGCTCGAGCTGGAAAACAATGGCCGAGTGGTCATGGTAAAGGTACAAGCATAGGGAACTAGCGTTGGAGTCGAGGTCTCGGTGGAGAAAACATCTATTATGCTTCTCAAAGGCAAACTAGATGTACGTCGTCCACCGAGGATTTCAGCGTTCCCAGGTGGGGGGGGGGTTGCGACAAGTGACGAAAGTCAAATACCTTGGGATAACGGTGCGAGATAGGATGAGCATTAACCCTCATCTTGACCCGGTGAGGGAGAAACTCATCGTTTTTGTCCCGACAGTTCAACGCATTATATGGAGTGAATGGAGCCTTTCTAGTCGGGCAGTTTGTAGCGTGTATACAACGGACTAATTGTTGCTTATGCAACATTTGTTGCGTCAATATGGTACGGAGCTGTAATGGCTACAACAGGCAGGAGCAAAATTCTCTCCGCGCAGAGAATTATGCGCCTTGGTTCGCTCCCGGCTTGCCGACTTGTCTCCACTGATGCGCTTCAAGTGCTGGTAAATAAACCGCACCCTGACTTGGAGGTGATCCGTATAGGACTTGCCTACAAGTTGAAGAAGCGGTAAAGGATGTCCTTGAATCACTGGACTGAGTGTGTGAGTGCAAGTTGGGAAAATTTGAACTTTCGAGAAATTAAGGAGGTGTTGGATAGGTGTGTCTTATCTAGATGGCAATCTATATGGGAAAGAAGTGAGAAAGGAAGAATAACTTTTGAGTTTGTTCCGTATGTAGGAGGTCGTCCGCATTTGCAGCACACGCTCTACACATGAATTTTTTGCTGACTGGACATGGTCCTCTGAATGCATTCTTGCATCAGAGAGTCGATGTGGGGCTGTTAGCGAAGAATGGCGACATGTATTGCTTGAATGTTCGCTCTACTCTGGTATTAGGAATGGGAGTGGTGCGGTCAGGTGATTCATGGGTTTTCAATGAGATTCTCCTAACAAGGGAAACTGCTGTTAACTTTGCGGCCTTTGCCAACACATTGTTCCATATGTGGAAAGGGATTGTTAGGCGAAATAAGTTGTTTTGTTGTGAGGTTATTGTTGGATGATACACTAACGAGTGTTGGTTATCAGTTATGACCTTGGTGTTTTCATTTTTGTTTCAGCGTGTTTGTACTGTCTGATCATTAGCCCTACTTCAGTTTATAGTCGGACACTCAAACACTGAGGTTTCCAGGCCTCGGACATCTAAGGAAGTTAATCTAGAAGTAACCTTCACGGTTGCAAAGCTCGGTCAGAGCCTTATAGTCTGAACCTCGTGAAACAGGAGCCCCTGGATCATTCATTTTTTTAGTTTCTAGGCCCTAGGTTGTTTGGTCCAGCCTGTCTATGAGGTAAGCCCCATAATGGCTGTGGTGTCAACCGAATTGTGGGACATATGGTGTCTTAAGGGATCTGTATAACACCGAAGACCCTTAAGGCACAATAGGTGTAGATAGCGACCACGCTTTAACATGTCCAAAAAATTCTACTGGGGTAGTACTTGTGCTGCCCTGGGACGCTAGCTGGCGTTTTTCCTCAGCTCTGATATTGTGGGTAGACAGGTATACACGTTAAGCCCATTTTAAATATCTGATCAAACAATGAATCATCATTCCTGCTAATACTCTTCTTCTTCGAGCTAAGAAATAGACAAACAAATATAGAAAATAAAACAGCACCTGACCTAACCTAACCTTGAGGCTAGTTTTTAGTATGTATTCATGCAGTTAGAAGAAGACTTATCGGCTAGCACTCTACATGATATAGCGACTGAGATTACTGGGAGACGCAGAGTATATAAAACAGTCTGACGAGTGGACACTATGTTATTAGGGATACCCCACCTTGTGTAGCGATTACAAGTGAAGATCGACCGCTGCCAAGAAATTCGGTGGCAAAGCGCATGGGCATTGTTGCGTTTATTAAGTCTCAGTGTTGGGGTGGCGCTTCACAACTAAATTAAGAAGTAAGTACCTCAAAACTCAAAACGTTTGTTCTTCATAAATGATAGAATTTAGATTTGGCACATTTTGCGAGTTAATGGGCTTTTGATTGTCAATAACACTAGATACTCCTTGCCATTATTCCCGATTCAACAGTGTCGCAATTTTGTATGCAGCTTCTGCCACAAAGAAGAATTTTAAATTTAGTTGTAGGTTGCCTACATGCCATTTATATGTTTCTTATTTAATTCGAATACATACACACAAATAATATTTATCGAGAAAAAAAACAACATAGCTACCTATATGAGTTAACTAGTATCAAGTGGTTTGTCCCAGTTTGAGTTGGGTGAGAAAAACAAACCCAAAAGTTGAAACAAAAAAAAAATAAAAGAAATTCTACAGAGATTCTTTCAATTCCACCCACCCACAACACGCAGATTCAGCTACGAAACAAACAAACAATATCGAATGTAATTATTTGGCACACACTACTCTTTCTTCTGCTTAAAAAGGTGAGTTGGGTTGGGCAATGGACAGGCAGGCAGTAGGCAGGCATTTTGCATTTTTTTTTTTTTGTATTGAGAACGAGGACACAGATTACATATTTTCGTATTCGTTTCTTCATTTTTCTTAGAAAAAAACGCAGTATGCGCGTTGCTTCTGATTACTTTTTTTTTTCTTTAAAACACAAAAATAGATTTTTAATTGTTTTTAAGAAAAACAAGAAGATAAGTTTTTTTTCGGTTGGGATCACTAACCTTTACGAACGTCACACATTCGGCATTTGAATGCTTCAGCTGTGTTTTTATAAGTACAAACACTGCAGTCCCAGAAATTATCTTCGATCGCCTTCGATTGTCGTTTTTGTCGTCGCACTGGTGATTTTTTATGGTCCATTATTTTTGTGTGTTTTTATATATTGTGAGCGAAAATGGGTCCGGTTGGTTTTCTTGGTTATTGTTTATTGTTTATTTCACTTTGGTGATGCGATTTGTATAAAAATTGTTATGAAATTATATAAACAACAAATAGAATACAAAAATCACTTTTGGAAGTTGAAACGATAGAGGTTTTTTCTTTATCCCGAGTTGGTAATCAGAAAAAAAAAGCTAATCAAGCTGACGTTTCTCTTAGAGGAGGACAGCCATGTTTTTTTCTGTCTATTCGATATCGAAAATTCGATGATGGCTGATGGAAGGTTAGAAATTTCTATTGTGAATAGGTCAGGAGTCAAGGTGATACCACAATGAAACCTGCTGAAGCTATTTTACACGGAGGAACTGATCTGCTACAAACTTTTTTTCTACGTGAGAAGGTCGTGAAGTAATGAGAATGGGAGTGGAAACAAATCTCCCAGCCATTCAACGAATTGAATACATAATTCTGTATTCTTTCTCTTACAAAACAAATTCTTTGTGTGAAGGGTTAAGGCTCTACCAAACCAACACGAAAGCTGCGCGGAAGACTCGCCGACGGCAGTTTTTGTTGTTGTCCAGCATTGTTTATTTGTTATTTTTTTTTATAATTGTAAATGATTCACCCTGCATAGCGAATTTTCCGCATTGGTTTGCGAGAGCCTTTAAATTGATTTTGAATTGAAATCTCAGAATTGTCAGAACCGTATTTTTTGTGCCAATAGCAGGGTTTCAGAAGACTTCCGGACGCTTCTCTGGACGCTTCTGAACGTCCAATGGAAAATGCCATTAGTGTCCACTTGTACGCAATTATTACCCCGTTTACAAACAGAATCAAGAGCTCGAGTTGGATTAGGGTTGGATTTTCGAGCCAGGTGTTTCGTCACGTGAGTTGAGAGCCCCATTTGAAGTTGAGTTGATATCGTGTTGAGATTACATTTAATGGAATGGCAACAATATATTTATTTCACACAAAAACAGTTCAAATTAAATGAATTGTAGTACATACTTCACATAGCTATCAAAACAAATAAATAATTTTACTCGCACATCTGCAAAAGCACTGTGGTGAACACATCCTCAAGACGCGACTCTTCGACCCAGGTGTTTTACCATCAATTTCGACTCGACTCCGCTCCTGAAGTGGAATCAAGTCGGTTGAAGCTCATTTCAAGTCAACGCAGTTATACAATGGGGCCCAGCGAGCTTGAAGCTCGTTCGAATACTTCATGTAAACGGGGTATATAAAAGTTCTCTCAAACCAACGCGGAACATTCGCTTTGCAGGGCAAATCATTCACAATGATAACAAAAATGACAAATAAAGAATGCTAAATACAACAAAAACTTCCGTTGGCGAATGTTTCGTGCCGCTATCGCGTTATTTTGGGAGAACCTTAAAGGCCTTCCACACTAGCCCACTGTGTATTAATACATGTTAAAAAAAAGTGGGGAAACAAATTATGTAGAATACTGTGGAAACAAAATATAACAGCCCAGCCTACACAACCCGACATTCTATACCACACGATTTGACATGAGTGTTAATACATGAACCCCCGTATTTACAAAGAAAAAATAGTTATTTTAGCTCCCGTGTTTAGGAAAACTACACTATCGAATATAAATGTTCCGGACTCAAATGGAGCTCTAAGCAAATGCCCATAGTTTAAAATTCTATGGAAAATTCTTATTCCATTGTGTAGTTTTCCTAAACACGGGACCTGAAATAACTATTTTTTCTTTATAAATAAGGGGGGAAGAATTTAAGGAATGGTTCTAATTATATCCCACATTCTATCACACTTTTTTTTTAGGTTAATATAATGTATTAATACAAGCAAGTGTGGAAGCAAAATATGAAAAGTCATTACTTTCCCACAAATATGGCAGTCGCGTGGAATTCTTTCCCACTTTCAATTTGACATGTATTAATACACAGTGGGCTAGTGTGGAAGGGCTTTAATAGTTTATTTGTCTTTTTAATGGTATGTCCCAATTTACATTCATCCAGTGATAAATGAAAAAATCGGTCGAAACTGGAAGGAACATGTCGGTTGGCCAAGAATGGCCAACAAAGTAAGGTCAGTGATTTTGCTTGAAGGGCCTCTATTAAAATGGTCATAATGGTGAATTCACACGTGAATTTATGTGCAAATTGCAAACGAATTTGAGCGGCACATGCATAATCTGCATTTATGAAAATCTTCTGTATTTTCGTCTTCTCTCTCTATGAAACTTATGTAAGTTTATAGCTTACATCCCCCCTTTTTTTAGTACTCAAATGTATGTCTATGAATATGAATATCGTCTTTAAAGGTTCTCCTAAGCCAACGCGGAACTTTCGCTCTGCAGGGCGAATCATTCACAATGATAACAAAAATGACAAATAAACAATGCTAAATACAACAAAAACTTCCGCCGGCTAATGTTTCGTGCCGCTTTCGCGTTGGTTTGGGAGAACCTTAAATCTACATAATGGCTACGTTCAATGCAAATTGAACATAATTTATTAATTTATGACGTTAAAGGTTAGACCGCACACAACTGCAGCGGAACTACACTTCACGACGCGGCAAAACATTATTTGTATGAAACTGCATGAGCTATATCGCACTAAGCGGCAAATGAACGTCATTAAATTTTATACAAATTATTTTGAATCGCAGTTCCGCTACAGTGCAGTTCCGCCTAGTGCGGTCTTACCTTAAAGGCAAAACTATCTTAAATGCCAAGTTTGTATGCAAAACTTATATTTTAGATAGAAAAGCTGTCAGCTCAATTTTCCGTCGCAAATTTCTTCAAAAAATTCCATGCATCTAACACATAAAAATTTTAAGTACTTTATTTTCAGATCGAGCTTCTGATTGGCCAGCTGTATTACAAATTAAGATGACTTTCAGTTATGTACGTTTAGTGAAGTTTAGTTATACTTATGTACGTTTCATCTGAATTTTCAGCAAGAACTTCCCGACTGAAAATTCAGCTGAAAGCTTTTCTATACAAAATCTAGGCTCTCCATACAAAACTGACATTTCATATAATTTTGCGTTCAACGACATAAATTAAGTACTTAATTTTCAAAAGTTGTAATATTTTTGCATTGAACGTACCCATTCAGAGGAAACGTTACTATAAACTTCATTAAACGTAACTGAATGACGTCTTAACTTTTTATGACAGCTGGGTAATCAGAAGCTCGATCTGAAAATCATAGTATACTTACTCTATGATCTGAAAATTAAGAAGGTAGGTAGGTAGGGGAAAGGTGCTATCAGTGAAACACTTTTCTTTTAAATTGGTATATCTATGTATGTTTTCAAGCAATCTTAACCAAACTTAGAGTATATTTTAAGGCTTATTTTACCTTAATGTTCGAATAGAAATAGAAAACTGAAACTTAGGAAAAGTCAAACTGTCTCACTTTCTCACTGTTTGCGAATGGTGCGATCAGTGAGACAGTGTAAAGCCGGAACCACATCTGTCTCGTGTGTTGTGCTGTGGAGTCGTGTGTCGCTATCGGTGCATATACTGCACCGATAGCGTCACACGACTCCACAGCACAACACACGATAGAGGTGTGGCTCCGGCTTAATACTACGTTTTCATTCGAGCCAAAATGAGGTAATATCGAAATTGGGTCATTTGGAACGTCATTTCCTATACAAATTTAATTTGACGTTCCAAATGAGCTAAATTTGAAATTACCTTATTTCGGCTCCAATGAAAACGTAGTACCTACATATAAGGCTAACAGTGAGACGAACGAAAAAACACAAAACTAACAGCCGGATTCTTCCGCTTATGTGGAGTCACAAGTCATAAGCCCTTGTGACTATTATTGTGAGGATTGTTGTGACTCGATAACAATATCGAATCCTCCCCCAATCCTCACTGGAAAACTCACAACGAAACTCACCACAGCAAAGGTGAATTGAAACAAAACATAAATAGAAATTGGGCCAGTCGGATTATTTATTTTATCATCAAAAATACATTAATAAATATATTAAGCAAGTGCCAGGTAACATATTGTATATTTTATATGAGTATTATTATAGTAATAGAACATATTTTCAGCAGAAAACATCAAGCTACAAATAAGAAAAAGGCAAGGAAGTTGGATGAATATCGTTTGGGCTCAGCAATAAGTTTACGAGAACCAAACAAATTAAAATGCTGTCCTAGAGAGCAAATTATGAATAATAATTTATTGTGTGTTGTATCCCTTAACATCCGTCGTCAATGTGATAAATATTTTGTGCTGTTGTAAAATTCTTAGTTTTGTACTTTCGAATACAACTTCGTTAATAAAAGATGGACCAGAATCAAATCCACTTTTTTTATTTAATACAGACAAAATACCTTAGAATATTGAAAATTTATTTTCCAAAATAAACCTATCCGAATCGAAATGACAATACTTACAACAATTTGTGAATTGTGACCTGCTCTGAAGGAGATCACAATTTCGATTATTACTGTCACAAGTTGTGACTATGGGGGCGAATACGAAAAAGTCACAAAATCAGTTTCACCTCTTGTTGTGACTTGTGATGTATTAGTGATGTTGGGGAGAATCGGGCTGTAAAATAAAAAGGTTATTAGTATTTTATTAAATAAATTAAGTAACGTTAGTATATTTCTTCAAAAAAAGTAATAAAGAACAACAAACTCAAAAATGTAAAAAAAACGAAGTAAAATCACATTGAGATCATTTTAAATTCACAGATGTTTCGAATAAAAAAATGAATCACCTTGAGCTGCTGAGACATGTCTCACTGTTTGTTTTTTGGAAATGTCTCACTGTTCGCTTTTTGTCATTTTATAGAAAGAAAAAAAAATATAAAGGGTATTCATGCAACGTCGTAAAACACCAGATAAGTTTACGATTTGGTTAAATTTATCAATTGGTAAATGTACTGTCAAATTTTGTATGGGAAATGGTTTACACAATTTGGTTAAAATTATCCAAGGATTTTGATTTGGAAAACTAAGCAAATTTATTTGGTTAAACTTATTATCCAAACGTGACTTTTAGAACTAGGCGTGTATAACTAAAGGCGTGTAAAACTAAATCCTGATCCACATCTGTGTCGTGTGTTGTGTTGTGGAGTCGTGTGTCGCTGTCATTCGATATATTTTATGGGCCACACTGCAACACAACACACGAGACAAGTATGGTTCTACGCATATGAAATACATTTTAGCGATAGCGACATACGACTCCACAACACAACACGCGAAACAGATGTGGATCAGGCTTAACACACATAAATGCTACTAGTTCTACTCGCTTGTCTAAACCCCGGGTTAGAGAACTAAAGAAATCGCACCGTGTTCTATAACTATCGAATCGTGATTAGTTAGACGGCTTTCACACAAGAAAACTGAGTTGCCAGAAACTGGCTAGTTTGTAGGCGAGAAGGGTGTGAGGGGAGATTTTTTTGTCTTCCTTTTACGCCCTTCTCGCTTACAAACTAAAAATCGTCGGCAACTCAGTTTCCTTGTGTGAAAGGGGTCTTCGCGATAAAAGTCGTGACTTTAAACGTAGTTTATGCAAGAAAAAATAACATTAGGGGTATTCACGATCCGATGCAACATTTTTGAATTTTACACTTTTGCAATGATACTAGACCAGTTGCATCGGATCGTGAATACCCCTATTTAATCAACGATTAGGAAAGCTATTTTTCGTAAACTATTAATGTAAAATTATAAAGGTCCTCCCCAACCAATGTGAACCATTCGTTGACGTAGACGAAATCACATCAACAACGTGTTGTTATTGTTGTTGTTTTTTTCGTCAACGAATGGTTCGCATTTGTTTGGGTGATTCTTAAAGGCCTTCCACACTAGCCCACTGTGTATTAATAGATGTCAAAAAAGTGGGAAACAAATCATGTAAAATAGTGTGGAAACAAAATATGGCAGCCCAGCCTACACAACCCGACATTCTATCCCACACGATTTGACATGTGTTAATACATGAAGAATTTTAGGAATGGTTCTAATTCTATCCCACATTCTATCACACTTTTTTTTAGGTTAAGGTAATGTATTAATACAAGTAAGTGTGGAAGCAAAATATGAAAAGCCATTTCTTTCCCACAAATTTGGCAGTCGTGTGGAATTCTTTCCCACTTTCAATTTGACATGTATTAATACAAAGTGAGGTAGTGTGGAAGGGCTATTAATAGTCGGAAGATGAAGACTCAGAATTAAGCCATTATTCACTGTCTCTTTTTTCGTTCCTGCATTAATAAATGTCAGTTTCACTTCCATGAGGTGCACTCGGGGGAGCTCTTCACTAGCGAAAGCAGTATTTAACGCAAACCAAGAAACCGACGTAATGGGCGCACTTGGTATATGATTTTTTTTTGTAGTCGTCCATTTTCACCCGACCACTACCGTCCCTGCAAACCAAAACTCAGTAGTTTGCCTTGAAACACAACCACAAACAAAATGCATTCTATAAATGTATGCGTTTCTTTATTTACCAAAAACTCTCCCCTAAAAAAAGTAACTTTTGTTTCTCCTAAAAAAAAATATAAAACTCTTCTATCGTAAAAGAGAAGAAAGAGTGCGATGTATACAATGCACAAAGTTTTGTCTCATTTTGAATGTGCACAACGAAAACATTTATTTTATCGGCGACCGCGAGTTATATGGCGTTTTTCTTTTTTGGCTCTAAATAAACCTCTGAGCAGAGGCTGAGCGATCAGAGCAGAGCTCTGAGCAGATTATGATCAGAGCCCTCAGACTTATTTATGAAACACATTTGAGCACTGAACTCTCATTTCATAGGTGTGTTACTAAAATACATTTTTGTTTACCTGATTTAGACGGGCGACTGTCCTGGGAATCCATTTTTAATTTTTTGTATTTCTTTCGTCTGTCAAATCACTGAAAAAAAGTGAAGTTGGCTTCGCTCAGCGTTTCGCTCGATTTGCTCGGTCATTTTATTCTGAGCTAATCGATTAAGCTCTGAGCTAGCTCAGATGGAAAAAAAACGCACTTTTTGAGCTCTGATATGTCTGAGCTAAAAAAAAAACATAGAATTTTTGTTTGACAGTTTCGTGATCTGCTCAGAGTTAAAAAAGAAAAACGCCAATAAATGGTTGTTTTTTGGTTGTTGTTTATATAAGAAACAAACAAATTATATTTAATTATTGTCATTCAATTTAAATAGAAAATACAAATGTTTGTAGTGTTTTGTACTTTGTTATTACTGCATTTCAGATTCATCAGGGTCAAGGAAACCATTTTCGACGATCGTCGTGTATTTTGAGATTGCAGCAAACTGTTCAATTATTGGAACGGCTCTAAAGTGTGAACAATTTTTTTATTTATTTTGATAAAACTAGCAATAAACTGGTGACGAAAACTATTCGTACAATTCAATTTATCATATAAATTATTTCATATATAATTGCAAAACGCTCAGTTTCAGAAGAAACAAACTACTTCTTTTACGTACAAGTTTCACCAGTTATATCCGTACTTCTAGATTCGACAACTCATTATGTAGTAGTACGGATATAACCGGTGAAATGTACACGCATAAGTAGTACTTTTAAAGGACAAGTTTGGTTTAAGAAACTACTGGCGAATAAATATTAGAAGTACTTCCAGTAGTGCTTCGCTGTTATACATTTGAAGTACCTAAATGGAGTACTTAAATGGAGGGGAAATTCACTACATTTCGCATGCTAGAAAGAGATAGCTGCTTCATGTATTATCATGTATAGGAGATATATAACTGAGTTTTTTCCCGAGCCCCTATCTTTTTTCAGTGGAAAAGAAGTACTTCTATTACGTACATATTTCACCGGTTATTTATGTAGTTCTATGTTTGCTGGGGTGAGCCTACGACTATTTAAGTTCCATCGTGTATGTCCCGGTATGTTTTCGGCAATTTTTAGTTTGTTGACGAGAAGGCTGTAAGAGGAAGTACAAAATTCTCCCCTCACACCTTTCTTGCCAACAAACTATCTAGTTTCTGGCAACTCAGTTTCCTTGTGTGAAAGCGGTCGATCTTACATTTTTTGTATCGTTGCTAGACATTCGGCTCCGAGTTGGTTGGGAAGAGGTTCTTCATTGAAAAATAACTTCGAAATCTAAACACGTCTAATGTGTCACACACCAAATCTGTCAAATAAACGAACAGCTGATTCAAATACACAGAATTTAACTAAATGAATAAAAAGGTCGTTCATGCAAACTTTTGTGTAAACTTATCACTTTACATAATTTGTAAACTTACGACGTTGCATGAATACCCTTATTACAAAAATGACAAAGAATTCTAAGATTTTGTTGTTTTATTATTTTAGAACACATATAAAAGTTATAGGTCCGATCCCTTACGTTGTGCACAGAAAATCACAAACTGTCAGATCTTGGAGAGCAACGTTGATATATTCTCAAAAATATCAAAACTGTGCCAAAGTACGGGAATGCAAATTCAACCAAATTCCGTATTACCTAATGTGCTGGACAAGTACGGCACGATGTTTTGCGTTCATTCTTTTGCTCTCAAATTGACAATTTGCTGTGCTGTGATCACAGGTAGGGGAAATTATTTACTCTCTCGTGAGCGTTGTTTTTTGTAAAAAACTGTCAAATTATTGAGTACGGGAACGGCTTTGGACTGAAAATCACACAAATGCACAGAAAATCACAGAAATTTAAAGTAAAGGAACAGACCTTATATGTATAAATTCTGTGTATCTACTTGATTATTTCTGTTGCTATGCTAAATTTAAACACACGCCGAAAAATACTTCGAAGGATTTTTTATAATGTTCATCTGGTGGAGGTAAACGTGCAATTGAAATTCGTGCGCAACAGAATCAAAACACGTGGAGAGGCAAATAAACGTTTTTACCAATACTAGCATGTCTCCACATGCTTTCACAAAATAGAAAAATGAGTTGTCTCACTTTGCACCGTCTCGTCTCACTCTATTTTATCACTTTTCCACTACTTACATTTTCCTTAGCTTTTTCCAAAAAAAAAAAAAACAGTTAAAAAGAAAATACGATGAGATAAATATTTTATATCAGTTTATCATTTTAAATAAATTTATTTGTAGGCAGTTTTGAAGAACATTTTTTTATAATGACATTGTCGACATTTATATATAAACATTTCGAATAATACATCTTTTTTTTTTTTTTTTGTTTCTGTTGTTTTATTTTTTTTTCTTTGAATGTACACAACATTCTTCAAGGTTTTTTTTTATTTTTTTTATAATACTTTTTGAATTTATATAACAAATAAAAAAATTAACCGAAAATGGATATAAAGGGAAAAAGGAAAACTTTTTTTTTTATTTAAACTATACAATAATAATAATATTACATTTTATTTTGTTTGCTTTTTTTTTTTTGGTTTTAATAATATAGTCATTATCAATAATAATTTTGCATTGTTTTTTTTTTGCACATAATAACGGTAACGATAATATTATTTTTGTATATTTTTTAAATTCATTTTAGTTTTTTTTTAAATTGAAAATTATTATTAATAATAAGAATATTAATTGTAGTAGTATATAATATTATTATTATTTTATTTTTTTTTGTTGTTTTAATTTTACGATATAAATATTATTGTTATTTTTGTTTTTTGTTTATTTCTATATTGTTTATGTATATTTTATTTATATATATATATATTTGCATTTTGTTTTTATATATTTTTGTTTGAACATTAGCCGAAATTATTTTTTTTTATTTTCAATGATATACATACAGAAAAATGTACATATTTGTGTATATACATATACAATATTATTCATTGTATTTGTATATAATGCAAGTTTTGTTGTTGTTGTTGTTGACATATTGAATTTTTTTGTTTTAGTTTATTATTTTATTTTACTAACCAATGAATATCGAGGTAAAAAATGAATAAATCTTATATAAACGTACATTTTGCTTATACATTTTTGTTTGTCTGTTGTTGCTTATTTTATAAACGAAACACAAAAGAAAATAAACCCAAAAAATTGTCGTATTTATAATTTATTTTTCAAACTTACAATAAATTCAGTAAGTTCAATACAATTGCTTTATTTATAAATATATATATAATAGGTATATAACCTATAGTTTTTTTTTTCTTTTTTATTTAATTTTTTAACAACACATAATTTTCTTGGAGGCTTTTCTAAATTTATTTTCTGCTTTTCTAACACCATTTTATAAATTATATTATATTCTCCCAGACTGCAGAAGAACAAAAACAATAAGGCTAAGTCGCTTGTGTGACCTCAAAACTAAATGCAGCCCTTCCCAAACCTTTCGTTTATTTTTCAATTTATAATATATTGTTTATTATCTAAAAATCGGTAGTTGATATATATATGTATGTAGGTAAGGTGGAAAGTTATCTCATCTTGTATATGTTTATATTTTTATTTATATAATAGAAAAATGTAAGTTTACAAAACTAAATAAAAATTGTATTAGAAAGTTTCGTATAGTAGAAAATAGGATTAATATGTTCTCAGTGCACCTACAGTTTGGGAGGATGTGGATGTTTTGTTTTGTTTTGCTGGGCAGTTGCATAGTTTGTTTTAAAAAAGTAGTTTCTGCATTTTGAAAAATTATTACTTTGAGATTGAGTTAAGTCGCTATTGTAAATATGTAACAAGCATAGACGTTTTTTTTTGTTTTGTTTTACCTTAACGAGTAAAATAAAAGGGTATTTTCTAAAAGAATTTACATATTTATATTAATTATATTATGTTGTTAAATTGACTATAATGAATTTACAGAAATGTAGCTAAAATGTATTTATGTATTTTTTTTTGTTTGAATTCCTTAAATATAGCAGTTTTGTTTATTTTTATTTGATGAAAAGAAATCACAATCAAAAAACGAAAAAAGTATGGAGTCCAATTCTTACTGTAGAAAAAACTTAACTATGAGTGTTGGTATTTTGTTGTCTTAACAAGCTTTCATATTTAATTTTATTCCTTATCTTATTCAATTGGTCGAATATTATGTGTTTATTATTTGTTTCTATAAAGATTTACATATTTTAGTTTTATGTTATGCCTTTTTTATTCATTTATTTGCAGGAGATTTCTGGGAAACTAAAATAGTGTGACTTAAGTTTGTAAGACAAAATCAAACAAAGCTAAGTAAAAGGAAAATTATTCTTTACCTATAAAAAACAAAAGGATAATATTTTTCTAGTCCTATGGAACGCTTACTAGGGTGCGTTCCCCAATCATCTAAACTCGTAGTTTTTTTTTTTTTTTTTTTTTTTTTTTGAGAAAAATTCTCATACATTTAAACTGAAAGTAAAGAAGAAGGGGAATGCTTGCCTGCTGAATAGTGTTTGTTTGTGTCTAACTAATAATTTAAGTACGTTTCCTCTTAAACGTTAGAAATATTCAACATTCAGAATGTATTCTTGCAATTATGTATTTCAAAATTTAAAGGTATCCTTTCTGAGAGATAGAGTATATCTTATACACGTTTCTATATTTTTTTTTTTAATTTTCTTTTCCTACTACATACATCTAAATGATATGATTTTGCAATATTGTATTGTTTTGTAACAGTTTTGTTGTTTTTGTTTGTCATTAAGAGTGTGTTTTAATTATTATACATAAATAAAATAAAAAAAAAATAAAACAATATAACATGGCAGTGTTGTTAATAATTATTTTTGTTAAAGATTGCTTTCTTAGTAGATCTTGTTATCTTCTTTAAAAAAAAAAAAAAACACAAATGAGAAAACATTTTTTTTTAAATAAGAGAAAAACATTAATTTCTTATTCGTTCTCGAGTTCCATTTTTTTGTATTTAATTTATTATTTATAATAAAACTAATTTTAATAATAATAAACACTCAAGCACCAGATAGAATAAGAGTTGTTTTGTTAAAAACTAGTTTTTAATTTTTTTTTGTTTGTTTTGTTTTAAGAGAAAAAGACATAGAGAGAACGATAGAAGAGATAGTTAAGTGATATTGAGAGTTGATTTTTTCTTTTTAATAAATAGATTAAGTTAAATAAATAGTTTTTTTTTGTTTGTCTTTAATAAAATTTGCCATGAAGGTAACGATTTTTTGTTGTTGCTGTTGTAAGATCATTTTTGTTGTTGTTGTATTGATTAAATTATTGTTAATAGTTGATTTGTATTATTGTGATTATGTTACTGAAATATTCTATCAGTTTTTATTATTATATGTATTTTTTATTTATTTTTATATATGTATATATATATAAATTTTACTAATTTCATTTTGTAACTGTTTTAATATTTATAATATATTTATATGATAATATGTACACTATATTTAAACCATTTTTTATTTCCTTTATCTGAGCTACCTATAAATTATTTACTTTATATAAGTTTAATTTGATAATTATTTTTAGCTATTTTTTAATTTTGTATATTATGATCAATATATATATATAAATATATATACCATTTACACTATATATTAACATAGTATTAATTTTATTTTTCTAAATAAGTTTTTTTTTTAATATTGTTCTAATTTTTTTTTTGCATTTCTTAATTTTCTTTCGCAAATTTTACAACATTTTTCCGATTTTTTTGTGAGTAGTATTTGTTTTTTGGTTTCATATATCCCTGGTTTTGTTTGAACACAAATTCTGCACATCTTGCTTTAACAATTTTTTTGTTCGGTTTTCATTAAATTTGTGGTTGCTGTAATAGTCTGGAATTATAATAAGATTTTGTTAGTGTTAGTTAGTGAAAGTCGTGTGAATGGTTTTTTATTTTAATTTTCAAAAACGACATGAGACTAATAACTTAGATGGCGCCCAATGTTTATTATTGCAGCTAGAGAAACACAGAATCTATATTTCACTTTGGAATTTTTAAATGGCGCCCAACAAATGTCAAAATCCATCTACGTCCTTTTGTTGGTTTTGGATAATATACTATATAATATAATATAATATGGGTATTTTGATGAAAATTTTAACTATTGCTTCAATGCTTCATTATATTTAAGTATTTTTATTTACCTAATGGCATAAACTACCATGACTAAATGGCACCTAACAGGATCAACGCATTCCTTCCCTTTAAAACTCTATATTTCGCCTCTGTGTTGGATTCAGATGATAATATTAACTCAATTTTATATAATAATAGTTATCTATGGAGGTGATAAGTCTAGAAAACGAAATTATCCAACAGTGCTTAAATGGCGCCCAACAAGGTCAAAAACATTTTTTATGAAATTTTCAGTCTTCCGTTCATAAACCTTGGCCCTTCTTTAGATTGCAACGATAATGCCTACATATTCTCAAACGCTTTATTAGATTTAAGGCTATTATTAAAAGTAGTAAGTGAAGGAATTAAATAATCAAACTTCGCTAAATGGCGCCCAACAAGGAATAAATTTAACTATTACATTCACAAAGTACTTATAAATTTAGCCCTTGGAATATAAAAAATTCTTTTCAGTTAAGTGGTGCGTTGAGTTAATAAAATTATCAAATAGCTCTAAATGGCGCCCAACAATTCAAGTCTTTCGTTTATGTATATTATGTTTTGTCTGTGTTTGGATTCAGATGATTGGGCCCTTCCATTCCTGTCGACATGCACACACAGGAATGGTTGGAAGTTGTTATTCACTAGGCCTTAGTTCTTCACGAGCCGTTGCGCCACCCAATTTATTTGTATTTATTTATTTATTTTTAAAACAATATACTAACTTCCGTATCTGCCAAAACGGCATTTAAACGTCACCGCTAAGTCAATCACTTCGCACATCCACCAGTATAAAGATGTTTTGTGTTATAAGTTGTAAATCGCTAACACGGAACAGTCCAATTAATAATAATTTAAAAGAAGCTCTTGAGAAAGCCGGCGGGTCCAGCCTAGAAAGATAATAATTAAAAGTTAGAAATCCACTTAAATTGGATAAACAGCTGTTAGAAAAACGCTTGTCAGTTTCTTACATCTGCTTGCTGCTGTTGAGTTTGTGCTTGTTTAAGTTTGGCTTGAGCATTCTTAAGGGCCCTACAGAAATAAATGAAGTTCAATTAAAAACTTGTATTATATTGAGTATTTTTTTTTTTAACGCACTGTTGAAGGTCCATTATCGTTTTTTCTTTCGAATTTTGTTCTTCTTGTGACATTTGAACGAGTTGCAAAAGTCTTTCGGTTTCAGCTGTTGATTTTTTAGCCTCTTCTTTGGTATGATGCAGTTCTTTCACCACGCTAAATTAATAAAACAAAAACATTAATATACAAAATTTATGATATGATAAAAAGCTGACAATAGGCGTGGTATCTTTAATTTCAAATTGAAGAGACATAGAACTTCACAGCTTCAACACATAAACTTTTTTTTTAGTTAAACATTTTTTATGAGCAATTATTATACTAAATATTGGACCAAGACTGATACATTAGGCTTTTAAAGCCTAAAAATAAAAAAAACGAGAACATACGCTTCCAACTGTCGTTGCGTATCCATGAGTTTCTTGTTCATTTCGCCCGCAACGGCTGCACTGCCACCTTGTTGTTGCAGTGATCTCTCCAGCTGATCCATTTGCTCTTTTCGTCTTCGCAGCTGTACATCGAAATCGACCATTTTCTTTTCCTTCTCTTCGATGTCTTTTCTTTTCGCTTCGATAGATTTTCGCTGCTCTTCGATGATCTTTCGTTCGCCTTCGATTGTTTTCGCTTGATTATCGATTTGTTTGCGTACTTCTTCGAGCTGTTTGGCTTGCGCCTCGAACTGTTTTCGTTGAGCCTCATCGGCTGGTCCCTTATTAGCTGACTGTTGTTGTTGCTGTTGTTGTGCGGCTTGTAATTGTTTAGTTGCATCGTTCAAATTAAGCTATAAATATTGATAAAATAACGGTTATAACTTCAAACAAAAATAAGTATTGATTTTAATTTACTTGACTCTTCTCCAATTCCTGTACCAACATTTCCAGTTGTTGCTGGAATCGATCGCGTTCCAGGCACGCGGCTTGTAGGTCTGCTTTGAGCTTCTCTTGTTCCTTACTAGTATCTGGCGCGGCACCTCCTGCAGCTGGAGATGCTTGTGCTTGTGCTAACTGCTTCTGCATGTGCTGCATTTGTTGATGCTGCTGTTGCAATGTCTTATCCATCATCTAAAAATATAAAAGGTATTTTAGGTATTTGGCAGCACTTTTTTTGTCAATTTCCTTAAACCTACCTGTATTCGTTTATGCATCTCACCAGCTGCCTTTTCGGCATTATCTGCTCGATTCTTCTCCTGTTCGATGACCTTACGCCATTTCTCAATTTCTTGAGGATTGCCACCTGCGGCGGCAGCAGCGGCTGCTGCTGCTTGGAGTGCTTTCTCTGCTGACTCCAGCCTCTGCTTAAGAGCTTGGCATTCGGCTCGGAGCTGTTGTGTCTCCTGTCCATTTCCAGGAGTTGGTGGATGTCCGTTTCGCAGTTTACGGTTCTCCTCTCGTTGCGCTTGCAAATCTTGTTCACATCTATTCAGTTCCTTCTGGAAGTTCATCAGCATCTCTTGACTCTTTTCTAGCTGTTGCACCAACTGATCTCGCTCATTGATCATTTGCTTATTATCGGACTCTAATTTCTGCAGAACCTTTTCTAGTTGGCCATTTTGTTGTGAAGGTCCCGCCTTTCCTGATGATTGTCTCAATGATTCTTTTTCGGCCTCTGATTTTTCAAGACGTTCGTGCATTCGACTGAGCTCAGCTGACATACGCTCAAACTCAATCTTCGTCGACTCATTAGTTTCTTGTTGCTTAGCTAAATGCATTTGTGCTTTTTCCAGTTCCTTGGCAAGGCGACCGGCTTCCAGTTCGGTGGCATCTCTCGATTGTAACGCCTTCTCGAGACGATCTCGCAGGCGATCAAGTTCTTGTCTCTCCACAGGATTACTGCTAGTGCTTGGACTAAGAGCTGCAGATTGTTGCTGCAGTCGCAACCGTTCGACTTCCTTTAACAACTTCTCATGTTTGTCTCGGGCCTTTTCTCGTTCAATATGTGCGCGTTCCAGTTCGCTTCGTTGCTTCTCCTGGCTTGACAGCATTTTAGCCACTTCGCCTTTGGAGAGCTCCAGTTGCAATGTGGTTTCGTGTAATTTCGATTCGATAGTTTGGATTTCGAGCTCACGTGCTTCGAATTTGTCCTTGTATTTCTCGAAAGACTCGGAGTCATACTGTGATTTGCCTCGGATAGTTTCCAACTCCATGAGAGTCTTGTCGAGTTTCTCGCGGAGTCTTTCATTTTCCTCCTTGAGGCGTCTTGTTTCTCGGCCATACGTATCTGTGTCGTTGAGTCTGCGTACCTCTGCTTGACTCTTTTCGTAACGTTCACGCATTTTTTCAAGCTCGGTGACGTAGTGTGTGACTTCCTCCTTAACAGCTTCCAGTGATGAACTCGCTTTGGTCTGGGTATTGTGTGCTCTCTCAAGTTCGTAATTAAGTCTCTCCATTTCACTAGTGAGATGTTCCTTCTCGGCTTGTGCTCTTCGCAGATCTGTTTGAATCTTATCGAATCGCTCACGGTTATGTTCAAGCTCTGCACGAGCATTCTCTTCACATTCCTTCGATCGACTCAACTGAAGAGCTGCTCTATCACAAGCTTCTTGCAGACGAGTGCTCTCTTCTTGCAGTTTACGAAGGTCTTCACGGGCCTTAGACGCACCTAAGCCCGATCGTTCAGCTTCAACTTCTAAACGGGCTCGATCGGCTTCTGCAGTATCACATCTCGACTGCAGTCGATAAATCTCGTTTTGTGCTCTATCGTATTTTTCAAGCATCTTTTCAAACTCTTTGTTAGATGTGTCCTTTTCATCGATTAGCTTCTGACTGGCATACAATGACTTGTCAAGTTTTTCTTTGAGAATTTCGCACTCAGTCACGGCATCATCACGCTCCATCTGGCAGCACAAATCACGGAGTTTTTGTTATTAATATTAATTTTAAAATTTACCATATCTTACCTGAAGTTTCTGCTGCACCATATGTGACTTTTCGTACCTCTCTTTGAGGACATCCACATCAGTCTGCATTGCCTCCTTTTCACGTTGCGCCTTCATAAGCAGCGTCTGGGCGTTTTCTCCTCGCTCTTTGATCGTCTCCAGCTCATCAGACAATGTATCCCTTTCTTTCTGTATACGAGCAAGTGATATCTATATATAATTTAAGTTTTTGTTTGTATAACACACAACACAACAACAACATCAATAACAGTACTTGTGTCTTATCCATTTTCTCCTTAATTCGTTCCATATCCAGGGCCAAAAGCTCGCGTTCCTTCTGCATACGTGCAGCTTGACCAAGAGCTTTGTCCAATTGTGATTGCATGTCATCATATTCAAAGGTGAGTTTCTCCTTTTCAAGGACCAGACGACGGTTTTCGGCAGTTGCTTTGTCAAATCTGTCTTGTAGGTGATCGACTTCGTTTTGAGCTTTGTCCAGAGAGTTTTGCAGTTTTTCCTGTTGTAGCTGTGCTTTACCGAGTGTCGCTTGAGTTCGTTCCAGTTCTTCTTTCACTTTGTCAACTTCGGCAAATGCCTATGTATTGGAAAGATTTTTATATATAGAAACATCATTAAAAAACAAAAAATAAAGATACATACCTTATCCCTTTCGCCATGAATTCGCCCAACACTTGCCTGCACCTTTTCGAGTTCTTGCCGGAAGCTTTCTTGTTCGCCTTGAGCATTTTCGAGTTTGGCCTTCAGTCGATACACTTCGCCCTGACTCTTTTCGAGCTTTTCTTGCAGGGCAGTTGCTTCTTCACGTGCTCTCTCCGCATCCGACTGAAATAGTTCGCAGAAAACAAAGTTTGATTTTTTAATTTTCTTTTGAAATTTGGCAGCACTTTTTTGGAAGAACGTTTGGTTGAAAAATAAATATTAGCAAACTTGTGAGTACTACATTGCCAACATGAGTAAATTTTTTGTTTAGCTAAAAGAAAACTACCATTTTACTATTATAATTCAATGAAATAATGACATCAATTAGCATAATTGTTCTGAATATTCCTGCTCATGATTAGTGAAGTCAGAATTAAATAAAACAATAAGAGAAAAACACGTTATTTTTGTATTAAAAATTAAAAATGAAGCCAAAACATGTGCATAGCTTTGTTTGTGGTGTGTGTTTTCTTGGAGGCAGTCATTATCTTTTTTGCAGTAGATACTCTTGTGTTTAAAGCTTAACAAAAATGGTAGCGTCCAAGAAGTGATTTAAATGATGTGTTTGATGTAAATTTTGATCATCTGAATATTTAAGGAACTGGGTGATGCATTTAAGCAGCAAAAATTTTAAGAAGAATTGCACCTATATTGGTTTTCTTTTTTTTAACAGCAAAAATTTTGGCCAACATTATGCCAAAAGCAGCTCAACAAAAAGCCACTTATAGCCTTTGTATAATTTATTATGTTTTCTTTTAATAATTGTTGAAAGAACTGGTTTCATAATTTTGATCATGAAATGTTTTACGAAATGAATAAATATTTTTTTTTAATGTTAGTAACAAAGTGAGTTAATCCAAACAAATTTAAACCAAAATTTTTGTAAGTAAAAAAAAAAAAAAAACGAATGTAGGATTGTAAAACTTTGGATTTTTTGTGTTTTTTTTTGGAAACAATTACTCACAAAACGTTGTTCTGTTTCGCCCTATAAAAATTAATGTCAGCGCGTCAGTTTTAATAGTTATTTTGAAGATAAAAAGAGACTTTTATTAAATATCAAAAAATTCTAACCAACTTTAAAAGCAAAAATTAAAACATTTGCAATTAATTAATAAAAGTAAAATAAGAAATGTTACAGATGGTTGTTGAAGAAAAGGAATAGTGACATTAGATAATTGGCCACGTTCATCTTGCTTTAAATTATCTTTGAATAGCTTGATAATAGAGGTCTTCTGATTGGCATATTTTTTGACAGATAACCTGTCAGAGATTGACTTCAAATTTGTCTCTTTCGTTGAACACATCCATTATTTTTCTTTGGTTATTTGAAATTGTTCACAACTTTCTACCAAAATCAAATCATTATAAATACATATATAGTTCAGTATAGTAAATGTATGTATGTATGTATTTGTTGGATATAGTTCACGATTGATTTTCGCTGAAAAATCGATGTAAGTTGGACTGAATTTAATAAAAATTGCGTCTTGACAAGGCCCTCACTGTCAACTGAAGAATCCAAGTGAGAACGCCAGGACGAAACGCCAATTTTTAAGGACTAAAGGCCGTTAAAAGCTATTTTGAATCTGTATTTAAACAGTTATGCACAGTATGTATTTTAAAAGTGGAAGTTAAATCTTGCTGCGTATAAAGTACTTATTTTGAAATATGAAATCAGACTGCTGCTGATAAGTTGTCAACGAAACACAGGTAGTTATCTTTGAATCAAATAAATTCAACTAAATTTGTATTATGACAGCTGGCTGACGGCATAGGCACCTGAAGGATTTTTTTCTGGCAAGTGGCTGACAGTACAGAATTATTTAAATGACAGTTGTTGCATTTAAATAAACTTTACATTGAACGTATCCAATTTTAGTCACACAATTCTCTGAATTTCCTCAACAACATCAACTGTTTTTTGTTTTATGTTTGTTTTTCAATGTGTTTTTAATTTATTGATTTTAAATTTGATTCACATTTAGATTTAGCATCAGATCACATTTAGTATGACCATCAACAAATTTTATCAAAACTAAACCTAAAAAGCCATCTACGATCGTCTTTTATAATTATTATATAATAATATGTGTAGATATAGTTTAAAATCAAATAACAAATAAATGAAAATAACAAACCTGAGTTACTCGTAGTTCAGCTTGAGTACGTCGCAGTTCGGCAGATGCTTTGTCGGCACGTTCTTGAGCCCGATCGAGCTCTTGTGATGTATTTAAGGTGGATCGGCCGAAGGTTGTCTGATGAAAAAACAAATAGTGTTAGTATTGGTGATCAATAACCAGAGTAAATAATAGGTAATTTGTTGGAAAAGTTGAGAATATTATGTATAAAGGTAGAGGAAGTTAGATTTATCTAGTTAGGGCCAATTTGTTCACAGTGGGTTTAATCTGTAATTTTGATTTTCCCAGGATTTTAATAAATGATGCTTCTCAACTAAATTCGACTACAAGCTATTTTAACAACCTATTAATTCTGTTCGAAAACATATACATTCAATGACCAATAGTCACATTGATTGAAGATGTTTATAGCTGTGAACAAACCGGCCCTAAGAAATACAACGGTTAAGTGAAAATAAGCTGTATTTAAATTAATTTAGGAAGAGATATATTTATACGCTGGGATAAAGTATAATTAACTAAAATAAACTGCATGCAATTCACGTAAAACCGAATCTTCACAAAAATCAACTACAATCAACAAGAAATTTTGTGCGATAATCGACGTGTTTTTTTGTGAGCCGAAGGAATGGGACGAAAAACCGCCCTTGGGGCTATAGAATTTTTTTGTATAAATATACATACAATCTTAGCCCCTTCGAGCTTGAAAAAAACACGCCTTATGGTTATTAAATAGATTGCATACACACTTTCTCATTATTATCAACTATTGCACGCAAACAAATTTCAACGTTATCGAAGAATAATGGAAATTTTAACAATCACAATTTGAAAATATAAAATTCGATAAATTCTAATTTTTTGCTCAATTGCATATAGTTCTTTTTTATCATTTTATTTTTAATAACAAGATGTCAGAAAAAATCAATCTTTTAATATAGAGGATTGAAAATTGAAAAATTGAGCATTTCTGCAAAAGTAGTGCATGTTCGTCTGTTTGCTTGTCTGCATGGTCTCACGTTCACACGTTTGGATGTTCTCACGATGGCGTCTTCTCATAAACTTTTGTTTGTCCGTTTACACTTTAGCTTTTTTCAATGTCCACATATTTGCATGTTCTCACGTTCGCATGTTCGCATTTTCGCATGTTTGCATGATCCCATATTCGCCTCTTTGCATCTCTTCAATCCCATGCAATGGTCCTGACCGCTCATGTTCACCCCTATTGCGATTGTCAATTACTAATTGATAGTTGATAAATATTGAAATTTTGCATTTTAGAAAGCAATTTATTAAAAATCTTATCGACAATTTATCGATTTATGCCAATTTTCTTGTAAATAACGACAACCTGCAACATTCTGAATGACCAAAACTTTTAGCGGTTGGCTTGTTTAATATCGAATTTCAGTATCTATCAACTATCAATCTATGTATGATTGACAATCGCAATAGGGGTGATCGACTTGTATAGTGTTTTACAGCCAAAAAGCTTAGACGGAATTACATTTTCCTCGATTAAATTAAATGATTGTAACAATTAATTTTATCCTCGAAAATAAGGGTTAAATGTGCTCACCCAGCTAACCCTGAGGCTACACGAGCCAGTACTGGCTTACAAGTTACTATACATTTAAAATTTCTTACTAAGACATACAAACCTAAGCAACTTGCTCGTCAATTGACTTGCCATTTTCGAAGCCAGTTGGGAAGCCGGTAGACAAGACAGTGGCCTCTTTCAGACTTGTATATAAAGCGATATAGATAGCTTTTCGTTGAAAATTTAATGAAAAATTAAATATTCTTTCTACCACAATCAAGAAATTTTAACATTTTCAAAAAAGGCAACTGGCTATGATTATGATGAATTATACAAAATCTCTAAAAATCCTAAATTTTTTCAGAGTACATTTTTTGCTTGGCAAAAATGAGAGTTTTTGCGATTTCAGGTGACAATTGGAACATTCTGTTACCGATTTCTCAAGCCATAGACTGTAAAATTAAATTGAAAAGCTTTAAGATATCTAAATTTTTTGAGATTAAATTTTTTGCGTGGGAAAAGGTGATTTTAGCGCGTTTGGGTGACATTTTGTAACGAAATATTCCTCGTACGACGTAATTTAGTTTCTTACCTATCTGTCAACGTATGAACTATCAAACTCCTTTAAAGGATGGCTACGATGGTGATGGATTAAAAAACCTCAAAAAAATCAAATTTTTTTTTAAAATTATTAAAAAAAAAATCAAATTTTTGAATTAGATGAAAATCAATCCATGTTACTTTGACGCGAAAGAAATGTCTGTCAATGCATCTGTCAACGCTTTGGCAGTATTATGCGTTTACCATCACAAGACTTGATGCAGAATTCGATGTCATTTTTTGTTAAGTAAGAAAAAATTGAAGTCCGGTGACAAAGCAAATTCAATTATAATGTGTATTTAGAATCCTAGATAGGCCATAGCTGAACGTGACCGCAGATACTTGAAAGCAACTTGCTTACAAGTTGCTTTCCGCCTACGTCACAGCAAATTCACGTTTACGAACTTGACAGTCAATCTATGTAGCCAACTGGCTTGCCAGTACTGGCTCGTGTATCTTCAGGGTAAAGCAAATAATATATAATAAATAATAAATAAATAATTTACCCAACATCCGCTTATTTTATATTAAGATTAAATACAGTCAAACCCTCTTAAGTGACATCCGGTAAGAAAAAGTGAATTTTTAAATTATATATCCATCGTCGAGCTAACTACATTTAGTTAAGCGCAATCCCAGTTTAAATGAAACTTTTCCTAGGTTTGCTTTAGTGAAACCCCCTTCTTAATTTATGTTTAAATTCAATTTTTTTTGTCGTTCGACTTGAGGGGGTTTTACATGACAATAACAAATATTATTTGAATACAAACCATTCATCTAAAAGCATGAGTACATAATTACACATCAAGAGCTTACACATATATTTAAATATATGTAGAAGATTTGAACTGTATGTATATTGTGTATATGTATATATATTTATATAGTTTATGTACAACAATCTAAAAGGAGTAACTAAGTCATATATCCCTTTGTAAAAATACACTAGTACCTGGGAGCGTTCTATATCGTGTTTCAGCCGTTCGTTTTCCAATTCGAGGCGGGCAATTCGCTGTTTAGTGGCTTCCCAATCGGCACAACTGCGTCCCACTTCACTAGTTGCCTTCTCCAGCTCAACCTTTGATTTTCCTAATTCGCTTTGTGATGCTTCTAATTTGATTTCAAGGCGTTCTTTCTCAGATAGGGCTCTATCCAGGCGGGTATTTAATTTTTCAACTTCACTTTCGGCGGCACGTAATTTAATCTTATAATCAGCAACTTCACGTTCATGAAGTTCGCGTTCTTCTTGTTTATCAGCATCGGCACGATCTCTTTGTTCACGAAGCAATGCCATTTGTTTTTCTTTATCACCGATGGCTTCTTCGAGGCTAGTTAGAGCACCTTCTGAGCTACTGTGATGGGCTTGCATTGCTGCTAAACGGGCACGGGCCATGTCAACTTGGTTGTCCTTTTCTTTGAGCAGGTCTTCCAAGTTTTCAATCTGTAAATACAGGTTGGAGGTATATTTTAAGATAGCTCTAGGTATTTTAGTTTTTGGTAACAAAAAATCGTTTGACAAAAAATGTTTAAAAGACAAATTTAATTCAATTTATTTCCATTATTGGGAGAAAGGAAATGTTTGCTTCTCTTCAGAAGAAGAACTGTCATTCTGACATCAATAGACACTAAAGTTTCAAACAAATAACCAAATATAGTTTCAGCTAATTGACAGTTCTGAGAAATGGCCTTTTTGTTTGGTAATTTAATTTGGATAATCCGGAAGAACAATTTCATAAGTATTCTTTCTCAATTCTTTCTGAATCTGAAGCAATCGAAAAAGAACAACTGCCATCTTGACATCAGTTGAAACGACTGAATTAACGAATCAGACATACCTTTCTGTCAAAAATGTACATGAAAACATGGTAATCAATCAACTTTGCATAAAATACGTCATAAAAATGAAAAATTAGGATAAAGTTTTTTTTCGAAAAACTTACCTTTCTTTGAAGAACATTGATTTTCCTATCCTTAATATCCATGTGATCTTTCAGTTCGGTCAATTCACTCGTCAGGCGATTACGTTCCTGAACTGTTTGCAGGGTGCCTTGTGTCTTCTTTTCGATCAGACGATTCTTCTCTTCCAGTCGCGCCCGCAATTCTTCCACATCGGTTTGCAACATATTATAATGTTCCTCCTTGGCGCAAAGTGATTCCTTCAATACCGCTATATGACGCTGATAGTCCTGTTAATTTTTTGAATTTTACCAAGAAAATTATGAATCATGCATTAGGGAATTACTCTCACCTGATGTTGCTCTTCGAGCGTTTTCATCTTGGCGGCCATCGCCATAATCTCTTGATCCCTTCTTTGTATTTCAAGACGGAATTCGTCCAACTAAACAAACGAGTGGGATTTTGAAGTGTGAACGAGGGTTAATTATAGAAATTTTTGTTTGTTTTCATGTTTTGTTTGTTTTTTGATTTCGATTTTGAGATGAAATTGGAATTTTTATAATTTATTATATTTTTTTTTGACAAAAAAAAGTTATGAAACAAATGCAGAGAAACATGTGTGTGAATTACAGAAAATGTTTTTCTTTAATTTTCAACAATAAAAAAGAAGATATTGTATAGGAAGATAATAAGTATAATTGCAAAGCTCAAAAAGAAACTATTTTATGGTTATTTTTGTTTGTATATTGGGGATAGGTATTCATAAATGAGGAAATTATGATCTTTTATTTGTAAACCGTTTTAGTTGTGGATGTACCTAAAGAATGACTGTGATGGTATTGTACCACTATGAGTTTAATTATTCTGTTAACTGTTGTGTTTAAAAAAAAATATATTATTTCTTATAGGGTAGGTATATATTTCTGTGAATATAGCGATGTTTTCTGTGTGTGGTATAAGATGACTTCTGTGGAATGAAAGAAAATTTTAAACAAAAATAGAAAGAAAGGAAACAGAAGAGAAACGAGTAGAGAAAATATTCCATGCATATTAACCAAATTTATTCGAGAACTTAAAGAGAAAAATATCAGCAAGAAAAGCGATTCCAATTTTTTTTTTTTTAATAAAACAACATCAGTCGCATCCAGATTTTGAATAAATATTTTTGTTAATGGAATAATACTTTCGACATTAATTTATTTATCCTAAGCCTCACAATTTTTGTATTTGTAGATAAGAGGGTTCACAATAAATTAAATAGTATTAGGTATCTATCTTCTTCAACTCTGACACGAGAGAAAAAAACTGTTGAATCTATTGATTTGATTTTTATTGGATATTCCATTATTTGGTATAATTTTTGTATGTACTAAAAGCATCGGTTATTTTTGCTACATAATTTTTATGATATAGCTTTAAATTAACAAATTTTTTTAATTTATATCTTAAGATATCTACAAAATTTAATACATTTAATTAAGGGCCAATTTTTCAATAGCCAGATAAGCAGTCAGTTAGTGTTTAATCCTCAGATAGAGCAAAAATCTATTTTCAATGAGCAGATATAACTTATTCCTAGGAATAGGAACAGTAAATTTAACTGCTCATTGAGAATTCAGATAAAGTTATTCATAGGAATAAATATTTTCAAAGTCAAACATTACTGTTTGTCAACACTGCTTTGAAATAAACGTTAAATAAAATTAAAATTACTTTAGAAATGTTCGATATACAAAAATATCAAAAACACATACTCCGTTTACATGACAGGATTCGACGATCGAATCGAATCGGATTGATATTTCGATCTAGGTACACGAACGACCTCACTGAATCGAATTCAAATATAATCGAAGTACACTTGAAGTGACACTTTAACTTGACTGTGTGCGTGCGGAAATAAGTTTATGAATATGGTGACTACGAGAGAAAAAAAAAACCAACAAAACAGAAGGAAGCAAATTGAAATACACACACTTAAAACTCGATTCTTTAATTTTTTTTTTCTTAATTTTATTTTTTTTTAATCAATTTTAAAGTTAAAAGTGACTCAATATAAATTGTGAACAATTCAATTTTCTAAAGTTATACCACTTTATTAATAAACAAAGCTAGCGGCGAGTTATCTTTAACTCGCGGATTAGGAGTAAGATATCTGCCACTTACGAGCCAGCTAAACCACCAAGGAAGGTAGTTTAGCGAACGATTAACTAGGACAAATAAATATACCTTCCTTGGTGGTTTAGCTAGCTAGTAAGTGGCAGAAATCTTACTCCTAATCCACGAGTTAAAGATAGCTTCGCTTATTAATATGGGGGATAGTGTTTGAATTTTTTTCGTGAGACCAATGGTTTTCAAGATATCACCGAAAACTGCTTACACTACTTTTCCCAAGATATTGGCCAAGGCGGAGGATTTTCGACCCCGAAAACTCAATTTTATACTCGCACTGAATCCCCCTTTACATATAATTAAAAATATCTTGTTATACCGAAAATTCGAGGTTTGGCCAAAATTGCATTAGTGACCAGTAGAAATAAAAGCAATTTATACGACTGTGGCAAGCACTTTATACCTACCAAATTGTGTTAAAATTTGTTTCATGTTACTAACGGTTCTCAAGATATCACGGAAAACTTGTTAACCTTCTTTTTCCTAGATGGACGCCAATGCGGGGGGCTTTCGACCCCGAAAACTCAATTTTATACTTGCACTAAACTCCTTTGCACATCAAATTCATCAATTCAAGGTTTGGCAAAAATTTTGTAATATTTTATTGCTAATAGAAGCAAGTTTATGCAACTCCCACACACACTTTCAAGTGGACTCTAAAGCCCGGGACATACAGAGCGCGGTCCGGCGTTCTTTGTAAAAATTTACAAACAAAATTTGACCGCCGCGTTTTTTTCTTTGCTGGTGAAGGGTTGACCGCACCGCCAGACCGCGTTCTGTGTGTCCCGGGTTTAATAAAAAATTGAAAATCTAAATTAGAAAGAAAAGAGACAGATATTTACTAAAGAAGAAGCACAAATTGCCGCGTACTGAAGAGCTGCTGCAATTTAAGTGCGGTATATCAAAAAAGTATGGAGCAGTTTCTCTACTTTCAGTCGTTTTTACATTTCTCACTTGATTTTCTTTGTCGAGTTGTTTTGGCATTTCAGTCGAGAAATTATATCGACTTTTGTCTTACAGAAACAGTTTTACTCACATATTTCCAGGCTCCTGAGGAGTTTTTAAAGGTGACACTTTAATGAGGTTGTCTAACATTTCTTGAATAAAAATTGCCTTACATTTTTAGTTCTCAACATTTCCTAAGGAAATTCAAGTGGAGCAGTCCTAAATTAATGACAGACTGTGCGAAAAATATGACCGATTGATGTCATTCGCGCTAGTGTGCCACTAAAAAATTTAAATCTTGATTTGACGGTTTTAATTTTATTTTTATAAGACAGTTTAAATATATAAAGTGATACGTAAAATTAATCTAATGTCACTCTTAAATTGCGTTAGTGTCGCGTTAACTACTCTTTAATTGTGCTCATTGTTTATGGAATTTTGAAAATCTTCCATGATATATTTGCTCCCAGTTTTGTTAGCTCTGTTTGTCCACTTTATCGAAAAACTGTTATAAACTGTTATATTAAACGCTATTTCGTTCGCAATTGAGTTGATTTCAGATTATTTTGAAATTGCATCATTAGATACATATATGGAACATTGTGCAATTTTGCAGTTGAGTTCGGAAAAATATTTCAAAATTGCGCTTTGGACAACATCTTGAATTTTAGGAAAGATATTTTTGCTAAATTTTATTTATATGTATTATTTAGTTTAGTTTTTGTGATCTAAATATTTGTAGATCTATCCAAAGTTGTAGAGAATTATATTTTCAACAAATTTTGTTACATCTTTTTTTTTTAAGTCAAAAATTGAAAATAAGTTAGTTTTTCAACAAAAAACAATAAGACTAAGATTCAAGATATCAGTAATAACCAAACTCAATAATGATTAAAAGAAAACTTTTTTATTTTTTGTCTGCATTCTTGGCCTTTTTTTATTTTCGGAATCAAAAACATAATTGAAAAACTTTTTCGAAATTCTACGGCCCTAAGAAATAAACAAATTTAGAGTCGAATCTAGCTTTAATTCGATTTTTTTTTTGTATGGGATACACTCGACCTAAAAGGCTTAATTCGCATCTAAGTAATTGGTGTATATAAAGAGACTAAACTGTTAGCCCCCGTCCCACAGTGAACCATTACTTAAAATACACAGTGAACCATAATTCAAAGAAGGGAAGGAGAATGGGCAAAAATATATAGGACCTGGTCTACCTAGTGTCCAGAAACGAGACCTATGAAAATGATTAGGTACAATGGAGTGTACCAATGAAGGAGCATATTTTGTGTCCTAAACAATGGTAGTTGGCTTAAATAAGCGACCAAAGAAATAAGAAAAACACTTTGCAAATTCGAATAAACATAGGCGAATTGATATTGGGGCATATTCATAGTCGCAGATAGACCCAGGTTTAACTAAACTACAGTTTAAGACAATTTTGGCTCAATGAATACAGACCGATTTTAATTACAAATTGTTGGTTTTATATTTTTATAAGATAATTAACTTGGTAAACTACACAAATAGCTTCAAATATTTTGAAATGATAACCTTAAAAAAATAGAATCAACGTCCGAAAATTCAACCAAAGCAATGTTTAACTTAGACCCAGGTCTAAATGACTATGAATATGCCCCATTATATTTTGCAATATACTGCCTAAACCCCATGGTTAACAGTTCTGTGTCCATATTCAAAAATGATGTTCTTGAACTAAGCTTTCCAACGTTGTATATCTCAATCAATTGTGGGCACTAGACGCATAATTGTTCTCATTCATTAAATTCGCTTAATCGAATAAAAAAAAGTAGAACTTATTATTCGCCTACCATGATAATATTTGCTATTATTGGCCATTGGTATAAAAGTTCCTTTATTTTGGGGTCTATTCAGTTCACCGATAGTGACCAATACTGTCATTTTAGTGGAACATTATTGCAATTAACTTTTGCTCTAATTTATGGTTTTCAGTTTCTTTTTTAACTGCCAGTTAATATTCAGCTTTCTTTTTTTTGTCATACGAATAGGTACCTTCATTACCAAACAGGAAAACAAAAAATCACGAGTATTTCCACCAAGGGCGTTTGTTATTTTTGGTATATTTTTTCTGTGGCTTCCTCAAAAGTGATTGGCAAATAAGTGGGAGCAATTACACCTTCTTAAACATTATTATTTAACCTTTAATAAACAAACAAAACTGAGTGTTTATAATTGCGAAGTACCTACATACATATGCACACATACGTGTATAAAACATCAATATCTTCTTTCGAATACAATAATGAAGTACCCTTAGCCAATTTTCCTATCCAAAATGTACCTATAGCCTCTTTCTTTCAATACAAATTTTAAATAGCCAATAAGTCACCCACTTCAATCTAAAACAACCATTGTTTTCTAATTTTCTTAAACAAAACTTTATTTTTAAAAATATTTATAATTATTAATTTCCCTAAGTAAGCAATTAACTAACTAAACACATAACAATTTCATCAAATTAAAACAAAACAAATTCGTTTTTTTTTTTTTTTATTATTAAGCTTTTATGTAGGCCAAAAGCAAGACCAAGCCTCTCATTTACGTACGTATATCCTTATATAAATGTAGATATGTATGTATGTAGGTATTGTGCATCACATAAAGTAAAATGCAATGCTATTCTCGCCATACTTGACCCCTTTTTTATTTGGTTATTTGAGTATAAAACAAAAATAAAAACAAAAGTTAAAAAAAAAATAAATAAATAAATAAAAATAAAAATAAAGCTCCAGCTGAGGCACGAGGGATAAAAAATAAGCTCCAGTTTATTAAACAAGAATATAAGAAAAGAATAAATGTGATTCAAAAAAAAAAAAAAAAATAAAACCAAAACAAATTTAAGTCAAACACTAAAAATAAAAATAAGAATAAAAAAAATCCTTTAGTAGACGAAAAAATTCACTCTCTAACCTCTATGGAGTAAGGCGTGTTGTTTCGTTTGTATTATTACTATTTACTTTATTACTCTTCAGGTACTGCGAAAATTACCTTCGTGAAAGCAAAAAAAAAACCCTTCATAAAATAACCCTTCTTTTTCTCTCTTAAAAAAAAAAAATAAATAACTGAGAAAAGTTAATGAAAAAAAAAGAACTGAAATGTCGAGTTGTTAAAACGATGCCAATCGATGTAGGGTATGATGTTAGAAACGTGAGAATGCTGTGTCAATGCTGTATTTGTTGGAATAGTAGCTGTTTATGTTGTTGATGTTTTTTTCTGTTGTAATTTGAACAAATATTATCCCTCACGTTATGCCAATTGTACCTGCTATATGTATACATACATAATGTATAAAGTGGCGCCCCCTATTCCATTAACAATGATATGTAAATGAATTGTTGTTTTTGGTGAAACACACACTTATACACACACATAAAAACAAAACACAAAAACCAAAAAAAGACATCACAGACAAAACGCACACGTGCATAATACACACACAAAAAATCTGATTTGACATTTGTGGCAAATATACAAAAAAATTGTACAAAAATATACGTTTGCTTGTTGTTTTTTTTTTTTGAATAATGCAAAATAAGTTTATTAATCATTTAAAAGAATGTTTTTTTTTTTTTAATCTAAGTTATATAGAATATATATTAAATATATATATGTATAAGAAGCTTAACAGTATACATAGTTAATATATTAATTTTTTTTTTACATAATTAAAAATTTAATAATAAATCGATCAGACTGAAAAATGCGAATATATTTATTATATTTTTTTTGTTTGTTTTATTTTGTTTTTGGCTTAAAGTTTAACTTATGAAATAAGATTTAGCATTTTATTTTATTTTATGTTGGTTGTTTTTTTTATCGAAGACTGTTAAACACTTATATAGAAAAAAGAACAGTCACGGCTAAAAAAAAAAGAAATGCATTAAAGTTTCCGTTGTCCATTTAGAATATTATTATATCATATAGATGTTTTTTATTTTTGATTCGTCTCGGACAAGTTATCTTTTTTATTTTAAATTTTATTATTCAATAATAAAATTTTATTTTTTAAGTAGTTTTTTTTTTCAAAATGTTTACTAAAAGCTAAAATTTGTTAAAACGTTAAAAATTTGAGAAATTTAAGTAAAGTTAAAATTATCTTTAAACGCAATATTGAGCTAACACAGACTTTTTTATTTCATACAATATTTTAATAATATTTGTTATTATTTTTGCTTTTTTTTTTCTTTAACTTTGGCTTTCTGATGAGAGAAAGCCTTAGTTTGTGAACACGTCCTGTCAAAATTTTATATTATTTTCTTTATTTTTCATCTGTCTAAATTAATATACAATTTTTATGGAATTGCATGCATGTATTTTTTAATTTATTTAAGGCAAATTCAACCTATAACTATATATATATATTTGGTTTAAATATATTTTATTTATGTATAGGTATATATATATATATGTTTTTATTTATGGTTACAATCTTCTTTAATTGACGTTTATTTCATTTCGTTTCAAAAATTCTATTCGATTATGACTTTTCTTGTGTGAGACTTTCTATTTTGTTTTGTTCATGTTGTCATGATGGTGTATGTGTATGGTTGTTAATAAATTGCAGGGGAATTTCATTATTTGTTTTGTTTGTTTATAGGGTGAGTTATGGCAATGGTGTTGAATTGAGAGTAGTTTATGGCTCTTCCCTAAGTTATAAGCAACTGTGAATGTGTTTTATTTTTAATTTGTTGTCTCTGATTTTGTTGGAAGATCACGCACGCAACAGAGTGAAAGAGAAAAATAGGCGTTTTGCCTGAGTAATTTACTACCTACTTTGTATTTTGTTTTTGGAATAATATTATAGTTTATTATTATAGAATATTTTATTAAATAGTGTTGTTTTTCAATAATAATTATGATAGTACATTTACTAATCTACTGATGGTGTTTTTGTGTTTTGTTTTTCTGTCATTCTAACTCTTCTGCAGCCGGGTGTGCAATTTAAAAAAAAAATGATTAAAGCATAAATCTATAATTTAATTTTGTTTTTGGCAAAGCATGATGATGTTTTTTCTTTATTATTTTTTTTTTTTAAATTTTGTTTTTCTGAGGATAAAATTCTACAAAAGCAAAATATACAGCGGAATATTAAGTTATTTTGTTTTTAAAAATATTTTTTGTCAATTTGATTGTAATTTGCAGATACCACCCTAAATCACATTTTATTTGTTTAGTCATGATTGTTATTTAATAAAAATTTGTTTAAATTAATTTTTTTTTTTATAAAGAATAGTTTTTATTTTTAACTACATTTTCCTACTTAATTTAAAAAATTTTCAAGAGTTTCCTAGAAAAATGTTAACTAAATGAAAGTAGGTTTAGAATAGTCTTAGACAATAAACAACAACAACTAACGATTGATGAAAGGGGTTTTCAATAATTTTTTTATTTTTAAATTTCTTATATGTTATTTAATAAATGATGCAGTATATGTATATGTAAATCATAACCACAACCTTTTTTTTAAATGCATTTAGTTGGTAGAGGAAGAGGACACTTCATATGAATAAGGGTCCCATGTATTGGGATATTCGATATCCTGCTTTGAAAAACTACATTTGGATGAAATATAAAATTAAGAGAAAAAAAAGACCAAAATGTTATGTTTTAGTTAGAATTTTGAAGAATCGAGCCAATTTTTATTAATGAATTAATTAAGTTATGAAAAAAACATAATTTTTGTTTGTGTTTGTAAAAATAAATAGAGATACAGTCAGGTTAATACACATTTGAAGAAAAAATTTCGATGGAAGAAGATAGAATACAAAAAATGCATTTGCCGAAACAGTTTAATGAATTAAAAAATAAAATAAAAAATATTTTGCAATTGTAATACCTATTGTGTGACGATATTTATTTTTTGTTTAAATTAATTTAAAGATTTACATAATATAGAAGAATGTTTTTGTTTAAAATAACCCCTTCATAGATTTCATAATATTATACACAATTAGTTTAAAAAAAAAAAACGATTTCAAGATGATTGGAATATTAGGGACTTGGACAAGTTGAACCTTAGGCGAAGCAGTTGAGTGGGAGAGTTGTGGTCCCCCTCGAGATCATGACAATCGCCAGTAAAATGAAGAAGAAGATTAGGGACTTGGAGAGTTACCTATCAATTTAGTTAATATTTTGCTTAGAATATTTGTTACGAATACTTTAAAGTTAAAGAAAAAATATTTTATAAAACCAAGTAAAATTAAATCTTCCAACCAAAACCAAACTTTCAATTTTTTAAATATATATTTACTTCAAATTAAACGATTTAAAATAAGACTAACACCGAGCACTTAGCGTTAGAATTATTGGTTTATGGCATCTTTAAGCCCGGCCGCCCAGCCCCTGACAATCAGTTGTTGTTGCTCCCGTTCGAGTTAATGGAGTTATAAAATGATGGCCCACTGGGAGCTATATTTAAAAGGGATAAACTTAAAGTTACCAGCAACTGAATACCATGGCATGTCCTCTTTCTTCTCCCTTTCAAATGTACATGGTTTTACATGGTTGCAAAATGAATGCCTACAGTCGATATAACACCCCTTATATCGAGCAGGAGCAATTAACTTTCAAATGTTAGTTGGGTTGAAAGGCCAGAATACTTGAGGTATTCAGGCATGTGTTAACTGATGTTCCAGAAAAAATATGCATCGCTGCATTGAATGAAAGGCGTGTATTTATAAACACGTGCGAGAGTTCTCGCATAGGTAAGCTAGTATATGTAAATATAATTTGTTTTTACCTATAGTAAGCATATCTCTTTTGAAAAAAGGTGTCCAAAAAAGGGGAGATAATTGCAAACTTTGTAAATCAAACTTGGAGTTATATATATTAACTTGTTTTCAAAGCTTTATAGCCTTTTCACACCAAACTCATAACGAGCTGCAATAGGTTTACGAAAACCTGAAAAGCGTTCACACCGAAAAATTGCAAATTTTCATTTGACATTTCAATTTTTTGACACCAACTGCCGTGTGTGTGCTTGAACACATTGGTCCCGACAGAGGGCCACGTCGCGTCGCTTTGAAAATTTGCATTGCCAAAGTTAAGGGCAACAATCAAATGTTTAATGCGAAATTAAAACACGATTTATAAATATTGTTAGTTATAAGTGGGAATACAATGAATACTGATTCATTAAATTTAATTTATTTCTAAACCGAACCAGCTCAGGTAATAGTAAGGATGAGCGACCCTGCGTGGCGGTGCCTTGTGTACCAGCAGTAAAATTATTTTTTTTTTTGCAGCAACCCGTCAGCTATTTATTTGACGGTTAATTGAGCGCTGAATGTTTCACAAAGTGTGTGTGTTTAGTTCATCTTGCAAATCCAACATGTTTTTGGAAGGTTTTATTTAAAACTTGTGGTTTATTAAAACTTCTGGTTTAGCAAAAATGTATGAGAAAACTTGTGTGTTTGGTTTTCATTAAACATTAAACCTTTTTGAAATTCCGGATTAGCCGCGTTACAGATAAACAAATATTTTAAGCGGGTGCAAATGAGTATTAACCCCGAACGTTTTGCTTCAAATTTCATTGAGCGTGAAGCGAAACGTTCGGGCTGTGTACTGAATTGCACTCGCTTAAAATATTTGTTTATCTGTAACGCGGCTTTTAATGGCAGGGATATGCTTCCAACTCAAATTTGTCTGTTTTATAGAATGCATGAATGGTTTTAATTTAATTTAATTCTACTTTTAACGTATACTACGCTACTGTTGCAAAATTTAAAATACCATCAATAAATGACAGAACGAAATTAAAAACGAAAAATTTCGTTTTGTAAATAGTACCCACACTGTTCGACGAGCGAAATTGATGATTATAATATTTTTTGTACTCTTAAGAAAAACTTGTTTTTGAAATTTGAACAAAATTGTTGTAGCCATTTGCGAGATTTGGGGGAACAACTAAAAAAATGCAACTTTCTCAAAAAAATAAAACAGACCAATTTTTGTTTAGTAGAGTTTTTGACAAAAACCGCAAATGCAGCTTTGTAACAATTTGAAGATTTAAATCAAATAGTCGACCAGTTTTAAGCTCTATGTTGATTTATAGTGGACGAACAGATGAACAGGCACATGAACCCACATACCGAATTGAGATTTGATTAAAACCTCGAAATAATTTGACACCAAATTCAATTTTTGTTCTATAGATAGAGTATAGACTATCCATTTTAGAGAATTTAATTTTGAACAAAATGGTTTTAAGTTTGTTTTTCTGAGATTACTATCCTGTTTACCAAAATGGCAGGCAAATACCCAAAACACAGGAATCGGCAAACATTTTATAATATTTTAATAGACTAGTTGGTTACTTTGAGGAAGAAGTTTAAATCACAATTTTCGAACATCAACTTCTTGCAGGGGTGTCACTATCTTGATTTACAATTTACAATAACATATGTAAGTATTTTTCTTTTTATTAAAAAAAAAACACAGACTTATTAATTTTTGTAAGACTTATAAGCTCTATAAAGCTTTATAATTAATAACATGTTAAAAATTGCATAAGACGAAAAATGTCATCATAATTGTGAAACGCAATTTTTGTTCTCCTTAATTCGAAACAGTGGCAGCGCTGCATATGGTTGGTGGTCAAAAATTTGGATTTAACGTACACAAATAATTTGGCAAAAATGTTCTTATCCAAAATTAATTGCACGAAACCCTACTGTGGAGCCTACTGGACTATAAATTAAGTTTATGAAGCTAACATTTCAGGAACCTCTCTACCTTAGTACAGAAGAAGCTTTTGTGCACCAAAAACTTGTTTTTAAAAGTCATTATACCTTACTTATTATTATCTATTGAGAACGCTTACTATAGATGTATGCCTGATAACTGTTCCCAAGCACTTTAATATTGATTTTCTACACTCAATTGTACGTGGTGAGTCTATAAGTCACTCTAAATATGTATCCAACTTAATATTTTCCATCATACAGAATAACGGATTTTCAATAGTATCCATTTGAAAAATAAAAAGAGAGAACAACTAAAAATTGATTTCAAAAAATTGTGCCAAAAACGAGCTCATAAATCAAAAATTCCACAGTCAAGGAAAAAGTAGTTTTTGTTTAAACCTTTCCAGAAATATAAATTTTACGACCACCATATCATACTGTGCGCAACAACAAAAAGTCTAATCGACTATTATTTTTTGTTTTTTAATCAAGTAAACGGTTTTTAGAAAAATCACAAAAAAAAATCCCAGTCAAATTGTATGTTGAAACTTTTTGTCTATGCGCGTTAAGTACGTTAATGACGAGTTAAATTGAACTCTAGGAGGCGCTGTGGTCAATTTATTAATATGTTTAATATCTTGTTAAAAAATTATGCTCCAAAGTCCATAAAGTACACTATGAGTCCTGAAATCAGTTACGCAATGTTAATTACCATTCCAGTGTGGTTCATATTCGCAATATCACAATAAACAAATTTCCAGGGTTAATGGTTTCTTTCCGACGCTCTAATGGTTCAAAAAGTTGCCATGACAGTAAGAGTTTTCTTTAAGGCCTTTAACTTCAATTTAATGTAGATAATTTTCCCCGAACAACGTACAAATTACTCACTATTTACTTTTATTAACAAAACTCTTTGCAAAAACAAATTTCTAAGTTTGATTCTCAAAACTTTTTGTGCTTCTTAAAAATAGCTGTGTAAATTTGATGAAATTATTTTCCTTTAAATAAATCTCATGGGATTTTTGGTTTGGTTTGGTTTAAAATAAAAAAAAAAAAATAACAACCAACATTAAAATTGATAACAAAACTGTCGCAGCCCATAAAAGTGTTCTTTTCAACTTCTCCAACAACTCAATAAAGATAAAATTCTTGGGAATTCTTTTAATCCAATGAGCACAATTATCATTAACTCCATTCTCAAACTTGGCATAAAAATACGAATCAGGGAGAAAGAAAAATTCAAGAACAAAAAAAAAAAGTATAAAAAACAAAATCGTTATGAAATCTAGAAAAATCCTTATACAAGCTTAATCGTTTAAGGACCAAAGTTTTGTTTAAATAAAGTGATTGCCTATCTCAAAGTAATCAAAACACACTCACTGATGCTGAATCTGATATCTTGTGTTTCTTATAAGAAAAATATACAATAAAAAGTAATAACAATAAAAAAACAACAATCCCTACCACGAAAAAGGTGAGTTATACTTTCCTTATTGAAATCCTCTCCACTTACAATAGAGACGAGTCAGGTTATGTTCTTCTTCTTTTTTTTGTATGTATCATCCTTACCGTGTATAAAAATATTTAAAAAAAAAGTAAAGAATATCATAAAACAAAGGCGAAAGGAAGTGAAGGGAACCAAGCATGAGTGCGCTTTGGGGAAGTATTCTATTTTATTCATCATCCCTCCATTTTGTGTTGTTGTTATTTTAACTTAATATGCGAGTGTCTATGAAGGGAGAATGGTTGAAGGCATCATTTCCTGATATCATAGCCATTTGTTAAAAGTAAACAAACAGTCGTCGTTTGTTGTATATATTTTTTCTACAAGAAAACATCGCCTGTGGTTGTTAACATCTTCAGTAACTTTTACTCCTATAAAATAATTGTCTCATAGGTTGCGTATACGCCCTATGTACACCAAAAATCTGTTGGTATTTTTTTTGTTGTTGTCTTCAAAATGAACTTACTCTTATATCTAACTTATTTAGGAATATAGGTATACCTACCTTAAAAACAAAAAAAAAAAAACATTTAAATATTTGGCAACTACGAATGAGCAGAAAAAAACATCACCATGCCATTAATTTATAAGTAATGATGGTTGAAAGAGGTTAAAAAATATCTTTCTAGTTCGGTTGGTTTTGAATGTTTTTTTTTTTGTATAAATTCGTAAGTTTTTTTTTTTATTTGCAAAAGATTACAAATAAGCTGAACATCCTGCTTGAGATCCTTAGGTATGTTTGTATATTAGAGTGGTTCTTATTTGGATTTTTCTGAAAATCAAATTCAACACAAATTTGTATTTTTCTACGAACACGAGAATTTTAATTTTAACTTTTATTTTAAGTTCATCTTCAATGATTTTACTGGTTTTGATTTAATTTTGAAAATAACTTCTAAAAAGTAAAAAACAACACTGTTTTTTAAAATAAAGTCTTTTCAAGATCATAAAAATAAGGCCATATGTCTGAGGCAAAGGATTTCTGTTAGAAACAAGACCATTACGATTTTCATCAAAAAAAGTGAACAAAATTCCTACACATTTTTTTGATTTTCCTAGGGCCAACAAAAACGGTACTTTTCACACATTTTTTTCTCAGCCAGTAAGCAAAATCTGCGAGTTGATTGTATGAAACTGCTCTTTTATTTAACAACTAAAATGTAGCTAGGGATTCACGGTGTTTATTAATGGGACGATTATAGTTTATTATGGTTACCAAGCAAATGTCAAAAACAAGGCTTGATTTAATGCAGAAATAAAAACAGGAAAATGTGAAAGAGCCAAAAATAAATATAAAATAGTTTTTTTCTTTGATTTTATTTGTTTGTTGTTAAAAAAAAATATTCTTACAAGTTTTAAATGCAATATTTTTTGACTAAATAAGAAAGACCAGAATCTGACATTATGACAAAAAACATCCAACTAGTCTAGATAGTACATGTAAAAAGTTTAATAAAAAACTTTACAACCATTTTCTTGTTGAAAATCAGTTTTTCGGACTACCTGAATATTGTATAGTTAGTTAAAACGTCGAAATTTTTCAATTGGGAAGTTAAGCAATGAAGGCGATTTACGTTATCGGATGAGTGCAGAATGTGCCCGGATGGAAGCTATAGTATAGAGGCAGAGTAAACATCAGAAGACCTGTCTTCCACGGAGACAAATTCTGCACTCATTCGAGAACGTAAATTGCCTACATTGATCAAGTTCCCAATTGTGGTGTATAGTGAAAATCGTACTCGAACTTGTCGATGAGTTGTAGTTAACTTTGGTCTCATGGCGGGCGGGAGATTTTGGGGTAAGGTCTGCTTCCTTAAGCCGTCTCCTAACTGTCCTCACTCAAAAGTCTTTATCCTACCTGTCTCTGCTATTAATTGACGTCAACACTAGCCAAAACATGATTTCGGAGCTCTTTGATATGCAAGATTTGCTTAGACAGAGCTGATAGGACACAGAACATTGGTTTATTCCTTCTTGTAGTAGTGTGATAACCTGACTAACTTCTAGAGGCGTGGTATCAATAATAGTTCAAGTTATGTTGCAATTCACTTTGAACAGAACCAACAATGGGCGCATTTATTGCGTACCAATGTTTCAAACTTTTACCTTGTCTAACAAGTATAAATTGTTATTTTTGTTATTATGGCGGATAGTGTGAAAAATATCCAATGGATTTTTATGATTTTACCCTTAATTTTTTAGGGTTTAAATTCAAGCTTTAAGACGAACCCATTAACAATTAATTATAGATATTGTATCCATTGCAATTGATGTGTTTTTTATAAGACAAACTTGAGTGATTCTTTTTGAAGTGAAACTTCTTTGCGCGCGTTAAGAGTGAAATTTGAAAGTTGAATTTTTGTGAAACGAAAAAATGTAACGCCACATGTGCAACGCTGAGTTCGTTGATTAGCTAAGTGGTAGGAGTTAGAGTAAAAGTTAAATTTTTTATTGATAGGCTAATATATTTAATGTAGTAGCTCGTAGCGTAATGGTTAGTGCGTTCAACTCTCACGCTGGAGGTCTGGGTTCGCTTCCCAGCCTCGTCCACTTAAAAAACTAAAAAAGTTTTTTTTTCAGGGCTACTGCCTCTTGCGAGGAATTGACAAATCCTACAAGAGTATCACTTGTCACGAATAAGTGCTTCTCATCTAGCCGTTCGGATTCGACATTAAATTGTAGGTCCCTTCCATTCCTGTCGACAGGCGCACGCAGGAATGGTTGCGAGTTGTTAGTCACTAGGCCCTGGTTCTTCACGAGCCGTTGTGCCACTCGATTTATTTATTTTAATTTTTCATATATTTTATAGTGCAATAAGTTTGGATTTTTTTGATAATCTATATTATTGTAGCAGATAAAAGGGAAAATGTCCTATGTCTTTTTTCTAATTTCCTTAATTAGAATGCTAGAGTTTGGTGAAAAGATAATGAAATTCTAAGAATCTTACTAGGTCAAGATTTGTATCTATCTCCTACTGGTATGGAGATATAAATTATTTTAAACATTTTATCTCAAAATAGGTTAATTTCAAAAAATTGAATTAAATCAGGAGAGTCCGCCAAAAGTAAATAAAACCAAATTAAAGTTGTCATATACAAATTTTTGATTTTGCAGAGATTTTGAGTGTAGGAATTTTTGGAAATATATTCGGAAAACCTACTCTCATAAACTTATCTATATCTTTTAAATTTTCGCTTTTTTTACTTTAAATTTTCACCATTATTATTTAATTTTCAAGTTTAACCCCAATCCATCGATCATTTTGATTTAGAACACGCATATAAGCTTAATATTCCTATTTTAGATCACCAAAGAAGTTTCACTTCTGCCACGAGTACTGAGTTACACGCGCTCTTTTTTTCTTGCTCGCAAGTTTATTTAAATAGCTTATACCGAAAATTTCTAAAAAAAAATTATATTTTATGAAATTAAAAAAAAAACAAAGTTAATTCTTTGAAATCTGAATTCTGTCTGAATATTGCTAAAACAACTTTTGAAACTTGATGCAAACTGATTGCGTTTAATACTTTTAAGAATATTTTTTTTTAATGTTTATAGAGTTCAAAATACCGGTACCTTCCATACATAAAAAACTGTTACGAGAAATCTTATTTTTCACCAAAAAAAAATGATAGAAAAATGTCTGTATACTATAATTAGTGCAATCTACTTTTAAGTTAAAAACAATTTTAGCCTGCATTTTGTAACCATCAGTACTTCCCATCAATTTGTTTTTTATATTTTGAACTATCTCGTTATTGGATGATTCAATTCAATCTTTTTTGGTGCAGGAGCTTCTACAAAGATTTAATAACAATGCAAACATTGCAAAACTTTAATTTCTCTTTATTGAAAAAATTCACACATTTTTTTTTTTCGAAAATTTAATATTTCAAAAAGAGGTGAATGAAATTTTTTTCTTATCTGCATGTTTAAAATTGGCGTCCCAATTTTATGTTCTAAGAGGTTTTTAAAATTTCAACTTTAAACATAACCTATTTCCTTTCTTCGGGAGCTCTTTAATTTTCAAAATTAAAGTTTCCTCTTTGGGGTCTCAGCTCAGATATTGATTGTGTTGAAAAAGTTTGTTCTTGGCGTAAGCACCACCAAAACGTCACTTCAACCAATTTGGAACAATTTTATTTTCCGGTAAAAATCACCGTTTCAAGAATTTTCTTTGCATAAATGTATGTTTGTTCAAAAAATCAAATGGTATCTTTTTTGGTAAGACCGCTTTTACCCAAAGAAACTGAGTTGCCAGCATTTTTTAGTTTGTTGTCGAGAAGGACGTAAGGGAAGACAACAAATCTCCCCTTCTACCCTTCTCGCCTACAAACTAGTTAGTTTCTGGCAACTCAGTTTCCTTGTGTGAAAGCGGCCTTAGCAAATGCTAGTAAAGCTTAGCAATTTTAAGCAATTCAAGAATTAATTTCAAGGCAAAACAAAAAAAATGGATCGTAAGTGACAAAATAAGAATTGTCTGCAGGATCAGCTAAACCAATAATATGCCTTAAAATAACAGTACTGGATATGGTTTTAAGCTTCAACGGGTCTGATCGATTTTAATACTTAGGTAAAATAAAAAAACAATTGTTTCCTTTGATCCTTTGGCATTTTGTCGATTATCATAAAAACGAGAGAAGGGCTTATTATTTTATTCGTACGTCAAATACAAAGTGACTTTTCGATTATTAATTTAACTAAGCTATTTGCAAATTCAAAATTCGTTGGCTGTTTCTCACTTTCTGTTTATTCAAAAACATTCGATTTTGTTTACCTACTGTTTCCACAGATGTTACTTTATGAACTGTAGCCCTATATTCCACGAAAAGTATGAACTTAAAATACTGCCATGTCACCCAAATCTACACAAACTTAACAACATGAAATGGATTAGAAAACTTTGTTGGGCGTAAATAAAATATAAGCAACCTATCTGTTTCGTGATTAAAAGTTGTAAGTAAGCAAAAGTTCTTACAAAAAAACATACATATGTAACTTTTGTTCACGAAATAGTAAAAGGTCTTCCACACTTTCTATTAAAACATGTCAAAAAAGTGGGAAGCAAATTATGTAGAATAGTGTGGAAACAGCCCAGCCTACACAACCCGACATTCTATCCCACACGATTTGACATGTGATGCAGAATTTTAGGAATGGTTCGAATTTTATTCCCCATTCTATCACACTTTTTTTTAGGTTAAGGTAATGTATTATATTAATACAAGCAAGTGTGAAAGCAAAATATGAAGTCATTTCTTTTCCACAATTTTGGCAGTCGCGTGGAATTCCTTCTCACTTTCAATTTGACATGTATTAATACATAGTGGGCTAGTGTGGAAGGGCTTTAAGGGCATTCATGCAACGTCGTAAAACACTAGATAAGTTTACGATTTGGCTAAATTTATCATTTGGTAAATGAACTGTCAAATTTTGTATGAGAAATGGTTTACCTACACAAATTGGTTAAAATTATACAAGGATCTTGTTGCGGAAAATTAACCAAATTTATTTGGTTAAACATATTCAAATGTCATTGTGACATTTAGGACTAGGCGAGTTCAGAAATATGATATACAATATATGTTATCTTAGAGACCTAAGAAACTCTCCTCGTGTTCTGTGACTATCGCATCGCGATTAATTGGCAGTAAAAGTTGTGAATTAAATCGTAGTTTTTATAGGAAGAAATAATTAGGACGGCTACTTTTACGCAACGATGATGAAAGCAACTTTTCGTAAATTACTAAGGTAGAAATATAAAGACTCTCTTCTCTCTTGCTCTCTTTGTTGACGATGACAAAACTACATTAACAACGTGTTTTTATTGTTGTTTTCTTCGTCGTCAACGAATGGTTCGCATTGGTTTTAGAGATCCTTAACCAGTCGGAAGTTATCGGCAGCAGATGTCATAAACCAATGCAAAGTAGCTTTCTGAACAATACAAATCAAAATTGAGCCATAATTTCAGTTTCAATTCAGTTAGGTGCACTCGGGGCCGCTCTTCATTTCCGAAAGCAAAAGTTAACGAAAATCAAGAAACCGACATTATGGGCGTGTCATAAGATTTGTTTGTATTAGTTTATTTTCACCGACTGCCGTGAGTTTGGGACTATTTATAGTTCCACCCCTTAAAACGCGACTTACGCTTAAAATACGCCTATTGTCGTGTATCTTACATTTTTTTATCGTTCCGAGACATTCGTCTCCGATTTCGCGTTAGTTCGGGAGAATTTCCTCATATAAAAATAAATCTGAACACGACTAATATTACACGTATTAATATATTTAATATTTGTGACGTTTAACGAACAGCTGATGCTATTACACAGCATTTAACCAAATGAATAAAAAGGTCATTCATACAAAATTTTGCGCAATTTACGACGTTGCAGAATACCCTTTGTTTCTAATTTTTTTTTTCTTAAAGACTAGCAGCTCATGTGAAACAAAAATGACATGACGAATCATAAACGAAAATGTTCGTTGTGCCCTTTGTTCTGTGGTACGCTGTTCGACCAGCGAAATTGATGATTACACCAGATTGATTTGACAAGTCTCCACTCTCTTGTCGCACAGAATTAATTGCCAGGACCATTAATTGTTTGCGGAAAAATGACATTTGGGTTTGTTCGTGTTTTTATTATACTTGTTTCTTTCATAGCAGCATGACTTTTGTTTGATTTTATCGTTAAATTTTGTTTTATTTATTTGTAATTATTTATATTTATTTTCCGCTGTGTGTTTCGTATGCATTTCGTTGTCTTTTTAAATACTACAGTCAAATTTCGTTTAGCATCAGTAGCGTACGAGGCTTAAGTTGCAATTTATTTGTAAAGCCAAGTGCGCTGCTGATGCGAGACGAAATTTTCCTGTGCTCTCCAAAAAGACAACGAAATGCTTACGAAAACACAGCGCAAAAATATTCATGGAGAGTTTCACAAATTGAATAAATAAAACAAAATTCAACGAAAAAATCAAACATCAGCACTGCTGTAATGAAAGTAACAACAAATAAAAACACGAACAAACTCAAAAGTCATTTTTCCGCACACAATTAACGGTCTGGGAAATTAATTCTGTGCAAAAATAGAGTGGAGACTTGTCACAGCAATCTGATATAATAACCAATTTCGTTGGTCGAACAGCTTTCCACAGAACGAAAAGCATAACGAAATTTTTCGTCATAAGCTTAAATGTATTTTTAACAAACAAAAAATCAAATAGATTAGAAATTTTGTTAATAGAACCATGGTAAGGAATTTCGTTTTAAGCTGTAAAATCTCTACTGATTTGAAAACAAATGAACAAATAGCACAAAGCATCGCGTCAATTTATAATATTGAAATGATGCTAAAAACCAAAATAAAATAACTTTAACGAATCTTGACGAAATCTTTCAAAAATGTACATTCAAAAACCACCAAACTAGAAACTACTCGTAGCAAAGTTTATATCGCATTTGCTTGCAGGGAAAAAGTTCTGGGGTATAGTTTTAGCAGCCTTTTTATGTGCGAATAAAATACTAAAGTGTTGTTTGTAGATACTTTTGCCCATATCTATTCGATTTATCTTCTCAGTTATTATAGTGTAGCTTGAAATTAATAGAGAGAAAAAAAAAAAACAAAATCGCTACACTGACGGAGACAACCCTAGATTGTGCATTAGAAATAACTGTTCTCTGTGTTTTTGCTTATTTTTTTTTTGTTTTGTTTTAAATAAATAAATTATATATAATTTTATTAATTTTTAATGCTTTTTAATTTTATTTTTAAGAATCTATCGAAAGCGTATCTACGTCAAATTTAAAACTTACTTGTCTTTTATTCTCAGGTGGTTTATTGTAATCTAAATCTAGTTTCGAGTATGGCGGAACATGATACAATGTGGATGATTGAGGATGATGGAGATGATGATGTTGCGATGGATGCAAATGATCGAACGCTGACGCAGCTGACGGATTGAAGCCAGCACCGGTGGCGGAAGTTCCTAATCCACCACCACTGACACCAAGGCCATCATTAGTATTTAGTTGCTGAAGTTGCTGCTGAATATGATACTGATGGTGCTGAGGCAGCATCTGGTGCTGAATTTGCTGATGCAGATTACTACTGGTTCCGGCCGCACCAGTTCCATATTGCTGCTGCTGAGGATAGGCCAGATTGTATTGCTGATGCAGCGGATGTTGCTGCTGATAGGTTTGTGATATTGATGACAATGGATACGGATATTGAGGTTGATGGAGATGATGTTGGTGATATTGTGACAGTGCAGGGTTAGAAGCGTGAAAAGAATGCATTTGATTGCGTTGCTGACTTAGCAATGAACTTTGCTGGTATGGTGTTGCTGTGGGTTGTTGTAGTGTTTGGTATGAGCTTTGTGTCATATGTGGTGGAAGTTGCTGTTGGTAGCTACTACTAGGCAGATTGTAAATAGGATAGTTCAGCTGTGTCGAGGACACCGCTGGCCTAAGTCTTGAGTACTGTTGCTGCTGCTGTTGATAAGCCGCAACACCTGCTGACGGCTTGTCATATTGGAAGTACATGTTCGGTTGTGACGAAAAACTCGTTGACATTTGCATCAGGTTGTCATTGAGATACGGAGACGTCTCGCCTTGGTTAAGTTGCGGATAGCTAGACACAGGTCGGCCATATGGGCAGCTCATTCGTTGTGGATTGAGATTGAGTATCTGCGAGGAGCGTGATATTGACTTGTTTGCTTCACTTAACAAGTTGGCAATATTCGTTGCCGATTGATTATGAGGCGACGAATAATTATAGAACTCATTCATTGTTGAGGCCGAGGGTATGCCACCGATGCTGTACCGTCTTCGGCGGGCCATTGGCGGCGATGTGGCCCCACAAGGCCCAAAACAACTCATCGAAGCTCCAGTGACGGGGTCATAGGACATACCCGGTGGCGGCGAGGTACCATACATGTCTAGCGGTGACGAGCAATAGTATTGGCCAAGTATATCGGGCAGTGGAGGACTTCCAGTTGGATTGTTGAAATTATACATCTGAAATTTACGATTCAAAAATTGGGTTTCTTTGCGGTTCAAAAAGTCGCTCCGTTTCTAATTAAATCGTATTTTTTTTTTGTATCTACTCATATATGATTTTTAATTTTTATTATTTTTTATTTTGTAATTAAATATATATTTTTAAGGTAACCAACAAAAATTAACATCGCTTGCACTATTTATAGTTTATATAAACATCACCAAAGTAGATTTTGCCCGAACACTTACGGACTATTGGCCCCATAATTTTTCATTTTAAGTCTTTTTTTTAATTAAAAAATTATATTTATAGTTTTTATTTTGTTTTAAATACATTTTGCTTTTTAAAATTTTTGTGTTTTAACCAAACAATTTATTTTTTTTTGTTAATTTATTTTTAAATCGCTTTCATTTTTATCTGCGCGCCCAGAGCGGCTGTCAAACTTTTTTGTTTATTTTTTGATTTTATAAAAATTACATAATTTTGCTTCTTAAGTGATTAAAAAACTGGTTCATCGATAACAACGACATTTTTTCATGTGAATGTTTTTTTTTTGTAATTATTTTTTTTTTTTCATTTTCAAAAAAATTTAAAAATGCACAATCAAATAATGATGTCTTTATGTCTCTTACAAACATAGATTCTCAATCTTCGCATTCGTTCAGCAAACATGATGCTTTAATGTAGGTATAGTTTTGTTTTTTTTTTGTTAAATGTGAGAATGACTGTTTGTGTAATTTTTTTTTTATCTGGAGGAGGAATGTGTGGTTCAAAGATACAAATCATTCTTTTGCTCAAAAATAGGTCAGGTAAGATGTATGTTTTGTTTTCTGTATTTATGTGCAAAGGTTTTTTTTTTATTTTTTTTCATTTAAAAATTGAAGCGATAGAAGTAAGAAGATAGAAAAGAAACTTAACGAAAATATATTAATTTTTGTTTGTAATTTGTAATCAAAACAACTTTCAATCTTTGTTTTCGAATAATGAAAAATATACAAAATGAAAACGAAGTTTTTGACAAAAAGAAAAAAAAACTAAAAAATTTAACAAAATAAGCATATATTTATAGAAGAGGTTATACAGCTTGAGTTATGGATATTTGTTTTATGTTTGCTCTTATTTTTGTCTTCGATACAAAAATAAAAAGCAAGAAAAATAAGTTTCTTTTTGAATTTCGATCGGTGTGTTAAATTTATTAATTAAATTTAAATTTCATTGACAAACAAAAAAAACAACAAAATTAATTCGAAAACATGAAATGCATATTATATAAAAATATGGATAGAAACAAATATGGCAAAGATTTGAATTGTTGAATAAAAAATGTTGTAATTTTTGTATATACATATATTTGTATGTATGTTTTTTTTTTTATTTACAAAACCAAAAAGTAATAAGGTATAATTAATTTAAATTCATTTAAAAAAATGTTTTATTCAAAACTTAATAGCAAAATTTACAATAGTTTATTTTTTTTGTTCGCCGGTTTATTTAATTTTAAAAGCGCTATTAATAGTTTCTAAAAGTTAAATTATTTATTTAAAAAAAAATTTTGTTTGTTTAGTAAAATATTTTAATATTATGTTTCATAGTTTTTGTTGAAAGAAAACAATTGAGCGAATTCAACACTCATTTTTGTTATTATTTTTACTTTGTATATTTATTTTTTAATTTTAAACAATACAAGAAAAGTATTTTTTTTAAATAGATAGCCAATATTAGGAGCCATTACCATCGATAAGTTTCGTGAAAAATCTCAATCTTTTGGCAATTTTTTTTTATTTAATATGACAAAAGAATTATTTAAATTTGTTAATATTTTTTTTTTAAGTAGTAGTTATTATTTCTTTGGTAGGTATATATTATATTTTTTTTTGTTTCAAAGCACAATATTACACAATATTACTTTTTGATTGGAGAAGTGTAATTTTAAAAAAGAGTGCATAAATTGTTTGGTAGCTATAGAGAATAGTGAGGATAGGGTTAAAGTAAGAATTCAGAAAATGATAATAAATTATTAATTTGTTAAAGAAATGAAGGAAGCTAGACTTTTGGGGCGGGGGGAGAGGGGATGATTAATGCATTACTACTTTATTTGTATATTATATAAGTAAGTAAAATTGTTAATCATGTGTTATAGGCAGTCTAAGTTTTTTTTGTTTGTTATAATTATTTTTGATTTACAGGTTTAATTTTTTTTTAATTCGTAAAAAAAAACACATTGAAAAGACAAGATTTATACTGAAGCTGAAGATATATATATGAATATAAAAAAAAAATCCTTATAAATAGAAATTAAAGCAGTATTTTTTTTTTTTTTTATAACTAACACGCACTCAAGGGATTATGACTACCCTTTAAATGTTAGTTTAACACAGTGCGAGCATTGAGGAAACAGTAGGAGGATTTAGTAGGAGAAACCGATGTACATTCGTCTTAAATGTCTGGGCATTGAAATGGGGAGGAAAAACAGAGTCGGTTAAGGAATTCCACATTCGTGTCGTTCGGCAAAAGAAAGAATCTCTGTACTTAACTGTACGTCCGAAATATGGCTCAAGGGTGTACCGATGCGCATTCCCAGCGGCGCGGGTATTACGGTGAAATTTTTTTAGTGGGGAAATGCAACTCGCTATTTCACTAGAACATTGTTTAAAGAAGTAGCGATAAAACAGAGATAGGCAAGAGACGTTTCGACGATGTTCCAACGAAACAATTGTTTCGGAAATTGCTCTGTCACCTATCTGTCTTAAAGCTCTTCTCTGAATTCTGTCCAGTAGGTGCAAAGATGTTTTTGATGCACCAGACCAGATATGAGAATTATATTTCAGTTTCGGACGTATGTAGGCCTTATGAATTGTGGCCAGATCAAAAGGGGGAAAAAAAGTTTTAACATCGTCTTAGGAAACCTAAGCATTTGGCGCATTTTAAGTTATATCCAGTATGTGGTCATTCCACAAAAGATGGTCAGTAATATACATACGCAAGTGCCATCCATGAACAATGGCATTGGGGGAATATTCCGCTTTAAAGATAAACAACAGCTCTGCGTCTTGGAAGCATTAAATTCAACACGATTTTTAATACCCCATCTAACGATGCCATTTAGATCGGAATTTAATGAGCTCAACATATATTGCCGTTGCAGTTCCACATTCGAAGAACAAGGAATTGAATCAGGAAATGAATATGAAAAGCTGAGGGTGCTGTCATCAGCAAAACAGTTAAGTGGATTATTAGTTTCGGAAAATTGAGAAAAAGAGTCGGAAACAAAACAGAGCCTTGAGGGACACCAGCATTTTATTTACGAACTTCAGACTTAAAGCCATCCAAAACAACTTGAATTGAACGGTCAGAGAGGTAATTACTAATCCAACGAAAAAGAGAAACATCAATACCAAACGCACTCATTTTTGATAGAAGAGCAGGATACCAGACTCTATCGAATGCCTTAGAAACATCAAGCGCAATAATCTTACTTTCTCCAAAACGATGTAAGGATTGGTTCCACTTTTCAGTGAGATATGCCATCAGATCACCAGTGGATCTATTACTGCAAACACCATATTGACGGTCATTAAAAAGAGTATGTTCTTCAAGATATATCTTAAGCTGTCGATTAATCAGTGTTTCCATGACCTTGGACAAAAGGGACGTCAGTGCGATTGGCCGATAATTAGAGGGTGAAGAGCATGCGCCTTTTTTGGGGACTGGTTGGACGAACGCTGTTTTCCAACTTTTCGGGAAGTATCCTGTTGAATAGGAAAGATAGAAAAGTTTGCGCAGTGGTTTTGCCAAAGTAGATGAACATCTTTTCAGAACAATCCGGGCCAGCAGATTTTTGAATATCGAGATCTTTTAATATGCTTGCAAAAATAAATTGTTCCCATTGAAAAGTTTACATTTTCAAGAACCCGTGGATTCATGTCGCTATCGGGCAGAGAAGAATTTGCTAGAATGGATAATGTAAAATAAAAAACATGAACTCTACCTCCAACATTTTTCAGACAGAAATTCGTGCCATATAATTAATATTTTTAAAAGCCTAGTAAAAATCAGCGGTTTATAACAATTTTAAAAATCTACTTATGACGTTAACAAAAACCTAAAATAAGCACACATTTTCGGAAATCGTCAGTTTCCCAGTTAATCTAAGAGCCCACATCAAATTTTGGAAGAGAATTCATAACCGAAATATGACTATGAGGGTTTGTAGTTGTATATATCGTGATATTGAAAACAATCGTCTGGCATGTTTCTTTTTCACCCTTTGGCGGGGGTTTGAAAGCAGCGATTTTCCAATTTATTCTGTCAGAGGTATTACCACTTCAATAAATTTATAGAATATATGCCGTGATGCTCTGTCGGTTTCTTTAAGTCAAAACGTCATAATCTTGGCAATCCGACCAATAAAACTCAAGATTTAAGATTTTTAAGAGGACATTATCGTCTTTTTCTTGGAGAGTTATAAAACACAAAAACTCAACAAAACTCAACAAACTCAAAAGTCTGTGTTTCATCTTTAGTCGATTTCGATTAGATTTTTAAGGCGTTTATTAATTATTAATGAATACAATAATTGCGTTATTAAATAAACGTGTAAAAAAGTCAAAAGTACATAATACTTAAAATAAATAAAAAATCAGATTTTTTTTTGTAGACACCCTTATTTTGTTAATATTTGGAATGAAATATTATTGACATTTTTTTAGATGTATGCGAAATTATAACAAAATCGGACCAGCCATAAGCGAGATGTGCGGGAATCACCCTAAAACAGGGCGATTTCCTCTAAAATCGGCGAAGCCATATTTCTGTAAAATGAATATTTTGGCAAAAAACTTTTAAACATCAAAATTGTATTGTTTAGTTGGCAAATTTTGAAATAAGCGAAATCTTTTGAAAATGCCCCATTATAGATGAACTAAAACGAAAATTCAAATTCATTTTCTAGTAGAAAATCACATAACAGCGCTTTGTACTAAATTTGAAACAAATCGGTTAAACAGTTAAGGTTCTAGTTTTATATCCGGTTAACATTCATCCACATAGACGGACAGACTGATTGATGTCATAAAGAAACCCTCTTTTTTTAATCCACTATCACAGTCGTACGAAAGAACAAGCAAACTGAACAAAATACTACTGGAAATATGTACAAATGTGCAAACAAAAAAACATAGCTTTAACTAAATTCACAACCCACAAATGATCTTACTCTTAAATATTTCAACTTAATATCAAATAATTGATGACTTTATTGAATGAATCCACTGTACAAAATGTCTTATGACCAACAAAATCATAATCTTTTCAACTTTCTAACAAATCGGTTGAATTTTTAATTCCAGCGAAAAACAATTTTAGTTACACTAAAAAATTCTGTCACTATACGTTGGTCCTTCGAGCTGGATTTTTATTAGTCGTTATAATTTGAAAATGCTAAGATATTTCATTTAATTTGATGCAACATATAAATAATAAATACTTCTGGAAAACTTAAGTTTCATAATTTTTGCTAACTGTAGACACGTAAACAACTACGTTGTGGAACTACTGTACGAGGATAAGTAGTTACTTTGTTTAATTGTTTAAATTGTTTCCTAAGTTCAAAGAATTAATCAACTAAACAATTTGAATTTGTCTGCCTCTATGAAAATAAAAAAAAATAAAAATTGGTTAGATAAAATGTATTTAGATAAAAATATATATGCCTCAAGACAAATTCTGCAAATAATGAAAATTCCCCAATGAATCGAAAGGCATACAAGGTTGCGTATCTCTATTATTTACCTTAACTGTAGCAAAAAAGCCTGTCCGCACACATATTTTCACGTAGATTAATACAAATGAAAAACACCCCAAGGAAGTACTATAGTAACGATAAGAATTCCAACATTCCATAAGACTTAAACAGAAAAGCTTTTACAACAAACAAGGGGGAAGATTCCTATCGTTTCTTTACGTTATAGCAGGGCACTGCGCTAGTGCTGCTGCTAATTTCTTATTGCAAATACTCGTTGTTTAACGTCGATTAAGGTCATGTAAAACCAAATAATATTCTGTTTTGTTTGTTAGAAAGGTTCGAAAAAAACCCTGACCAACTAATTTAATACCGACAAAAATTAATGAAAGAAAAAGGCTCTTATTTGAAGCTAAAGGTTTATTTTTGTTTTTCCTTCTTTTACTTAAGTTTATAAAGGGATGACTTCTTTATATAGATTACACATTTCCATGAAAATATTTAAGAATTCATAAACAAAAAATAATAACAAACAAATCCCTATCGACATAAACATCACAATATGTGTATAGGTATCCATAAAGAGTTTAGAGATACAGGGATAAAAAAACGTTGAGAATATAATAATAGTCTCTCAACCATAATCCCCTCATGTATTGGCCATGTACCCAAAGATAAAAAAGACGAAAAATATGTTCCCGGTTTAAATTAATTCCATAATTTAACAAGAATAATTATACCAAGCGATATGGTGGAAATGTCTTTCTATACATATTAACTTGGGTTAATAAAATAAGGATGGTTTTGTTCTTGGGGAAGTTTTCCTTGAAATCAAACCCGAGGAAAGAAAAGTGATCTGGAATTAAAATTTACAATAATTTCTATTAATTTATTGGCACCAGATATAAATACATTGGGATATATTCACAGTCGCAGATAGACCCAGGTTTAAATAAACTACAATTTAAGATAATTTTGGCTCAATGAATACAGACCGATTTTAATTACAAACTATTGGTTTCATATTTTTATAAGATAATCAATTTGGTATACTACCCAAATAGCTTCAAATATTTTGAAATAATAAACTAAAAAAAATAGAATCAATGTCCGAAAATTCAACTAAACCTAAAATGACTATGAATACGCCCCATTATGTAACTTTTTAAAAGAAGTTACATTGATGTTAATAAGATGTTGAGTGGAAAATATTTTCTACTTGGCTGATGTATTTCAGTAGTATATAGAATTTGTATTATAAAAAACACTCATATGTTAACAATGCCAGGCCACGGGTAACAAAATTTCCAACAATTCTTGATTAGAAATTCTAATTGGGTTGGATATAGTTCACATTCGATTTTCGCTGTAAAATTGATGTAAGCTGGACTGAACTTAATAAAAATTGCGTCTTGACAAGGCCCTCACTGTCAACTGAAGAGTCCAAGTGAGAACGCCGGGACGAAACGCCAATTTTTATGGACTAAAGGCCGTTAAAAGCTATATGGAAAATATTTTGTTCCGTCGGCTGTTTTGGTCACAATAATTTTAGTAGTGAAACAGGAATTGTAGTAGTTATTGAAAAATTAGAGCTCTTCTGATAAAGAAGTCCCTGAAGAAGACAGCAACCCCTGTCGAAACATCGGGAAAAGTTAATGCTACAATTCTTGTTTCATAACTAAAATTATTGTGACCAAAACAGCCGACGGAACAAAATATTTTCCAATCAACATAATAATTATCAAATTTGTCAATAAAGTAATTTCTTAATTGATGTTAATATGTTGTTAAAACATGCTGTATCATTAGTTTGTTCAGATGGAAAACTCAAGCAGCTCAGCAATATATTTAAAGATAATACCGCAAAATTTTAAACATTCTAATACTATAATTTAGGTATGATAATACTTTACATTTTTCTTATTTATAAACATTTTACCAAAATATTTTGAATTTTAAATAGTTTTTATCTTATATCATAGGAAACCAATTTACTTCATAAATTAAAGCTGAACACACCCAAAAAAGTGACAGCTCGTACACAGAATTCGCAAACATAGTCCCCTTTCACACAAGGAAACTGAGTTGCCTGCAACTGGGAGTTTGTGGGCGAGAAGGGCGAGAAGGGCAAGAAGTAAGGCCATTGACAAAATCTCCCTGGCCAACTCACATTGTCCGTAATATGCGTTCAGCCAATAGACTTTATATGGAAACAAACAAAAATCCCTGGCGATTTCGTTTCTTTGTGTGAAAGCAAGCAAACAAGCAAAGGAAAACGTCAAAATAAACTCCAGCAACTGGTTTCCCTGTGTGAAAGGGGACACACCTCATTTTGTCATTTAGAAACGTCATATGGCACATATAGATTGAGTACCTATCTAAGTACCATACTAATAATGATTTAGCATCGTCTAAATCGACTAACATTTTTGATCAATGACCCTGATTACACGAGGCGTTTTTTTGTACGTTTCGTCTTTTTGACAGATTGGGTGAGGGGGGTAAAGAAATGTAGGGGAAAGGAGAAACGATGCAACAAATGAAAATGTTAAGACTTTTTCTGGTTCAAATTTGACGTTTCTGTCTTGATAACTGCAATGCACGTCTCCTCGATATAAGCAAATCTGGAGTTGGTAAGCAAAACTATTAGGTGCCTATACTATATTTAGAAAAATGTGGATAAAAACATTTTTAAATATTACAACTTTTCATTTTCCCTCACAACAACCGCAAATTCCATGAACGTCAAAATAACGAATGGCTACGTCTGAATTTTCAAGAACTGTATAATCAGAAACACAATGTATGTGCTTTTCGAAAAGCTTAATAACGAAAGTAAAGAAGAAAGGATTCATGTAATCAGGCTGAATGAACTTTTCAAAGCAATTTTGAGTATAACTCAAAATTGCTTTGAAAAGTTCTAACGTTGGTTGACTAAAGAAAAAACCAATCAATTGATGTCAAAGCCAAAGGCCTTCACGAAAGTGTTTTTTAGAAATAAAGTAACAAAAGATGAGAAATTGTTACAAATGAAAAACAAAATTCAAATAAGATAATTATTTATAGAAGAAACAAAAGAGTTTTCATCAAATTAATAAAAAATACTTCTTGCAACGTTTACATGCAGAATCGAAATATCGAGTTGGAATGTGAAGAGATGGGTAACAAGGTTGACTTCGAGTGAAACTGATTTAAAATCGATGCAGTGTAATGCCGGATTTACACGAGTGACAAGTCGGCAATTTTCTGTCATTATTATGACAAAAGAATGAGCAAATTCATTCTTTCGTCATAATAATGAAAAAAAAGGTATGTTGTACATAATGACAGGAATAATGACATTTTGTCATAATTAAAATAAATTGATGAAACGACAGTTTCTAAAGAACCAGGGGCTACATACTTAGCTAGGTTTCCACTTGTCATTGGAAGACGCAAATTGACACACTTTGACAAGACAGGGTGGGTAGTATCAACAGAAAAAGCAAAGACAATAGTAGTAGAGAGTTGGTATAACGCACCCTGTCTTGTCAAAATGTGTCATTCAATGACAAGTGGAAACCTAGCATTAAAACTCAAAATCTTTCATATGTTAGTATTACGCTTGTATATTTTCAGGAGTCGAATGAAACTATTTTACTAGAAAACTGTCTTTAAAAATAGAGGTAAAGTTACGAAGGACATGCAACATTTTGGCAGGTGTTGATCAAAGGAAGTTAATGTTGGATCAATTGCCAAATATTGAAATAGTACTTCAATTTTTGAAGAATAAAGGCCTTGTAGGCAGTGTTCCCCGATAGGCCAAAATGGCTGGAAAAAAATTTAGGGGGAAAATGGGGGGCTAGTGGTGGGATTAATTGGGGCGGGGGAATAAATTGAAAAAATGTTTGTATGTGGGACTCTCAGTTCAATTTTGAGTCACTTTTAAGTCTTCCTTTTTCAAATGCTTCAGTGGAGAGAGCATTTTCAATAGTAAATATAGTGAAAAATAAGTTAAGAAATCGATTAAGCATCGAACTTGCCGATGCTGTTTTAACAGTTCGGTCCAGTTTGGGAACTCAAGGCTGTGATGATTTCAAACCTTCAAAAACAATGCTGAACTAGTTGAATTCGTAAATAATGAATACTTTGAACGTCTCGGGCGGTAACACAGACTCTGTGGAGTCCTTTACAGACAATGGGGCGTATTCATAGTCATTTTAGACCTGGGTCTAAGTTAAACATAGCTTTGGTTGAATTTTCGGACGTTGATTCTATTTTTTTAAGTTTATCATTTCAAAATATTTGAAGCTATTTGTGTAGTATACGAAGATAATTATCTTATAAAAATATAAAACCAACAATTTGTAATTAAAATGAGTCTGTATTCATTAAGCGAAAATTGTCTTAAATTGTAGTTTAGTTAAACTGGGTCTATATGCGACTATGAATATGCCCCAATGAACTTAAATATATAAAAACAAAGTGTTTTTTTTTTATAAAATGTATGTATTCCTAATATTTACAAGGGAAATATTATTTTTGAAATTTGGTGTTATAGCTATTTAGTTTAGGGGCGTTGAAACAAAAATTTGATTGGAAAAGAGAGTAAGTATTTTCTTCATAATCTATGAAGGTGTGTAGGTATTTATTTATTTATTCCATATGATTCTAAAATAAATGCATATGGCTATTTTTTTCCTTCCCATATAAAAATGGGGGGGGGGGGTTTATTTTGAATTTAGGGGGACATTGAAAATTTCATCTGGAAAAACTGTTTGTAGGTTACTTCCAGTTTAGAAGGGGAAATGAATTACTTGCATCGTTGGAGAAAATCTAAGCACTTGGAAGTGTTTTTAATGACGTCGTATATGGAGTCATTCCACAGAAGGTAGTCTGTAAAATTGTGATGCACTTTTACATACCGACGAGAACTGAAGGCTGCTCCTTGCAGTCGATCATAATTCAATGAACTTATCATACTCTGACGTTCAAGTTCCAATCCAAAAGAAAAGAACTACCTTTTACTGCAAACGGCAATTGCAAATGGTCGCAAATTTTGACGTTTCATTCACATGAGTAATTTTTTGGCCGCCAAAGTTAAAATATATCAAAATAAATAAAGGGACATTTGAGGTTCAAATCGAGTGCATTATTTTTTCGCTGATTTATGGAACTAAAAAAAAACTAGAAGTACTAATTTGTGTGCGGTAAATAAAGTGGACTCTATTAGCTTGGGATTTTTGCTGAGATATTAAAGATTTAAGAATTAAGTTTCCGATCGCAATGAAAGGCACGTGAATTGACGTGAAACAGAGACAAAAAGATAGTTATAAATATTCTTTGGCTCCTTTGAGCTGCAAATTCGTCCTAAGGGTTGCAACACAACTAGGCTGCAGCATAAACAACCAATGTTCTAAATTTTTTAACTGATCTAGCCATTCACGAGATAGGTGAGAATGACCCGAAAATAATTTTAAAAAAAAATTTAGAACTTTCAGAATCTAAAGAATTTACGGTAATTTTTGAATCGCCACGAGCCATGTTTTTGTGTGTGTTTTATCCCCTATCAATATACATTTAAGATAAAACAAAAATGTTGGTAATTTTTCAAATTGCCGTTAGAGGTATTTAACATGGAAATTATTTTTAAACTGATAGGTATTGAAGCTGAGATAACGAAACATCAAAACACGGCTATTGCCTCTAGTTGCCTTAAGCTATACAGTTCTAATAACTTACTGTTCCTACTGTGTATATTTTTGTAGATGTTCCTTTGGGAGTATCTATGACACCTAGATAATAATGTAGTGACACTTTCAGTCAAAGAAGGCACATCACGTCACATGTGAAAAGTGCATTCGTTTGAATTATTTTCATCAAAAGGACAAACATGTAAAGTATCTTATAGACTGGAGTAGAGAACCTACATAATATCCTTTGGGAGTGCCATTCCATTTATAATGAAACCGCAACGCACAACAAAATATTTTTAAGTGCATACATTTCCGACTGTAAATTGAGTCTTAACATGCAAACATAATAATGTAGGCACTGAGCATATATGGAGACAAGATAGACAGAATGTGTCGTATCGTATACTCCAGTTACTCTCCAAAATATGTCAGAATAAAATATCCTGAAATTGGGTACACAGCTCATCAGATATAAAATATTCGCCGACACTTTTACTTGCAAAGTTAACCCACTTTACGCTATACTTTCCTAGATATTTGTGTCACTATCACTGTATCACATAACTTATTTCCCATATTGTATCGATTCTTCTATGGCAATTCTTAAGTTATTTATAAAATTGTCGGAAATTCAAGAATGAACTATTTCAATTGGAATGCCAATAGATTTTCTGATGTTTGCCAAAATGTTCGGATAAACAAAAGACACAAAAAATAAAGAACATATTTAAGCTCTATAGATGACCTCATTGAGGTTTGAAATATTCTTGCGATATACGATCTCACATCAGGCAATGAACCATAAATAGAAACAAAAAAAAAAAAAGACAAATTTTCCGGCTTATTTGTTCATGTGTACTTTTGGGGACAGTTTGAAAAATAACAAGGATTTTTTGGGTTGTTTTTGAATTAATCAAAAATAATGTGAGAAAGCTTCTTTACGTGTCCTGTTAATTTATCATGAGAATATAAAAATATTACCTGCACTGCGGTTTTAGCCGTGCTTTGTATCATTTTATTTATATGTAGATATATTATTTTTTGTTAAGACTAAAGGACTAATGGGTTTATAAGTGTTATTTTTGTCACGTGTGTGCGAGTGTTATACTTATTTTTCAAACAAAAATATTGACAAGGACAAAAAAAAAGACTCGTACGAGCCTGTTGGCTTAGCGTTATATCTTATAGGAAAAATGTCTTTTGTAACGAGATTTTAACAATTCTTAGGTCACGTTTATTTTTTGTTTGTCTTTTACATAGGTATTCAAAAATAAAATCAAGATCATATTTGAGATACTTTAAAAGTGGGAAACAAATTAAGAACTTATTGGCTTATCCCATTTGGCTTTGAATATAAGCCATGATGTAGTTATGATTAAATTGAAATTAATGCAAAAATATATATTCTTTTTCTATTTACTTTAAAATAAAATGAAAATGCAGGCCAGGATCTCATGAAAGCCAAGATCATGAGTTATTTCTAATAGATGTGTGGACCTAACACCAAGAATGTGCGTACATCAATGTACACTAGTACACTAGTAGGTACCAAGTTTTCACTGACGAAATTGAAATTATACTCGAGTTAACTCATCAAATATGATAGGTTAACTCTTCAAAGAATTTTCGCGTTTTTTTTTTTAGAAGTTTTTGTCAAATTTATTTTTGACGCAGATTGCGTTCTTCATTCTACTATTAGATTATTAATTTGAGGTTATGTATTATCATAGAAAGACAGCAAGACATAAAGTAAGTTTTCAATATGAAGAGACCACTATATGAATCCTCTCCTTAGCCTTAATTACATATATTTATATTAAAGTGTTATCTTACATCATTTCACTTATTTGATTTAACAATATATTTTGAAACAAGGCCACTTGTGCTTTTAGATTATTATTAAAACAAAAAAAAACAACTCCATTAAAAATATGAATATATAAGACCAAACACGACAAACCCATTAAAACAAAACATACCAACTATTATATGTTAACTGAAAAATTATGAAGAAAAACTTTAAAGGAAACAAAAATTTTCATGAGTAAAATGTTCTGTTTTTGTCACAATTATTAAGTAATTACCTAAATTGTTTCTTGTGTTTAAATGAGTAAGTTTAAGAAAGTTCTGACAAAAAGGTGCGATAAATAATTTTAAAACAAGTTTTTCTGTTGTATGCTTTGTTCTGAATTACAAAATTATACATAGGTAATATTGTTGCATTTTATGTAGGTAAGGTAGGTAAAATTGTTACCAGGACATTTTTTGTAGTAACTTTGGCACTACACAACTCTATGAATGTCTTCATTGAAGTATAATTACCTAATTACTATATTCTTTGCACTTTAATTAGTTAATGAGTGAACCCAAACTTCAACTTAATGTTTTTTAAGATCTGAATGCTTGCATACATGTAACGTGTTTGAGAAATTTGTATGCAAGTGAAGAATATTCCTTTTTGATAGTAATTTTGCCATTAGGATTAAATTCAAATTTTTCCTTTATAATAATAGCTGTCTATGTTGGTAGTTGTTTGTTTAATAATGAACGTATAGAATCAAGCATGTTAACATGACACAACGGATCAATTATCTACTGAAAATTGAATAAACAGTGAAGGAATTAAGATTTGATTTTAATTTTTTTTTTATATTTGACATTTATTTACTTTTAAACGTCCCGAGACTGAATAAATAATTTAAGACAAAAATTTGTGCCTAGGGAAGCATCTTTATGTAATTCCTGAACATCCTGAACTTCTTAAATATTCTGGTAAGTTTTTAAATAGATCTTATACGTTTAAGACGGCTTTGTTATATTGAAAGGTTCAAGTGGCCAAGAATCCGCCCATGCATACTAACCTTCAGCTTTACGGAGAAATAAAATGGAAACAAAAATGGAGATATTCACAAACGTATGATACTACCTTACAATTTTCTAATTTTAAAGCAGCTTACAAACATTTTCCTAATGCGAAATGTGAGTGTACCCAGACTCAACTAGGGAAGTGTTTTTGCGGTTGCACTAAAATATTAAAAACTTACCAACCCTTTCAGTAAGATTTTAAATAGATTTATTAATCATTTAGATAGCCTTGTTAAAATTAAAGATTGAAGCGTACTAGGACCCTCTCATACGTACTACTCGCGATCTTAGCGAAAACATAAAATCGAAACAGATGGTGTAGATATGGACAAAAAATGAATAATACTAATGCAAAAGTATCTAATAAAAACACAACATGCGTTAGCGCATATAGTTTTCATCACAATACTCAGGATCAAAATAAATCAATTTGATTTTCAAACAATGAATGCGATACAGAACGCCACATTGAATTAGCTTTGTTAAGAGTTAGGTTTAAGTCAAAATTACTAAAACATCTTATACGGTTTTAACGGTGGGTGAAACACGGTCAACAGTGCCGTTTTTCATTCATGCTTATAAGCATAAAATACTTCATATTACTTCATTTACAATTATCAATTTGGCATCATACCATATCCGCATTTCTTGTATATCTTGCAGTTGTTTTTTGTATCATCTATTATGGCACTTTGCCATTAAGAATTCAATCGATTACTTAGAGATAAATTTATTCTGATTCCAAACAAAAAAAAAAAAACGGAAATTGCTCAAAATACACATTACCATTATGTACACATGGTTACATTTTTAAATTCTTTTTCTTGCAATGTTTTTTTGGAATTCTCTGGCGTAAAAGTAAGTGGAGTGCGTTGAACTATCATCCCGGGGACTGGACGTGTGGGTTAGTATCCAGCCTATTCTCCCTTACTAAAATGTTTTTTTCTAGAGATATTGCAATTTGCAATAAAAAAAGCTGTGGGCTTGTCAGTTTGGAAAAACAAATTCGGAAGTAAGAAATTGAGCTTTGTTTTTCCTTCGACAAGTTATTACCTATCCCGCGCAGAAAATAATCTAGTTTTCGACAAGGTACTAGAGAGTTTTACATAGATTCTTGCAAGGCAATATCAAAACTTAGCAAAGGCTAGAACACTGGCCTTGGCGAGGCCAGAACACTATGCCTGATGAGGGTCAGGAAAAAAAAAAAATCTTTCTTATGTGGGACTTGATCCCACGATCTTCTGATTGTCAGTCCAATGTGCTACCCACTGGGCTAACTCGCTTAGCAAAAATTCAATGTCGAAAGTGAATAAGTTTCATTCCATATTGCATAACAAATGCATACAGAACAGAACCGAATTTTATGAACTTCCTTTTTAGGTAGAACAACTTAGAACAGGTTTTGTTTTCCGAAACGTGTCAAACAACGTTTAACTAGGGATTGCCTCACGAGTGTTTGCAAAGTTTTCCTCGTTAAAATTGTTGGTACTGAAATCCAGCAAGGGCTTGTTAAGTATCTGACAAGTTTTCCTTGTCTATATGAACCCTACTCAAAATCTAGTAATGCCTTGCCCAAACTAGAAGATAGGCTGGTAGCTTAAAAATTATATCTAAAAAAAATCCAGAAAATGATTTTAGAGATTTTCAAGAAAAACCATAATAATTTCCATGACAAAATATTTCGCCAAATAAATACTTATTGATCCTATAAAATGTGATGGTTGTTAAAATGAATAATCAAACAAACAATTATATCAGTGCAGTTTTATTTGGAATTTGTTAATCAAAAAAATATTAGGCACGTTTACGAAACAGAGATATGGAGATTTTGCTCCGTCCAATTTTTTTTTCTCAGTATTTTGACAGCCAAACTGAGATTTTTTGCTGAGAAATACTGTTTAGGCAACTGATATTGCTGAGGGCTACCGAAATCTCCCTTTCATGAACACGCCTATTTATAGACTAATCAATCAATAAAAGTCTATTAACGGCCAAATAATAGAATTTCTCCTTAACGAGAACAATTCAAAAGTCAAAATGATAAAGTTCAAGACATGGGTACGTGGTAGGCATATTGAAGGAAAAGCTATAAGCTTAAGACTGCTTAATAGATTGAAGTATTCCTAACTTAATTTACTTCCTGATGTCTTCTTTCAATTTTTTTTTTTAAGAATCTAAGAAATATGACCTACAAATTTTCCATCAACCTTCCCTTAATCAGAACAGACACATAAAAAGAACAACAAAGACTTTTAAAAATGCCTTCTTTCACAGTTCATCAAGTCCTATTCAACTTCTACAACTAATTAAACTAAGTTTACAATAGGAGCAAAAATCTATTCACATGTACATAACTCTAAGTACATACATACATATGTAGTAGGCCAACAAAAACCCAATCACTTCCTTATCCAAAAATCAATATATTTAATATGAGTTGTACCGCTCTGCTATAATACTCCGTATATGAAAATTGATACTTCACGTCAAAACAAAGATTAAAAAAAATTATTCAAAGCATGGCAACAAAAAAGAACTAGAAACATAGAAATATCTAAATATTATACCAACCCTATATCTTGCTTGTTCTTCGACTTCTTAATAATCCCTTAATACCCAAGCCCATCAGAGGTATAGGTACCCAACCATACCAAGCAGCTCACTAAAGCAAACACAAAATCGATTCTTTTCAAAGAGTCAAGAACATTGAAGATTTAATTTTTTTCTATCTTCTCTTCACATTTTTGTTGTTATTTTAATTTTAGAAAGAAATATGTGTCCCTGCAAATTCTCTCTAAACTAAGAAATATTAGAATACAAAAAACATAAAAAAGATTTTCAGACAGAATAGCTTTAAAAAATAGATGACAATAACAAAAAAAAAAAAGAAATATATAAAAATCTTTGAAAGAATATTTATGGCTAAACACAAAATGCTTCTGCAACATGTCACTAAAAAAAAATAACCCTCCAGACATCATGACGCGCGGGTGGGGTTGATGGGCGCCTATAAAAACGCACCCTCAATAATAATAACAACAACAAAAGAAAAAAAACACAAAAAAAGTTCAAGGACTTTCAAAAGGACTGACAATTGAATCTGTAATTTATCTCTCAACTCTCTAAAATGGATACACTTAAGGAAAGGAAGGAAGGATGCACTTTTTTATGATTTTATTTTTTGTTTCGTTGTTCAAAGTAAAAGATTTATATTTGGCAGCCTCAATATCTCTTGTCTATAAAAATTGTTTTTTTTTTTGTTTACAAAGAAATAAGTGTCATACATTACGATATATTGTGATATAATAATGTATATACTGTTTAATATATATTTTTAAATATAATTTTAAATATAAATAATTCTTTCGCCTTTCATTTTTTTTTTTTTTTTGGTACAAAGGGGAATTCTAAGAAACAAACAAAATCAATTTCTCCAACAAACAAAAACAAAAAAAAAATTATTGTTGTGCTACAAACAAATTTCCATTCTCTCACAAGTAAAACTATATAATTTTTTTTTTGTTTAAAGAATAGTTTTTCAATTTTACAGAAAAAAGCCAAAGAGTGGTAAATTAAAAACAAATAATACTTCACAAGCTTTAATTTACAAAAAAAAAACTTTTTTTTATATCCCACACAACTATCTTTACAAGGTTGCACCAGAGAGCGACGACGAGGACGATGTAGAGTATTCTTCTGGGGGATGGGAAGTATATAGGGGGTGGTTATAGAGATGAAAGGAGGGGGAGGGGTAATGGTATGGAGCCCTTGTTGGCCCACATACGGATAGGAGGTTGCTGCTGCCGCTATTATTGCAATCTCTCGCTCTCATGCCCCACCGGCCCCGAAAATGTATGATTTGAGTTTAGTTTCATAATGATGTTATGTGTAAGGGTATAGGTTCGCAGGTACATATACATAACATATGTTTTATATTTTATGTGGTGATGACGATAACGATGATGTTGATGATGATGAAAGTAGTGGGTGGTTTGTTGCTGCTGCTGTTTGTAAATACCTTGTAGTATACATATGCATTGTCCATACGATTCAACAAGGTTAATCCTTTGGTTTTATCGGAATATATTTATAATTTTTTTATTCAATGTAGTAGATGTTGGTGTTTTCTTATTTTTAAATTATGTCGTGTTAAATTGTTTTATTTTTTTTGTTGCTATTTCCTAAACGAAGGACAAGTGAGTTGTTAACTCAAACAAAAAAAAATAAAATTTGTAATTGTAATGAAATGTGAAATTTGTTTCCCTTGTGCGCACCAAAACTACCTCCGCACGAGGATCGAATAAAACACTAATCTTTGGATGTGAAAACGTAATGAAATAGAAGAAAAAAAAAAAAAAAACTAATCCAGCACACACAAACACACACACACAAACACACTGTGGATTCTAAATTGCTGAAGGCTCCTTTAACTCTCTATTGTCGAAGGCAGTGTGATAGACAAAAAAAAAAAGTCAAACAAATGAGGACGAAAAAAAGGATCTTTTTTCACACAATATAGTATACGCAAAACACTTCGTTTGGGGCTCGACTTTTTTCTCGATATTTTATTTATTTTTTGTCGTTTTGTCTTGAATTTCGCGACCTCTGTTATATCGATTTTTAACCCGACCAACACGGAGACGACGACGACGACGACGACACACGACAAATACGATTTTCTGTCAAAGCAGCACGAAGGCAACACGTCCGCGACCACGACAATGACGAACAATCGTCTTAGGAAATAAATATTGATTTAATTAAATTATGCAAGCTAGAAGTATAACATGCCAGAGGCACGCACGATGCATGCAACTTCTTGGAGTTTTTAAACGCGCACGAATATGAATAGAAGAACCATATAGTTTTATGTCTCGTAGACGAAGTGGGAGAGTGTAGTTATGTCCTGGGATTTTGAATTCTTTCAACAAACAACAACAACAAAAAAAAAACAGAAGCCCCAGTTAATTTATTGTTTTGTGTCCGTTTTCGCGAATCGCAAGGATATGAAGGCACTATCTACTGTATCTTCTCTTGTGTAATTTGAGATGCAAACGAGACGAAGGTCCTCTTATATTTCTGTGTAGATTGTGCTCCTCTCTGGGCTTCATTTAAATACACTCTATAAGCACTGTGTCAGCAGGAGTTTAATATTGGAGGCTCTAATTGCACATAACGGTTCGAACGAGGACACAGAGAATGATTGTGATGATGATGTTGATGATGGTATTTTTTTTGTCTCGTTTGTCTTTCCTTTCTTGACGTTCAACGGGAGCTTTTTTCTTCTCAGTTGTTTGTTATTTTTTTTTCTTTAATTTTTTGTTGTATATTGTGTGACTACGAGCGAGACTACCGAGGACGAAGTAGATGAGTGCAAAAATGATGGGAGAAGACTTTAACGTATGTACAAATATTGAAAGTTTGTGTGTGTTTGTGTCAAAAATTAAAATTGCAAGAAGCTTTTGGGAGCTTTTTCCATTGTGGGGACAAATGAAATAATGTTGGTATACTTTTACTAATGGTGCATTATATTTGTGTCTCTGTTGCACATGTAAGCTTTTTTTTATTCTTTAAGTGAGAGCTTTTTTTATAACAAATTGCATTTTATGTGATACAGACGCAGCTTTTTCTATTGAAGGATGTAACTTTTGGGGGCTGCATAATTTAACCCCCACATTGTCGTCATCGATTTAAGGCAAAAGTTTAAAACTTCTGTAAATAATTGTAGGTAGTAGGTAGAATATTACCTTTTTAGAACAGAGCTTTTATAAAGGCTTTTTGTTGCTATTAGTTTATGACTGCGTTAAGACACTATAAATGCATGTGAGGAAGTGAACGACGAATAATGGCAGCAATTTTATACCGTGGGAGCCCTATGCATTTTTTTCCAGTTTTAGTTTTGTTTGCTTTTGAGTGTTTTGCAAGGAGGTTGTAGGTGTGTGTAAATTCTCAAACAGTGTGGGAAAAATGTATTCGGACTACCTACTTTATTTTTGAATGAATGATTGATATTGATGACAGTTTTAGTTTGAGTGGATTAATTTGTTATTCGGTTGGTATTTTTGAAAGTTTATTTTTTGCGTTGACCTAATTTCACAATAAATGAAATAGGTACTTTGATGGTTAAACTTAGTTTCATATTTGTATGTACAAACCTACTTACACACATTTTTGCCTACCATGTAGTTAATTCTTGTTTCTTGTTATGAAGAAAACTTTTATGGGTGTTGATTAAAACTAACTTACTTTCGACTTGATAAAATAAATTATCCTTGGCAACTTATTCCTTACAATGTGAGAGGAATACTGCAGTTGTGTAGGCAGTACTTATACCTCTCATTTATTTTTGATTGCCTCATATTATCATGACATCCAGTTTTTTTTTTTTTTTTTTTTTGTTACAAATTGTATTTACTCGTATTAGCTTCAATTCAACAATTTATTAATTTTCTTAGAAATATATGGAACTGCTAAGAATTGAATAAGAATTTCTTTATAAAAATAATAAACTTAGCGAAAATCTGTTATGTTGAGTGTGTACTTTTAATTCCAATGAAAGGTCAAACTTTGAGGAAGGTAGATCATTCGGGATGGCAAAGAAATCCCACGTAATGAACTTTAACTTTTACTTGCTAGCATTAATATTTGAAGACAATTCATAAGAATAAACAGAAAATAAGAGATGAAGGTAGGCGTAAGTATTTCTTTGACATGGTTTTTAAAAGTCTTTGAATTTAGGGCAAGTTTGAGATGAAATATTTGCTTTTCACATTTTCACTCATCGGAAGAAGTTTTTGTTTATGGTTATACCTACCTACATACTTCTATAAAGAAGTTTCTAAGAAATGATAATTCTTTCCTGATAGGACGTTATTTTAAATTGTTTACTTTAAATACGTTTAAAATTGCCGATACTTCGACAAAAATCAAATAACTTTATTGCTCATTTTCAAAGTTTGTAAAGGTCCGTCACATTTTTCTATTTAATAGTGACAGGTGCAAAAGTAAATTTTAAACTTAGCATTATGACATTGAGTGAAAAGTGTGCTGTCCCTGTCATTACAACTCATAGTAATAGAGATTGAAGCATCTTTGCCCTTTTTTGTCATTATAAAAGACAGCACCAGTGCACCATTATTTCTCTTCGTGTAAATAAATGCATTTCATACATTGTTTTGACAGTATTCTAGCCAAAATAATAATAATAAACGCAATCAATTAGTAACAATTTGGCACCACTGTGAAAGAAATCGTAAAAAGCACTGACAAGATTCACAACGATTTGCACACATAGTACCCGATTAAACGATACGTTTTGTCGGTTGGTTCGTCTTGCGTCTTTTTGACAGATTGGGTGAGGGTAGTAGAAATGTAGAGGAAATAATGAAAGCGGGAATGAAAATTCCAAAAAATTTTTTCTGGTTTAACTTTGACGTGACTGATTTGGCAGCCATAATGCTCCTCGATGTTAACAGAAAAATAGTTTGAACAAAAATGATTGAATTAGTAAATTGATTTTCGAAATTGAATATAAGTCGTATACAAGTATATTTGATAGAGAAGTGATTAAAAAACGTTTTTATTTATTAATACTGATTATTTTCTCAAAAAACAACCCCAAATTCCATGAACGTCAAAATACCAAACGGAAAGACGTACGTATTTTCGTGAACTGTGTAATCAATCCTTGGCGCATTTTATGAAACCCACAGTTCGGATTTCTGCTTATTTCACTATCGAATTCTAAGTTTTTTTCTACTTGAATAAATGCAGAATTTTTTTTGTTTATTTTTGAAACTGTCCACTGAAATAAGTGTGTTTAAATTCTTATTTAAAAGACTTGACTTTTGAATACACTAGAATATTTTTCATGGTTTATGAATCTATTTCATAATAATTGAATTATAAAGAAATGCATTCCTGAGATCTTCATACGTTTTTCCAAACAATGTTTTAATTTTAAGCTGCAGAAAATATTACATGAAAGTTGGTAAAAGTCTGTTATATTGGCTATCTATCAAAAAACTGACTACTGTATATAAAGGGAAGTTTTATTGGAAAGTGACTGGAAAGTTAGTGAAGTTAGCTAGCAGTCACGTTGAAGGCCTATTGAAAATAAAATTGTCCGTATATTACGAAGGCACATTTTTGGATATTGAGAATACTCAAGAAATCTTCGAGCTTGTATCGAATGGTAAGATACCACTACTTGGTGTAAACTGTTGAAGTAAAGTTCCAATATCCTATCAAACAATAGTTAGTTATCTTGAGTCAAATTTTGGTTCAATGGATGAAGCTGATATTGTCTCCTGAATTTACCCAATGACTATCACCTATTACAAATCACCTTAGCTGATGTCACCACATGTCTCCGTAAAAATTGTATATAATGTATACAAACTAGAATCACCTTTACAATTAAAGATAGCTTCTGTTTTCGAATAACTTTATCCTGTTCTCTATTATACATACCTACTTAAATATAACAGTTTTCTTTGGGTATACTATTTGTTAATAACAACACAGGCCTGACTAACACCTAATTGTTTTAGATACCGTAATATACTTTTTCGAAGATATTTTATGTTCGGAAATCAAAACTATGGACGTGATACTGATCCCATATTGTTTTCGATGGGGTATTCCTGTTTAGTAGATAAGTTTTCTGAAGAAAAAATTCTATAGTGTGTTGCACTAAACCAAAATATTGATTTTTCTGTTGTTAATATTTTTTAGACTTTCACTTTCCATTCAAACAAATATTGATATTACTTCCGATATTTTTATAAGTTCATATCTTAAAATTACGATCTACCCCAACACGCACCTGTCTACACACCAATGTAAATTGCCATTTATCTAAAAACGTTGTAGTCAGTTTTTGAAAAAAATAATTTTCAAGCTCAAAATTTTAATTTTTTTTTATGTTCAAACAATGTTTTTCTAAATTTTACGCAATTATGACTATTTTTGTTTTTAAAAATTCAGTGTTCTTGTTAATTCATAGGTAAAAACTGTAAAGTGGATGGAAGGCATTAAAAAACTGGTTGCTAAAATGATCATTCATACGGATTCTTCTTAGTTTTATGATAAAATTGGTTCATTTATTTTTTAATATCTTGAAAAGTAGAATCCCTAGAACAATATTGTTTTTCAGTGTTTGACTTAGAATTGATAAGAATATTGAATTTTGAAAAGAAAAAAAAAATTAATTACGTAAAATTTCGAAAAAAAAAGTTTTAATAAAAATATTTTTTTTTTCAAAATTTTGAGTTCAAAATTAATTTTTCAAAAGCTGTTTAAAAAAAAACTTAATTTAAATATAAAATAAAAGAAGGGATTTCTGGCCTTTCAATAAAGTATATCATGGCATTGTAAGTGTTACGTTGTTTTTTTTTAATAATTTGTTTTCTGTTTTAAGTAATTTTTTTAAAAAATTGCGAATCCCGCCTAAACAAGGAGGAATAGACCGCCTCTCATATACGATTTTTTTTGTCTCAATTAAATCTTTGGGAACGTTGATTATGGTCGCAGTTTCTCTCGGAATTTATTGGCATCGAAAATGAACAACTGGATTATCATTTTTATTGGACAAATTCGAGCCTACAAGGAAAGGTAGAAAATTGTTGGCATTTCCTATTGTAAAAGATGAGCGAAATTCCGTGGGAAATTTTATTCACGATAGCCCCCAAGGACTTTTGATCATGCTTCAAAATTAAGATTATGGTTATGTGTGCGAAAAACAGATGCGCGCCCTCGAATTAACATGACTGTGCAAAAATCATTTATGATTTTTAATAATTCTTATAAAAGAACAAATAATTTTTAACAACTGCATGATTCTTTAAATTATATTAAATACCTTAACAATAAACCCTTAAAAGTTAAAATGATGCTCAGTAAGTTAACATTTATGCAGGATTTAAAATAGTTCGCCTTTTCGTATATCAATTCAATCACGCCTATCGGGAATTCCTTCGGAAATATTTTTCCGAAGGAATTTTATAGTTCCCAGGAACGCATTCCTCCTATCGGGAATTCCCAACGGAATGCTTTTCCCTGGGAACAACTTTTACCAACATGAAAATGAAAAAAAAAAAATATTCGAATATTGTTTTCGAAGAGTTTGACAATTTGAAAACAAAAACAAAAGTTTATTTATTTTGTGAGGTGTTTCAATTATAACCAAAATGATATATAATGCACAGAATTAATTGACGAGAAAGAGCAAAGGGGACGAAATGAGCAGAGAATAATAAGGCGAGTTTACGGGATCATTTAAATCCTTTAGAGCTACCAGAACCACTGTTAATTGAAACATTTTATTGACTCATTCAATTTTGATATAGTTTTGATCTACATATTCCATCGTGGTTATAGATTTAACAACAACAAGCCATTGTTTAAACATTTAGTAGATACCCTGTCTGATTTCTTGCCTCAATCAAAGAAACCTTTCGCTATTCCTCCTTTCATTAAGGAAAGTGCGCGCTTGCGTTTCCTTACAGAAGGTGGGTACCAGACAGGAGTGGGAAAAGACCATGAGGTCGGGTTGGCTTAATCTTCCTTTTCAAAAGTCCTTTCAAATAATTTCTTTGAGGAAAACATTTGCCCGTTATTGATCAAGAGGCAAATGACCAATTGAACCAAAAGTAGAAGCATTTGGAAATCTTTGCACTGAATCGCCCATTGCACAAATCCTAATGATGGTTTCTTCCAATGAGCTGAACTTATAATACTCTTTGCTAGGAACTCCGCAAGTCGCTTTTTTGTTTCTTAAATTTCTGACATTTTTTTACTCACATATTTTTTTTTATCAAGCCGAACCTTAAATAATTTTTTTTATGAAAACACCATTATAATAATTAACAACTTCCTTTTTTCCACTCGGCAACTGATTTTACTGGGGGGCTAATGGAGTTGAGATCACTTTCAACGTTTTTCCAAAATGTTTTTGGACATTTTTCTTCGGTCTATTTGTAGTTAATCCATTGGCATTATCGCTTTTTTTTCATTAAGTTAATTCAAACTTCTATTTGCTTCAAATTTGAAGAAATTGATCTTAAAAAAATTCTTTTTTTTTAGTTTTAATAATTTTTTTTCTAGATAAGTGTTGTTTATTGTTTTGAATTCCCACGTTAAATGACAGGGGAATATTCCGAGGGAAAAAGCAAAAAAAATTCCCATACAAAAATTGTTCACGATATGTAGTTTTTTCTCTCGGAATTTTTCCCTAATTTCGAAAGAAGTTCCCGATACCTATTTTTGGAATATGGGTAAAATTTCATGGGAAACACAATTCCCGATAGCCCTAAATATGTGTATGTACACATTTCCTCCATCAATGACCAACCATTTTTTTTAAAAGATGCAACAACATGACGTTTCTAGATAATGATTGTTTATTGTGAATGAACCTTGTATTATGTAAAGTAAGAGTGAAACGCAATAGTGTATTTTTGTAATGTAATAATTTATAATATTTGTCTCCAAAGTTATTTTGTTTTTGACAATGATTTCTACATAAAATTAAAAAAACATTTTACTAATACAGAAAAAAAAAAAAATAATAGACGAACAAACAATATTTATGCAAATTATATTTATATAAGTACATATTATAATTATTTTTGATTGATTTATAAAAAGTGATGGTGAACTATTTGTTTGCAGTGTTTTGAATATAAAAATTAAATTAAAAATTAAAATTTAATACACACATGTTATAGGTTATACATATCGGTAAAATCAGAGTCAACACTATTTTTTTATAATAAGCCACACAAAAAATCATCCATCATTCAGTTTATTTTTTTTTTTTTCAAATATTTATTCAAGCGAGATGTCCATGTGATGACCGATAGATGGCATTGTTGTCAATCTTTTAAAAGAGAATATTATATAGAGATAGAGATAGAGGTATAGAGTATACATGAAATATGAGTGAGTGTTGTTGTTGGTACTTCCCAGTGTTATATATTTTTTGATACAGTTTCATATATGTGTCTGTAGGTATAGTAGAAATATGTATGTACATTTATTATGTGCAAGAACCATATCTAAGCAATTTTGTATCTACTTAAAGTACATAGATATACATTTTAATGGCTGTAGCAGAGCAGAGTAGAGTGTAGTTTTTGTATTATTTAAGCCAAGCATCGCATCCTTAAAGCGCAGACAGACCCAAAAGAAGCAAGCCACTAAACGGCAATTTTGTTTTATAAATCGTTTTTGTTTATTTTTGTAGTTTTTTTTTGTTTACTTTTTTTTTTGATATTTAAGCGCACAACGGGAGATGATTAGGCTCAATTTATTATTAAGTACGTTAAATTATTTAACAAAACATAAAAACTGGAACAAACAGAAAAATCAAACAAATATAAAGGATAAAGGAAAAGAAATAGAAAAAAAAAAATAACAGTGACGGATAGATAAAGATACACACACAGAAAAAAAATTATAGATACTCCAATACGCACAAGTTAAAAAATATAAGAAGCACTTTACAATAATTTTTTTTCTATAGTTTTTTTTTTGTTTTGTTTTTCTATATTTTTTTTATTTTTGTTTAAACTATTTGCTAAGATAAAAAAGTTATCTTCCTTAATTTAGTTTTCAAATTTAAAATATTATTTTTTTTTTCTTAAAGCAAAAAATGCAAAGGAGAGACCGAAAATGTCAAAATGAATATTATTTAAAAGCTTTTCTTATGAAATACCTGTTTTTGAGCCATCGCCTGCATCTGTTGAAACATTTGACGTTCTTCTTCTTTACCTGAGATACAAAAGACACAAAAATGAGAAAGATTGGAAAAAGGCGTTAAAATTTAAAAAAAAATTAAATGGTTATATTTTTTTTTTTAATTTTCTTTTTGGGACGAAGGTGCCATATAGATACATATAATATTTATAATTTTTGTGCATCAAGTGGGGGAAGTGGTGGTGGTGTTTTGTTGGCGTGCATATAAAATTGTACATACATATATACCTATTTTTCGAATAAATTAAAATCGAGGTATTCACAAAGAGTTTCATTTGAGGCATTTTTTGTTATTTTTATGTTATTTTTTTGCCTGGGGTTGATTTTTAGAAAAGGTCACCGAGTTTATGCAAACATTGTGAATGGTTTTTGGATTTGATTGGTTTATGGTGCGGTCACGGTAGGTAGTTTTTTAATAAGAGATTCATCATCACAGGGGTGGTGTATAGTTGATTGTGTTGTTGAGTATTCATTCGAGAAGATGGATGCGGTGCGATTAAATGACTTTGAAAGCAATTAACGTTTTGTTCAGTATTTTAAAATTTCTTTTCAGTTTTGATTTCATATAGGCTTTGCGTGTGTTGTATAGGTGAACAAGTAATTTGTATGATAAAGTTCAGACAAATTAAAAAGTTCTAACAAAAATGATAACGGATTACCCAACAAAAAGTACCGTTATACCTATAAAAGGAAGGCATGATGTACTGCCCACTATAAACACAAAATTTGAAAACTGAGATATATCATGAAACAACCCAAAAAAAATAATAATAGAGGTCAATGAACTTATGGTTATCTCTGGATTCTACATTCAATTACATGGCCGGAGATGAAACCGGCTCTATGCCAATTAAAAATATACAGGTCACTGAATGGGCAGACACCCTAATAGAGGGTGGAACATTTTTTTTTGTTAGCTGTTGTATACGATAGCTATCATTCAGTTGAAATTGAGAAGAGATTCAAGTTGTTTTTTTTTTTTTGTTGATGGTGTTATAAAGGATGGAATCATGAAAATATTTCGGTGTCAGTTAGTTATTTAAATCAGAAAAAAAAAATACTCTAACAAAATGGACAAACTATTTTTTTTTTTTTCGTTGATGGCTGTCCTGTCAGTGATGTCCGTCGTCCATTGCCATCAGGTGCTTGATTTTTTGTTTGCTACATCATGAAGAGGAAAATTCATTTTACTGAAATAAAAAAAATAAAAAATGAATAATAAAGTCAAGTCACATTCATTTCCGGAGGGTTTAAAAGCATTTTTGCAATTTTGATACTAAGACGATGTGCACAGTTATGTAGAGATACATACATTTTCAAGAAGATTTTCACTCTCTGATATACCGGTGTATATAGTGAAGGAATTCCTGTCGGAAATTCAATTTATGTGTCACAGAGATAATAATTAGTTTATATAATATAGAGTCAATCCTACTCAAATATCCGCAAGTTAGAAATGGTCTTCCTTATAAAATGGTTGGGTAAAGGGTAGAATACTTTTCTCTCATCTTAATAAAAACAAAATATGTTTTTGATCGGAAGGAATGACAATTTTAATATATTTAGCTTATAGTTTCTCAAAAAAAAAAAAGTACCTACCTAATATGCAAGGATACTCAACGCTCATGCTTAATGCATAACCAATATTGCAGGACTGTTAACGAAAGTTGATTGAACGTTTTGAGATGTGGCCTTTTTAAGGTAAGACTTTGGAATTATTTCTCTTGAGAAACTTATTTTTATGAAATTAGAGATTTTAATGCCGCATAATAAATTGATCTAACTATAAGATGCATATTGGCGTTTCGTTCCGGCGTTCTGATTTGAACTCTTCAGTTGACAGTGAGGGCCTTGTCAAGACTGTCAACTGAAGAGTCCAAGTGAGAACGCCAGGACAAAACGCCAATTTTTAAGGACTAAAGGCCGTTAAAAGCTATTTGGAATCAATAAAACTGTAATGGTTACCGGGATTGACTGAAAATGATAAAGTTGCGTAGTTGAATATGATCGCATGGTCTTGGCAACCCTATTTGAATACATACTGTTTTTCGACTATCACTTAGCGTACGAGGGATTGTGCAAAATATAAAATTGTGCAAAAATATAGGGTTTCCGCTTTTAAAATGATCGCTTGAACTGGAGAACACGCGTTGAACAAAACATGTTGAAAAAGTTTTTCATCATACATTTTTACATTTTCCAAAAGAAGAATGGCTTGGGGTTATGTTTGAAATTATAACATTTTCAAAATAAGCAACTGCCAAACTCCGTTGAAGGTTGGCTTCAATGAAGACATTTTAAAAAAACAACTTTATATTAAATCCAATTTTTGTTATTCAATTTCGTATGTTACCGCGAGTGTCAACGCAACCGTCAACCCAATAGATGCATATTGAAATAAAATGATAAGTTAATATATTTTTTCTTTCTTTCGGCTTTGTAGAATTACCTGAGGCCAGTCTTCAGTAGATTTTCTGTTGAACTGGTTTGATGGACATTTTGAACACCATTCATTCCTAGTGGTCTCTTAACCGAAGCCAACATTCCCAAGAACACCATCACATTGTCCCGGAGTTGCAGATTTACTCATGATGGACCCTTGCTGGAGATGGGTACCACTAGCCAGTGGAACTACACTTCACAATGGGGCAGCCGATTATAGCAACATATCCACAAAACAAGGAATATATAAACTCCAACCACCTTGATATTGATCGATTCCAAAGAACGATCGAGGAGAATAAAGCGATGCCGGATGCTCACAGAAATCTCTCGAACAACGAAATTGAAAAACTTATTGAATCAATGGAGCTCACCATAAACAACGCCGTGAACGAGCAAGAGAGGTCGAAGACTTCGAGGGATTCGTAGCAGGATTTGGAAGAAGGGATTGTACGGCTGTATGAAGAGCGAACATCAACGTAAACAAGTAATGTTGAGGATCGCTCTTCAATATTTCAACAACAACCTGTTTCAAAAAAGGCTACAACACATTAAAACTGTACAGAATACATTTAAAGAGATACATTTATAATAATCGGAAAAAGATAAGATATAATGCCAGACAAAATCAATACCACACAAGGGATTTCACAGCGACTCAGGACAAAGCGGAAGCATTTGCTGAATATTTCGAGAAACGGTGATAACCCTGCCAATGATTTCGAAAATGGAAGAGCTTCACCAACCACGAAGAAGAGGCTGAGTTAATCCACATACATAATTTCCAACTTCATCATAAGGAAATTTCTTCAAGTCATGGTGATTTTCCTCACAATCTTGTTCCATAACTGCTATTTTCCAACGAGATGGAAGACAGCGAAGATACTTCCGATACCGAAGAAAGCCGACAGGAGTGCAGTTTCAAATAAAAGCACCAGAGCGGGAGTTGCCCAAGGTTTAAAGTAAGGATTGTATCCTTACAATATCTTCACATCAGATCAATCTCAACCCAGCAATTCTATTAATCTACTCTTTGCGGATGGTTCGCTAACACATTAAAAATCCATGCGGAAAAGGCATAGGCTAAGCCAGTTGACACAGTTGCTTCTTATACTTCTTATTACCAATCATCATACGGCATACATATGGTTTTCCAAAACCAGCATCAGAAAGCTTGGACTATTCGAAAGAAAAATCCTGTGCATCTGCACGGGACTTCACTTTGGTCAACGGCAACATAATCATTTCAGCACCAAGCGACTCTACGAACATCCAGAACAACACGACCCCTAGACGAATACATAATCAGTGCTGCCAAAAGACTGACGAGCAACCTTAGCAATCATCCGAACCCACTACCGGATGGGTAAAAGATTTCAATTTTAGAACTGTAATAAATCTTGCAACTGCTGGCTAAAACAAGGCCTGAAATTCAAAAGTATCCCAGAAATAAGGAATCACATCGGATAAGGGCATATCTCATAGACATACAGACGTACAAACGCACGGAAGCACACACCAACTTACGCGCGATGTGACCGCTGTCATGACGAACACAACATATTTTGCCATCATAATATTTTAGATTCAATTAAAACCTCGAATTTTTTTATAAACATGAAACCAATACTTGCTTCTTAGGCCAGTCCGCAGAAACAAAAAAAAAGAGCAAGTCTGACAAAATGACGGTGATATTCGTGGTGTCCTTCAGCCAGCATTTTGAGAAACGCATTTCAACTAGTATCTTAAGATTTAAGAAAAACTGGTTCTACGAAATTATTTTGAAACTTTAAAAAGAAAAGAACATTTAAAATGATGTAATTAAAAATGGCAATGTTATCAAACACAAAAATCCTATTCAAAAATAAATACAGTATTTTTATTCAACAATGCGTTCTCAAGATATTGAATAAAACACATTTTTCAAAATGTTTTCACATGCCTTAGAGTCACTTAGTTACTCTCAGGTACCGTACCTTTGCCGATAAGTACGATATAGAGCAAGTAAAAATATACTGCAATGAATAGAAAAATAATTTAACTTTATATTTTAATCGACAAATAATTTATAATTTTTCCTAAAGCTAAAATTTAACCAAAAACTCTTAACTTATAATAGGCGTTTTTTATTGGTAACCTATAGCTAGCGTTGTAATGAGTACAGTCGACTCCGCTTAACTGGAACACCATTATTGCAGAAAATTTGTTGCAGTTAAGCGGGGTTTTCAGTTAACCGAACTTCGGATAACTGAAACTTGTTTCAAATAAGCGGAGTTTTGTCAAAACAAATTAAATTTATTTATTTAGGCTGAAAATCAAAAAAAAAATGTAGGTTTGCTTTTTTTTGTATTGTGTCAAAATAAATAGTTATACTTTCGTATGAAACAATTCAAACAACAAAGGTTTTTACATTTTTAATCACAAATATTGCGTCAGCCATACGTTTTCTGCCGAAAATTTTTGAGAATAAGCCAAAAAATAAACAAATTTAAAAGAAACGACTGACACCAGGAGGTAAGGAGGTAATGACAAGAAATGAGATTTTGACATTTCAAATTGACATTTCAAATTGACATTCCAAATAAAAAGGGTGTGTTCGATTACAAATTTTATGGCAGCAATCAACGGTCGTTTCACTTATGCGGAGTTGAATAAGTGAAAAATGTGAGGGAAAAATTATCCGTAATTCGCAATTAACCGGAGTTCAGTTATGCGAAGCAGTTTGGGTGAAAAATTCTCTAAAAGGCTCCGGAATAAATTTCTTGTTTAAGATAACCGACGTTTTTAGTTAAGCGGATTGCAGTTAAGCGGAGTTGACTAGTGAATAAAACATTTATGCATTATTTATATAAATTCTTATTTTACATTATTGCAACCCGAACGAGTATCGTTCCATTCCAAACATTCCAAAACTTTATACACACTATTATCGGCACTATTTTTACTGCCTTATATATTCACACTATTCTTTTCCATGTAAAATTTGCTGCGTTGCCTATAAAAATGCCCAATAAAAAACACCTTATATTTTACTCCACAAAACCCCTAAAAAAAACAAACTGTAAACAAAATTATATCAAGAAAACTTTATGTTGTACCCAACACATATAAAAAGAATTAAGAACCCTTTTAAAGGGATAGATACCTAATTGAATTTATTGAATATAAAATAAATATCCTTTCTAACAACAAAAAGCTAAAACAAGGGTTTAAAACTTTTATAAAAAAAAAGAACGAGGAAAATCCATGAAAAATCCCAAATTATTATCTCTTTAAAATACATATAACGAAAATTCTCTTATTTCTTTAAGATATGGTAATTTAAGCACAGAGCTGATCCCTATAAAGTCCTTGATATTTATTTTAACATTTTTTAGCTTTAGCAAAAAAAACATTCCACAATTTATAAGCAACGGATCGTATTTTTGTCTGTTTACTTAATAAAATAACCAATTTGTTTTTAACACAAAATCACGTGTTTATTATTATTTCTTAAGTATACAAGATTACAGCAATATTGAACGTTCACCCTCTCTATCATAAATGTCTCCCTCATAATCAAGGTGTCATAATAGTACAATAGATAGGTATGTATTTGTATATGGGAAGACAAAAAAATAAAAACAAGAAAAAAAGCTAAGTAAGTAATTCTTTAATGAAAAGTACCTACTTGGTAATAAATTAAGGAAAAAAGCAAGCAAACGCACGGCGCATATTACTGCTTATAAGTTGTTAGCTTCGAGGGTCATTCAGATATGAACGCTGGATATGAGTTCCTATAATGACACTTTAACTTAAGGCAAATTATATATTCTAAGTGAGCGTCATAAAACTCCCGGTGGCGGCAGAGGGACATAATTGGATGTAAATAAGCAAAACAAACTTAACACTGCGCCCGTCTTTGTATACTGATGATGCGTGCTTTTAACACATGTTTTTATTGTAGATAGAATTTTGGCAAAAACTTTCATTTTGATAATAACCATAATCAATCTTTTAGCAGAATGCGAAAATCCCAAAAAAAGATAATAAGATAAAAAATATTGTATTGCGTTATTTTATTTATTTTTGTTACGCATACGCCCGAGTGTCCTTGGCTTGCAAAAATAAAGTACCAACAATTTTTGGTTATGAAATAAGTTTGATTTTCCAGGGACATGAAAATGGCAAGTCATTTGTGTCTTTATATGTATGTATGTAGGTTAGAGGTGTGGGCCTATATATATATTTGTTGTGAAACTCATTTCTCTTAGAGTACCGTTAGAGAGGTGTGAGTTTATTTTCATTACGAGCTGTCTGCAACGGATTTGGTGTTTATTTTAGCTTCTTTCCGTCGAAAATTAGTTTTTCTTTTTATTTTGTGCCTAAAACTTCCTCCAAGGGCACATAAAATTAAATTGTAATTCTTGTATCCGGATTATGGAGATTAAAGTGAGAAAGAGACAGAGCGGGGGAGTCACAGACAAAACGTCGATGGATAGGCTTTGGATTTAGCCTTCACCTGCTGGATGAGATGATGATAGTGGTGAAGGCAGCAGCGGGTGTATGAGGTCTAAACCTATTGGGATTGGAAGGCAGCCAAAAAGGACAGGAAATCATTGGATCGCCTAGAACGATGAACGTCTAAGTGGGAAAAACATGCACTTTATTGAGGTGGCAAGAGGTCTGGGGTACTATATATACACACATATGTAGGTGTATACTCGTAAGCTTTTCAATATTATTTTGTCAAAGGTCAAATATGTTCACATTCAGGTCCAATACAAGAGTAGTGGCAATTGCTATACAATTATGCATGAACTTATGTTAATTGGTTGTATGTACAGTCAGTGAGAAGTGGTTGAATGCACTTGTTGAGCTAAACTTAAATGCATGTCAACCATCACACAGGATGGTTGTGTGGCAGCACGACCGATGCGACGCGACGGCATCGGTGGCGTTGTTTCTTGTTGTTTTTTTTTTTATTTTTTTATAATTGGTATAATTTTGGTGGCGGCGCGGCATGGTGGCCGAAGATGGAAGTAGTAGGAGTTTTCTTTTATGAATGGCGGATGGTCGGTCGGTCATAAACGTGATGATAGTGCCATTGAACTTTCGCCAAGGAGGAAAAATATACAATAGGCTTAAACGAAGAATATGAGCATTTTATGTATAGACTAAACTTTTGGCAAAACATGCTACACGATTGTATGAATTTCAAAGTTTATAAAATAAACATCACAACAAAAGCTATAATAATTGCAGAATGAATGGATTTTTATGAACTGATAATATGATAGAAAGTTATAGAGTTTTTTTTGTTGTTTCTATTATGAGTTGTTTGTGCCAAGTGGATTATCTTGGATTTGTAAAACTGGCGAATTACGAGTATAATCAGAGGGCTGTTTAGGTATAATAAACTTTGGGGTTTCACCCAATCTGATTAATTTTGAATTTCAATTTGTTATGCACAGTTTATTATGGATTTATGTAGTTCCTATGACTGTATACATTTTATAGATGTAGATTTGATTGATTGTGTGAACAAGACTAACATCGAAACTGTTAAATTTGTCTGATGGTATTTGGAAGTCCGGAGGTTAAAAATTGCGGTATGAGGACTCTCGCAATACATATTTACATGTATGTACTGTACATACATAAATCCAAAACATGCATGTCGTCTCAAAAAGTCAAAATTACTATTGTTCTTAAGCGTCTTGATTCACAACAAGCCTCAGGTATCGAACATAAAATGTCTACCATATTTTCTCCCAGGTATGATGTCTACCAATTACTAACGATTTTCGAAAAACTTTATGCAAAGTGTTAATCTATTTCTCATGCGAAAACTCCTGGGACAACGATTACATCAGAGAGTGTAATCTCCACCCAAATTGGCGATATGGCTGAATGTGTTTTGATGTACCTAAAAATGTCGCCATACAAAGACCATGAGACTCGCACTATATTTTGGCATAGCGCAAAAGCTATTAAAAGATCCACATCAATCCAAGTGTCAGAAAAAAAACGTTATTCAAAGTCAAATTTCGAAAATTTCAGTTTCTTAAATATACCCATGCAAACCGTGAACGGTAGATAAAGTTATCCAAAAGTAATTCAAATAGTGTTTGTGGATTTTTAAATGCTCGACAAAAATCTTGTTTATGTTTTCTACGTGTTATTGTTAACAAAAAATATCATATTTGCAAAAAGAGTCAAATTTTCAAAAATATTAGTTTTTCGCTTATAGCTCTTAAATGGAAAATGTTATACATAGAAAATAATTTAGAAATTTTCAATCATCACGTAACTCTGACGATATCGTTTTCGATGTCGATAACTTTGCTTCACGTAAGAATACAAAACGTCTATGGTTCATACGATATCGAATTGACGATTTGAGTTTTGCTTCATGTAATTAAAACGGCTGTAATTTGCTGTCGTCTCGACGATATCGACTGCTCTATACCTATTTAGCTATCGTCCTGGTGTGTATTATTAGTTTAAGATGTAATTTCTTATATTTTACGAGCCGACACCAAATTTTGGGACTCGATGTATAACAAATATATTTATAAGGGTCTATAGATGCAGGTGCAAGCAAGTCTACCTACCCAAAATTAGTTTTGCATACATTGTCGCAGAGGTTATTGCATGTACTTCGTTGTGTTATATGGCTGTTAAAACGTGTAGATTTACAAAACGTTAAATATACCTATAATGCAATTCTTTACTGGTTTACTAACTGAACTCAAGAAATGTGTCATACGTCGTTATTCAATAAGTTACTGTGTCTTCATTTCATTATGTTGCCAGGAGTAATAAACCGTGGGGTTAGAGAGCTATGTGGCTTTAAAACTACAACAAACATCACTTATGCAATTCTGATTTTTAACTAGTAATTATCACCCGTATTCATAAACGCAAATCAAAAGTGAATTATCTTTATTCAGTTAGTTAAGTGCAAAAATGTATTCATAAAACAAAATTAAAGTTAATTAACGTTGATTGACGTTTAATTAACTAAGTCACCAAAATGTAGGTGTATTAACGAGAAATTAGGTTGACAGTAATGAAAATAATTGAAAATTGATATATTTGTTAATATAAACTTAAAATGGCATATCGATATTGTGAATTTTTGCATCGAATTGCATTGTTGGATATGTTGGAGCCTTCATCAACGCGATTCATACAAAAAGCGATTCAATCCTCTAAGTGAAAGTGGTTTTAGGAGCAAATATAGATTCTCCAAGAATAACATGGGAAAACTGATTGCTATTGTTAGCGAAGACCTTAAAGGGGATAGACGAGATGGACACATTCCCGTAAGATTAAGTGACGTCATTTTCATTTCAGCTATGTACACGAAATTCACGATTTAATGAGTATGTGTGTAAAATCTCAGAATATGTGAGCAAGTATTTGTGCAAAAAAGCTTTGTTGATTGTAGTAGATTTTCGTTCGTGTTAATTACTATACGTCAATTTTGTACGCAGTTTAATTTTCTAGTTCATGAATTATCTTTTAATCAACGTTTTAGTTAATTTCTGAGTAAGAAGACAATTTACAATTTTTTTATTATTAGGGGTGTATATATGTGTACCAACTGAGCAGTATGTCATACATTGTTGGAAAGCTTATTTTGTGTACTTTATTTTATTATAAGCCGTTAATCCGTAGATCATGGGGTTCCATATGTATTTGGTCATACAAATCGGCAATCACACCAATAATACAATTTTTCATTGGGAACTCTTCTTGGTCAAGTCACTCAACAGAAATGTATCATGCATCGTTGAAAAGGTTCTCGGCTTTTGAAGGCCGAATATCTCTGAAACGCTATGATGGTCTACAGCTTAACAGCCAAATGAATTATACACAATAAGCTTTTCAACGTTGTATGAGACAACTGTTTAGCAGGTAGGCTGCTTTTCCTATTGTCCTTTGCTGTCAGCTCTTGAAATGACATCACTAAAAAAACTAACATTATTTATCATAGTAAAATGTTTCGACGCAACATTTTATTTATCCAAACGACCCCGACGACCCAATTGAAAATTGAATTAACTCGAATGCTAAGCTATAAGACATCAAAGACTTGTAATTTTAAAATTGCTACTAAATCAAACAGCAAACAAATCGAATTTCATATCGATGAAAGAAAATTTTTTGATTTTTATATTTCAGACATGTTTTTCAGAGGCTCTCAAAATACAAAAAACGAGAACGATAGACGACACGAGAGAAGACGTATAACGTGAAGCAAGCTAAGGTTGGTCAGGGCAACACAGCGTTGAAGCACGTTCTGCGTAACCACGGTATCGGGGAACGGAACGACAATGGAGAGCGGTTTGTTGACTTCTGTAACGCAAATCAGCTAGTCATTGGAGCTTCTCTGTTCAAGCATAGGATATCGCACAAGATAAGTTGGTTATCCACAGATCGTCAATGTACAGCGAACTTAATTGATCACTTTGCTACTAGCAAGCGCTTTAAAAATTGTCTTCTCGACGTCCGAAACTGACGCGGTGCTGATGTAGGGTTAGCTCGCGATCACCATCTAATGCTTGCCTACGTTCGACTTCGAATTGCTTCAGTACATGGAAATCGGCAAAACTTCCTGCGTACACCCAGGTACAATACCGACAGATTACGGGATCCTACAGTGCGCCAAAGATATAAGGACCGCCTCGCTGCAGAAGCAGAAGTTATCAGCATTGCCACACCAGAAAATGCAGACCAACACTGGAGCAATGTGAAAAAGGCCTTTGCAACTACCGCAAATGATTCTGTGGGTATAAGGCAGAGAAGCCAAAGCACATGGCTTTCTGCAGATACATGGAGTTAGATTGAAGAAAGGAACGCGATTAGATCCCAACTTGCGGCTGCCCCAGTAGGTGAGAGATTTAACATCGAGTCTCAGTACCGTAGGAAAAGGAAAGAAGTGCAGCATAGTGTCAGACGTGACAAAAGGAGGTGCATAAATGTCCTCGCAGAACAGGCAGAGGAAGCAGCATCTAGGTGCGACAGTGGTACCGTCTACAAGGAATTGGTTTGAAACAACAACTCCTGAAAACAACACCTCGTCAAGGATGTAGACGGCACCCTGCTAGTTACGGATGAGGATCAGCTCAGGAGATGGAAGGAACATTTTGCTAGCGTGCTCAACCACATAGGCGGTAGCGGAAGTGTTCCAGCCCCTAACCCAAATGAGCTATTCGTAGAAACTAGTTCCCGTATTCGCACCTGCCCTCCCATTTTAGCCGAGATAACATCAGCTATCTCCACTATTTTTCTTGGTGGTTATAGAGGATGTCCTTCATGCAGCTCTAGCCGAGCAAGCGCGTGGAATTCGATGGACGATGTTTTCGTTCCTGCAACATCTTGATTACGCTGACGATATTTGTTTGCTCTCACATTATGGATCTTCATCATATGGTGACTAATCTGGGATGCGAGGCAAACAAAGTCGGTTTGAGGATCAACGCCGGGAAAACAAAAATCCTCAAAATTTCTGAATCTTCTTCTCAAGTTGTCGTTGCGGGACAGCAGGTTGAAGCGGTGGGCAACTTCCTGTACCTCGGTAGTGTTGTCTCAAAAGACGGCGGTGGTGGTAGGATTAAGATGTTAACTGCCGAATCGGCAAAGCTAAAGCTGCTTTCGGCATCCTGTATAAAGTTTGGAGGTGCAACGTCTATAGAACGAAGACCAAGCTGCGACTGTTCCGGTCGAACGTAGAGTCAGTACTACTATTTGGGTGCAGTACATGGAAAGGGACCGCCTCTGTAATAAGGAAGCTACAAACTTTCTTAAATAGATGTCTCCGAAACATCCTAAGGATTTTTTGGCCGAACACCATCTCCAACTAAGAACTCCTTCGGAGAACGGGCCAAAGTCCTATTGACATCGTTATCAGGAAAAGAAAGTGGCAGTGGATTGGTCACACCCTACGTCGTGGTACAGACTCTATTGCAAGACATGCAATGGAGTGGGATCCACTCATCCAAGATGGCAGAAGACCTGGAGGCCAGAGAAAATCTTGGCGCAGAACTGTCGATAAGGAATCACAAAAGCTCGGTAAAAGTTGGGGAGAGCTAAAATACATTTCCAGAAACCGAACGAGATGGCGTGTAGCGGTAGTTGACGCCCTGTGCCCCTTAGAGGTGTCAAGGATCTAAGTAAGTAAGTAAGTAAGTAAGCAAGCTATTGACGATCAAGATACAAATATTAAGCCTGAACCATACCTGTGTCGTAAGTTGTGTTGTGGAGTCATGTGTCGCTATCGCTACAATGTATTTTATATGCGTAGAACCATATATGTCTTGTGTATTGTGTTGCAGTGTGGCGCATAAAACATATGGAATGACAGCGACACACGACTCCACAACACAACACACGACACTGATGTGGATGAGGCTTTACAGGTAATATCACATCAAATCAATAGTAAAAAAATTGAATTTCAAACAATCACAAAAAATTTGTTTTTGCTTACTGTGTACTTACGCAAAGGGCAGCCATCTTGAAGTTTGGAATGGTGCGCCCCATAATACCTTAGATATGTGTACTGTGATTGACGATATCGTTTCTAGCTACCGTCTGGACGATAATCGTCTGAAAAGTTACGTGATGGGAGCCCTAGCAATTTTTTTTAAATTTTGTGAACGTCAAAAATGATGGAATAATTCTCTGTTTAAATTTTTTATCAAAGGAAAAATTTGAAAATTCTTTGTAATCTTTAAATATTTGGCTACTCAATTCTTAGCCGTACACTTAGAGAGTGTATAGCACCTCAACAAAATTCTATATAATAATTTGTTTTATAATTGTTTTGCGTGTAAACATTTTGCAGATTTGCTTGCACTCTCTCAAAAACACGGCTCTTGTTTTAGAACCAATTTGCTTTCAAAAATATGTATAAGCGAATGTCAGTCTCAACAAAATTAAAGTAGAGAAAATCCTTTTTTTGACAATAGTACTGGAAAGATAGACTTTTTGGTGAAAAAGTTTGAACCAGATTTTCAGTAGCCGATGGTTTTGGTAAAATTCACAATATTGTAAAACGCGGTTCTATCGTTTCCATTAACTACATTTTTGGTCAAAACAATTATAACTCTAAGATCAGTAGATTCGGCAATATACGTAGCTATTGATCTTAGAGGAAAAATTGTCCTGACCAAATATATAGGTAATTGAACCATCTTTACGCCCATTTTTTTTTCTTGCGCGGACAATATTTTTGAAGTTATGTCATTTTATTTTTCTTTCTTCATTTGTATTATTCTCTTAAAAAAAAAATTGTTTACTACCCGTATTTTAAATCCACAAATCGGCTGTTTTTTGACTAACTCTACCGTACTACAACAACTGTGAGAATATCGTGAATTTTTTCACTGTTTCTTTGTTTTAATTTGAAGTATTTTGTTTTCACTTTTGCATTGAAGTAAAAAATGGTTGACATGTTCCGAAAAAAAAGAAACTATAAAAAACGACTGCAAAATTCTGCTAAACGTTTTTGTTGATAAAAAAATAAATAAATCGGGTGGCGCAACGGCTCATGAAGAACCAGGGCCTAGTGACTAACAACTTGCAACCATTCCTGTGTGCGCCTGTCGACAGGAATGGAAGGGACCTACAATTTTATGCCGAATCCAAACGGCTATACGAGAAGCACTTATTTGTGAAAAGTGATACTCTCGGAGGATTTGTCAATTCCTCGCAAGAGGCAGTAGCCCTAAAAAAAAACTTTTTAGTTTTTAGGTGGACGAGGCTGGGAAGTGATCCCAGACCTCCAGCGTGACAGTCGAACGCACTAACCATTACGCTACGGGCTACTACAAATATTTTAAGTCAAACATTATTCGCGGTTGTTCGCTGTTTCGATTTTATTAATCATCTATTTTATTATCATCTAAAGATAAACTCTTTAAAAGTTTAGAAGTTTCTATGCAAAACTTAAAGAATTAGACCACTGAAATGCTTTCTAATGCAGAAAATTGCGACAATGTTAAAATAATATTTGCTGATAATAGAACAACCTTTTTTTAGAGACTTGCTATCATTTAAAATTTGATATGAATTTATACAAACAAATTAACTCGTTTCTTACATTTAAAGTCGTTCAGCATTTTGTTTTATAATGCTTTCCATGTCAAAACTCAGTTACTATATTTTTTTTAAATCAAATTTAATTAAGGGAAATCAAAGAATAAAAGCATCAATCAGTAAAATTATTGAGTTTTCATATGAAGTTTTTGTTACAGCTGAGTCTGAGAATGTGTAGTTGAGTTCAAGGGTTAACATGTGATGTAACGTTCCGAAGTAAGGTAACAGTTGAATATTTGTAGTGTAATACAATATTACTATAGTAGCTTTCCTTTTTATTTAGAAATCGACACAAAAAGTAACTACTTCTTTAAATTTTACTTAGTCTGCTATTACACCATGCATCTAGACGCGTGCTACTTTTCGAACAATGTAAGTGCAAAAGAGAAAACAAATTCGAAAAGATGAGACGGAAGAAAATCTGCCGTGTGTCGCGTGGGTAAAATATTCGTGCAACAAGAAAATTCGAACAAGTTGCACGCGTCTAGATGCATGGTGTAATAGCACACTTACAAAATTAATATATTCAATTCCTTAACAATTTAACTGGGACAAAAAACGAACTAAGAAATAACCTTTTACTTGCAGTAGTTATTTTCTCAACGTTGCGGTAATGGTGTTTCTTAATGGCAAAATGATTTCATCTCCAACAAAATGTATTTATGACGAGTCAGTCGGATTACTAATATCAATGATAATGACTCATTCCTTGCTATTTTATGACTTGCACTTAACCATTAAACCGCACAAAATCCGCACACAACTCTAACACTCATCATCCTCTGTCTAAGCGATAATTCGGATCACGTTTAATATCAACATAGTTTCGCAACTCAATTGCATTTGCTATGCTATGCACTATAGAATCGAATTAAATCCTTAAATGCCAATGAGCAACAAAAATAGAATAAGGTAGTATACCATCTTCTGCATCCAGTTCCATTCCAGGGATGTTGTGGCAATTATTCCCAATACCAATGTTATACCCGACTCGACCAATAAGCTCACCACCAACACCACCGCCCCCACACAATCAGAAACACTATAGATAATACCACACAACCAACAAACACTCTATATATATACTGATGGAGGAAAATGTCAGAAGTTCATGAGGTCACTATATTAATTGCCAGGTAATGACGTTACCAAGAGCAGAAGAACATAGTTGTAGGTAGACAGATATACACAAAGAGACAAAAAACAATAAAAATGGAGGAAATATATTATACATGTATAAGAAAGAAGCAAAACGGAAAAACACACCACACAATAGGGGACACTTACCCATACCCTTCGTTTGCAGCATCTCCAGGAGCTTTTTAATGCTCTCGTCACGCGCTATTAGTGTCTGCTTTTGCGTCTCCACTCGGCACTCCAGATCCTTGATTGTCTCACGTAGGATACTGATTTCACGCTGCAAGTGTTCATTCTCTGCGTAAATTGCTTCCATTTGTGCCTGCATCTCAATATTCGGTTGCCGCATTCGCATTCGCAATTCTTCTTCCAATTGACGCACCAACATTGCTTGTTTCTATCAAAGAAATACGGAAGGAAAACATTGTATATATAAATACACACATAGTTCAAAATATTTTTAAGGAAATATAAAAAAAAATCCTTTGACAGATGAGGAGTTTAAAAATAAATACACCACTTTTTAAAAAAAAACCATTTTATCCTGTTTCTATTTCTTAAATTGTTATTTTTTGACGAACAGAAAAAGAGCATAATCACTTAACTATTTCGAAAATACTGGTGCATTAAATTGGAAAGCTTGAAATATTGATTAATGGTCACGGTAAAAAAAGTCGATGCTGACGGGAAAAGATGAAGAAATTTACTTGGAACGTGCGTCGTCTTAACGTACTTTTGTCAAAAAATTGATTTTTGTTTCCATTTTTAACAATATTTAATTAAACTGTAGGGATGCCATTATTCAGTTGTATTATAAATCCAAGCTTCTTTATTTAGCAGAATAGAGATATGTACATATGCATTTTACTAGGTGGACCAAAACTTCCTGTGCTTAAGCCCATCTCTTAGAATTAAGTTCTGTTAGCCCAAAAAACACTACCAGAATTTTTTCAGATTCTTAAAATAATGTTAAGAGATATCGACCATCATATACATTACATATAGTATAATTTTTAGGAGTATTTAATTTGAAATAATATGAAATACAAACATCGGTTCTTCAAAAAATGATCATTTTTGTTTTCATTTTGTTAGTGTTAAATTGAAATTTATGAAACATTTGACAAAACAATCCCCAAAACTAATATTTTTGGGGGTTGCAATTTGTGTTCCCTTCCCAACTAACAATTTTTCCTATATAAGGTCCATTTTTTGAATTTCTATAAGTTATTATTTCTACAAGGCTTGTATTTAGTTTGGACATCGAAGTTGCAAATTTTCGAAGCTATATTTTTTAAAACAGCTTCCTACAAACCTATTACAGGCAGAATCTATAATTTTCTGTAAGCCTGAATATTTACAATTTGGTTATAATTTTAGTAAGGCTTCCCAGAAATTAGTTTTGACAGGCATGTGAAATAAAAGCAAAGAAAAAGCTTTCACAAGGAAGCACTGCCAAGAGCTCTTATAGGGCCTGCTTACAAACGCCTGAAACAAGCTATTATGTGTACGAAAGTCTAATGGAAGCATAATTGTCAGTGGAATTACGTCAGTTTATTTTGTTTGTGTAAGCCCCCTGCGCAAAAGCCCCATACAAGCATTATCAAGCATTATTTTGTGTACTGGTCGGCACATCTATGTTTCTACTGCCCAGAGAGGGTTACCACATGTCAAATTATTTATGAAAATAAAAATAGGAAAAATTGTATCATTTTGAAAATTTAAATTAAACCGATTCATTGAGTAGGTATGGTCTAATATTAAATCGATTATATTTTGCAAAACAAAAACGGAACAAACAATTGTTTTCTGCAGTGAGATATATGGTAAAAGAAAACAATTTAAATTCACTTGATAAAAAGGAAAAACGAAAAGAAAATATATTTATTTTTTACATGAAACTATAGTTATGTATATTCAGAATTGCACTACAAATACACATTATTTATTTATTTTTTATTATAAATGATTTAACAAAAACAGATAATAATTGTTATTATTGTAAGATAACCTTTCTTCATATTCATGGTTTGTCTTATTTTTTTTTTTTTAATTTCTATAAAAAGAATAATAGGAATAGCCCGGATCCCACCAATAAAAATGATTCCCTCAGAATTAAATTTGATCGCAGTGGTAACTCTGATTAAGCATGACATCCAATTTTGGTTCTATAACGCAGTAAACACAAGCCCGACACAAGCATAATAATTGTGTGAGCTCTGTCAGACGCATGCGCGAGAAGCATTTATTTCGATGAATTTGCCTCAGCGAAGTGATGTCAGCCTAATTTGTTTCTATAAGACCTGTGAAGAGGTGGTTATGCGAACTTAATTCTAACCATCCTCTCAGACGCATGCGCGGGAAGTAATAATTCCGATTATTTGGTCCTAGCGAAGTGTTGTACACTCAACATGAATGCATTAAAAGCTGGTACTTCGCATGGAAAGTAGTATCGATGTGAAAATAAGCTACTGCTGGCTGAATTATTTACAAACGAGGTGAACATAGTATAATTTCTGTTTCATCGTTAAAACAAATTGTCACGTTAAGAAATTCGAATGTTTTCAAAAATTATCTTAGTATGAAGCTTTCATTTCTCAGTAGTTTTTTAATTAGATTTTAAACTTTTTTTAATATCGATATGCTTCTTTCAGTTGAAAAAACTTAATGATGGTCGTTATTGTTTATGGTTTTTATTTTGGTTAGTGTTTTTAAAAAAGATACAAATTAAAATTGTCAGTAAATGGTTTGTGTACAAAATGAAAAGTACATATTTTATGGAGCATAAAAGAGTTATTACATTTTTTCTCAAATCATAGCCTTTCGTTTTTAAAAACAATCGATTTCAATTAAAAATGAACTAACATATAGTTTAATTGTTGTCTCACAAAATGTATGTTTGTGTGACCACTTCCATGTTTTCTCTGATGAGTAATCATGGAAACATTAATAATTAAAAAACAAATAACATTAAGTAAAAAAAACTCCCTTGCCAGCAACAGACGAATGGTCACCTGTATTTTTTAAATTAGTTCAATTCATCAGGAAGTCCCAAGGGAGTTTTAAGGAAGCTAATTTCGGTTTCAAGTGGTTCCAATTTGGCACTCATTTTTCATATGCCAGGCTAGCTGAATACCTAAGGTGCCCGACTCTCAACCCAACCATCCTCGGTTCAAATCCCGCAAAATCCATCAAGTAAGTAATGTGTTTTTTTCAGATATAAATAATTATTGTGCATTAAATTTCAGAACAAAATCATTACTTGCTTAGGAGAAAATGTAGAAATAAAAATAAAGAATTTATTTTTATTTTTTTTTTTTGCATTGTGCTTCGAAAAGCCTTTTCCTAAGCCTTGACAAGCCTTTTATAAGGGTTTTTAGATGTGCCTATCGAAACACTTGAACAAAACTACACTACTACATTTGCAATGTTTGAATGTAGTTTTGTTCTATAAGGCCTGAGCGAAATAAATTGAGTACTTCCAATTAATCTGTAAATGATTGCTTAAAAGCCTTTCAAGCTTCTCAATGTGGGCCAAATTTGTTTCTCTAAGGCCTTATAGAGTCAAATTTGCTGATTAGGAAATAACTTCGATACACCCTTACAGAAGATAAATTGTTAGTTGGGCGTGCCACCCAAGGTATATATATTTAAAGAACAAGATTTTGAATCTCACGTTTTTAAAAATATTTTTTTGCTTTATGCTCCAATTTTCAAAATCTCAAACCTTATAAATGATATAAAAATATTTAATACTAGGTGTGCAGTTCTTAGTTTTTGAGAACAAAGACACTATTCAAAAGTCATAGGAAAAGAAGTGTAATTATTTCTCACACTAAGTGGGCAGAAACTCCACCTTCCAAAGTGAAATTCATTCTCAGTAAAAAGTGTAATAAATTCTCTCTCTCAGTAGGAATCAATTCCACTTTGAAAAGTGGAGCAGATTCCCACTAAGAGTGAAATAAATGCTCATGTGGAGCAGATTCCCGTGGAATTCTTTCCCTGCACCGTCGCTAGCCGTGCTATATAAAAGATGACCACAGCACCTCCTAAAGTAAAAATCAATTGCTTAGTGTGCACGATATAAATCAATATAACGTGCACAAACACTTACCTATTGAATTTTTTTTTTAAATTCGATAAAATGACAAAAGTACGTATACGCCCCAGTGAACCATAGTCATAATTTTCGTTTCTAAAGAGAATCTACAGAGATACGACATGGAATAATTTAAGTTTGTGTATTTTGCATTGTTTTACTTATTTGAAATTTCGTTCTATAGACAGAGAATTTGTTATTAGCTTGATCCCAGTGCCACCTATCGGATCAATTTTTGTTATAAAATCTTTACAAAAAATTTAAATTAAAAAAAAATGAATCAAATCGATAAAAACGTGAAGTTTTTTACGATAATGTTCTTCATATTGATTTTTACTAATAACGGTAATCTCTGATTTATATATTTGTAAGTATTTTTTATATTTCAATGTGGTTTTTAATAGAAAATATTTGTATCTTTACTGAAAAAAATAATTTTGTGCAATAAGCCTTAAAACTAAGCTAAAAGTGTTTCTAAAACTCATATCCTATTTTATTTCTGTTAGTTTTTAAATGATTTTGAATTAATGTTTAATTTTTGAAACGAAGTTTAGAGTTAAAAATAGAAAAAGTTTATATTATCCGGTTTTTTGCGGTCGGAGTTATGGCACATAAATACATTATATAATACAATATTGAATGCAAAAACAATCGCTAGATTTAGTAGCGACAGTTTGTTTTTTTTTTTTTTAAATATAAACCCAGCTTTTGTCTAACCTTGACGGCTATATGACGATTGGGTGGGCATTAATTGTAAGGATTTCAAATTGGGCCTTAATTTTTTGAGAAAAATCATACAAATAAGTAGTGTATTTATTGTTAAAATAACTCAAGTAGAATATCAAATATTAATAGACTTACCTGATTCTCACTGCTAAGTAACTTAAGTTGATCATTTATGAGACTATACTTGGCGCTTTCCTCTTTTCGCAGAGCCCGTTCCTTTTTCAACTCCGGCGACCAGAACGTCTTTATGCTATGCATGGAACTGCCCAACTTTTGATTTGTAAGCTCTAATTCGCGTTTAAGTTGGCCCAGTTCCCGCTGCAGGTCAGTGTTCTGATGCTGAAGGTCCCCCAGGTATGCCCGATCGGATGACGGGATACCTATAAAATCGCGTAAAAGAAATACAAACAAAAACAAAAACAAAAAAGCACGAAAAAAGTTATTCAAAGGCATTCCTGGAGGAAACTGTAGTGTTAAATCTAACCAATAGGATTCGGACTCTGTCTAGCCGATCGGCCGTAGAGCTCATCCTCTAGGTATAGCCCTCGTTCGAGAGATCTATCTCGCGATCGATCTCTCGGCTCCCGTATGGGGATGAACTCACGGTCGTGTGGATCCACCAACCCCCCTCTATCCAGTGATTGATATCGGGTTCCTGTTTTATTAGAGAATTTTTAACAAAAATAAAAAAAAGAGCCGTTATAAAATATGTAAATAGGTCACTCATGTAAAAAAAAAATGTTGTGACATAATTCGATAAAAAAGGGTTAGAGGGAGATATTTTTTTGGTTGTTTTTAGAGAGAAAATTGATTTGACAACTTTACTTGGATAATCCATGGCGTGTGACATCGGTGGTCTACTGGCACTCCTACTCCGGTGATGTCCGCCCCCGGCCGGGCTTGTCGGCTCATCCATGTCTCTGTAGTATGGACTGCCCATTGCTAGAATACAATTATGATGATGATAAAAGGATGAGGATGACAAGGGAGAACAGTGCGCAAGGAATGGGATGTCTGCTAGTAGTAATGTGTAAAGCGTTTCATTTTTTTATGTTTCAATTTTTTTTCTTCTCGCATTTTTTTGTTAATTTTTTTTTATGAGAAAACCAAATAAAAATTAAACCAACATCATAACGAAACAAAAAGCGGCGAACAAGAGTGTTTGCTGTTTGTTTTTATGTTTTTTAAGTGGGTTGGATGAGTGTTTTTGAGTATTTCTATTTTTTATATGTATACAATGTTCCCTAGTTTTTTTTTTAACATTTAGATTTGAGGGGTACAGCAGCAGGGATTATCCTTGATATCAAAAAAATATATATGCTTAGATTTTGTGTTACACGAGAACGAGAAAAAATAACAAGTAAAAACGGAATAAGAAGGAGGACATTTAAATACCCTATGGGCTAATATAGAACTGAGGACACAATCTCTGAGAATATAATATATTTGTATATCTCTATCTCATGCATATAATATGGCCTTGCCTTTGGGGGAGCATATAGTGTGGTATAAAGTTGATGAGATTTAATGAGGATTAATGATACCTTCTTCGTTTTTTTTTTATTTCATCTCATATCTGTTTTATATGTAAATGGAAGAAACTTTAGAGATAAATCCATGATGGAAACTGTTTTGCAATTCAGCTAGGATGATTGCATAATTTTAATATAGATTTAAATGAATGCATATAATTGCAAGTGTTGAAGGGATAATGTGCTTAAAATTCAAAGGAAGCATTGTTCTTTCAGCGAACATGAAGAAATTCCTTATATTTTATGCACAAAAGTTCCAACATAATAATACATTATATCAAATGATTTACGACCAAACATCATTTTAATGACTTTTTCATAGCTTTAAAAGAATAGAACTTTGTGAAAACAAGTGAAAAACTTGATGAGAACATTGTATGGAAATCAGATTATTAATAAATTGGGGTCGATTTTGTTTTTGGTGAAATTATTTGGGTGATTTAGTGCAGGGAAATTGCTGGTGGCCGTTTAAATATTTTCCGGTATATAATAGAGAACAACTATTTCGACAATAATATGCAATTATGTTTTGTTGGGATTAAACTAATCTTAGAGAAAGGTGGAGCTTGCTTCTTGCGAGGAAGTGATAAATGCTGCAATATAATCTAAAGAATCTTTCATATTAAACTTTTGGATTGGGGATTACAATTGAATGTTATAAAAAAAGTCATACAATTTGACCCTTAGGTATAACATATTCAAAGTCCCCAGCCAAGGGCGACAAGCTTTAGGCGGGAGAGGGGGGTAAATGTCCCCTTTTGTAGTTTTTCTTCAATATTTGGAAAACTAAGGGTAATAGAGGCAAAGTCAATGTGAAAAAGTGAAAGAAAATTAAATTTCCTACAAAAAAAGTGGTAGCCCGTAGCTTAATGGTTAGTGCGTTCAACTGTCACGCTGGAGGTCTCGGTTCGCTTCTCAGCCTCGTCCACCTAAAAACTTAAAAGTTTTTTTCAGGGCTCTGCCTCTTGCGAGGAATTGACAAATCCTCCAAGAGTATCACTTGTCACGAATAAGTGCTTCTCGTCTAGCCGTTCGGATTCGGCATAAAATTGTAGGTCCTTTCCATTCCTGTCGACAGGCGCACACAGGAATGGTTGCGAGTTGTTAGTCACTAGGCTCTGGTTCTTCATGAGCTGTTGTGCCACACGATTTGTACAAACAAAAGTAATCCAGATATCCTTTTGAGTCTGCGTTGACTGCGCTATTCCTCCTGTTTGTTTACTTTTCATAGAAAATGAAATTGACCTCATCACAAGAAAACATAGGGTGATGGAAAGAAAATAACTGCGTTTTCGTATTGAGGGTCAAAACATGATGAACCCATTAAGGTTCGTGTGGCATTACCACTGTTGACCCGTGTTATTTGAATATCTAACAAAAAAAAAATGTTTTTGCTTATTTTTCTATTCCATATAGCTATCATTTAAACTTTGAAGGACCTCTTATGTAAATATATTCATCGACGTGCGTCAGTGAAGACGTTATCGCAATTATTTTCTTTTTTGAAAAAATGAAATTGAATGAATTTTTAACATTTAGAACAGGGCGCAGCTTTTGTGTGACAAAAGCTGGTCCGTTAAAAAATATCTTTGGAATTTTGCAAACCAATTGGGTCACTTTATAAAGTTTTTATCGAAGCTGTACAAATTTCTAATTGTATAGCTGAACGCTACCAGACAACCAATCCGCACCATGTAAAAACCTCATAAATTTAAACTTTCTATTTCTTTAAAAAAAAAATGTTTCCAAAAGATTATCTTTGAGAAGAAGAGTAAGGGTTAGGGTCGACATTCTGTTTGGTCAAAATTCTAACTTAATAATTCCGTTTTTAAAAATCCTGGTTACACCAAATTCAGTATGTTCAAAATTTTGTAGTTCAAAATTTTGTTCCGCACTTTTTTGCATTACCAAAACGATTTTTTTTTTTATACAGAATGAAAATAAGTACAGAAACTGTTTTTCTTTTGCTGCCAACATTTGTATAGTTTTATAAAAAAAAAAAAATTGGATTATTTTCAAAATGACTACAAAATGTTCTACTGTACCAAAATATACTTGAGTTTTGTTATAATTTAGATTTGATCTTATTAAGACTTAAATATATAAGTGCATCAACATGTGTACGAATAAAGGTTTGCGTGATAAATAACTTGGCTTTTGTTGCTGCCGGAAGATCAGTGAATACTACGATTCTTATCGTAATAAATTTGAATATTAGGATATTTCGAAACTGGCAACCTGGCTCGAAAAAATCGACCATCATGCTGAGTTTTAAGCTGTATTTGAAAATTCAAAGAAAATTAATTGAAGTATTCAAGGGATTTAAAACAACGTCAAGGCCTGGCATCGGCGGCAGTTAAAAGTATTGGTTGAAAAAAAAAAAAAAAAAAAACAGTGGTATTGCTGCTGTTTGTTCATTTTTATCGAACAAAATATAAAGTTCCTTCAAAAGACTTCACATTCGGAATTTTAACTAAAATATCACATCAAAAAAAAAGAAAGGAACATAATTCTGGAAAATAAGAAAATTCGACGTATTATGAGAAAGAGACCGGAATTGCGTAGCATTTGCTATATAAGTCAATGGGGCATATTCATAGTCGCAGATAGACCCAGGTTTAACTAAACTACATTTTAAGACAATTTTGGCTCAATGAATACAGACCGATTTTATTTACAAATTGTTAGTTTTATATTTTTATAAAATAATTAACTTAGTATACTACACAAATAGATACTTATTTTTTTTTTTATTTTTTCATAATAAAAATTTATAAATAGAAAATCAGAGTTGTTTTTGTTATAGAAATTCTCCTTCAAAATACTGAATTTGGGCATAAACGGAATTTTGAAAAACAGCTTTTTGGATTTACAGAATTTTGGATGTGTAATTTTGGATGTCCACCTAAAAACTTAAAAGTTTTTTTCAGGGCTCTGCCTCTTGCGAGGAATTGACAAATCCTCCAAGAGTATCACTTGTCACGAATAAGTGCTTCTCGTCTAGCCGTTCGGATTCGGCATAAAATTGTAGGTCCTTTCCATTCCTGTCGACAGGCGCACACAGGAATGGTTGCGAGTTGTTAGTCACTAGGCTCTGGTTCTTCATGAGCTGTTGTGCCACACGATTTGTACAAACAAAAGTAATCCAGATATCCTTTTGAGTCTGCGTTGACTGCGCTATTCCTCCTGTTTGTTTACTTTTCATAGAAAATGAAATTGACCTCATCACAAGAAAACATAGGGTGATGGAAAGAAAATAACTGCGTTTTCGTATTGAGGGTCAAAACATGATGAACCCATTAAGGTTCGTGTGGCATTACCACTGTTGACCCGTGTTATTTGAATATCTAACAAAAAAAAAATGTTTTTGCTTATTTTTCTATTCCATATAGCTATCATTTAAACTTTGAAGGACCTCTTATGTAAATATGTTCATCGACGTGCGTCAGTGAAGACGTTATCGCAATTATTTTCTTTTTTGAAAAAATGAAATTGAATGAATTTTTAACATTTAGAACAGGGCGCAGCTTTTGTGTGACAAAAGCTGGTCAGTTAAAAAATATCTTTGGAATTTTGCAAACCAATTGGGTCACTTTATAAAGTTTTTATCGAAGCTGTACAAATTTCTAATTGTATAGCTGAACGCTACCAGACAACCAATCCGCACCATGTAAAAACCTCATAAATTTAAACTTTCTATTTCTTTAAAAAAAAAATGTTTCCAAAAGATTATCTTTGAGAAGAAGAGTAAGGGTTAGGGTCGACATTCTGTTTGGTCAAAATTCTAACTTAATAATTCCGTTTTTAAAAATCCTGGTTACACCAAATTCAGTATGTTCAAAATTTTGTAGTTCAAAATTTTGTTCCGCACTTTTTTGCATTACCAAAACGATTTTTTTTTTTATACAGAATGAAAATAAGTACAGAAACTGTTTTTCTTTTGCTGCCAACATTTGTATAGTTTTATAAAAAAAAAAAAATTGGATTATTTTCAAAATGACTACAAAATGTTCTACTGTACCAAAATATACTTGAGTTTTGTTATAATTTAGATTTGATCTTATTAAGACTTAAATATATAAGTGCATCAACATGTGTACGAATAAAGGTTTGCGTGATAAATAACTTGGCTTTTGTTGCTGCCGGAAGATCAGTGAATACTACGATTCTTATCGTAATAAATTTGAATATTAGGATATTTCGAAACTGGCAACCTGGCTCGAAAAAATCGACCATCATGCTGAGTTTTAAGCTGTATTTGAAAATTCAAAGAAAATTAATTGAAGTATTCAAGGGATTTAAAACAACGTCAAGGCCTGGCATCGGCGGCAGTTAAAAGTATTGGTTGAAAAAAAAAAAAAAAAAAAACAGTGGTATTGCTGCTGTTTGTTCATTTTTATCGAACAAAATATAAAGTTCCTTCAAAAGACTTCACATTCGGAATTTTAACTAAAATATCACATCAAAAAAAAAGAAAGGAACATAATTCTGGAAAATAAGAAAATTCGACGTATTATGAGAAAGAGACCGGAATTGCGTAGCATTTGCTATATAAGTCAATGGGGCATATTCATAGTCGCAGATAGACCCAGGTTTAACTAAACTACATTTTAAGACAATTTTGGCTCAATGAATACAGACCGATTTTATTTACAAATTGTTAGTTTTATATTTTTATAAAATAATTAACTTAGTATACTACACAAATAGATACTTATTTTTTTTTTTATTTTTTCATAATAAAAATTTATAAATAGAAAATCAGAGTTGTTTTTGTTATAGAAATTCTCCTTCAAAATACTGAATTTGGGCATAAACGGAATTTTGAAAAACAGCTTTTTGGATTTACAGAATTTTGGATGTGTAATTTTGGATGTCCACCTAAAAACTTAAAAGTTTTTTTCAGGGCTCTGCCTCTTGCGAGGAATTGACAAATCCTCCAAGAGTATCACTTGTCACGAATAAGTGCTTCTCGTCTAGCCGTTCGGATTCGGCATAAAATTGTAGGTCCTTTCCATTCCTGTCGACAGGCGCACACAGGAATGGTTGCGAGTTGTTAGTCACTAGGCTCTGGTTCTTCATGAGCTGTTGTGCCACACGATTTGTACAAACAAAAGTAATCCAGATATCCTTTTGAGTCTGCGTTGACTGCGCTATTCCTCCTGTTTGTTTACTTTTCATAGAAAATGAAATTGACCTCATCACAAGAAAACATAGGGTGATGGAAAGAAAATAACTGCGTTTTCGTATTGAGGGTCAAAACATGATGAACCCATTAAGGTTCGTGTGGCATTACCACTGTTGACCCGTGTTATTTGAATATCTAACAAAAAAAAAATGTTTTTGCTTATTTTTCTATTCCATATAGCTATCATTTAAACTTTGAAGGACCTCTTATGTAAATATGTTCATCGACGTGCGTCAGTGAAGACGTTATCGCAATTATTTTCTTTTTTGAAAAAATGAAATTGAATGAATTTTTAACATTTAGAACAGGGCGCAGCTTTTGTGTGACAAAAGCTGGTCAGTTAAAAAATATCTTTGGAATTTTGCAAACCAATTGGGTCACTTTATAAAGTTTTTATCGAAGCTGTACAAATTTCTAATTGTATAGCTGAACGCTACCAGACAACCAATCCGCACCATGTAAAAACCTCATAAATTTAAACTTTCTATTTCTTTAAAAAAAAAATGTTTCCAAAAGATTATCTTTGAGAAGAAGAGTAAGGGTTAGGGTCGACATTCTGTTTGGTCAAAATTCTAACTTAATAATTCCGTTTTTAAAAATCCTGGTTACACCAAATTCAGTATGTTCAAAATTTTGTAGTTCAAAATTTTGTTCCGCACTTTTTTGCATTACCAAAACGATTTTTTTTTTTATACAGAATGAAAATAAGTACAGAAACTGTTTTTCTTTTGCTGCCAACATTTGTATAGTTTTATAAAAAAAAAAAAATTGGATTATTTTCAAAATGACTACAAAATGTTCTACTGTACCAAAATATACTTGAGTTTTGTTATAATTTAGATTTGATCTTATTAAGACTTAAATATATAAGTGCATCAACATGTGTACGAATAAAGGTTTGCGTGATAAATAACTTGGCTTTTGTTGCTGCCGGAAGATCAGTGAATACTACGATTCTTATCGTAATAAATTTGAATATTAGGATATTTCGAAACTGGCAACCTGGCTCGAAAAAATCGACCATCATGCTGAGTTTTAAGCTGTATTTGAAAATTCAAAGAAAATTAATTGAAGTATTCAAGGGATTTAAAACAACGTCAAGGCCTGGCATCGGCGGCAGTTAAAAGTATTGGTTGAAAAAAAAAAAAAAAAAAAACAGTGGTATTGCTGCTGTTTGTTCATTTTTATCGAACAAAATATAAAGTTCCTTCAAAAGACTTCACATTCGGAATTTTAACTAAAATATCACATCAAAAAAAAAGAAAGGAACATAATTCTGGAAAATAAGAAAATTCGACGTATTATGAGAAAGAGACCGGAATTGCGTAGCATTTGCTATATAAGTCAATGGGGCATATTCATAGTCGCAGATAGACCCAGGTTTAACTAAACTACATTTTAAGACAATTTTGGCTCAATGAATACAGACCGATTTTATTTACAAATTGTTAGTTTTATATTTTTATAAAATAATTAACTTAGTATACTACACAAATAGATACTTATTTTTTTTTTTATTTTTTCATAATAAAAATTTATAAATAGAAAATCAGAGTTGTTTTTGTTATAGAAATTCTCCTTCAAAATACTGAATTTGGGCATAAACGGAATTTTGAAAAACAGCTTTTTGGATTTACAGAATTTTGGATGTACATAATTTTGGATGCGCAGAACTTCGGAGCATTATGTCATACAGAATTTTAAAGTCCAAAAATTTGATTGAACAACTGTGCTGAATGCTGCAACGTGTTTTGTTGGTTTCAATTTATGCACTTCAAAAATTCTGAAAACCTTATTTTTTGTTTAAGTCCGCTAAGGCCATAATATCTTGGAACATTACTGTCAATTTACTTATTCTCCTGGTGCGATTTGAAAAACAAATTGATGTTTTGTGTTGTTTATTAAATATTTCAATTGAACTCGGCTGCTGTGCTAACCAAAAAAGTCAACATCTTATTTGGAAAAGGCGATTTTTACAACAAAAAAAAGTCAACAAATACTATATACATACATATTCTGTTTATAAGTAAAAATCATACTATAGAGTACCGACACGCTACACTGGATACAATTTTTCGTGTTAATATTAGAAAAAAAAAGGAGCAGGACTGGATCGCACAAACTTGCTCTCGTAGTTAAAAACTTTAATGTAGCTTGAAGTTGACAAAGTGACATTATGATATAATTAAAAAAAAGTTTTTAAAAACATATGACCTCTTCCATAAAAATTACTATAAATTTGTAATTTAAATAGCTAGAACAGATAGAGCTAAACAAAAAAGTATGCCATCTGATTTGTTTGATAAATATGAATTAAAATATAAAAAAATATAAAATAAATTTTGTATATATAAAAATTCTTCAAAAATTTTAAAAATTAAATTTGGTATGCCAACATTTAGAATGAAATCAAATACAATTTTACACTAAATTAAAAAAATATTCTTTGAACCGTTTTCGAGGTATTGAATTTCCAAAAAAAAAATTTCAATATTTTTTTTAAAAATCCAAAAATTATTTTTGCGAAAAGTTGTATATGCAAAACTGTTAAAATTATTAAAATTGTTATAATTATAAACATTTGGTTGAAATCAATGTAGGCTAGGGTGTTTCATTTTTCCAAAGATGTGATTTTCATATGAAGTCGTCACGCCCTGAGTCTAAGCGATGTAAAAGAAATATATACCAAATTTCATGACGATTGGATTATGTTTAAAGGTTGCACATTTTGATCATTTTTTTTTCAAACTAGTGGAAAATAAAATACTGAAGTTTTTTGTACTAATTCGTTTTTCATGATCAATAGAAGGAAAATGGCAATGAAAAACGATGTCTCACTATTTAAAAATCCTTCTCATTTGGCCTTCCTTTGGGATAGTAAATTGTTGCCCTCAGTGGCCCATGGGAGAGGGTGTGTCAGAATTTTGTTTAATAAAGTTACAGTAATATAGTGACTCTAAGATTTTGAGCATTATTAGCTTGGCATACTTCTTGTTGTATTAAATGCACTGGTGTGAGGTAGAAGTAGTAATATGAACTGACCTGGGGTACATGACAACGTCATGGGTATGCCATTTGATACTACATCATCTTTTATATAAGACTTATCTAAGGGGGCGGAAAAACGATTTTATTGTTTGCTTTCCGTTTGATATCTATCAGAGCAAAAGGTTGGATAATTTTTTAGCTAATGATAAGGGCAATATGATTTAAATTTGAGAAAACAAACCTGCATGGAAAAAGGAAATTAAGCTATTAAAGGGTTCAACCTCGTTTTAAATGGAAAATACCTGAGAAATTTTATTACAAACCAATAAAACAAAGGCGTTCTTTGGATTGTTTGGGTTCCATTAAGTTAAATAATATGGAAGTGATTCTTTAAGGAGTCATTTGACGCTTTAAAAGTGGTCAATAATTCCACAAAGGGACGAAAAACAAAAAAAAATTTGTATTGATGGAAGCAGAGTTTCACAAGAAAGTCGTCACTAAGAGCACAAAAACGGGATTTCCTAGTACAAATTGTTTGATTAATATAAACCAAATGTTTATCCTTGTCATACTACTTATTTTCATAGTGTAAGATTACAATATTTTTCAATTTTATTAATTCGGTTCTCCCAATAAAAGTAATTAACTTTGTAAAATCGTTTTTTTGCCTCTTTTACAAAAGTGATCGAAGTGTACAACCTCTAAACATCAACCAATGTTCTTGAAATTCGACTGAAAAATCTTTTTCATCACTAAGACTCAGGGCGTGAGCGACTTTTGCAAATATTCTACATTTAATTTTTTTCCTTACAAAATGAAAAACCCTAATGTAGGCGTTAACGAGAAATCTGAAAACCAAAAAATCGGTTCAATGACAGGTACCGTTAATAACCGTTATAAAAAAAAAATTTCGACCAAATTAGTAGTAGCTCGTAATTTTTTTACTATTATTTTTTGAGTTAAAATAAAATTTACATTTACCCTCTAGCGAATCCCATAAGAACCTTAAGTCCAAAGTTTGAAGAAAATTGCTCCAGCCGTTTAGACTGCAGGTCGAGGTACAGACAGATAGAATTGCGAGACCCACTTTTTCGCGTTCTCTATCATCGTAATATTAGGGAAAATTATTATCTCGAGTTTTTTTTTTTTGCACGAATCCTAAACTTGCCCTATAGGTACTACGTACATCGCAAGTGAAATTTTGAACGACATGAAAATAACATTCACACTCGAAAACTGTCCCATTTTCTAAGGGGTGATGCGAAGAAAAGGGATCATCTTCCCTATCCAAACATTTTCAAAATTCAGTGGGTATATATTTTTGTATTTAAAGGAAATCATGCGAAGATATTAAATATATAAACTAACTTAAAGTTAGTAAAAATGTGTCCATAATCTAATACAGTCTTCCATAAATACAAATTTATAAATAATTTTGAGTTTAGTATAAGGGTTGACTTAATAAATTAAATTTTTCTGTTAAATAATACAAACTTTTCCAACTATATTGAGAGCTGTTAAGACACTGTTTCCATTCAACAAGTTGCTAGTCAACGGTCTAAATTAATCTGATAAATACAACTATATAATAATTTGTTTAATTAACTGAGAATATTATGTGAATACGATGTTGCACAATGTCAACACCATTTTGTGACTTCTCTTCAATTGATAAAATCGTTGCTAAATGTGTATTGAATATGTTATTTGCTGCATATAGCTATATTCAAACTAGCTCGTGCAAGATTATCATCAGCGCAAAACAATGTTTATTTTTATCTACATATATTGACGTGTAGTGTTATCCTGAAAATAATACTGACTCCCGCTATAACATTTCAGCAATTAACCTATTTAAAAACCTGAACCGTTGACCTAATTTGAATTGAAAGCGTATGCACCAATGTAATTTAGATCAAATTGGTTTTTAAAGTTTTTGCTCGAATGTAGTCTAAAATAAAACAAACAAAACTCAACGTACCTACCCGTAGTTTGTAGAACAAAGCTCTTATACACGACACCATAATGAACTGACCTCGATGAGGCGCCTAAAAATAACAACAAAAATGGCTATTTATAAGAGTAGCAAACAACGTTCTCAAAATAATCACAACAGAATATCTCCATATACCTACAATCGCATTTTACCCGAATCTGCAATCTAAACAACTCAACCATCAAACTTGGTTATCTTAAGTTTAAGATCGGTGGGCGATATGAACTGAAAATGATACTCAGAAATTCCTTTAGCTTTCGATAGGAGATATACATACGTACCTATTCGTTAAGTAAAAGATGTATTGTCTACGATAACAATAAACCATTATATTTTTGTAACTTACTTTTCTTAAGACAAAAATCTGTAACCTTGGCCTTAAGCAAACTCTGTATTTTCTTTTTTTTTTTTCAACAAAAAAAGGAGGTACGATGAAATCTTAACATCCATTAATTTAAATTGAAACATTGTCAAAACTCATTCTGAACCATTTCTTATGATGAAAAACATTCTTACAGTATTTCCAAATGAGACAAAATCATAAATCATGTGCACGACAAAGTTAATTTCATAAATTAACAAATCTTCTTTCCAAGAATCAAGACTTTCACCTTGAAATCAAAATTCTTACAATTCGTATAGAAATTATTTTCATAATTGCAAAAACAACATCAATATTACTGAATTAATTCTTTGAGTTTCAGTGTTAAGAAAAAAGCAACATTTTATATTAATTAAAATTTTAGCGGGTGGCAATGGCACAGTGGATATAGTAAGGGTATTCATGCAACGTTAAAACACTAGATAAGTTTACGATTTGGTTAAATTTATCATTTGGTAAATTAACTGTCAAATTTTGTATGGGAAATGGTTTACACAATTTGGTTAAAACTATCCAAGGATTTTGATGGGGAAAATTAACCAAATTTATTTGGTTGAACTTGTACAAACGTCATTGTGACTTTTAGAATTAGGCGCGTTCAGAAATATGATTTACACAATAACTATGATATCTTACTCAGAGAACTAAAAAAAAACTCCGACCGTGTTCTGTAACTATATCGAATCGCAATAAAAAAAAGTAAATTAAAATGTCGTTTATGCAAGAAAAAATAATTAGGACGTCTTAATTTAATCAACGATTAGGAAAGCTACTTTTCGTAAACTATTAAGGTAGAATTATAAAGGATCTCCCCATCCAAGGGGAACAATTCGTTGAGGACGACGAAACTACATCAACAACACGTTTCTATTGTTGATTTCGTCGTCGTCAATGAACGATTCGAATTAGTTTGGGTGTTCCTTAATAGTCGGAAGCTGAAGAATCAAAATCAGAATTGAGCCATAATTCACTGTTTCTCTTTTTTTCGATCCTGCCTCAACAAATATCAGTTTCGCTTCCAAGAGCTGCACTCGGGGGCGTTCTTCACTAGCGAAAGCAATAGTTAACGCCAACCAAGAAGATGACATTATGGGCGCACTTGGTATATGATTTTTTTGTATTCGCTCATTTTCATCTGACAGCTACCGTGAGCCTTCGACTATTGTAGTTAAATAGTGCATCTTAAATTTTTTTTTATCATTGCGAGACATTCGGCCACGATTTCGCGTTGGTTGGGGAGAGGTTCTTATTTGAAAAATAACTTCCAAATCTAAACACGTCCAATGTGTTACGCACCGAATCTGTCAAATAAACGAACAGCTGATTCAATTACATAGCATTTAACCAAATGTCAGTCTAGGTTGCATTCTTTTCTATATTCCCCAGTTTCAACTGGATGCCACCCCTGGAATTTCATGAGATAATTAACATCCAGTTCTCAATCCACTGTGCCAACAAAAATCTTACATTTCCTTCTATTTCTTCTAACTAGTGATGTGCATTGCATTTAAAAGACCTGAGGTCTTACAGGCATATAGTTAAAATTATTTAAAAAAAAAATGTCTTTATAGAGTCCATGTTTCATTACATCCTCTTCCTCTTGTTATTATTAAGCTTTAAAACCCTTGACTTGACCTCCTTTTAAGTAATTTCCACAGACTCTTGTAGGTTGTAGTTTGTAGGTATGTATTTAGCAGTAGCATGATATTTCTTCATTTATATAATTCATCAAATGCATTGTTAACAAAAAAGAAAAACTACCTCAAAAGCCTACAATTAGATTTCAATTAAAAAAAAATAATACAAATTGCGTGTACAGTAATTAATTCCGCAATAATTGGTTAGAAGAAAAAAAAAAAATTAAGAAGAATGTGAACAAAAAAATGTTAACAATGCAATTAAGGTCACCTCATTGTTAATACGCCTTCTAATACATCTTACGTTCGTATGTATGGCTATGTATGCAATAATCAACAACGCAGCGACACGACAATAGTAAGGGACTGGGACAGGGCTGGGACACCAAGAGATGTAGATAATAGAAAATGTAATTTCTAAAATGCATTAAGGAAGGCATTTAGACCCAAACTATAGGTTGACAAAATACATGGATGACATTCAAATTATTTTACATTTTACCGTAAGAAATGCGCACCCAATTCATGGCGGCGTTTCCTTCGATGGTCCTTTTTACTTACACTTTTGTCATCGCCATCTGAGAGAGGGTATTGTATTGGTTTCGTGTGACGATCACAAAATAAGTGTTAAAATTGGGGTTTTCACATAAAATTCGTTGTTGGTCTCCGTTGTTGATCCTTCTGACAACCAACTACTACTTAAGGGCCAACCATAATCAGCTAATGTGAATTTTAGCTTTTTACAAAATCCAAAAAAAAGCATCAAGAATCATCGTTAAAATTAAATCAAAAATTCGTCATAATAACTTCTGAGAACACAAAATATGTGTGGTCACTTTGCGTAAGTAATTGTTGATTCCTGCGCTTTAACTCCAAAACGGTCAACCATAAATGCAATAAACCGAATACACAATTCTGTGTGACCAGGACATTAACTGCTGGGTTGCCTTGGAAAACTTTCGCGATTTTTAAGTCGAAACTATATGGTCTCTCCCAAACCAACGCGGAAACGGCAGTTTTTGTTGTTATTTAGCATTGTTTGTCTGTCATTTTTCTTATCATTGCGAATGATTCGCCCCTCGGAATTCGCACCAAATATGATTGAATTTTGTCGTTCAGTATAAAATAAAAATAGAATAGAATTGAAGGCCGAGTTATGTCACCAAAAACTGTGCTTACTACGTGGCTGCAAGTGAACAATTTTTGATTTGATATGTTTTTTGTCGCTTAGGATGTTTTAACTCAATGTTTGTCTACACAAGTCAGGGTCTCTCTCTATTTAAGTTTTGATTAACCTACTTGCGATCTAAGAGCTCTCCCACACTTGTGCGAAAGATTCGGTGCGGCGGAGAAACATTCGCTGTTGGTGTATCACAATGTAAATAAATTTTGACTGGCGAATGCTCCCCCGCCACCACGCCCGCCACCACGCCCGCCACCGTGCCAAATGTTTATCGTTGGTTTGTGAGAGCCTTATAACGCACGATTATTTTTGACGCAAGAAACGCAACGCATGAGTTTCAATATAAACACTAAAATGATTAAGAATAAATCAAAATGTATAGCAAAAATACACGAAAGCTAGGAACGAACAAGCGATTTTTTGACGCTGCGATTAATAAAGGCTCTTCCAAATCAAAGTAAAATAAGTAAAATATTCGATGCGACAACATAATTTTCGTTTTTTAACTTTAAATTACGTGTCAACAAACTAGAGCACCCACACTGACACGATGCGACTTTCTGTATTAAGCGACCGACGAAAGTTTCCTTGTCGCGCCAAATATATGCGTTGGCTTAGGTGACCCTTAAAATGTGTAGATTTCTAAGCTTATGTGCGTTTATTCACATTTAAACTAACTTCTTGTTCTGTTTATTTTATTAAAAAATCCTGCAACTAAAATCGCAAGACAATGTTTAGCCTCATAAAATTAATGCGCCTAAGAAATCACAGTCGCGAAAAAATAGGCATGTACACGTACAGCACATCTACACCCCTGTGTTTTTTTGTTATAGTAAAATTGATTTTTTACCACAAGACATATGTCACAGTTTTAAATGTGAATGCATACACAACTCAAAAATCGAAGCGAATAAAAAAAACGAAACAAGTTAAGTTTCCCATGAGTTTTTTTTTTTAAATTTTATAAATAAATAAAAAATAAATCGGGTGGCACAATGGCTCATGAAGAACCAGGGCCTAGTGACTAACAACTCGCAACCATTCCTGTGTGCGCCTATCAACAGGAATGGAAGGGACCTACAATTTTATGCCGAATCCGAACGGCTAGACGAGAAGCACTTATTCGTGACAAGTGATACTCTCGGGGGATTTGTCAATTCCTCGCAAGAGGCAGTAGCCCTGAAAAAAAACTTTTTTAGTTCTTAGGTGGACGAGGCTGGGAAGCGATCCCAGACCTCCAGCGTGACAGTCGAACGCACTAACCATTACGCTACGGGCTACTACTTAATTTTATAAAGCTCAAATTGATTTGAACGATCTTGCTCTCACTGGCGACAAATTGTGTTTTTTTGGTATTAAATAAAATCACACAACAGGTTGTAGCAAGAAAGTGGATGGCAATAATTTGTTGCCACCGCCGTTTTTGAATCGCTAGAACAGAAAACCGCAAGTTTCTTACCCAGCCTTGAATACAAGCCAATACGTTTTTTCAATCGTTGTGAGAACTTTAAAAATGTATGAACACATATTAACATTGAAAGTTTAGAAAAACACAAGTGCTAACGTTGCAAAAAATTCTTTTGACTACGATTTTGTACCTGAGCGAAAATCGCTGCATCGGATATGTCTTAGGTCAAATTCGTCAAATAGACACCTCATTCTGTTAAAACTTATTGCATACGAATAGGGCACATTTTTTCAATTAGATTTTTGTTAAAAAAGATTTTAGTTGTAGATATTGCAATAAAGACATAATGTACTGATCACTACCGATAAGTGTGGCTCAACATGAAGCATGAATATCATGTGTACAAATTATTAAAAAAATATGTGCAAGTTATTTTTCATAGTTAGTATATACGACTTTTGGATCTGTCTGTAGCTAAATTATAAAGATGGTACAAAAACAATGTAATTACGTAAATAAAAGAAAAATCTACTAGCTACAACTTTTATAATCAGCCCTGTTGTGAGTTTCACCCGGAAAACATTTCGCCCGAAAATGTTTTGTTCGCCCGGATTTTTAAAAGCTATTGTGAGTCTTACCCTCCATTTTAAAACAAAAGTGTCCTCGTTCGCCACCAAAAATTAAATGGAAATCTTTTCGCCTGAAACTCACAATAAGGTAAGAGGGAAATGTATTTTTTCCGGGCGGATTTTCGTTCACGCCGAACTCACAATAGGGCTGAATAAGTATTTTTCACTTTAAATTGATAGTTTCGGGGAAAAACCTTATTATAAGCCTTATAATTTTTGAAATTGTATAACTTTTTAAATATTCAAAGTCAAGTTGTTGCATGTTGCATCAAAGCAAATTTTTACTTAACAATTCACCAAATCATCAAAAAAAGAAAAAAAAAAAAAAAAACAGAAGAAAGGTAAGAACTTGTATGTTTTTGGTACGTTTGATGCTTGAATAATTCGTAAATTTGGATTAACGTTAGCCAAAATAATTGTAGACTCCTAAAAAAATTAAGCGGTTCTGAAGCTAAAGTTCCTACACTTTCTCACGTGTTAATTGACCACAATTCAACCTATCCATACCATTCGAAATTGCTATAGGGTCTATTTTAGCGTCAACCTCTACGAATTATTGACGATTGTTCCTACTGTATGAATCTGAACTTGAAGTGTTTAAAAGATTTCGGGATAGGCTCTCTATAACATTACTAGCACTTGTATGGAACTACGTTTCAGACTTTTTTATTAGAAAATCTCTCTTATTCGACCTCTTAAAAACCTCTTATCACAAGTACGTGCGACCAAGTTGGATACAGATATTTTCTTTCGTTTGCTTGATAAATAATAAAATACGAACAAAATGCTTTCAATTGAAATTACAAAAGAAGAAGATTCATCACTCAAGACGACGACGAAGCAGAGTGACAAAAAAAAAATGAAAGACTCAACCTTGACCGGTTATCCATTTTCTTCTTTTCCGGAATTGATATAGCTTAAGGTTTTCCCATTACATTGGTTTGCACTTTTCTTCTTTTGTCTCTTAAAGGGGTTTTTGGGGGGTAGTTTTTTTTTTTTATTAAAATTCAGTTAGCAAAGTGTTTTGTGTTTGTCTAATATTTTTTTTTTTTTATTTTTTGTGTGTTAACTCTCTTGGGTATAAAATGTGTTCAGGTTCCATGTTTTTATGTACCCTTCACAACCTACATATCGTACATTGGAATTTTCTTTCTAAATCGATATGTATGTACATGCGGGGATGAGACAAAATTATATTCTTTTGATTGAAAGGAGTTTTGACATTGATAGGTCACGAATGTGAACGAAGAAATATTTTTCTTTTCGAATTTCATTAAAAAAAAAAGAAAAAAGACAGAAAATTTTGTATGAGTTTGAGTATTCTTTATTTTTTTATATAAAAATATAATTTAAGCAGTAACAATGAAAAGATGACGAACCAATAATAAAACTGTTGTTATGCTATGACATAGGAGATAGATATTGGCCCAAATGTCCAAGGCTATAATAACTTTTCCGATACAATATAAAATGGTTGTTTTCTTTTTGTTAGTAGATTTAAAGAATCATGGCATGAAATGGGTTTAATTTGGAAGAGTTGTTTATTTTTCTTGTTGTTATAATACTGGAATATGGATTTTTTCTTTTCGGTTGTGGTACATTTTGATTTGGATGAAATGGAAAGAAGTGGGCTAAGAAGTCAAGACAGTTTTGTAAGAAAAGCCTTCGTTGTATTTTAGAACTTTAATTAAATTAAGTTGTACATAGTTCATCCTCTGTATGACTTTGTAGCTTAGTATGTCAACAACAAATCTATGCTACGATAAAATGATAAAGAAAAAGTGAAGGGTTTTCGAGGATTTGTGAGGTAAGATAGAGTAAAAATAAATAAAAAACTCGGGTGGCACAACGGCTCATGAAGAACCAGGACCTAGTGACTAACAACTCGCAACCATTCCTGTGTGCGCCTATCGACAGGAATGGAAGGGACCTACAATTTTATGCCGAATCCGAACGGCTAGACGGGAAGCACTTATTCGCGACAAGTGATACTCTTGGAGGATTTGTCAATTCCTCGCAAGAGGCAGTAGCCCTGAAAAAAACTTTGTAGTTTTTAGGTGGACGAGGCTGGGAAGCGAACCCAGACCTCCAGCGTGACAGTTGAACGCACTAACCATTACGCTATGGGCTACTACGTAAGATAGAGTTCTGATGTTTAATCCAGAGAAAATTCCTGTCATTTTGTCAATAATCTAGATAAAATTAGTAGGGCTTTTTCTTATATCGACTCAACACTCGAGCTTAAGGGATTGCATACATCTTTTCAAAAAAAAAAAAAGAATTTTTAATCTTTTTCAAAAAATCTATAGATTTTTATGTATACATATTTATTCTTTTAAAGCAACCAACTAATTCCAATCTAAGCACTATAGCTTAAAGAGGTACATATAACAAACAATTTTAACTTTTTAAGTGTTTAATTTAACTTTCCACGACAAGGAATAAAGTAACGAACAGGTGATTGTCATCCTAATTGTTGGTAGTTTTGTCAGTCTGATGATATAATATAAAATGATATGAAATGATAAGTTTACATAAAAGTTTTCATGAACGACCTTTTTATTCATTCGTTTAAATGCTGTGTAATTGAATCAGCTATTCGTTTTTTTGACAGATTTGGTGTTTGACACATTAGACGTGTTTAGATTTTGAAGTTATTTTTCAAGGAAGAACCTCTCCCGAACCAACTCGAAATCGGAGCCGAATGTCTCACAATATAAAAAAAATTGTAAGATACACGATGTAACTACAATAGTCGTAGGCTCACGGAAGTGGTCGGACGAAAATGAGCAAATACAAATCACCCATAATGTCGGTTTCTTGATTTGCGTTAACTATTCTTTTCGCTTGTGAAGAATGCCCACGAGTGCACCTCGTAGAAGTTAAACCGACATTTGTTGAGGCAGGAACGAAAAAAAAGAGAAACAGTGCATTATCGCTCAATTATGATTTTGATTCTTCAGCTTTAGGAAAACCCAAAGCAATGTGAATCGTTCGTTGACGAAAAAGAAATCAACAACAAAAACACGTTGTTTATGTAGTTTCGTCGCGTCGTCAAAATCCTTGGATAATTTTAACCAAATTGTGTAAACTATTTTCCATACACAATTTGACCAAATGATAAATTTAATTAAATCGTAAACTTATCTATTGTTTTACGACGTTGCATGAATACCCTTACTCCCCTATTTATAAAGAAAAAATAGTACTTTCAGCTCCCGATTTAAGGAAAACTACTCCGTGGAAGAAGAATGTTTTGGACTCAAATGGAGCACTAAGAAATTGCCTTTAGTTTGAGTCGGAAAAATTCTTATTCCATTGTGTAGTTTTCGTAAACACGGGAGCCAAAATAACTATGTATTTTTTCTTTATAAATACGAGGGCTAATGATTACAGATTTTTTTTATACACCCGTATTTCGCATTGAAATCCTAACCAATTTTGTTTAAATTCTCTTGATTCATATTTTAAAAAGGCGGTAGTAATATTGCATACAAAGAAATTAATCATGTATGAAAAAAACAACAAAAATGATGTTTTAAAGAATTTAAAAGTGATTTTTTTATTAAAATGTATATTATCTGAGAAATCTCCTTGTAGTACTAGTATTAAATAAATAAATTGGGTGGCGCAACGGCTTGTGAAGAACCAGGGCCTAACAACTCACAACCATTTCTGTGTGCGCGTGTTGACAGGAATGGAATCCGAACGGCTAGAGGAGAAGCACTTATTCATGGCACTCTTGGAGAATTTGTCAATTCCTCGCAAGAGGCCCTAGACCTGAAAAAAACTTTTTAGTTTTTAGTTACTATAGTATAGAAATTCATAATTAATATTGATAAACCCAAAGAAAGGTGTTTTTGCTTTATTTTTAGAAATGCTTTGACTTCTTCTTTGAAAATACTCAAACTGTGACATGATTTTGTCAATGAAATACAAAAGAAAATTTGTTATTATATTTCTCAAGATTGTTTTGTTTTGTATTTGTATAGATACATATTTCGCGAATTATGATTATGAATAAATAGAGACTTTATTTGGATTCACTCGTCATTAATAAATTCAAGAATCAAAGCTAAATCTATATAACTTGGCTATAGACAGCTACTACCATCTCTAATCAAACATCAACAAAAATCACAAGTAAAAATAATAAGACTGAATCCATTAAAACTGCCAATCATCCTAATTGAAAACCGCTCTCAACACAAGCGCAAATAGGTCAGAGAACCATGTAAAATATTCAAGATTGCATTAATATTATCATTCTATCTAGATCCTTTATATATTTAATGCCACAGCATAGCGAATATCCTTATCCTTATCCATATCCATGTCATGATGACAGGTAATTTATCTGAAAATGAAGTGGATATAACCTAACTGCAGGCTCTTTGAGCTTTAATGACAAAATTCTTGGAAAAAAATAACTTTGTTGTTTTAAAACATTCCAACCTATACATTTTCACCAGGCTTAACGAGCTGTTAAGTTTTTTTTTTTTTTTTTAATTTTAATTTTTTATTGAAAGGCTGACCGTGTAGACTGATATGCTGTACCTAGGTATAAAACTTCAATAACCGCTAATTTTAATTTCTGATTTATAAAGTAGAACAATGCAATCTCTAACTTAATATGTCTTTCTATACGAAAGCTTAGTTATTATAGACTTGATAGCGTGCGTCATTTTTATATTATGTTGCGCTGTGTTGTGAAATGTTCTTTTTGTTAAAAACCTTCGTGACTTTGTCCCCTTGAGTTTTATATTTTTTTTATGAATAAAATATGCTAATTAGGAGTTGTTGTTCGTAGGTTTAGTTAATTTTGACTATGAGTTAGTTTAACTTAACGCGCACTTTTAAATTAATCATAAATAAGGCAAAGTGCGTGTGTATAAGAGTAACCCAGGCTAGGCCGAAAATGAAATGACGATAGTGTGTTGAATGAAATGATGTTAAAAGTAATATTTCTTAGCGCAATTTTCCCGAACGACATGCATACATAATTATAAATAAGTCGTCATATTAATTAGAACTTTTAGATGCAAAGTTTAGGTCTTTTGAGAAAACTGGAACGTGTCATGGAAAATGTTATGGATGAGAATGGACCATAGCCAAAATATTATGTCGTATTGAGAAAAAATAAAAATCATTTTAAAGTCTGAAATGTCTGCTTTTAAAATATTGACATTGTCAAATTTATCTGTGGGTTCAAAAATGTCCCAGCTTAGTGCCAGAGTGATTTAGCTGGATTCGCTAACTAATTTTTGTTGTCTCTGTGACACATAGGTTTTGCAATGAAAAGTCGTCTTTTATGTCATTGGTCATCTATATCTCTGGAAATTATAATCTTATTTCGTAAGGCAATCAGAAGATGAGTTTTGGATATTTCAATCAATATTTTATTAAGGACTTTTGATAATTTTGAGAAAGCTTATTTTTTTTCTTATACTAAATATGGTTTTAAGAAGGTACACACAGAATGTAGTTTTTGGTGAAAGATGAGTTCAAATTTTTTAACGATATATCTGCTTTTGCGTTTAATTTAAGTTCCCTAGAATTAAAAAAAAAAAATAATAACAGTAGGTTCCATTATAATTAGTTTTTCTGTGTGCCTGACGAGAAAATATGTAATTATTACAAATTTTTTTCCTTTTTTGTTTGTTTTTTTATTTTCCACACGCGCAAAAGGGGTTACGGCTACCCTTAAAATGTTTTTAACACAGCACGAGCGATTAGGTAAGTATGAGAGGATTTAGAAGGAGATACCCATTTACATTGGTTTTGAACGTTTGCACATCGAAATGGGAGGGGAAAGTCGAGTCGGGTAAAGCATTCCACATTCGTGTGGTGCGACTGAAGAAAGAATCTCTGTACATTACAGTACGTCAGTAGTTGGGCTCGAGGGTGAGCTGATGGGCATTCCTAGAAGCGCGAGTATTACGGTTGAATTTTTTAAGGGGAGGAATGCAACTGGCTATTTCACTAGAACACTCATTATAATAATATCTATAAAATAGAGAAAGACACGAAACATTACGGCGGTGTTCGAGAGATGTAATTATTTCTGTTATAGATCTTTCGCCTATCATTTTTAAAGCTCTCTTTTGAATTCTGTCCAACAAACTCAAGTGAGTTTTTGGAGCTCCTGCCCAAACATGAGAATTGTACTCAAGTTTTGGACGAATAAAGGCTTTGTACATCACAGCCAGATCAGAAGGGGAAAAAACTTCTTGCATCTACGGAGAAAACCTAAACACTTAGCAGCGTGCAATTGGTCGATAGTTAGAGGGTGAAGAAGATACGCCTTTTTTAGGGACAGGCTGGGCAAATGCTGTTTTCCATCCACTCGGAAAGAGACCAGTAGAGTAGGAGAGATGGAAAAGCTTACGCAGTGGTTTTGCCAGCGTTGAAGAACACCTCTTCAGAACAATGGGAGGGATATTATCAGGGCCAACGGATTTGTGTACATCGAGATCCTTTAGAACTCTAGCAACTGCACGAGTGCGAAAGAAGATTTGTCCCATAAAATCATTTACGCTCTCAAGTACAGGAGGAGTCATAACACTTTCTGCGTCGAATTAACAGCAAACTGTGCTGCAAGCAAATTGGCTTATCTTGCGAGTTGACAAAAGGAGTATCATTGAAGACGAGAGTTGGAACCGAGTACGAGGTAGTATTTCGTATGTTTTTTACAAATGACCACCTTTGGGACATTGTAGTATTTTTTGCCGTAATTTTTGATCATGTAAAAATTTGGTTCGTCGAATATGAACGTTACAGGTCTTTCTAGCTTGTTGAAACTTTTTCCGGTTTTCCTCAGTAGGGTTAGCTTTATAACTTCGGAAGCTTACGTCTCTAACCCTAATAACCTCCTTACAGCTCGAATCAAACCATGAGTTTTCTTTGGGTTTGATAGATTTCACCCTATTCGGGATAAAATTTCTCATTCCACAAAGAATTAAGTTTGTATCATATCTGCACTGGAATCTACGTCACTATCGAGGAAGCATAGTGACCAGTTAAAGTTCCTGAAGAAAACATTGAGACCGTCCCAGTTGGCTTTCTCGTACTGCCAAACGGTTCTCTTGGGAGTTTTTTCTTTAACTGAGATTTGGTGGCACGAGAAATTCGCAGATATGACACAATGGTCTGATGGAGCCTAGAGGAGATAATACACTAATAGAGTATTTATTAGGATCAGAGGTAAGGAACAAGTCTAGAGTGTTGGCGATTTGACCTGCAACGTCAGGAATCCGAGTAGGCTCGTCAACAAGCTGAGTCGGGTGATTTAACTCAGCAAAAATCTCGACATACCTTCCTTCGGGTGTTGTCTGACCAGAATAGCGTAGCCACGAAGAATTGTGTACATTGAAATCACCCGCAACAACGATTTCACTGTGCGGATAATGGGAAACAATTCTCAGGATTGAATCGGACAGCGCATCGAATTCGTTAGAAGTCGAATTACTATCCAAACTTGGGCTACGATAAATGAAACATGTATGTATGATGCGCTTATTGACGGTGAATTTTAACCACATGAAGTTAAAGTTTGTATATTTAAACAAACGCCATGCACCCGTATTTCTTGTTTAGCCTTACCTGTTTTTCTTTTCGTAATTATCAAAACTTTTTAAATGATTAAAGGATTTGTCATTACGTTTAAAACTATTTTGTTTGTTTGTTTTTTTTTCTTAAAATGTTGCTTTAAATTAAAATTGTATTCGAAATTTTAAAAACGATTGTTAATTTTTGTTTGTTGTTGTTTTCATACACTCAGAGAAAAAATATGTGTTAAACTGCCTTAAACGCCTTAGATAAAATATTTTGTATGGAAGTTATTTGCCAAGCATAAGTCTGACCAAAACTAAACCAATTTATGTACGTCCTTTTTAACGTAAAATAGCCTAATTTGTCTTAAAAAACTAAGGTAACTTTTTTTGTATGGAAGTTATTAGACAAGCATAACTTTCCCCAGCACTAAAACAATTTAAGTACATCCTAGGTAATGCAAAATAGCATAAACACGTTTAAAAAACTGAATTGCCTTAGACTTAAGGTCATTTAACCATGTAATAGGGAAATGCTGACGCCATAAATGTCTATATAGTTGGAACTTTAACCAAGGCCTAAGCCAATTTTACCTTGGTTCTTATTATTTTCATAAACGGCACTAAGACCAACTTAATTTGTACCACGATTTAGGTTTATTTTACACAGTTTTTCCTTTGGGTGTATTAATCATTATTATGTAGCCATACACAAATTTGTTTATGTTTTTATTTATTTTAATTTATAACTACGGTTATTATTGGCCCCTTAAATAGACTTTATGCGATTGCTTAAATCCTTTTTTATATTCATATAAATAAAATAACAAAGGAAACGCCACGCCCGCTATAAGGTTTGTTATCTTTGCAGACATTTGTTTTGTTGTAAAAAAAAAAAACAACCTAACGTCCAATGACATGACTATGTGAACATGCCAGCGACACAAAATCGAGAACAAAAGCAGGCATATCCGTTGGATTGTTGCATTGTATTTTTATAAGCTTATATGGTTAACTATATAGCATTGTTATTTCTGTTGCGGTGAAATGTAGGAATTTGTGTTCATTATTTTCAATTCGTATTTATTTAAAAAAATACTTAACAAATAAATAATTGATTATTTTAATTTAAACTTCAAACCTTTGAGAAATACAAAATTTATATCTTAAATATCAGGTCCAGGTCTATCTACCGGCGAAGACGAATAATGTACATAAAGTGAGGGTTATTTTGTGTTGTTAATGATATACTAAAGAAAAAACTTAAAAACATTTATATGTGTATTCAGATAGAATAAATTTATATCCTCCTTCTTATCCGCCTTCCTACATTTAATGGCGTTTTGCATCAGACGCACGTTTTGATGATAAAAGAAATTTCATCGTTTCTTAAAGAAAACTTTATGTTCTCATCCGATAAATACCTCGTTTTTGAACTGCATTGAAATGAAAATCTACAACTCTAAGGACCATTTTTTCAACAGCTAGAAGATATAGTAATTATTAACTGACTATGTTTATCGTATCTTTTATTACCGTATCACAGGCTACCTCAACTTAGCTTATCAGATAAAATAAAAACAGTAGCCAACAAGCTGACCGACCTAGCCATCTCGTTACTCCGGTTTTAGTTGCATTTAGATACTGCAAAAAAGATGGATATAAGGATAATTTAAATTGTTCTCTTTTCCGATCTTGGAAAGTGGCGCCCGGGTGGTCACCTGTGATGTCCGACCCTAATGTCAATACTGCCAACAAGTAGAAAAGACACGATGTATGATTACAAATGACACAATTTGTGGCAGAAATTGTGGTAACAAATGAAGAACGCAGTTTCAGCATCTTTATGTTCACAAGGGAATACGGACAATGCGATCGCCCCAAGATTCTCCAAAATCGTGGATATCCAAAATCTTCGAGAGTCCAAACATTGATTGGATCGATAATTTCCGCTTAAATTCTAGTCAACAAACTGCCTTGTTTGTCACAGTGTAGAAGAAGATGGTTTGGAGATGTGTGGTGATCCAGTTGTAAAGTGATATGTGCTAAAGCAAGTTATACCACACCTATAAAATACATATCACCACCGATTCCATACTATTTTGAATTCAATCCAAACTGGTTGACTTCCTGATGATATGTCCACAATTTCCTATATCAATTCCATCAACAGGCGCCACTTGTGCAACCGGGCTATGTTGCACGTTACCGCCATTTCTGCCTACCTATCAAAAATCGGGCAATATTGTGAATAGAAATCGCTCATGATCGCTAGAAACGTCCCTGATTAATTCTGTAATATCCTCTTGAAGAATTGTTATATCGACAGCATCAAAGGTTTGAGAACCAGTTACAACATTTTTAGAAAGCCTTAACATTTGACACCATAAACAAGCTAGTTTAAAATGGCCATCACAGCAAAACCTCTTGTTTGACTATGATTGCCGGCAAGCTAATGGAGCTCAACAGGAGTTATACAAAGGAGATTTCATGGAAAGTCGAGGAACAGAGCTGCTCATGAGCTATACGTGCAGAAAAAAGAGCAGGAGCAGTATATGTTTACAGAAGTAAGAACAAAAACGAAAAAGTGTGAAAAGCACGTATTAGTAAGAAAAAGATTTAGAAGTTTTCCTCGATTGTACAAAAGAAACCATTAAAGATTTGTAACCCATATGCAAAGACAACATTGACTATCAAGAAAACGATGATAACATGACAAAACAATTATAAAAATTACTATGATGAAAATCCAGTTTGAGGCAAAAATGAAATCTTACTGGCAAAAGCTCATATGTGTTTCGGCAGTATGAGCACTCTGGAGATCTCATTTTCGTGAACTACCCAAATCAATTAGTAGAGTAGTTACCTACAAACAAAATAAGTATCTTAAATATCGGGTAAGTTTTTGCTTTGAACTATACTACGTAGATGTGCTAGAAGGACTGGAAACAAACTTTTTCAAAAAATTGTTTTGTTTAAGTTTTGAAGCCAAAACAAAACTTTTGAAAAAAAAAGTTTTTTACAAAAAGTGTCATTTCGAGAGGTTATTATTCCATCCAATAGTACTGACAGAAACCTACAAGATGTCATCATTAGTTTCATTTTTCAAAAAAAAAATATGAAGGTTTTTCCCCTGGACCCTTCATATGCAGCCTGCTCAAAAAAACATGTCTATAAATTTGCACGTCACTCTAGAGTCTATATAGATTGCAAATATATATTTGTTTCTGCATGATTTTCTGAGTGCACAGAGAAAACTCAAGCTTGTGAATTTGGCTAGATTTCTTGTATGTAATCGCTTAGTTCAAAAATGTTTTGTAAGTTTAATTGACTTTGACCTTGAAAATATAAGCCCCAAGATTTTCTAAGCCCTGGCTGACCGTAGGGCACAATTCTTGTTGTTTCAAAAAATTACACTTAAATTGACACGTCGTTTTTCTGCAATTCAGCATTTTTTTTTTGTTAAATAAGCTAAGTTTTTGGGGGAAATTGTTGTTGCATTTAACATGCTAATTTTTGAGCTCTGACACCGTTTTTTTAAATTATCTCTTCAGGATTAAGTCCAAACTTCGGACTTTCACAGTCCCTAGAGGGAGGCCCCAAAAACCCTCTGAATTAAGTTAAGTTTTTAGAGAATTGGTTGTTTAACCCTGAACACAGTTTTTTTTTATCCAATTCTTCCTTAGTCCAATTCAGGCCTTAGGCCCAAGCTGTTTTTTGTTCGTTCCAGTTTTCTGGCCTTTTTTTTAGGGAATAATATGTCTTTGCATTAAACATACATATGTCCATTATTTGTACGAATTTGATTTATCTCCAATTCTTATAAGGCCTTAACCCCAATCAAATTATTTTGGGGCACAGAAAAAAATTACATAAACAATTGTTCAGCCCCAACCTCGATATTTTGTCTAAGTTCCATCAAAATTCACAGCTTAACAATATTTGAGACCAATAAAAAAACTCGACACGGTGTATAATCTATTGCTTTCTATAATCAATTAATTTAAGGAATCGGTTGTGGGGGGGGATAGCCCCCCCCTGAGTCCGCCACTGTTAACTGGGATATATCCATAAGCCACGGGCTTCCAAGATGGCATCCATGAATCCGGAAATCAATAGAACTGTGGTATAAATGAGAAGATTCAACTATTATTTAGCTAAACAAATAAAAACCTTGTGGCTGGGCCATTTATATTTTTCTAAAAGAAGCATCTTGGTTGAGGCCCTGATCTTAGTCCACACCGAAGTCCTCAGGACTTTGGCATCGTAATCAGGAAACGAAACAGATTTCTCAACAGTATTACTTCTGCTGTTATCTAAAAACGTACCCACATATTTATAAACGCTAATTAATAATTAGTTATCCTCCTTAATTAAGTAGTATCAAAATTTCTTGTTGTATTTTTACGAAAAATATAGGTAGGTAATTCTTACTTATTTTAACAGATTTTCTTTAAATGAACATCAGTTACCTATTCTACACATATATTTTTATTAATACAAATTTTAAACTCATGAGTAAACGCTTAATCCTTGGTGTAGTTAATTCAGGAGTAAGAGGTCGTTTAATTATTGTTTATTAATAGAGCTCATCGTTCATAAGAAACGAAGTTTTCTGCAAAATATGATAAATTTCGCTAAAGTATCATGTTTATATTTGCGAGATTATGATTATCTCTCATATTTTATAATTCCTAGATTGCCTACGACTAACATAAGTTTTATTTTTTAAACAAAAATGTTATCGCTGGAGCACCCTGTACAACTACTTTCAATTAACAAAAAGCTTTCTCATGATTCCGTGTTAATTTTGTGTTAAATTGTTAAAAGAGTGTTGGTGTTGTTATGTTGTGTACATTCTAACTGATTTATATACATAAGCAAATGCTGAAGAGTGCTTTGATTTTAATACCTTTACCATAATTGTAATCCAGCTTGCTGCTTTTTTTTTAACTTGCCAAGGGAAAGAAATATTTGTACAAAAATTTAATTCGCTGCCAAATGCATTTGGCAAGGAATTGAGCTAAATTGAATTTATTTATAGTCTAATCGCCTAATCTGTTTTTTTTTTTTTTTTTTTTTTGTTTGTGGTATAAGAATGTTTTTTTTTTTTTTTAATTTGTGGTGTGTGAATGTTTTTTGTGTGTTTGTTAACATGAGCGTTAAGAGGGCAGAAAATGATAAACGAAAGGTAAATAATAATGGCACATGCGCATGCGTGATGTAAGTAAGAAAATTGTATTAGGAATTGCTCGAAACACAAGCCGAATGCAAATTATTTATTAGTTTTTTTTTTTTTAAATTTTTTATTCAAAAATCAAATATTATTTGAAAGAGAAAATCTTTTACAGTACTTCATAGCAAATAAGTTCGTAAAGATACTATCAGAGCAGTAGGTAAGGTAGTTGTTCTTTGAACTTATTTGCTAGGTCAATATTTTTTCATTCAGTCCGAGCTGAGGGGGCTTTAAACCTTAACTCGTTTTAGTTTGACAAGTCAAGGAAGACAGCTCCGTAGCAGATGGAAGGCTGTTTTGTAATGCCATTTGCAGAAAGAACAAAATAACTTTCAACTTTTTTTTGTTTTATTTGCTGTTGGTTTAGTGGAAACTGTATTAACTGTCAATTGAATATTTTATGACGAAAAAATCAGAACAATGGGGTAAGACACGACAGCAAGAGAGCGGGAGAGAAAAAAAAATACAGGTATTGCATTTTCAATTCTTTCCCAGCTCGCTGCCGGTCGCGCCGCCATTATCTCCACCCACAGTATAAAAGTAGCAAGTTTTCTTTTTTTTTCTTTTTTAATGGCAATTACATTATTAAATATTCATTATTAATATGGGTCGGGGAAGGCAATATTCTTTAAGAGTATAAAAGGTTTATAAAGTTAGTATTTACCTAAAGGACTTCCACGCGCACCGTAATCCCGTGATGGTGAACGGTCTACTGTTGGTAATTCAGTTAGCCGCCTCGACCGGCCAGGACTACGAATGCCAGAACTAACAACGGTCACAGAGTTATAGTCGTCACGCGACATAATATGCCGCGGTCTTTCCGCGGTACTGATGTTATGCTGAATTCAAAATTAGTTCTGATGTTTTGTTCCTGGAATTGGAAAAAAAAAATCATTGTTTAAAAATATAATAGAAAATAAATTGACTTGTATGTTGGAATAACTGATTGATATAACTCTTTGTTAAGGTGGAAATAAATATTTTGTGTTTTTCGATAAACACGAGTACATACGTGTGATATTTTAAGCTGCTTGGAGTAGAAAGAAACATTTCATAAATATTCCATTGGCCGAACATAATTATTTACAGACATAAAATAAACTGCAGGTAATTGCAAAAAAATGCACGAACATGAAGATTGTGTTTTGACTTATTTTATGTCGCTGATAAATAAAATGGCACTGGTTTATATTTTAAAGAATCATTTTTCGATTTTAGATAAATCTGAAACTAAGAAACATCATGCGATTTTTTTCTTAATAAAACAAAACAAGTCCTTCTAAACCTTCATCTAAGAGTACTAAAAACATCCTTTAAAACTCAATCGATTTTAAGTTGATCTTAAGACATTAAAATATCTTAATGGTTTCAAAAATGTTAAATTTACATTAAGTTACATTTGTTACGAAGTTAATATGTTTTTTTTTTTAATACATATATTAGAAAAATTTTGATTGAATTTTGAAGGTATGGTAATCAATACTTTCAGATTTATCAATGAGGTATTTGAGCAAGAAATTAAAAAATGAGCTAAATATTATATAAGAATACCATTTTAAATCATTTTTTGTTTAACTGGCCCTATATTTGTCAAATTACAATATATCAGTTTTTCATAGCTTAAACAAATACAAGGTTTTTTAAGAATTACTCGTAGTTTAAAGAAATGGAACCGTTAATCATAAATACTCCAAAACTAAGAGGAAACAAGAAAATTAATACTTAAATTTTTACTTAAAGAATTAGATCAGGATCAAGTTTTTATCAGCGGGCTTGAATGTATGACACCTCTTATATTTGTGTATATAAGGGAGGCTACATTTTGATGAATAAAAAATATGTATGTGTTATCAAAAAACATTATTTGTATGCAGGGTGTCCCATTAACAATGGGCCAAACTGAAACTGGCGAAAGGCCAGGTGATGACCTATCGGAATTTGGTAACTTTTCCATACCGAATCATAGCGGTTCTCGAGTAGCGGCTATTTTTTGAAATTTGAAAAAAAAACATTACTTTGAACCAGTTTCTTTGCTCACACTGTCCATAATTGATTTTTGTTTTTTACAAATTAAAAAAAAACTACTAGGGTACTTTTTTCCGTTAGACCAATCAATTTTGAGACAAATGTGCGCCAATGTAACGGCGGCGTGGAAAATACCACATTAAAGTAAAAACACATTTTGTTCCCGTCGTCTCAAAATCTCTTGCTCCAACGAAAAAAAGGAGTTCATCTTTTTTCTGTAGAATTTTATAAGCTATAAGTTTTCCAAAGACACTTCTTAAAAAACCTTATGGCTTTCCAAAAATTTTCAAAAATACTGGATTTATACGCTTTCACCACAGAAAATCGAACGTCCTTGCTCATTGTCTAAATTTAAGGTATTTATTTAAGAATTGCGTAAGACCTCAAAACGAAGCTCTCCACCAAAATTCAGCTTTTTCGGAGTTATTTTTGAAGTGAAATTCTGACAAAAATGTTTTATTTTTCTTTGATTTTGAACCTGTTTGATTGGGTTCAAACAGTTATAACTGTCTTTTTAAACATAGCTTTGGCAAGTTTTATACCTTTTTTAAAACTACAGAAAAATAGGCAATTTTTGAAATATAAAACCTGTATTGAGCCATACGAATTTTGTTCAGGGGCTCTTCAGAAGCTTGAGGTCAAAAATTAATTTTGACAAAGTTCAATATTAACTTATGAATTGTAGGCAAATGGTGATGCCAATTAAAAATATTTTATTCAGTTAAGTTAGTAAAACTATAAGTCAATGTTTTTGTGAAAATTGAAAATCGCTTTTGGACAAGGTGAGCAAAAAAGTGGTTCAAAGTAAGTTTTTTTTCAAATCTTAAAAAATAGCCGTTACTCGAAAGGTATAGAAAAAAATGGGCACGACTGGATTGCACAAAACTTGCTCTCGTAGCTAACAACTTTAACGTAGCTTGAAATAGTCAACGTACATATGTATTGGTTCCATAACATTATGATATAATTAAGTTTTAACAACAATAAATGATTTATATGAATTGTTATCAATTAGTTATTTTAATAGCTAAAACAGACAAAGCTCAAAAAAAGTATGCCATCTGAGTTGTTTTTTTTTTAATTCATTTTTTTATATATAAAAATTCTTAAACATTTTTTAAAATAAAATTTGGTATGCCAACTTTTAGTATTTAATAAAATACAATTTTTCACAAAATCAAAAAAAGATCACTAGCCCGTTTTCAAGATACTGAACTTTCAAAAAAAATTCAATATTTTTTTAAAAATCCAAAAATTATTTTTTCCAAAATTTTTATATGCAAAATTGTTAATTGACCTTCTGTATACAAATTTTGATTGAAACCAGTGTAGTAGTTAACGCAAAATTTAAAAACCAAAAAATCGGTCGTGTGACAGGTACCGTTAATAACCGTTATAAAAAAAAAAAATTTTCTACCATAATATTTAGTGTAGTAATTTTAGTACCTCGTAATTTTTTTTTGAAAATCTTTAGAGCGGTTTTTGAAATAAATCAATTTTTGTATATTGGCTGTATGACAGGTACCGTTAGTTTTTGAGCTAAAAAAAATTTCAATTTCCCCTCTAGGGAATAACATAACAACCTTAAGTCCAAAGTTTGAAGAAAATCGCTTCGGCCGTTTAGGCTGCAGGTCGAGGTACAGACAGACGGACAGATGGACAGACGGATAGACGGATAGACGGACAGACGGACAGAGAGACAGACAGAATTGCGAGACCCACTTTATTCGCGTTCTCTATCATCGTAATGTTAGGGAAAATTATCATCTCGAATTTTTTTTTCGTACGAATCCTAAACTTGCCTTATACTACGTATATTGCAAGTAAAAAAGTATAAAAAAGTTACCGAATTCTGATAGGCCATGACCTGTCCTTTCACTAGTTTTGGTTTGGACTATTTTTAATGCGACACCGTGTATATGTACTAGATGCCAATTTTCAGAACTAAAAAAACAAAAAAAACATTCCCCTTAGGTGTTGCCATAGCTCTCATTTTTTGTTTTGCTGAATTTCTCCGACTAAATTTATTGGCCCTTAAAATGTTAATATTAATTTTTAAGACATTGTCGCAGTGCAATATCTTGACCTTTTCGCAAAATAAACAATAATTCATCATTTATCAAGGACTTTCGTCCGTTTGGGACCTTGCGTGCGTGCTAAGCTATTTTTTAATGCTACCAGCTTGAGTCTTGGAGACCTAGCTGAGAAATGGCATAATTGTCATTCATGATGTGGTGGGTGAAATTCAATGAAACTCTCAAAAAAAAAAAAAAATGTGGCGCTAAAAATAAAATTAATTAAGAAATTTGTATAGGTTAGTTCGGAATTGATGTTTGGCATACTAGATTTGAATAAGAATTGCCCTTATTGATGTCAACATCAGAATCTAATATTCTGGGGCATCATCATCTGAACCGAAAACGATAGGACGATATCGTTTTCAATATTGATATATCTATCACTTCAGTAGAGAAAAATAAAGACAGCTATCTTCAACACGGTACCTGGATATTGAGCAACAGATTTTTGTGGTTCGGGATTATCTTTTTCATAATTTTGACATCTTTTGAACATATCTGTAAAATGACTGGAAATATGCGTTTAATAAAATAATATATTTGTTAAGTATTGGCGTACGAAACAAAACATTCCAAAAAGGGGTTTTTTTTTTAAAGTGGCATTTCAAGAAATGTCAAAGTTTTTTTTGGTGGAGATAATTGCAATACAAAATATTTAGTTAAATGTTTATTTATTGTTTAAATTATCCAAGAGTTTGGTGGTGGCCACCCCTGGGCCCTAACGGCTCAAGATTTAATGTAGGGACCTGAAGAGGCCTCAAACTAAGCTCTAGGCTCCCTTAAAAGAGCTCTAAAGGGCTCGAAAAGAGCGAAGGACCACAAAATCATTATATTTATAGTGCGATTCCCATAAAAGACTAATTTGTTTTACTGTTTTATTTTTGTTTACTAAATTGCAGAAACTCCTGCTCTGGACCTACTTTTTGTTCAACCAGAGAACCACCGGGCGAAATTCCGGTTCAGTCCGTCCCAGATTCTGACATAGGTATTAAAAATCTAAAATACACCTATACAATATATGAACTCGAATTTTGGTCAGTTACTGATAAACTTGTATGAACAAAAAAATTTACCCGCAACTGCATTTAATCATGGCATAGTCATCTAGCTAAATGCTTTCACCTGGGAAACAAACTTCGGGCTATTGTTAATCCCACTAAAAGACTATGGTTCACACTGGTCAATTTTCAATATTTTTGATGGGTATAGCTCGAAAACCAACCCGAATTTAATAATTAACTCCAGAGCTTATAAGGGTTAGGGAGCTAACAGTTTGATATAAGATTAATGTGTGTATATATACAAAAATCTGAGAATGAAAAGTTAACAAAAAACGACCTGAAAAATAAAATGGAAAATTCAATTCTTTTATTTTGATTTTAATTCAATTCAAAATTTTGTTTTTACTACACTGCTCTAAATATTTTTGAAAGTATCAAAAAACTTTCAGAATATAAAGTATACAATGGTTTTTGACACATAACTTTCAAATATATTTCTATATAAAAAAAAATTATATATTTTTTTTCTGTAAATTAAAAAATTGTTATTTTTGTATATTTCTCCACGTTCCGAGTGCCTTCTTTTTTCATATACATACATATGTCTTGGGCTTATCCTTGTACAAAAAAAAAGTTATCGGTAAGCAGTTTAGTAAAACAAAAGTATATACATTGAATTTTCGTTTTTATAAGAAAATCTAATTTTCCACTAAAATTCTTCTAAGCTAAATTCTGTCTAAACTCTTATCGCCGTATTTATAAAGAAAAAATGGGCACGACCAGATCGCACAAACTTGCTCTCGTAGCTAACAACTTGAACGTAGCTTAAAATTGTCAATGTGCATATTTGGTTCTATAAAATTAGGATATCATTAAAAAAGTTTTAAAAACAATTTAAAATATAAATTATTACTATAATTTACTATTAATTTGTTTTTTTTTTTTTAAATAGCTTAAACAGATAGAGCTCAAAAAAAAAGTATGCCATCTGATTTGTTTAATAAATATGAATTTACGAAAAAAAAATTCAAAAATCGTTAGAGCTGTTTTCTTAAAAATTAATTTTTTATATATAAAAATTCTTGAACGTTTTGAAAAAATGAAATTTGGTATGCTAACTTCTGGAATTAAATAATTTAAAATTTTACACAAAATTTAAAAAATATTCATTGACACGTTTTCAAGAGTGAATTTTCAGAAAAAAAATTTCAATATTTTTTTAAAAATCCAAAAAAAAAAAATTTCAAAAAATTAGTGTGCAAAATTGGTAAAATTGTAAAGGACCACATCGGTGTAGCCGTAAACGAGAAATTTTGAAACAAAAAAATCGGTTCTATGATAGGTACCGTTAATAACCGTTACAATTTTTTTTTTCTACCAAAATATTTATTTTAGTAATTATAGTAGCTCGTAAATTTTTTTTTAAATCGTTAGAGCGGTTTTTGAAATAAATCAATTTTTGTATATTGGTTGTATGGCAGGTACCGTTATTTTTTGAGATAAAACAATTTCAGTTTCCCCTCTAGGGAACCCCATAAGAACCTCAAATTTAAAGTTTGAAAAAAATCGCTGCAGCCGCTTAGGCTGCAGGTCGAGGTACAGACAGACATACGGACAGACACCCAGAAAGATAGAATTACTAGACCCACTTTTTTCGATTTCTCTATCATCGTAATGTTAGGGAAAATTATTATCTCGAATTTTTTTTTTTGCACGAATCCTAAACTTGCCCTTTACTACGTAAAACGCAAGTAAAAATAGTTATTTAAGCTCCCGTGTTTAGGAAAACTACACCATAGAATAAAAATGTTCCGGACTCAAATGGAGCAGTAAGCAAATGCCTTAAGTTTGAGTCTAGAAAATTCTTATTCCATTGTGTAGTTCTCCTAAACACGGGAGCTGAAATAACTAAATTTTCTTTATAAATAAGAGGGTTAGGACCTAAGACAAGCTCTAAATTGTAGGTTGTATATCTCTTCCTCATCGACATTACGTCCAAATAATAGTAATTTTTAAAAGTCGACTAAAAAATAAAAAGGGTTTTGTGTATTGTTTAGAATTTGAGGAACAATAAAATGCTAAATCCAAGCTGTAACAAATTTTTGGATGTCAAAACCTAGCTCTATAGTAATGCAAGATTTATAAAATAAGAAATTTTGCTATGCGAGACTTACATATTTTTGTTTTAATTCGCCATTACATTATTAAAGAATTTTAATCGCGGTCAATCGAACCACTCCTCAATACATTCGAAAACGATATAGTTTTCTAAATTAATGACGGCCGATGTCATAAGCCAACAAAAAGTAGCTTTGCGATCAGTAAAGAGAAGTTAAAGCCATATTTAATTTCATTAATAATAAACAACAATGTTTGTTGACAAAAATTTCAACTAATACGTTTTTATTTAATAATGCAGTAAATTTTACGTTAACCCTGAAGTTTATTTCAAATTGATTTAATTTTCAAAAACTAATAATGCACAGCGCAGCGTTCATTTAAAAACATGTAGTACGTACGTGAGTGAGCATGTACAAGTAATTATGTTTGTTTAAATTATCACAAATTGTGAGACACTAAAAACTAACATAAGTGGGTACAATTAAATGAGAGTTGTTCCACTTCTCATAAACTACCTTTAAGCTTAAAATTTTGCATTTGTGCACCAAACAGTCGTTGATTAAAAATTTAAATTTACTAAAACATGTTTATTTAAGGGCGGAAACATTTTAATTTGCCAAGGATACCAATTTGGATACACAGGAAAATATTTTGGAATTATTGTTATTCTATTTAAAACAAGGAAAATTTTCATTGTTTGTACCAAGACGAGAAAATATATATGTATAGGTATAAATTCATGGATAGGGTACGGGCATCTGCTCTGTGTACATATGACATTGAAAATATATATCTACTATCCAACTTGATTATACACATTTCTTCGAAGGATATACTGATGGTGAAACTAAGTTATTTAACTTGGTTCGTTAAATTTTATGATATACCAACCTACCCCAAAAATATAATCAACTTTGTTTTGTTTTTGTTAGTCACATTTATTTGCTGAATTTTAAATTCTCGGCTATAGAATCTTGACTTGAATATTAATAATGTTGGGTTAATATGGGTGACCAGTTTCACAGAATTAAATTTGTTTTAAATTTAGCTAGCTACGCCTTTTTTTTTCTAAAACAAAAAAAGTTACCTACTTAATATTCATCAGATCTTATTTTGAAATGTATTTACACACACTTTGTATGCGTTTAAGATAATTCTGTGACTAACTGGAGCACTTAACAAGATTATAAAAAAATGTGGTTAAACTAAAATCTCTACTTAGTTTAATTCAAATTTTAAAGTTTTTAGCTTGATAATTTAACGATAGTTACATGTGTATTCACACTGTTTGCTATTTTTCAACAGTTTCTTACTATTTATACAGAATTTTTGAATTTAATTAAATGTCACATTAGGGAGATAATTTATTGGCAAATAATTTTATAACGATTAATGGATGGACCGTTTTTTTTTGTTGGGGGAGAAACACAAGGCTATGTTAATTTGGTTTTGTTTCTAAAACAAATAAAGAGAAACTACACCCTTTTTATGAATATAAACGTTTTAGATAAAGATCTTGAAATAACAAAAGCTCTAAAGATGTTTAAAGGCGTGTTCTTATTAACGGTCATTTTATCAGAAAAAAAACATATCCATATATTAAAATTCGTACTTAAGTTTCTAAGAGAAACTTTGTATTACTAAATTAGGCCCAGCTTTCAGTGGTGAGTTGAACCAGAGTTAATTAACTCTGGAAATAGATTTGTCTATAGTTGCGTCAAAAAGCAGTTTCAAAGCACGAAAATTGAAATATCAAAAGAATTTATTGAGATAATTTAGAGTTACCCCATCAAATTTGATGAGTTAACTCGGACTTAGCTGAAAAACTGGGCCTTAGTTAATTTAAAATGTTCTAAAATAATACACTTCCACAAAATCACAAATGAAATCATATTTTTTCAAACTCGTTTATGAAATTGTGTACAGAAAATAAAATTAATATTAAGAGTTTGTAACTTAGGGAAATATAATACCAAACATATATTTTTTTTTGGTAAACAGATTTTTGATTTTGGTAAACAGATTTTGCAGATGAAGTGATTTATGGTTTCAAAAAATAAAATTCAATTTTTTAGTAAATCAAAATTTGAACAAACTTGCTCTGACGATGACAAAGAAACCGAAAAAATTGGGTCTGGCAAATTTCTCTGTATGCCCTTCAGGCTAAATTTAAAGTGGCTGAAATGATTTTCATCACATTTAGGGCCAGTTTGTTCACAGTGGGTTAAATTTAGAATGTGACTTTCATAGGCTTTAATTAACTAACGCTAATCAACCAAAATTAGCTGATTAGTGAAATCCATGATAAGCAACTCATACCTTGAATTTTCTAAACAAAATTTGATCAACAAAAACATTTGAGGATTTTCCAGCTCCACTAACCATGGATTAAAGATAATCAGCTGTGAACAAACTAGGCCTTACCTTAGTGCAAGGTATATTTATGTGATTCCCTATTGGGAGAAATTCAAATTTTACTTTAAGATATTCTATAACAAGTTTTCTCCAAAACGGCTCTAACGATTTTGATTAAACTTCGTACATGTAATTTTAAATTACTTTCAATGATACTACGGATAACGGAAATTAAATGTTGGGGTTTTTGAAGCAAGGTGCCATCCTTTTTTGAAATTCCCGAATATCTCATCATAAGCTTTGTTATTTAAGCATAATTTTGCGATTCGGTACTCCTAATTTAGTCAAAAAATATTGCATTTAAAATGTATTAATAGTTTTTGTTTGCGAAAAAAATAAAATCAAAGAAATAATCTATTTTTATGTTTACTTTTTTTAATAATCCAAAAATATTAAAAATATTTATTTTGCCTTTTATTCGTTATTTTCTCGTTAACGATATTTTTAATTACGATAAAGGCACTATTGGGCTCGAGATATAAGTTTTTCCTAATATTACGGTGATAAAAAAAAAATTGGGTGGCACAACGGCTCATGAAGAACCAGGGCCTAGTGACTAACAATTTGCAACCATTCCTGTGTGCGCCTATCGACAGGAATGGAAGGGACCTACAATTTTATGCCGAATCCAAACGGCTATACGAGAAGCACTTATTCGTGACAAGTGATACTCTTGGAGGATTTGTCAATTCCTCGCAAGAGGCAGTATTCCTGAAAAAAACTTTTTAGTTTTTAGGTGGACGAGGTTGGGAAGCGAACCCAGACCTCCAGCGTGACAGTTGAACGCACTAACCATTACGCTACGGGATACGGGCCATTACAATGATAGAGAACGCGAAAAAAAGTGTGTATCACAATTCTGTAAACTACTACCCCCATATTAATAAACAAAGCTAGCGGCGAGTTATCTTTGACTCGCGGATTAGGAGTAAGATTTCTGCCACTTACGAGCTAGCTAAACCACCAAGGAAAGTAGTTTAGCGAAGGATTAACTAGGACAAATAAATATGCATTGCATGGTGGTTTAGCTAGCTTGTAAGTGGCCGACTTCTTACTCCTAATCTTACTCCTAATCCACTCTTAATCAACGAGTTAAAGACAGCTTCGTTTATCAATATGGGGGCTAGAGATTTTCTTCAAACTTTAGAATGAATATATTTAGGTAATTCCCTGGAGGGAAACTATAACTGTTTTTTTAGCTTCAAAAATAAGAGTATATTTATCTCAAAACGGCTCTAACGATTTTTATAAAAAAAAAAATGAATTACTATTAAAGTTTTCTTAAACAGTATGAAAAAATTACTAACAGTAACCGTTATTGCTTATTTTGTTCACCAAACGGTTAAACATACGGTACCTACCATTTATCCATTTTTCAATGGCGCAAAATTAATATAGAATGCATGTTTAATTTTTAGGCTAGAATAATGTCTTCTAAGCCTTTGATAAGTTTTATTGTATTCAAGACATCAACAAAACTCGGAATAGTAAGAAATGTCTTCTGTGACAGAAAAATCAATCCATTCAGTTAACAGTGTTTATTACTCGACGATAGTTTTGCGAATTTATAAAAATAAAATGTTCAAAAATTAGGTATACGCCGTAGTGAATATTTTCTTTGCCTTACTATGAATATTTGTTTAAGCATGTGTAAAAGTATGAAAACTAAAATATCCAAAGGTACAACAACAACGAAAATAGTACAGGTTGAAAAATTAGGCTACTGTTGCAGTTTCAAAATTGACTCAAACCCAGTGTACACATCAGAGGGTTTTACGATTTGTTTTTATTTTGGGCTCAATAAAAGCAAACAAATCGGAACCATCTCTTTGCATTTTTGGTTCAAGGTGTTTTTTCAAAGAATATTTAAAACAAAAACTCAAAACGGTGAACAAAAACCCTTGGACTAATAATCTACAGTTCTTTCAGGATCCCGTAGAAAGGTTTACAAAAATTCCTCGTGGCTTACCGTATAAACTCTTTGTCCAACGGTAATGAACCTCTTACTTAAGCTTCTAGTACCGTATAGGACAAGGTAAACAAAAAATAATTACTCGCATTTCCGCGTATCGCTATGGTACTTATATGTATTTTTAAATAAAAAATAATTTTGAGAAAAATATAATAGAATTACGAAGAAAGCCGGAACTTGAGATACATTTAATGCATTTTTGTATAATAAAAATCTATATCTATAAAAATGGATCGTGGTTTGTATGGATGCTTACAACTTGAAAACGACTGGACCAAATTGGATACATCCCTCTGGGGGTTTGTTCGTAATCCGCGAAGGTTTAGAAAATAAAATTCTCAACAGGTGGCGCTAAAGGTAAAGCTTTCATTTTTCAGTAGGACAACTCGACAACGGATCGTTCGATTTTCACGATATTTGGTTTGATGGGTTTGTATTGGCACAGGGGAGGACACCATATGGAGAAATATTCCGAAAATTTCCAGAAAATTGTAAATCCGGGAAGATCTGGTTTTTAGTACTTTTCTTCGCATTTATTCAAAAATTGGAGTTTGAAATGGATTTCGATCGAGTTTCATTGAGTCAGGATGTTCAATAATGGAAATGTGAAATTTTCTTCGTTGAGGCGTCCAGTTGGATTGAAAAAAAAAACATTCCTGTTTTCACTGATTTTGGCTACGATTTGTACGGGATCTTATAGCCTTTTCACACCAAACCCAAAACCCGGTTTTCGCGAAAATATCGGTTTTGGCTGAAAACCTAGATCGAAAACATTTTTCCCATACATTGTTGCTAAACCACAAGTTTTGATAAGACACAAGTTTTAAATAAAACCTGTCGAAAACATTTTGGATTTGCAAGATGAACAAAACAAACACACCTTGTGAAACATTCAGCGCTCAATTAAACGTCATATAAATAGATGACGGGTTACTGCCAGGAAAAAATAATTTTTTTGCTGGAACACAAGAGAGCGCGACGCAGTATCGCGCATCCTTACTACTACGTGAAATTGATCGGTTAGGAAATAAATTAAATATAACGAATCAGGATTAATTGCATTTTCATTATAAAATTCCAATATTTATAAATTGTCTTTTAATTACGCATAGAACATTTGATTTTTTTATTTTACTGTGGCACTGAAAATTTTCAAAGCGGCGCGGCCCTTACTTGAGACCATTGTGTTTAAGCAAAACAAATAAAATGTCAAATGAAAACTTGTACATTTTCGGTGTGAACGCATTTCAAGTTTTCGTAAACGAATTGCCGAAATCCCGGTTTTGGGTTTGGTGTGAAAAGGCTATTAGATTGCTTTGGCAATTGCTTCTTTGGGGATTGAGGCTACGTTGTTAGAAGGCAGTCGAACCATTCTGCATTGAAATAGCCATAGAATTTGCAAGTGAATGAAGAACCTACATGCAATATTTAAAAGAAGTTTGCGGTATCGAATGTATTGCAGCAATATAAAATGACCCCCTAGGATGAGTGCACAGTGGCTCACGAGCACGCATCGGAAGCCCTGAATCGCACGTTGAAAGATATGAATACGAAATGATAAAAGACGTTTCTGTGGCGCAATGATTATGCTTCATACGCTGCCTGTCATTCCAAGATCAAATCCGCCAGATGAATTGAACACTTGCCTGAAGGCGTCGGCCTTATGGAGATATTAGAAAAAATTGCAATTGAAAATACACACGCGAGTTGCTCTACTAAATGACCAGTCCGCTACAATGTTCTCCAGGAAATTGTTTGCCGTTGGCGATGGGAAAGATTCCAGTCGATTTATTCACTGGTCTGATTGAATTTGCACCAAATTTTCGGCAACAACACGAATGTTTTCCCCGAATCTCGCTTAGAATTATGCTATCCATAATTGGCTGAGTAGACGAGCGATTTTGGCTGAAAGGGGTGTCAATCACTTGAACTTCATCATTCAAAATCAGATCGCCAACGAGTTAGATTCCTTCAAATCCATCAACTCTTTGATGGATGAAAACGAAGCCAGAAACTATCTTACTGATTTTGATATTCGAGTAACGATTTTATCGCAAAAATTCCGAATATTTCGAGCGATTTGCCATGCGTATTTAAGCGTCTTTAGTTTCCTGTTCGTCTTGCATTCGATATCAGAATTAATAAGTCGCAAGGACAATAATTGCTGGCTGTTTGTGGCCAGTTTGTAGAGTGGAACGAAAAAATGGAACGAATGGAACCAATTACGTTGATTTTTTTGCTAAGTTCATTTAAACGCAATATTTTATGAACCTAAGACCGTTTAAAGCTATTTTGGATTAATATTTTAGTTGTTTTTCAGTCCATTAACACTCAAACATTTTTACGAGGTGCGCTAATGTGAAAGCGGTGAACCCATCGACATGTACCTACCCCCTTCATACAAGCACCATGCTGATTGCACCACTTAGTTGGTACATTGGAAATATTTTTGCTTAGTTAATCTTGGCTGAATATTACATTATTATTCACCAATTTTAAGTTTGAAAGACGCCCATGCTCACAATAAACTAAAAACAAGTAAATTGTTCAAACACAAAAAAAAAAAAAAGATTTTTCTTATAATTTCAAAGTCAGGAAAGATTTTAATTGCATGTTTCAAAAACTGAAATTCTTACGTCATTCGAAAATAAATTACTCTTATTATTATTATAAGACTCTTTGATAGTGAATATGCATATTTGTATGTGTGTTTTTGTGATACATTAATTTGATTTCCTTGTAAATGAACAAAAATCATCAAAAAATCCGTCAGCAGTACGAAGTAAAACTTCATATAAGAATTTTCCAAACTCACCACCATCTGATTTACATTCAAGTCACAGTTTAGTTTCGACCTTCAAATTACCAGTCGTTTCTCAGACTTTGACTCTATTAAAAAATTAATTCATATTACAAGAACCATTTTGTTTGTCCTTGAAAACATGTCATAGAATTTTTTTTAATTCTGAAAAATATTTAAGTAGAAGCTCAAACTCTGATTTCAATTTTGTATTCACATTATTGCTATATATGTACGTATGTATTTACTTAACTCATAGTATTATAGCAATGCCATATATTATTATAATTATTGTCTTTTAAAATTGTACATTTCATTCAACTGAAATAATTCAAAGCAATTGGTATGCAAAGGACATCCAATACATTTATTATGTAGAACTATTGTAGATGTAAGTTTCTTTTTTTCTTTTGTCGCCACTATAGAAGACTTAATATTATGCAATAAAAATGACTTCAGCTATTCAAATGAAAATAATATAGTTTTCTACTGATTAATATGCCTGTGTATAATATGGCGCCAGGACATAAAAAAAAGATCTTTAGATAAAACTTTAAAACTACATTATGTTCAATGTTGGAAAAATAAATGTATGTTTTCCAGTACATGCAAAGAGGATTCTTCAACGTTTTTCTTGTTCTATAATAAAGAACATCTTGTTTAATGTTTATGGCAATAAGACATTTTGTGTGGGAATACTAAATACTTGAACGAGTTTCAACATTTTAAAAACACTTTTTAAAAATTAAGATAAAACAACAACAACATTTTGTGTGGAAGAGAAACACTTTTAGAAAACTTATGATGATTACATTTTTAAGTGGAACAAACACCTAAGCCGCAGGTGGTAATATAAATGTTTATCATCTAATAAATGGCCATAACAAAAATAAATCTTTAAGAGTATTTTATGTCTAAGGATACCTTTGACTTTTTACTCAACTGGGCCAGCAGTTATTTATAAACCCAAAACATAGTTTGATTCCCTTACATTTCAACAAGAATATTTGAAAACTTTTTTATGAGATGTTGAAAATATATAGCGTCATTTGTCCAGACAGTTACTTTATAATGTATATTTTAGTGGAGGGCAAATTTCAACAGCTTATTGCGTAGTACAGGAATGTTAACAAGAAAATTATGTATGCACGACTGGCCGCACGAACTTGCTCTTGTAATGAATAATGAATGTAGCTAGACATGTTGACGGTGTAGATATAGTAATGGTTATGGCTATATCGTAAACGAAAAAATAATAACAACATGTTAAAACAGAGATTTTGAGATTTTTTGAATTGATAAAAACAAATTTGAAAAAAAAAATATTTGTTTTTTGTTTAGTTTTTCAACTCGCAAAATAATGATAAAATCAACCAAGTCAATGAGGAGATATGAGAGAATATACCTAAATAAGTATTAAAAAAGACAATAAAAAAAAAACATAGCTTAAACTCCATTATTCGAATTTTCCGGCAGAAACGTGCAATCTTATTAGAGCTGATATAAAGATGACATGTACAAAGTTTTATCAAAATCTTTATAGCCGTTTTTGAAAACATCTTGATAAAACCGAAAACTTTGCATGGCAGCTACCCGTTCTAGTTGAGCTAAACCAAAAATTCGAATTTCTCCTCTATGAAATCACATAAAACCGCTTCACAACAAATGTGAAGCAAACAACAGTCTCTATAGCTATAACTTGATGTTAAGCAGGACGCACAGATGCACATACAAACAGACCGAACGATGGACGTCTTGATGAAAATCACTTTAATGAACTTCTTCATCGTCGTAATGTTAGTTTTGATTAAGAGCTCGACATTTTTTTTTACACGAAACCAATATTTGCACTATAGAGCAAGTAAAAATATATCGTTTTTTGTAAAAAAAAAAATAAAGGACTGCTGCTTTGCTCATATCTAAAACAGGATTATTAGAAACGCCACACACCTGAGACAATCCACCATTTTGGAAAATGTGAATTGGTCTTTCTCTCCAAAACTATTGCTTAGAACTGTAAAAATTCAGGACCATTTTTTTTTGGAAATATCACAACAAAAACATAAATGTTAAAAAATTAGCCAAGTTCTTCTATATACAAAAACCTTTGCGTACCAAGTCAGCCGTAAAAAGAAATGAGATCTAAAATTACGCCAAGTTCTAAGTTTATTATTGTTAAATATCAAATATTTTAAGTAGAGTAATAAGTAAGAACCTAAGAATTTTCAGAGAAATCTGTTATTTAATGATTACGGACTTTAAGTGAGTTGGTTTACTTGGCAAGTTTTCTCTTTTAACCTAATTACTCAATTTTGAAATGAAAGCTTGACTTGAGGTTCTTCCTTATTACTCTACTTAAAATATTTGATATTTAACATTAATAAACTTAGAACTTGGCGTAAGTCTAAATCTCATTACTTTTTACGGCTGACTTGGTACGCAAAGGTTTTTGTATACATTTATGTTAACATTTATGTTTTTGTTGTGATTTCATTACTTTTTGCAAAGATTATTTTTATCAGGAAAAGTAGGTGGAATAAACTCCCAATGAGAGCCTCATAAGTAAAGTAAGTTTTTAATTTATGTCTTTTTGTATAAACATACTACAAGTCCTACCCATCTATCAATTTTCAGAAGTTAGAACTGCTCCGTTGAAATAATAATAATTGATGAGAAGTGGGTGGATGAAACGCCCCTGCATGAAAAATTTCATGATTGCAACTTTTTCTTTGTCTACACCTGAAAACGAACCGCTTTACCAAATTTCATAATCCTGCACCAAACGGAAATGCTCTCAATATATTAAATATTAATTCTGTAAAAAGGGGTGGTTGCCACGCACACTGAATGTTAAATCTAAAATTTTTAATTTTCCTTTGCTTGCATGTCAAGCTCTATCGCTCTACCAAATTTCATCGTTCTACGACAACCAGAAGTGCTCCATATAAACTGGTATCAATTCTGCCATAATGGGCGGATGCCACGCCCTGTTGATTTAAAATCTCAAATTTTAAAACTTTGCATTTACTTGTACTTCTAGCCTTACCATTCTACCGAATTTCATCATTCTACGACAATCAGAAGTGCTCCTCATAATTGATATCAATTCTATTCAAATGGGTGGGTGCAACGCCCCTGAATGTAAAATATAAAATTTTAAAATTTTTCCTTTACCTGCATTTTAAGCCCTACTGCTATATTAAATTTCATCGTTCTACGATAATCAGAAGTGCTCCAAATAACTTATATCAATTCTATGAAAATGGGCGGAAACCACGCCCCCTGAATGAAAAATCTTAAATTTTCGATTTTTTTCTTTGTATACACCACAGGGCCTACCGTTGCGCGAAATTACAATCTGCGATGTCGCAGATTTTGATGATCTGTCAGTCAGTCAGTCAGTTACGGTTTTTGCGATTTTTGCAGTCTCATGTCTCGGGAACCCCTTATTTTGAAATTTGGTGAGTTATCTAAACCTGGTGAGCTTAGCAAATGCTGCGAGTTTGAAGCTTCTGACATTATTGGTACTGAAGTTAGAGGGGGGGTCGAAAATCGCCTGAGTTTGATCCTGTAAAAAGGTTGTAGTGCCAGAACTTGGCTGGGCACTACTGTGCCCTTTTATATTGATCTTTCATTTTTGCATAATTTTTTTTTGCGTGGGAAATATTTTTGAAGTTATGTCTTTTAATTTGTTTACCTTTTTTTTGGTGTTTTTTTGGTAAGTTTGCCCACTAAATGTATGGGAGTACAAGTTCAGAATGAATTTTTCTAAAAATAATTATGCAAAAACGAAAAATTGTATGTGTGTGTGTACCCCTTTAAGCCAAACAATGGTTTATGGGCGATACTATATTTCTACCAAATTGCAATAAAAAAAAAATGGGCACGACTTGATCGCACAAAACTTGCTCTCGTAACTAACAACTTTAACGTAGCTTGAAATTGACAATGTACATATTTATTGGTTCCATAACATTATGATATTATTAAAAAGAAAGTTTTAAAAACAATATATATAGCTCTGAATAGCTCTGAATTCAGTCATTAAAAATGAAAGCACTCCGCTTAAGAGAAAATATTAAGCATGATAAGAAAGAGAAGACAATAGGGAACAATTCATGATCATAGAAAAACAGTTACTTTTGCTATTGTAGATCTTATTTCATGTGCACATTAAAAAAGCAGATTAATTGAAAAATTCTCTCAAAAATAAGATTAAAATAATTGAGTTTCTTTTAAAAAAATTCAGGCTATTTAAATCACAAAAGATCTAAATTTGGAAGTGAGTGATATGACCGTTCAAAGAAAATTATTGGAAGCAAAATTACCAGCACGTAGCCCAAGAAAAACACCTTTACTTACAAAAAAACATTAGGAAAAACGTTCACTAGAAAATTTGCCTCCTTTTCTGTGGAAAAATGGCGAAATATTTTATGGACGGACGAGTCCAAAATTGTTCTGTATGGTGGCACTTGTTCCCGGCAGTTTGTTAGACGTCCTCCGAACACCGAATACCTACCACGATACACAACGAAAACCGTCAAACACGGTGGTTAAAGTTTTAAATTTGCTTTCAATATTTCACCACTGTATAAATGATTACTATGAGTTATTATAAATAAGTTATTTTAAAGCTACAAAAAAGTTATTTTAAATATGAATTTATGAAAAAAAAAATCAAAAATCGTTAGAGCGTTTTTTTTTTTAATTAATTTGTTTATAAAAATTCTTTAACATTTTTCAAAATAAAATTTGGTATGCCAGCTTTTAGTATTTAATAAAATACAATTTTTCATAAAACTAAAAAAAAAATGTCAATATTTTTTTAAAAATCCAAAAATTATTTTTCCGAAAATTTTTATATGCATAATTGTTAAAATTGTAATGGAACTTTTGTATAAAAATTTTGTGTGAAAACCAAAAAATCGGTTATATTATACCGTTAAACGTTATACATTTTTTTTTCTACCAAAATATTTGCTTTATAGTAATTTTAGTAGCTGGTATTTTTTTTTAATCTTGAGAGCCGTTTTTGAAATGAATCAATTTTTGTATATTGGGTGTATGACAAGTATCGTTGTTTTTTCAGTTAAAAAACATTTCAATTTGCCCTCTAGGGAATCACATAAGAAGCTTAAGTTCAAAGTTTTAAGAAAATCGCTTCAGCCTTTGAGGCTGCAGATCAAGGAAGGTACAGACAGACAGACAGACGAACAGACAGACGGACAGACAAACGGACAGACAGACGAACAGACAGACGGACAGACAGAAGGACAGACAGACGGACAGCCAGACGGACAGACAGAATTGCGAGACTCACTTTTTTCGCGTTCTCTATAATCGTAATGTTAGGGAAAAATATTATCTCGAATTTTTTGTTTGCACGAATCCATAACTTGCCCTATACTACGTATATCCCAAGTAAAAAGATGACTGCTTTTCGTAAAAAAAAAGATTTTCGAAATTTTCAATATTTTTGAAAATGACCGGTTACTTTTGGTTTAACTAATTATTTCATGAATTATTAATGAAGTCGAAAATAATCTAGGCATCGTCAGTTTCCCAGAAACACCCAACCCGAAGCAATTTTACGTCTGATTTGTATGAGGTTTTTAACTAATTAAGCATTCTACTTTTTAGAACTATAACTTTAGAATCCACAATCGCATAATCATCAAAAACATATAAAATTATTGGAAATCGTGAGTTCTTTAATTTTCATTTTGATTTTAAGAATTATTGACGTGAGTTTCTAATAGTACGAGAAAATTGTATTGAAAGTAAAAGCAAAAAGAAATAACCTCAAAATTATTGCCCATTTAGAATAGAATTATGTAGAAATGAAAGATAATTGTATTTCCAACAATTTTGGTCTTAAGATTTTTCAAGCTAAAACTAATAGCTTTGGAGATATAGAATCTTTCAACGTTTTCAAAATGGCGTGATTCCCCAATAGTGTTCTAAAAAAACCTGAACTTACGAATTTAAGATGATCATAAATATTATACTTTATCACAAACCTCAACTTCAAGATGAGTTTCACCTTGGAACGACAATTGGCTTCTCAGTTAAGTGCTGTCGGTCGAGTCATTCGTAGAATTTTGGTCCACCGTTTACCGACTCTCTTAAAAATTACACTATCTTCGTGGTGTCTGTAATTTTTACAAGATTCGGTAAACATCGAACGAAATTTGTATCTTAAAAGGGAATGTCAGTATCTATCTGATGAGCCCACTGTCGCACCAAGGGCGAAACGTGATGTTTTGTTGATATAATTAATTAGGTACAGCAAATCAACTTACGATTTCCCAAGTTTCCCAAGGTTTGAAGTTGTGAAGGGTTAAACTTCTCAGACTGAAATTTCGAAAAATTAACTCATGCGAAAAGCTGATGAAATAAACCCTTCAAGTCTATAAATAACCTTTAATAATCGTTCCAATATTTTTTATTTGAAGTACGGGAAAAAAACACAAAAATTAAAGAAAAATATTTCAGATATGTATCAAGAGTTTTTTTTATCCAAAGAAAAGTTTTAGCTAACAACGTCGACGATTTTCGTAAGTTACAAAATCAAAAAATATCGTTAGCTAAATTATAAGAGTCATCAGAAATGGATCATGGATTCATGGTTTTGATTGCTTTAGAAATAATTAATTCCTTCGTCAAAGTTTCTGAAATATTTCTTTGAACAGGAGGAATAAATGTACCCAGAAGACCTTAAAAAATATATTCGACAATTTTCGCCATTACTCCTTTGTAGTCACAGCTTTAATGAACATTTTACTATAGGAGCACACAGAAAATTCTAATTTATATGAATATCTATCGTAGGGAATAGAGGTGAACATTAATTTGAATGTATTGAACATTTTCTTTTAACAGTGTTTTCATAGGAAAAATATAGCTTTGATTATTCACCAGGATTCTGCAGAAATAGAACATATTTTTTCTGCAAAATACAGGATACATAGTACTGAAACATTATGTTCCAAGTAATTGTTTTTAAATCACGAATGCTAATTTTAAGAGGTAGTGTAGTTTCTGCTGTGTGTGCTATATGTATTTTTGGTTTTTGATTCTGTATTAATAAAATTATTTTATTCCAAGAATGATACTTTACATTAAAAAAAAAATTGAAAATTTTAGGAATAAAAGAAAAAATGTCTATAGCCTTATAAAGGCTAGTGGGGAATATTTTATCAAATAAATAAATATACAATAGTGGTGAGCTTAACAAGTTACATAATATATATTTATTGTAGACACGAGTTTTTTAATTAAAATAATTAAACAAAAGAACTTCTTATACTCGCACAATGTTTGTATGAGTGTAAGAAGTTCTTTTGTTTAATTATTTAAAATTTAAAATATTTATATATATTTAAAAAAAAATAATACATTTGTAATATTGTATTGTATAAAAAATTAAATATTTGGTTTTCAAAATAAAAAATGGGGACAACTGGATCGCACAAATAACTTTTTAAAGGACCTGTTACATACAAAAATTGGTTGAAATCGGTGTAGCCGCTACCGAGAAACTTGAAAACCAAAAAATTGGATCAATAGCAGGTACCGTTAATAACCGTTATAAATTTTTTTTCTACCAAAATATTAATTGTAGTAATTATACTAGCTTGTAATTTTTTTATCAAAATCGTTAGAGCCGTTTTTGAAATAAATGAATTTTTGTATATTGGTTGTATGGCAGGTACCGTTATTGTTTTGAGCTAAAAAAAATTAATTTCCGCTCTAGGGAGTCCCCTAAGAACCTTGAGTCCAAAGTTTGAACAAAATCGCTTCAGCCGTTAAGGCTCCATGTACAGACAGACAGTTGGACAGACGGACCGACAGACAGACAGAATTGTGAGACCCACTTTTTTCGCGTTATCATCGTAATGTTATCGTAATGTTAGGGAAAATTATTATCTCGAGTTCGATTTTTGGCACGAATCTTAAACTTGCCCTATACTACGTACATATATCGCAAGTAAAAATAAAACCGGACAGGACCGGAACAACTGATCAAAATATCGACTAAGAAACTGGATAGAATTTTTAAAATGTCGATTTTCAAAATGTGTCAACAGCAATCCATACTTTTAAAATCGAGATTTCAACACTCGAGATTTTGATAGTCGACATTTTAACTGTCGACATTTTTACAGTTGACTTTTTAACAGTCAACCTGTGAACGGATTCTGATTTTTTGATAGACTTTTTTTCAAGGCAGTCGACATTTTCTGAGTATCAGGTCAAGTTTTCTTAATGTCGACATTTTTAAAGTCAATCAACCAATTAACGACATTTTAAATTTAAAAAAAAAGTCTATAAAACTTTTTGAGCAGTCGACATTTTATTTCGTAACGTGTTTAAAAAAAAAAATCAAAAGTTAATTATGTCGGGAAATATATTGTTTTATGATTTGTGTAACGCCAATGGGCTGCGGGGTTGTTGAGTATAAAGTTATAGCGGAATTGAGAAACTATATCTATTTGCAATAGGAGCGACAATAAATCGTCAAGAAACCAATTCAAGAAAACAATTGAATATTAGCCTGTAAATCTTGGTGGAAGATTTTGCCTTGTGATTATAAATAATAAAACTTGTCGAAATGACTGTGAAACCGAAATACTTTAAAATAGATAACTTCACTTTGGACACCATTGAAACAAAATGGTCAAATAGATAACCTCGCGTTGGGCGCCATTGACACAGAATTCAACACCTTTTATTATGAACCATTTTTTGTAACTATTGCGTACGTTAACCCTTTCGGTACGGATGTGGTACAAGTCCATATAAATGTTCTTTGTCTTGTACCACATCCGTACCGAAAGGGTTAAGGAAGTACTTCTTGGCTAAATGGTAAGTTCATTGAATTATTACGCAGGAAGAGATCAGCGTTCGAAAATGTGGTCATATTCTTTTATATATTCTTTTGCCACGAAGAAATGCTACAATGCTGACAGATATCTTTGTCTAAGAAATCAGATGTTATTTAGTTAAAATTAACAATAATTATTGATTAGCAATTTTGATCATCTTTCCATTTATATATGTACATATATTTTACCTATGTAAGTACAAGTAAACACCTTTGCTTGAGATGCAATGATGGTGTTTCAAAGTTAATAATGAAGTTTAAATCATGGCTTTCTTTATAATGAAACAATTTATTAATATTATATATAACCTCACGTTGGGCGCCATTTAAAAAAATAAAAGCGTGTGGTAAAGTTCTTAATTCAAAATCAGTAATTCAAATTGGAATTCAAATTATGTATGTAAATATAATATCAGCATAAACAGCATACTAATCCGTTTGATTGTACCCCTTTTTAAAGTTAATGAAAATCGCTTTATAATACACGTGGATATCTCCTGTAGGTTAACAAAGATTTTAACTGTCCACAATTAACAATGAATCTTTATTTAATCAGAGAGAGAGAGAGAGATGTACCTTTAATATATGAGTATATATACAAACTATCTACTCATAAAACATAAGCTAAAAGACTATTAAAATACAAAGACTGTGTGAATTGATCTAAATTTGCAGAGGAAGGTTTTCAAGTCGTTTCATAAACTCCTTTCATAATCATTTTTCTCAAAACTAAGCTGGTAGGTTTATATGTAGGTATGCATATAACAACTTGACAAACCAAGGCATTTACCAAGAGGCATAAGTACAATATAATTGAAACTTAGTTTCTTAAAAAAATCACAAATTTGCAAAGAAATAAAATCAAATCCTTAATATTCCTTTGAACAAACAAAAATAATACAAAGCAAATTGAGCCAACAAAATTAAATATGTAGGTACACTAGAAAAATAAAAGAACATAAAAGCCACCAAATCTTATCTCTGATTCCCCGAAATAAAATGACAAAAGTGGTATCAAAAAAAAAAAAAGCAAAAGAGCATAGACACATTTTTTTGTGTATGGAAATGTCACTTTGTGTACAGGCTTTCCCCGCCAAAGCCAAAGCGAAATGGCCATCATACATCAAAAACTCTTCTCGAACGTAAATAAATAAACATTTTTGCTTTCCAATACACATATACATAGAAACACACGTAGAAACAACTCAAGTTAGATGGACTTGGACCTATCATCTCACAGAGATTTCAAACATTTTTGGGGGCTCGGAGGAAGCTTTATGAATGAAAATCCTGTAAAAGTATGCAGTCCTCATAGAAGAAACCGTCATAAATAACTTTTAGAAAATGAGTGAATTGTTTGCTCTCTCATCTCTTTCCTCTCTCTCTCTCTCTCTCTTAAGTTCCTGAAAATTGTGTCATACAATGAAATGTACTTGAAAATTTTTAGGCGCATGTCCAACATAAAAAAAATATATTTTACGAAATATTGTCGTCCTGTCCTCATTGTCTGACATAAGATACTCACGAGCAATATACACAATCAAAGAATACAAATAATGAGAGATAGATAGTGATTTATCCCTCGGGAAAGAAGAAGGTACATACTGTTACCGTTAGGTTTTAGATTGGAAATTCATGCCGTTAACGTCATCCTGAGGGCCACTGGAAACTTTATCAACGAAAAAAGCTTCAAACCTTCCCTCTTCGCGTCCTTGTCACATCGTCACTGGTAATAGAACCGTCTTTGGCGTCACTGTATGTGATGCGTGCAAGGGTTGCTCCCCTCGCTCGCTAACAATGAACGGACGGTCGCGACAACGACTATGTGTTGGCAAGTTGGGTAGGTTTATAAAGATGGGGGGGGGGGGGTGCTGGAGTAGTTAAGTCAGTGTTGGTGTCAATTTTGTGCTCTTCGTACAATTTTATTGTAAGAAGTCGACGACGACGACGACGCAACAAAAGGTGAGGAGAACCGAATAAACAGCGGGAAGGAGAGCAAGAGAAAATCAATAAAATTCCACTGATCTAAAATTAGACAAAAAATGCTTTTTTCGGCTCAAAGAACAAAACGTTGCGAGGGACTTGGGATATTTTTGGAATATCTTATCGTTGGTATAGTAGCAGTTCATTTAGTGGGGTGTATTGATGGGAGGGTTGGTAAGAGAGGGAGGACAGCAGTTACACACTTTGGATTCTACATAAATTTATTCGTGTAATTAAATACCCCACAGAAATGGTTTGAAAGGAAAGTCTTCCTGGGTGAAATTATAAGGACTAGGTCTAAAGTTAGAAAGAATAAGACAGGCGAATGCCCTACTGAAGCAGAGCCACATAAAACACAAAACTTCAAAGACATAGGGTTGTAGACCTCAATTTTATTTAACCGCACCACATCACACACCTCGCATCTCTCATTAAAAGCACCCTCGAGTTGTCACTTTGATAACAAAAAACACTTAAATTTTCACACAAATTTCCCGGAACTGTTGTAGATACCTACATTTATTATACGACACGAGCTAAACAGTATATTCCGGGATAGTACTCGTACAACAAGGATTACGTTTCAACGATGAACAACTAAAAGGAGCCCGCTTCATGTTTTGTGCGATTGTGAGTAAGTGAGAAAGAGAGAAACACCAAAAAGAGAGAGAGTGAGAGAGAAGACATAAAGAGAAGAGAAAGACAGACAATTTCACAAGCACACGCTCTCGCGATATTCCAATTTTAGTACATATTTTTATAACTGCTATTTTTCGTAGGTTGAAATACTCTGACATACATTTACAATCTCAAAAGAAAAACTATATCCCTCTTGGGTTCCAAAGAACGTTCTCTCCCCCCCCATCCGCCCTTCATCAGTCATCCTTTCCCCTGCACCCGCGACAGCCTACTCAACCGTCCATCATCATACCACACATTTTGAATGTGTGTATCTCGAATCGATAAAACGGAAGAGGAACGTGTAGGTATGTATATATTTTACATTTTTTTTCCCTCAGATTTTTTGATTCAAAAATTTATTAATAATTTTCCTACAAGTTATAGATAGTTCGTGGTACTAAAATTCAAAGCTTAATTTAAAATTAAAACGAAAAAAAAACAAAGCTTTATATTTATTTCCAAAGGTATATCTTTTACACACCTTTTTAGGTGAAAAAAAATGCTTTACTTTTTTTTTTGATCCTCCCGATGATAAATTCCAAAGACCCAGGCTTTTTCTGTTAATTTTGAACTTTATTTTCGGCCTTTAAAACCCGGAGTCATGATTTTGGTCGTTTTTTTCTTTTGTGTATCTATAGCACTTTTCATTTGATTCACTCATTCACTTGGTTTTTCTTCTTTTAATTTTAATTTATTTCTTTTATTTCTTTCACTTAAAACGAAGATTTTTAGTGATTTTCCATTTTATTTTCCCGTAGCTTTTTTCATATTTTTCTTTTCTGGCTTTAACTTGATTTTTCAATTTGTTAAATATATTTTTCTGACTTAAAAATTAAAAGGAACAATTGGTTTGTTGGTTGTGTGTTTTGCGTTTTGCGTTTTGGGCTTTAGTATATTTTTTTCAGCTTTTTCTTTGGATTTTATAATTTTTTTTTTTTGGTAAGGGGATGAAAAAATTTAGGGAAAACACAGAGAAATGGATATTTTTGCCAGACCGTTATAAGCACTTACTCGCCGACTAACTAACTCTAAAGCAGAGAAGATGGTTGATGATGATTCGGTTAGAACCCAAAATCGAAAACTTTTTTAGTGTTATACAAAAATAAAACGAAAGGAAAACGTATATTTATCCATGGGAATTTTACTCTCTTTTTGGAATAACAGTGCTCTTGACTTTTGGACATACATCCACAAAGATGTGAAATATAGTAGTAGAATCTTTGTGACTATGTGTTGGGGCTAAAGAGCTGCAATCAGTGGAATTTGTTGGTTGGATAAGGTTATGCGGCCGCGCATTTAGGTCGGAGATTGATAAAGTTTTGTTTCGTTGTTGTTTCATTTAGGGGGAAGCTTTGTGTCCTTATATTATCTATGGAAACATCGCTGTAGTCATTTTTTGACAGTTGTTTGACAATTGGAATGGTGAGTTCGAAGATTTTTGACATAGGGTATGGTTAACGTTATTTGGTGAATATGATGGGCTTGAGGTGTAAAAGTAGTTAGTTATACAATTTTGAATTATCCTTTTTTTTTAGTTTCTTTTAAAAAAAATGTTCCACATACGCCACCCAACGCCACAGTAATCTTTAGTTAGTTAAAACTTTCTATTATTTTTTTTGAAAAATTAATTGGCGGACGATTTTTTTTTTAGTTGGGATATTATGGGCATTTATTAGAAAATTTCAGAACTAGAAAATGCCAAAATAATCACCCTTTTACAGGATCAAACTCAGGCGATTTTCGATCCCCCTCTAACTTCAGTACCAATAAAGTCAGAAACTTCAATCTCGCAGCATTTTCTAAGCTCACCAGGTTTAGACAACTCACCAAATTTCAATTCCTTAGTATCAGTGGTTCCCGAGATATAAGACTGCAAAAATAGCAAAAACCGTAACTGATTCACTGATTTACTGACAGATCATCAAAATTATGGAGCATTTCCCGACATCGTAGAATCTTGTAATTTCACACAACGGTAAGCCCTGTAGTGTATACGATTTTTTCTATTGAGGGGCGTGGTACCCGCCTATTTTCATAGAATTGATATAAATTACTTGGAGCACTTCTGATTGCCGTAGATTTATGAAATTTAGTACAGCGGTAGAGCTTAAAGTGCAGGGAAAGGAAAAAAATTGAGATTTTTCAATCTGTGGGCGTGGTATCCGCCCATTTGAATAAGAATTGATATCAATTATGAGGAGCACTTCTGACTGTCATAGAATGATCAAATTTGGTAAAACTGTAGGGCTAGAAGTCCAAGCAAATGCAAAATTTTAAAATTTGAGATTTTACATTCAGAGGGCGTGGCATCCGCCCATTTTCGCTGAATTGATATCAATAATATTGAGCACTTCTGGTTGTTGTAGAAAGATGAAATTTGGTAGAGCGGTAGAACTTGGACTGCAAACATAGGCTAAATTTTAAAATTTGATATTCATCGTTCTTTGGTCGTGGCATCCGCCCATTTTCTCAGAATTATTATTAATTATATTTATCACTTCGAATTGTTTCAGAATAGTAAAATTTGGTAGACTAGTAGATCATGTGGTCAATACAAAGGAGATATTGGAACATTTTAAATTATCCATTCAGGGGCGTGGCACCCACCCATATTCTCAGAATTAATATCAACTATGTAAGAGAACTTCTGATTGTCGTAGAGTGGTGAAATTTGGCAGAGCGATACGAATTCACATGCAAGCAAAGGGGAAATTAAAACTTTGAGATTTTACATTCAGTGGGCGTGGCAACCACCCATTTTCACAGAATTAATATTAAATATATATTGAGAGCATTTCGGATTTGTGCAGGATTATGAAATTTGGTATAGTGATTAGTTCTCAGGCGTGGGTATACCAAGAAAAAGTTGAAATCATGAAGCAGGGGCGTTTCATCCACCCACTTTTCTTGATAAAAAGAATCTTTGCAAAAAGTAGTGAAATCACAACAAAAACATAAATGTTAAAAAAGGAGCTAAGTTCTTTTATGTACAAAAACCTTTGCGTAACAAGTCAGCCGTAAAAAGTAGTGAGATCTAAAAGTTCGCCAAGTTCTAAGTTTATTAATGTTATATATCAAATTTTCTAAGTAGAGTAATATGGAAGAACCTCAAAATTATCAGAGAAATCTCTTATTTAATGATTACTGACTTAAATTGAGTTAGTTTACTTGGCAAGTTTTCTTTTAGTATCGAGTAAACCAACTCAATTTAAGTCAGTAATCACGACATAACAGAATTTTTTAAAAGCTTTTGTATCTAGGTATTTAAAAACCTTAACAAATATTTTACATATATTTTTTTTTTTTCGAATTACTCGCATAACTAAATTTGTGTTTAGGTCCACTAGAAAAGCCGTTACGAAGCGAATATTTTAATAATGATTTGAGTAAAAAATTATCGTTGGATTCTGTTCGATAGGAAAATTGCTCCTCTACAAAAAAGGTCTTAAGTAAGTTTTTATAAAAGAGACACTCATTTGACACAATATTTAGAATACTAATAGAAATGCTTATTTTAAAATAATTTAATAAATGTTAATTTTATGGGTTGAGTTTGATAAGCCATAACTTTTAAACGGTTAGACTTAGAGCATTCAATTTTCGTTAAAAAAAAAGCTATGCCTATGATTTAAATACTTTCTATTAGTAAGTTATAAAACTCAAAACACAAACATGTGTTTAGTCCCATACAAATCGTATGGAAAACCGAAAACGGCGTTGAGCTTCCTCTAAACGTTAATATTAAAAGCTCAAATATTCACAGACGTATTTTCTTATCAGGCCTAAACTTTTGAGCCTGGTTGCGGAAAAATCGGTCTAATGTACATATATGACTTTTTTCTATTTGAAAGAAAATAAAAGCACCGAACGATCCCTCGACACGAATCGATTTCATTCGATTTCAAAACGGCACGTATTCGGGTCTAGGGCACACAAAGTAAACGTAGCGTTCACACATATTCGGTTCGTTTTCGGTTTTTCTGATTTTGTTAATACATTTTATATTTAATTTTAATTATTAGTGAGTACAAACCGAGTATGAATCGTCTGTGTTTGAAGGGTTCTAGAAGGAAACCGAAATCAAACCGAATTCAGACCGAACCGAATGAAACCGAATATGTGTGAAACGAGCCTAAGTCTACTAGATTTTGTTCGGAGTAGACCCTTAATCAACGGAACAATTTTCTCTATGAGATTTCTTTTTATTTTATTTTATTTAGTTTTTATTTGGCATGCTTGCCATAAGGCTGAAAGGTTAGATATGGCATTTTGTGCATTTCGATGGTTTTGCTTGATGACTTAGCTAAGTACATATGTCATTTCTTTTAGACAATTTTACATGAACTTGAAACAAAAAACACGGCTATTGAGATCTTAAAACAAATTGATTTTTGTTTGCAAATTAAAAAAAAAGTTCGTAGCCATACAAAAGTATTAAAAATCAACTGTAGTGAAAATCATTATGTACATATGTTTAAATCGTAAGAGCCGTTTTTGAGAAAAAATTTTGTTTTATTTATTAAAAAAAAGCTGAAACTTTTGGTTCTAAAAATACCATAAAACTTTTGGACAGTCATCTATGAATCTACGAATCTTTCAATAACAAAACAAGGGACAAAACCGCCCCTTTTATTTAAATTGGAAATTGTATGAAATTTTTCACATTTGACATGTACCTAATCCTATTTTTCATTTGATAATATTCAAATTCGCTGCTATTATCTCAAACCATGTTTGATTTTGAGGAAAAGTTTCTGTGTTTCAAACACTTGAACGTGTGTCAAAAATTAAAAGAACAAAAGTTTTTTCGAATCACCCTCACGCTAACAAACGCAAACATTTTTTAGGTAATTTAATACTTTAAATACTCCAAACTTAAATATGTACAAATCTTGCATATTTTTCATTTGGATAAAATACTAATTTTGTTATATTTAGCAATACGGTTTATTTTATTATTATGTCAGGATTTGAACTTGATTATATGATTTTTTTTAAAAATTTAGTCTCTAAATTTATCGTAAATGCTAATAGGTATACTAACTTAGCATTTTTGATTAAAGTTACTCTCATTTGCTGATTGAATTAAATTTAATGCTGCTCGTATTTAGGTATATCATTTGCATTTAAAACTGATTCGTCTCAAATTTCATACTTTTTTTTATAGATAAAGAGATAAGAATTGACTTTAAAATTCAGGTTTTTATTTAAGAGGTTTCTTTCCTTGTTAATTTTTAATTTGGAAGTGATGCTTTATGTCAGCAGTATAAATAGATAAAAACCTACAGGCATCGACAAAAATTGTAAAATTCAACGGAAGCTCACTTATAGACTGTGCCCTTGTCTAAATAAACATTTTCATCATTCACTAGGGCTGGCCACGAGACGAGAAAAGTCTCGATCTCGGTCTCGCATGACGAGACCGAGATGAGACTGCCTTTTAAGCAGCCTAAACGAGACCGAGACGAGACTGTATATTTGGACCGAAATTTACAGAAAGTCTAATAAATAAAAACATCCAATTTCAGTTAAATATTTATTTTCTTCTGCAAAAATTCAAACTATAGTCGACAATATTTCGTTCCAATAATCAACAGATTGTCCGGAAATCGTATTTTTCGGAGACGAGACTGAGACGGGACTTAATTATACGAGACCGACACAAGACCGAGACGAGACTGAAAATATTCGATTTTAACGAGACCGAGACGAGACTTACAAAAGTCTCGCAGAGTCTCGTCTCGTGGCCAGCCCTATCATTCACATCGTTTTGTTGAAATATTTAGTTATTTTCGCCTAAATAATGAGTTCTTGTAGTTAAAGAAATGTGTTTAGTTTTGTGTTCATATATTAAACATGGACAGGGAACGGGAGGCACAAATTTTGTTTGGAAACATTAAAACAGAATCTTGTAGAGAAGTAAAACTATGGGAGGGGGGGTCTACCCCTTTATAGGTGGACTTAGAATCAAAAAGATATTATTTAAAAACTATGGCTGCTCTCAGAACAAAGTGTTTACAATTTTGAAAGCAAACATTTTACCTTATTTTTAAATCAATATCTTTATTAGCTGGAACCTACTTAGGTTCTGTTGGATAAGAAAATTATAGGCTTCACATCATATCAAGGCTAACACTAATAATAGCTTTAGTGAAATCATTGCCACTTCCAAACAAGTTCAGACAGAGTGCAAAACATTCATCAAAGGTGAAAACATTTTGTTTGCAATGTTTCAATTAGAGTCATAGGTATACAAATCCCTAAAAAGTTAAAATTGGTTTAGTTTTTCTATTACGTTTGTTCTACTTTCTTGTTTGTTTCTTTGTTTTATTCATTTTTTTAATTCATTAAATATCGTCCGTGTGTGCACGCATAACTCGAGAACGGATCATTCGGTTTTATTAATTTTAGACTTAATGAATTCGTATTGACTCAAGGAAGGACACTGCAGAAAAATCCCGTAAAATTGGAAATCCGAGAAGATCCTGTTTTTAGTGCATAACTCGAAAACGGATACTTCGACTTTCACGATTCTGGGTTTGATGAATTCGTATTGTCTCAAGGAGGGACATATGATACTAGCGGAAAATTTCCAGAAAAACTGGAACAGGAAGATCCTGTTTTTAGAACATACCTTACACCCAAAAGGATCGTTCGATTTTTACGGTTTTGGGATTGGGTTCGGGTTGGACCGAGGAAGGAATATGAATAAGGAATCAGATAAAATAAAATGTTTGGAAGGAGGTAAAACAGCACTGATATTGCCAAATCACCTGCAACTTGATTAAGAAAAACATTTCAAAAAACTCTGCGATGGCTTATGCTTATATATCTAACGATTTGGCATTGTACATACTGGGAATTATTATTTTCATTACATTAACGAAATTAAGGCGGAACGATGTTTGCTGGGTCAGCTAGTATCTTTATAAATGTGATTCATAAAACTCTATGGTTTTCAGTGTTTCAATTAAAATTGATAAAGGTATTGAACAAGCGTAAAATTTTAATACAAATCAGTTTAAACAAAAAAAAAATATTTTGTTTTTCAAAACAGAGTTTGAAAATTAATTTTTTTAAAACTATTTGCTTACACAACTTTATTTAAATAGAAAATTAGAGAATAAGGTTTTGGCTAAAAAAAAGCTATAACACGACAATATAAGTGTTGTAGTTTTTTTTTTTATATTTTTTTTTGTTTTTATGTATTTATTTTGAATATTATTTAAAAAAAAAGGATAGATGCAGCTTTGGAAACGAAATTTTTTCTAAAATATTTTTTCAACGTTGTTTGTAGTTTTGTTAATAACTATACGTAAGCCTTACGTTTATGTGAAAATTAAGTTCTTATTTAGTTTTTTTCATATAATAAATTGTTTTCAGTAAACACAAATTTGTGTATCACATATGATACATGGGACAGGGAAGCCGAAGGACAAGAAAAAATGTGTGTATCATATATGATTCATGGGATGTGGGGTGGAGGTCTTTTTTTTCTGAACAAAAATAATGAACGTACAGATGTTTTTAAGGCAGTTTGTATGGAGACAGTAAAGCTAGTTTCATAAAATACGTTTTGTGTTCATATATGATACATGGGACAGGGAAGGCGAAGAATGCAGTGCTCATATATGATTCATGGGACAGCGAAGTTGTTAAAGTGAAAATGCCAGTTCCAAAACAATGTTAATATTTTTTTAAGCAATCGATTCCAATAAAATACGTAAAATATAATAAAGTTTCATTTTTATACAATTATTCGGTAAATGATAAGTACAAATAAAAATTTACAACATTATTAATAATATTATAATATTTTACATAACTTTTAAATTAAATTAGTTATTAAACTATAATACATTATGAAAAATAACTAAAAACAATATATAATAATATAAATATCTTCGTCCATAATCATCATACACATAATATGCTTAAGCAATAAAAGCTTCATAAAACTATTTATAAATTGTTTATTGTTCAAAATTAAAAATTTAATACAATTCCTACAAAATTTTATTTACATGTATACTCTTCGAACATTTCATGACAAATGTCACACTGAACTTGACAGCACCACTGAAACTTGCACCGGCACTGAGAAGTTCGATTTATTTGGTGGGTATTATAGCCGCGCCCGCAGCATAATAGATCACAGCTTTGCGTCCCTGTGCTTGTCCGATTACAATTACGGCCCACGGTGCCCAGTGACCCCAAGTCGATATTGCGTTCACAATAATTTGGTGACGTTTGAATATAAACCAGTTCCATGCGCTTTGGATACTGGTGTTTCTTCTGAGTGCTTCCTAATCTGTATTTTCTGTAATTTTTAAAAAAATTAGATTTTGATATTCAAATATTATGAGATGGTCAATAACTTACTTGCTTAAAACTAAAGTCAGTCCGCGTTTGCCTTTAACGGCCTGAACCATTTTGGCTTTTTTGTAACGCTTCATAAGCGCATCTCCCACCACCCGAAATGTCGGAAGACTCTTCCAGCATGTCTTCATGGCGCACGATCCACTTACTCCGTGGCATTTGCATTCGGTTTTTAGAAGATTTTTAACAATCTATTTGGGAAGAAAATAAGAAACCGCTGACAACCAACTATCGATGCTTTGAACTTACCTTCCTCCCCGCCCTATTATTGTGAAGATTCATCAAACTCCTAGCATCGTTTTCGATCTCCCTAGCATCGAGGAACTTTCTTGTGAATTTTATTCCAAACTCAATATCTGCCGAGCATCCACCCCATTTCCAAGGTTGCTCAGTAGCTATTCCCTGACTGCTGGTACTCCTTCTGCTATCACTGACACTTGGCCGCTGATTCATATCACATCCGCAGAGGGAGATATTGCCTCGAGCACATGCCGCTGTTACAGCATGTGCTGCACCAGCACTAGCTATCGCATAAGTAAATGCAGCCTCTGGAGATCCTGTGTACAATAATAAGAAGCGAAATAGATGGCTTATCCTTTAAATGGAAATATTTTCAAAAAACAGCTTACCTACAAACATGAGATGACCGAAAACGTCTTTTTGCCACACATCTGTGCAATTCCAACGATGACCTCTGAATTGGTGTTGACATTCTTGTGCACCTTGTTGGTGACCGGCGCCTAGGGCTATTAGGGCGTCTGGAGATTCACTGCACAACTGTCGCTGAACGGGCGTTAGACCAGGTATTCGAGAGCAGATAATTGATGATGTAAAATTTGAGACTAATCTGGAAGAAAAATGAGAAAACAAATTTAAAAATATTATTTCATGGCTGCATTGTTGATTTAATGATGATTTAATAAAATACTAAACAAATACACTTGAAATTTAGGTATTAATAAAATGTGGGTACATATTTCTTTTTTGAGTCTTTTGATTATAAAAAAAACTACACAGAATAGTTATAACATTTAACAATAATAGGAAGGTGTACAGAAAGAAATAACCCAAACATAAGGCTCTAAAGAAAGCTACCTGATATTGCTAAGTGAAACATGGCCAATAAGTTAAGAACCACCCTGATGATAAATACATTATGTGAAACTCTACACAAGTAAAATACCTTTTAGCGAGACGGTCAGAAGATTGAAGAAGAATGAACATGGGTTCTCTATAAATTTACTACAGCAATGACTGTGAAATGCCTGATGACGCTTAAGGCCTACCTAGCTATCAATATTGTTAAACAACCAAATAACTTTATTGTTTTGATGTTAAATCGCTTCGTTTTCTAAGTCCCTGTTGAATAATATACTGTGCAATAAGAATAAAATCAAAACCTTTATTCATAATATACATATTTGACTAAGATAATAATTATTTTAACTTTTACCAGTGGCCCAAATCCTACCACTAGAATTGACACGGTAAGGAAGTTAGAGAAAAACATTTTCCATAAAAACGTAGTCAACAGTATAAGAAAATCAGCCCATCCATTTGGACTGCTGATGAATACACAGCCAGGCTGAATTATGGGAGTCATTTTTGTTGTCTTTTCTATCATATTTTTTTTTATTCTTCACGAGCATCCTACTAATATTTGGCTCTGAAATAAATACATATATTGGACTCAAAAGTCTTCTTGAATTGAGGTGGCTGCTAAAAATAATAATTCAGAAAAAAAGTGTTCCACATAGTCTTTTATTTCTTTTTGTAAGAAAAAACGTCATAGTGATCTTGATAATCACCGAACCTTATTGATTGTATAGTGCTGCAGAAATGCAATCAATTTTGATCGATTTGCCCTTTAGAACTAACCAAAGATAAATCAGAGCATGCTTGAATACTCAAAACAATTCCTAAATCGACGCTTTTCAAATTACTCCAACCATTAAATAATTCATTAAAAAAAGTTTCTAATGACAACAGGATGAGTGACTTTCGAACGAACTAAAATGTTAGGCTTGACAGAAACGACAAATCAGATTCAGTCGTCCAAAATCAAAACTATACAAATTTTGTAGTAGGTACAATATTTAAAGAACATTTAAAGGTGTCAACCAAAATGTCTACATTGTCTATCATATCATTATCATTAACATCAATTGGAACATAAGGGTAAATATTTACAAAATTAAATTGGACACTCAATGGAAACAACTTATAATTATTATAATTATAATCCATGTATAAATCACAAATGCACTTTTTGGCACGGGAATGGCTGTTTTATGTTAATTAAATCAAAACCGAATACAATGTTTTATATAATTTATCATATATTAGCTTGTAAAAGAGATAAGATGAGTAATTTTTTTGATTTTAGTACTACTTCATTTAACAGAAATCACTTGTGACGGGAATGCAGATTTCGACGGACTAAAATTATGAATTCCGCATAAAATATTTCAAAGCTACATACCCAACTAACAATTTAACTTCTGCAAGAGTCTACCGAAGTTATTTCCTAATCAGCAAATTTGACTCTATAAGGCCTTAGAGAAACACATTTGGCCCACATTGAGAAGCTCAATGGCTTTTAAGCAATCATTTACAGGTTTATTGGATGTACTCAATTTATTTCGCTAAGGCCTTATAGAAAAAAACTTTACTCCAACATTGCAAATGTAGAAGTGTAGTTTTATTCAAGTGTTTCGATAGACACATCGAAAAACCCTTATGAAAGGGTTGTCGAGGCCTAGGAGAAGCCTTTTCGAAGCACAATGCAAAACAAAATAAAAATTAATTTTTTATTTTCATGCTTGTAATGATTTTCTTCTGGAAATTAATTCACAATAGTTATTTATATCTGAAAAAAACACATAACTTACTTGATGACATTGGCGGGAATTGAACCGAGGATGGTTGGGTTGAGAATTGGGCACCTTAGGCATCGAGCTAGTCTGGCATATAAAAATTGAGTGCCAAATTGGAACCACTTGAAACCGAAATTAGCTTCCTAAAAACTTCCTTGGGGCTTCCTGATGAATTAAACTAATTTAAAAATTACATGTGACCATTCGTCTGTTGCTTGCAAGGGAGTTTCTTTTACTTAATGTTATTTTTAATTATTAATGATTCATGATTACTCATTAGAGAAAACATGGAAGTGGTCACACAAACATACATTTTGTGAGACACAAATTGAAATATAAGTTTGTTTTTCGTTGAAATCGATTGTTTTTTAAAAACGAAATGCTTTAATTTGAGAAAAGAAAACAAGAACTCTTTTATGCTCCATAAAATATGTACTTTTCATTTTGTACACAAACTACTTATTTATTGACAATTTTATTTTGTATCTTTTTTAAAAACAGTTATTTGCCAAAATAAAAAAGATAAACAATAACGACCATCATTATTTTGTTTTCAACTGAAAATAGCTACGCAGAATTGATATTAAAAAAACTTTTAAATTGCAATAAAAAAAAAACTACTGAGAAATGAAAGCTTCATACTAAGAAAATTTATAAAAATATTCGAATTTCTTAACGTGACAATATTTTTTAACGATGAAACTGACACGATACTATGGTCACCTCGTATGTAAATAATTCAGCCAGCAGTAGCTTATTTTCACATAAATACTACTTTCCATGCGAAGTACCAGCTTTTAATTCTTTCATGTTGAGTGTGTAACACTTCGCTAGGACCAAATAATCGGAATTATTACTTCCAGCGCATGCGCCTGAGAGGATGATTAAAATTATATTTGCATAACCACCTCTTCACAGGTCTTATAGAAACAAATTGAGCTGACATAACTTCGCTGAGGCAAATTCATCGAAATAAATGCTTCTCGCGTATTCGTCTGACATAGTTCACACATTTCTTATGCTTGTGTGGGGCTTGTATTTACTGCGTTATAGAACCAAAATTGGATGTCATGGTTAATCAGAGTTTCCACTGCGATCAAATTATTTCTAAGGGAATCATTTTTATTGGTGGGATCTGGGATATTATTTTCTTTATAGAAATAAAAAAAAAAAAAAACAAACAACGAATATGAATGTGTATTTGTAGTGCAGTTTTGAATATAAGTACATAATTATGATCCATGTAAAGAAATAAATATATTTTTTTTTGTTTCGTTTTTTTTTTATCAAGTGAATATAAATTGTTTTCTTATACCATATTTATCCAATGCAGAAAATAAATGTTTGTTCCGTTTTTGTTTTGCAAAATATAAAAGCTTTAATATTAGACCATACCTTCTCAATGAATTGGTTTAATTTAAATTTTCAAAATGATACAATTTTTCCTATTTTTATTTTCATAAATAATTTGACCTGTGGTAACCCTCTTTTGGCAGTAGAAACATATATGCGCCGACCAGTACAGAAATAATGCTTGTTTCGAGCTTTTGCGCAGGGGGCTTACACAAACAAAATAAACTGTGATAATTCCACTGACAATTATACTTCCATTAGACTTTCGTACACATAATAGCTTGTTTCAGGCGTTTGTTAGCAAGCCCCTCAAGAGCTCTTGGCAGTCTTTCACATGCCTCTCAAAACTTATTTCTGGGAAGCCTTACTAAAACTATAACCAAATTGTAAATATTCATGCTTGCAGAAAATTAAAGATTCTACCTGTAAAAGGTTTGTAGGAAGCTGTTTTAAAAATATAGCTTCGATGTCCAAACTAAATACAAGCCTTGTAGAAATAATAACTTATAGAAATTCAAAAAATGGACCTTATAGAGGAAAAATTGTTAGTTGGGATAGATACCTATCACAAGTAAAACAAAATAAATATCGCTCATCAAAAGGAACAATGTCATAACTCAAAAAACATCAAACTTAAGAAATCGCAATTTAAAGTTTGCATGGCATAATCATCTTCATTTGTATCTAATTTTTTCTTTTTTCTTGGTAGAGCAAAATATGACACTTTTATCGCAAAATATGACACTTTAAAAATATTTATTGGACTGTTTTCAATTCAAAGGTCCCTACGTAAATGAAAAACATACAGTATTTCCACAAAAAAATATTTAAAAGTGACAGTGTATGTATATAACGACAAATGATGCTCTATAGCCTTCAATTTTTCAGTTATAGAAATGAAATTTTGCCAAAAAATAGTTTATAGAAAAAGAGTTTGAACTGTATCATTAAGTTAAAATTGAAGTTTTTTGAGTTATGACGTTATTCTTTTTAATGAGTGATATGTTGGTTTACATACATACATACAAATGTTGTACATTCAATGATTTACCAGCGGTAATAATCAGGATAAGCTGTCAACAACTCTGGAACAATTTTGAAAAGTGTCTTGCAAAATAAAAGTTAAGTCTGTCAACACACACATGGTTCATTTGTATTCAAGCTCTTATAAATGAAATTTTCACCTTTAAATTAAAAATACGTACAAGAAAATGTAGTTAGTGAAAACAAATTATGAAATAAAAGGGTGTTCGAAACTACTCTCTATCTCTTAAGTAAAAGTTAAAATGAGATTCCTCAGCTGTTTAAAATTATATAACAACAGCATCTTTTTTCAATTTCTCTTCCAAGTAAGATTCCGTCATCACCTTCATTATAGCATAAACTTTGACATCTTCACGCAAAATTACTAAAATATGGCACATAATATTTCATCACCGCCTTCGACCGAGATAGACAAACTCCAAACAAACATAATTTGAAAAAAAGGTATGTAAGTACTCGTACCTAAGTCAGGTACTGTTTGCAGCATTCACTTGCTGATAGATTCACAAACACTGCAACAAAACAACATGTGCATCGTAAACAAAATCTTTCGCTATAATACTGTCAATAAAAACTGTCGACGTAAATTAGACATTAAAAAGTATAAAATTACAGTAATTAAGCTTCCCAGCGATATAGCGATATAAGGTAGAGGTTTTATTTTTCGATTTGTTTCTTCTGGGTTCGGTCGGTTGGTTGGTTGCCGGCCAATAAAACGGTTCCACCTCCAATTCCATAATTGAATAAAATAAATAAAAAAAAAAAAATCTGTTTCACAGTTCGTCGAGAGATTCGAGATTGTGTGAAATGTTGTTGAAATTTCGCCTTATTCCAACAAATAGTTACAACAAGTAACCCCATCAATAAAATGACTACAATAAACCACTATGGTTGTCATTCAACGTGTGGCCTCTGTGGAGTCTGTCGTCATCGTGCACGATTGTCATCTGCACCTTTCTGGATGTCTATTGAGAGTTGAGAGTGTCATCGATCACAGGTGATGCATGCGGAACCACACCTAACAAAAGGAGTCGCTTTGTATCATCCGTTTTCGGAATACACGGTACCTATAATATTCTGGCATCATAGCGTAACGGTCATGCCCTGAAACGTTTTTGCGGGTTTTTCGGTTTGATGCGTACACGGCATTCATGGACAAATAATGACCATTGCAGAGCCGACCGTGGCTTTTGTATGACTAGTTTCCGGTTTAAGCACTTTACTTGGCCTTTACTGACACTTTTAATGCTCCTTGACGTTGTTTTACCTACTTTTAATACTCGATCACTATTCACTATGGTTAAGCTTTGTGATTCCATCGCTCATGTGTTTCGAGGTCAGAGCTGCCACAATAATGCTTAGATTTTGTATAATATTATTGCTTTGGCGATTGATATCGTAATGACAGTTAAGGGTTCCAAGTACGTGTACAAAAATCAGTTCCAACTTACGTTTTTATACTTTGACTACAGCAATGATGCAAACATTGCGTGTTGCACTTAGTTAACATTGGGCCTTACCAATAATCAAATTTAGAATAAATAAATTGGGTGGCACAACGGCTCGTGAAGAACCAGGGCCTAGTGACTAACAACTCCCAACCATTCCTGTGTGCGCCTGTCGACAGGAATGGAAGGGACCTACAATTTTATGCCGAATCCGAACGGCTAGACGAGAAGCACTTATTCGTGACAAGTGATACTCTTAAAGGATTTGTCAATTCCTCGCAAGCGGCAGTAGCCCTGAAAAAAAACATTTTAGTTTTTAGGTGGACGAGGCTGTGACGACTTAAATATTTCTGTAAGATGAACCATAATGGTATGGAATCTAACTAATTAACTGTACATGGTACGACCTTAATATTAACGTTAACTCTAAAAAGTGAATCAAATATGGGATTGACTTCAAAAAATTAAACGTTCCATAAATAGTACATTATTTGTGACCAATACAAATAAGGTTAATTTACTGGAACATTTAAGTCATTACTAAATATAATTATTGGTAAGGCCATTATGTTTCTTGCCAAAACTAGAAGAGCGATTTGGATCGAATAATAAAATTTCGTCTTGTCATATTCTAGACTATTTGATTCCAAATTTTTAGCAGAATTGGACAATTTAATACCTGTTTTTTGAGTGCTTCAAAATTACTAAGTTTTTCAGATATTTGTTTTAATTTTTGGTTAGATAGCAACACAGATGTAACATGCATGAATTTTAAACTAATGTGGCCTTGTAGAAAATTTTATAACGAACAAATTTATATTATATGGCTTTTTCTAAATTGCAGATTTCCAAAGTTATAAAGGAAAATGTCAGACAAAATTGGGTGATTTTAACGGTTTATTTCACTGTTGCAATTTTCCTGCAGAGAGCACAGGTTTTTCAAAGCTGCAAAGTTAGCTACAGACTACTCTAACATGCTCCAATAACATAACAAAAATGTAGAACTACATTGCGCTTTGCTATAAAACCCAGTTTTGTTTTCGTTTAGCATTCAATGATTTTCAATATCAATACAATTTTTTTTAATGTGGGAAATATAAGGTTGAGTAAGAAACGTCATCACCCTATCCGAGGATGCTATAATTTTTGCAAAGCCAAATTTTTTGATGGGGTTTATCAGAATCTTTTGTCCAAGTTTGTCCAACCAAAAATATCGTTTGTCCACCCTCAGGAAAAAAATTATTAAGCTTTTCTTTTTTATTTTTTTTATAGCAAGTCCTTAAAAACAAAAAACTCGTATGCAGCCCCCAATATATGACTTAGGAGGTTAAGACTAAGTGCTTTCGTTTGACCACCGGCTGTTTGAGCATTCCAAGAAAAACATTTGTCTCCATCTACCAGAAAAAAAATATTAAGATTTTCGTTTTTATAGCAACAGGCAACACCCCCAAAAACAAAAAAAAAATCGTCTACCGTGTACCGTCCCCAATTTATAACTTAGATGAATGGGGCTAAGTGGGTTCATTTGTCCACTGATTGTGTATGACTTTTAAACTGGGTGTAAAATATTTTTTCATTATTTTGTAGAATACTTGAAAAAATCATATTTCTAAATCCAAAAATAACGGTTCCTTCCATACAAATGTTAAAAAAAACGTATTTTTCTCGAAAACGCGCCAAGAATTTTGATAAAAATAAGTGCGTTTACTATCTAAGGTATGGCCAATATTTTGATGAAAACAAATTTTACCAATAACGGTTAATAACGGTACCTGTCATAGAACCAATTTCTTTGTTTTCAAATTTCTCGTTGACGGCTACACCGATTTCAACCTTAATTTTTACACAAGAGCTCCTTCACAATTCAAATAATTTTGAATATACAAATTTTCAAAAAAATAATTTTTGGATTTTTTTTTTAAATATTGATTTTTTTGAAAATTCAGTATCTTGAAAACGGGAACATTTTTGAAAATATGCAAAAAATTTTATATAATATAAAAAATTAATTTTTAAGAAAACTTGATCCAACGATTTTTTATTTTTATAAATTTATATTTATCAAAGAAATCAGATTGGATACTTGATTTTGAGCTCTTACTTTCAAAGCCATTAAAATATACATTTATAGTTATTTTTAGTAATAATTTATGTAATTTTTTTTTTAATGATATCATAATATTTTGGAACCAATACCTATGTACTTGTTCGTCGTCAATTTCTAGCTACGTTAAAGTTGTTAGCTACGAGAACAAGTTTGTGCGATCCAGTCGTGCCCATTTTGTCTACTTACTTACTTTACTTAACTTTTGATGGCGCTCACAGCCCAGGATCTGCTTCGGCCTCAACTAACTAGCCCCTCCAGCCAGCTCTGTCCCTAGCTAGCCACTTCCAGTTGCGCACACCAAGTGCTTTGATGTCGTCATTCACTTGTCTATCCTTTTGTCTATCGCCCCTAATTTATAGCTTAAAAGTATAAGACTAATTGTTTTGGTTTGTCCACCTCATTTTTATATCTGTCCAGAAAAAACAAATGTTTCTCCCCAATCGGGTAGACAAATATAAAATGTTAATTCGTATAGCTCAAAATGCAAAAAAATTAAAAACTCATTTAGAAAAATGGTCTCGTTTGTCCAAAAAAGTTCAGCAAACAAAAAATTTGTTCCATTCTTCGATCATAATTTATTCAACATTTATTTTATATAGCACCCATAATACAAATAAAAAAAAAAATATTTAGAAAAATGGTCTCTATCCTAATCGTTTTTCCACCGTTTGTCCAGATAAGCCCAACAAAAAAAAAAAAATGTCACTCTTCGTTCAAAAGTTAAATAACGCAGAATAATTGGATAAATAGTCAGTAGTATTTGGCCTCGCATTAATCCCGGCGCATATTTGCCGGTCACAACAAACTGGCCTTCCCCCCCCCCCAACTACAACTGACCAGGCCAGCTCCGGAGTAGCCATTCTGCTGAGAATATCAAAGCTGAAGATGTGACAGTTGACCCCACGGAGTATAAACCGGAAGACGCACCAAACACGCAAAGTGCAAAGTGACAGTGCACCAGCTGTTAGGTGTTGACCACCAAGTGCGTGTAAAATTGTTTGCGACACCTTGTACATGTTATACTTAAGACTTTGTGGAACATAAACATGCAAAGAAGAAACTGTTAACATTGTTTGATATGTAAAACCTGCGTCGACTGCACAGTACACATATCTAAGGTATTATCAGGTGCATCTTGTCAAATTCGAAGATGGCTGCCCTTGTTCAGAGTAGACAGTAAACAAAAACAAATTTGTGGTGATTGTTTGAAATTGGAAAGGGGCAACAATTTTTGTGCTAAAAGGGTGTGTAAATGTCCCGCCAACTTTATATATACCAATTTAAATCATTTTATAATTGAAGCGCTTGAAGATAAAGGTGTTAAGTGACATTTTTTGAAATATGGGGTTTTACCTACAGATGAAAATGTTATATGAAAACTTAAATTTCTGACTCGTCTGTACTCTTCTATCGCCTCTAGATTCATATATAGCCAAAGATGAAGGTGTTATATGCAATCACTTTAATAATAAACTTTGTGGATGAATGTGTTTAATGCGATTAAGTCCTTTATATTAAGTCCTTTATACAAAAATAATTTTATCTGAACTTTTCTTTTCGTGCATAAAGGTGTTAAGTGGGCACTTTAAGATTAGACATTACAGGTGAACACCACAAAAATCAGTGCATGTGCAGGCAAGAGGCACCAGCCAACACACACTACTTCAAATTTGAATATTCCGACGCGGGTGGCTTAACATGATGACTTAATTTTGTATAGCTTTACGCACAATTTGAAAGCGTTATTTTTCACACACATCTATAAGTCTTATGGCCAATTTCATAAACATTGGCTTTTAAATTTTTAAATGACGTATTTTGTATGGAATAAACGTCATTTTAAGACTTAAAAGCCTGTTATATTTTTAAAAGTGGTTTATGAAGTCGAGGATTAGAGCCAACGACATTTAAAGTGAAGTCATTTGCGTAATATTGTAACCCATGTCAAAACATAGCCAATACCCTTGACGAATGGGTGTTAAATTGACCTTATAGGTGTGACAAAAATGACAGAAGTCAAGTCATTTGCTCCAATGCTATTTTCTTCAGGACACTTTCACAGGCTTAAGTTCAAAAACGCAGACCGAAATTCCGTGAAGAACACCGCAGCAGAAAACTTTTATAGTCAAATGATATACTGATGGATTGAGAACGTCTGACTGGGGCGGGTATATTTGGGCAAGAACCAAACTATCTGTACCAATGGGACAGTCTACAAGCATTTTCCAGGTGGAAGTAAACGCCATAGGTAAATGTGCAGAACGTAACCTTGAAAGAAACTGCCGAAATCGTAACATTGCCATCATGTCAGATAGCCAAGCCGTGCTTAAAGCGTTAAGCTCCTCTGCCATTAGCTCAAAACTGACATGGGAATGCTTGCGAAGGTTAAATGAACTGGGCAAAAATAACAATGTCTAACTCTATTGGGTACCGGGTCACGGGGGTATCGATGGTAAAGAGGATGCAGACGCAGACTCCCTAGCCAAAAAAGGAGCAACAACCCCCCTAACAGGGCCTGAGCCCTATTGCGGATTAGGTGAAATTGTGATCAAAAACAAGATCAAATTGATGAGGAGGCAAAAAGATCCAAAATTTGGAATGAACTCTCGAAACTGAGGCAGACCAAACTACTACTTGGAAACTACAACCAAGAACGCTACAAAGACTTCATAAATCTCATCAGGAACACCCTCAGAATAATAACGGGTACGTTTTTGCTTCAAAACATAACCGGAAGTGACTCTACAAAAAAGCAGACGAAAATTCCTTCACGAATACCCCAGCAGACTAATTTTATTTTTACTTTATTGCAAGGTTCAATTTAGGGACTCAATACAATGAATTCGCAGGGAGTATCTATGTGTCTTACCTTTACAAAGAACGCTATGATGAATATGTTCCTTATAGTAAGGTTATTATAGTCAAAAGTAACAAACGTCCTGATTATAATCAAGGTTTTATGACAAGAGAGAACAAATTGAAACAACTTTCTGCAGAAAAAATTAAAAAAAAATGGTTTTAGTTAAATGCAATTTTAGCAGATCCTGGAGAAGGAAAAGAAAAAAAAATAAGTAAATTACAACATATCATAGAGTCACTTAACACCTTTATAAAAACAAAATTAAATTAATTACAAGAAAGTTCTTAGTTAAAGGTGTTAAATGCACAAAAGTTTAAATATCTCAACAACTATTTGCATTAATTAAAAAAGATTCCTAAAATTAAATTTACCTGAGTTTTATTGACTTAAAATAATCCATACAGTACTTTTATTATTTTCATAAAAAAAGTTATATGCAATAAAATTTAAATGCTTATAACTCAAATGTTTAAAAATATCGGTTACGTCCTTCATCTTCTAAGCGCTTCAATTAAGACTTTGAGGAACATAAACATGCAAAGAAAAAACTGTTAGCATTGTTTGATATGTAAAACACGCGTTGACTGTACTTTACATTTTTCAATTTTTTAAAATTAAAAAAAAAAATACATCGCCTATTCGGATTCAACATTTTGGTGCTTAGAATTTTGAAATAGCATTGATTCTTCTCAAGGTCTCATATTTTAAAGAAAACAAATCCTTTAACAGGAGCAACCATCAGTCTAATTGCAATTTGTTTTCGATTGCTTAAAAGCTAATGAAAGTCTCCCCTCCCTTACAATTTGTTGTCTTATTATTATGACCCGACCTACATGCTCAACCCTTATGATACCTCTTCTCCAAAACAGCCTGATACCAAAAATCTCTATTTACAATTTAACCTACGCAAAAATACAACAACGCATGAAAGTAGAGGAGGATGCCACAGATACGTAAGAACTTTGCATATTATAATAGAAAAACTAAAATGTTTAAAAATAACATGAAAAATAAAATAAAAGGTAAACAATATTAATACAATTAAAAAAAAAGTACGCATACGCCCTAGTGTACAATTATTTTTAATTTAATTTTATATACTGTACTGAACCTCGGGTATTAGTTTCAGAGATAATCAAATCATAACAGTAATATTGATATTCTAATAAAGGATATGCGAATGAATGACTCTCTTACTTATCACCATATTTGTTAAACATAAGCACTTCATGAATGCACAATTTTAAGTAGGTACTTAAATGGCATGAAAGCACGTCATATTTGAACCTCATCAACAAAACTTACAAACAATGTTTGGGAAGTGTTATTGCCTGATATAAGGCCGCATAAGTTTAAAAAAAAAATAAATTTCGGAGTTTTCATTGAACGGCAACGACACGACAATATAACATCGAACTCTGGCAACTCTATAAAAGGGGTCATTACGAAAAAGAGTCGAACATGCGAGCATGCACCATTCATATCTATCGCAGGAGGAAATCTCTCTTTGCAATGAAGGAGTTTAAAACAATTGTTTCCCCTGAAGCTCTGATTACAGTTGTTATTCTTCAGTTTCCTAGTGTAGCAGGCCAAACCAGACTTTAGCAGCAGCCAGCAACACGCTCAGAGCTCATGTGATATCTTAACTCATCTCCCTAAATGCTTCGTGCGAATGCACAACGTTGCCCCCGGGTAATATCTACGTATAGCGCACACTCACTCTTCACGTTGTCAATATAGCTTCAAGGTAGTGCATACGCGAGAATGTCCCGTCCATTGTGTTCCTGACCACATAAATGGCGATAGCAAAGTCTGCGCATGCAATTTGGTTATATATGCATGTCCGGCGCATAGCTCGAGCTTGAGTTTCGCGTTCAGTTCAGAGTTCCAGCAAGAGAAAGATCTGCGAATGATTAACATTTCGATATGACCAAGGACTGGTTAATTGAATGGTGTAATTTAGTTAGGCTTTCGGAGCGGGCCAGCCCAGCCTAAGGGCGTAACCGACTGTACATTCTGTGTTGTATATAGAGTTTGCAGTTTTTGAGAGTAATTTAAGATTATCGACCGATGATGATCGCAAGTTCTGGGAACAATGCTCGTCGCTCTATCCGCGTCCCTCTGGACCGGCACGGTGCAGTGCGGTGCGGAGCGACGACGACGACGGGTAGGGGCAGGGGTCAGGTAATGAGCAATGATTGCAGTGGAGTTTAATAAATAATTGCCATCTCGTCGTGGAATTATTTTCGCTGAAATTATACCCTTTTGGCCAACATAGTTTAGTAGTTTAGGCGAGTTGAATATTTGTGTTTACAAAAATCACGCGAATCAAGCTATAAATCAAAATAGCCATGGCCATGATGATGAGACGACGACGACGCGATGAGACGAGACTCTTAGTCATCGGGATATTTTCCGTTGAATAAACAATTTTTCAATGTGCCAGGCCGGGTTTTGAATATCTCTTTTGGCTTGTATGAGAGGAAGTTTGATTTTTTTTGTAGCCTATCAGTCTCCATAAGATCCGTTTTCTGTGTCTGAGTTTAATGGCTGTGTCATCAGATTACAAATAGGCAGACGGCAAACTTTAGGGGCTGTTGTCGTGTTTTTTTTTTTTTTTTTTGTTATTTTTTTAGTGTTATTATTTTTTCTCTTGAACTTGGATCTTATTTATTGATTTTATTGTTTATAAGCAGTGCCAGCCGAGAATTCATAAATCTTTAGACAAATAAGATGATGAGATAATAAGCATCTACCAGTCAAATGTTAGTCATATGTTTTGTAATTTAAACTAGCTTACAATTAAAAATAAATAAAAGTAGCTAGAAATAATGAATGCGTGAATAAACTAAATAAACAAATTATGGCGTGACGGTCTATGAAATAAGACGGATTTTCAATTAAAAAACAAAGTCTAAGAAACCAACTCATTATTGACTAAGGGTACAATATTACTTATTAAACTATTAAATACACTGGTTTAATATGAAATATACCTATATTTAGCTTATTTTTAAGCTTGTGAAAGTGTTTGAATTGGTGCTGTATCTACGGAGAGAGGGGGCGTGGGAATTCCCTCCCACTCGTGTTTTTTAGGACACGTAAGATCAGCACAAAAAGTTGATTATTTTTTTGTTAATTAATAAATCAAGGTAAAATTCCCCAATTCCGGTGATTTCTCGGAGCATTTGCATTATACAAAAAATTATGGTAAATAGCTTAATTGTTTGATTATGAGCATTATTTGTCCAGTTTAAGGCTAATTTTAAAGATTTTGTTCAAACAATTTGATGACTTCAAACTATGTATATAATTTGAGTTTTTTCACAGCGGCTAAATGCCAACCCATCCCCCACAAAAACCACAACTTGACAACCGGGACGGAACACCCCGAGGACAATAAAGTCAGCCGGCTTTTAGATTTAATTTTTTGACATGTATTTTATATTTTATAATCCTTTAAACTTAAGACAATGTATAAGATTAGGCCCCCTATGTGCCAATAAATGTATAATGTCAAATTGTAAATATTATTTTGTTCAATAAATCTCTATGTATCTATCTAAAATTTGGGTTTATATACTTTAATTTTCTCATTAAATAATGAATTGCTGAATTGTACTCTAAAGTACAAATAAGACGAATTCAAGAGTGTCCTGATTGGTAATCTCCTTGATCTCGTATTTTGAAGCTGTTAACATCAATAGGCATAAGAATCATCAATTCAGATTCTGATTTCTGATACTGAATTTGTATTTAAGCTGCAGGAAATTCCATTTTATGTTAATTAAATAAATGCAAAAGTGAACTGTAACAACGATTTAATAATTATAATTATTATTTCAGGAATAATTCTAAACTTCTTAAGTCTTAACTTCTAAAAAAATTCCGAACAACCATAACTTCGGTTGAGACCAGTCTCGAGTATTTCCTAACGAGCCTTAAATTTAACTTAAACTTAAAATCGGACGAGGGGTAGAGTTTAAGAGTTTAAATTGATTTTTAAGTAAATAGAATGCAAACATTGTTATACACACAAATTATTATTATGTTATACGACCGACAGCCCGTAGCAATTTGTGTGTGCTTCACTGCTATTTTGATCGATCTTAACTTTTTATAGGCAATAATGAATGACTTGCATTGTGTATAGTTGGGGCTTTCACAGGTAATGCTGCATTGAAAATTGGTTTTGTTTTTAATTCCAGACAAAAGGCGTGCCACCTTAAATATTAAATTCAATACAAAAACTGAGCGCACTAGAAATTAATGTGTGGGTCAAAGACATTTTATCTGTAAAACGCACTCAAATACTGATTATCCAAACCACCGACCGCTGCATAGTAGCCAGTCAAAAATCGATAGAAGCTGAACTACTTAAACTCAATCGAATAGAATGACATTTTAAGGTATGATGACTAAAATTATAAATAACTCTTGACACAACAACTATTTTTAAATAATTTATCTAATCCAATTATTATTTAATTATTATTTACCTACATGCTTTGCTGTTTAAGCTGCTTCACTAAAATTTTAAAAACTATTTATCATTCAGCTAAGTATGATGATTTTTTTTTTTCTCTTACTGATCGTCAACTACTTCAAATTAAAATAATCAACATTTAGCGACTGATATTACCTGGAATAACATAACTTAGAGTTATTTTACAGTGACAATAATGTTCCGTAATTAGATAAAAAAAAGATAAAAGAGGTTTTTTCACCTTGGATTTTTACATTTTGGCCTGTGGGGGAAACCACTGTCTGCTGGAATCAAGCAATAAGTGATATTGATCACGTTTCCATCAAAATTTTTTGCTATTACAAAAAAAGTATTTTAGTCTAGTATTTGGTGTAGAATTTTCAAAGTTTTTTTCTTGGCATCATATTTCGATAAATTTTCAAAAAAACAGAATATGGTGCCCTTTTACAAGGAAATAAAAAGAGAGAGCAATAATTGAAACAATAATCGTTCAATCAAACGATGTGTACTTTCTATAGAAAATTCTTAAAAAATAAATTTCCAAGTGCAGTAAACTTTTGGAAGGGCAAGAAGAAGAGAACTTGGCTTTTATATTTCGCAACAGTTGTATTGTTGAAAATAAATTAAACAAAGAAAAGTATTCAAATGTTCATGGTCGATAACATTTTCTATGCCCACCTTCTTGTGTAATGTTTTTTTTTGACCTTTCAAAAAAAAGAAGTTTAAAATTTAAAGTTATAAAACAAGAGTTATGAAAAAAATGTTTGACTTTTAAATTCTCTAGTGTTTTTGAGAACTTGGAAAACTAGCCTAGTAAGTAACAACTTTCTAAAGAAACATTTGACAAAGCCAGTGGAATCCACAAATGTTGGTGCTCTTATGTTTTATTCAACAAAAAAAAGTAGCATGACACTTTTTGTTTTTGGTCAGACATAACTTTGAAAAACAAAATATACTTGTAGTAAATATGCCGTGAAGAGAAAAAAATGTTCGCGCTCATGTTTTGTGATACAATACAAATAAATACACTGATTTGAAGATAATTTTGAAATATGCACCTTAGGGGTGTCTAGTAATTTTTTTTGTCAGATATTCAAAATAGGTATCGTGGATGTTGTAGAGAATACCCACACAAGTATTTCTACGTCCCGGAATGTTTTTAAAATGGTACTTCCAGACCCCGCGGCTGTTTTTTATGTAAAAAAACATTTTTTCAAAGTCAACAAATGATCAAGAATTTCGCGTATCAAACGTGGTTTCACCGACTTTAAATGATTTCTTTTGACTCTCTAGGGATGCTAATAATAAAATAGCACAAGTAACTGCCCCTTAAAGTTTCAAAATATGCCTTTTTACTTACGTCTTACTTGCTCGTTTCTGAACTCATGTAGGTCTTTAAAATTGAGAAAAGCTTAAAAACCAACCGATTTTTGGGGGGTTTTCAGCCATTTATCGAGTAAAAAAGGCATATTTTGAAATTTCAAGGGGCAGTTACTTGTGCTATTTTATTATTAGCATCCCTAGAGAGTCAAAAGAAATCATTTAAAGTCGGTGGAACCACGTTTGATACGCGAAATTCTTGATCATTTGTTGACTATGAAAAACAAGTGTTTTTTACATAAAAAACGGCCGCGGGGTCTGGAAGTATCATTTTCAAAACATTCCGGGACGTAGAAATACTTGTGTGGGTATCCTCTACAAGACCCACGATACACATTTTGAATATCTGACAAAAAAAATTATTAGACACCCCTAATGCACCTCTCTGACATTAGGTTGAGTACCATAACGGTGAAAATAAAAAGGTTATTAGGTATCAATAATTCAACAAGTCCAAATAAATAAAACTAAGTCCTCTCCTCGGCTGTTTTGAAAGATTTTTTAAAATTTGTTTTTATTAATCGCAGAATTTTTTAAAACAGAATTCCGAAAAGCAGAATTTTGTAAAGCAGAGTTTTGAAAACAGAATTTTGAAAAGCTGCATGTTGAACGAAGAATTTTGACCTCGACAGAATTTCGACCCCAGCCTGTGAAAAACAAACAAATTTAATTGGAGTACCGCAATCAAAATTCAAAAAGAGCTCTTTTGAAACCATCCAATGGAACAACAAATCTGACAAGATACATTTTTGTTCATTTCAAGCAGAATCAGCTCTAGAAGAACTAATGTAGATACTCAATTTAAACGTCGAAACGAACTGCAGTAGTGCAGTGTAGCATATTTTTGTTTTGTTATGTAGATAAATTATCATTTCAAATAATTTCGCATCAAAAAACAAAAGTCGTGTAACTCTCGAAAAAATAAAAGTATAAGAAGCAGGTTGTTCTATTCTTATATACGACTTAAAACAAAATAATTAAGTTTTGTAATTCTGAAAGAACCTACACTTTCATATAATGTATGTTTCTTTACTCTGAATTTCTGTGATATTCTTTGAAATTTAGTCCCAAGTTCTATCAATTTCATTTTTACTTGCGCTATACGTAGTATATGGCAAGTTTAGGATTCGTGCAAAAAAAAAATTCGAGATAATAATTTTCCCTAACATAACGATTATAGAGAACGCGAAAAAAGTGGGTCTCGCAATGCTGTCCATCTGTCTGTCTGTTTGACTGTCTGTCTGTACCTCGACCTGCAGCCTAAACCTCTGAAGCGATTTGATTCAAACTTTGGACTTAAGGTTCTTAGGTGATTTCCTAGACGGGAAATTAAATTTTTTTTAGCTCAAAAAATACCGGTACCTGCCATACAACCAATATACAAAAATTGATTTATTTCAAAAACAGCTCTAACGAGTTTGGAAACAAAATTACCAGCTACTTTTTATACTAAAGGTTATATTTTGGTAGAACAAAAATGTATAACCTTACTAACGGTACCTGTCATGGAACCGATTTTTTGGTTTTCAAATTTCTCGTTAACATCTACATCGATTTCAACCAAATTTCTTACGCAAGAGGTCCTTTGAATCCTTAACAATTTTGTATATACAATTTTTCAAAAAAATAATTTTTGGATTTTTAAAAAAATATTGAATTTTTATTTTGAAAATTCAATATCTTGAAAACCGGTTAATGATTTTTTTTTTAAATTTTGTGTAAAATTGTATTTTGTTAAATACTAAAAGTTAGGATACCAAATTTAATTCTTTTAAATTTTCAAGAATTTTTATATATGCATACAAAATTATTTAAAAAAAATCACTCTAACGATTATTGATTTTCTTTTTTCATAAATTCATATTTATCAAACAAATCAGATGGCATACTTTGTTTGATCTCTGTCTGTTTTAGCTATTAAAAAACATAATAATTAATATTTTTAATTGTTTTTAAAACTTTTTTAATGATATCATAATGTTAAAGAACCGTATGCACAATGTCAATTTAAAGCTACGTTCAAGTTGTAAGCTACGAGAGCAAGTTTGTACGATCGTACCCATTTTTTTTATATGAACTTGACAGGACTTTGGACTGAAAATCACATAAACTCAAAGTAAAGGAACATACCAATTAATTTCTAATATTTCAAAAATACATCCATGTCATTTTTAAATCAATTCATCAGATGAAGTCAATAATGTTGCAAGATCAAGTGTTTTAACGAAATAGGAAGTTATCGGAGTTGAAAACGAAAGTGAAAAACTCCGATCGAGATGACAACGGTATCGCTGGTCGTGGTACAGACAGACTTTGAGTCTTTATGTTATTTTTGATTAAAATCACAATTTTTTTTAACGAATTCAAATATCTTACTTGCATTAATCCATTTCCGGCTAGCGTTGCGTTTTCGCAACGTCATATTTGAAGACTTCTGGAACATAACTGAAAGTAAATTGAAATAAACTAAAAAATGATTTTGAGAGATAATTCAATTATCTAATCGACCTGTTTTGGATTTTGTTTTAAAATTTTTTTTCGTGCTTCTTTAGGACTTTCAAAATACGAGTTTTTGTAAGTTTTGAGGTAGGATTTTTGAACTTTTGAAAAATATCGTCAAAATTATAATTTTTCAAAATAATGTCAACTTCAGGTAAATAAGGGTTCAAATTATATTCTTAAATGATTCTGACGTAATGTACATGATTTGCCAGCTTGTCAGGTTAGATGAAAATATTACGTTGCGTTTTCGCAACGCTCGCCGAAAGCAGTAGCATTTCAAAAAAAAAAACATTCGATGCTTTATATGAGATTGAACGGTTTTTTCTCGGAATATTGTGTGTTTATGTTTACAATGCGAACATTTTTGAAAAAGAATCATAATTTTTGATTGCATCCTGACCAACAAAAGGCTGCATATTTTAGTTCTAAGAAAAAAAAAAAAACAAATCATTCAAGAGTGCTATATTGGAAAACCCCTTTACCTTCCACTTGACTTTATTCTTAGAAATAATTAGGCAGTTCATTTTGCGTATAGGAAACATCAAGGCTCAGGCTTTTCTTATCAGCGTGGTCCCTATAAGACAACTGTTCTATACTCAGTTACTATAAATCGAGTGCATATTCTTATTCCAAAATTCTAATAAATTCGAATTTGAATGCTGCAGCTCATACAAACATTATAATTTTACCTCCAAAAAATGATGCTGTTAGTGATAATGAGGAAATCGATGATAATGTGCAGCTTTTGGAGGATGGAAACATGTTCCTAAATAAATTGGTTGGTGAAATTGAGCTAGAATGCAGGTTTGATGACTTAAATTTTCAAAATCCTGAGAAATATACGATGAACCGGAAGTCGATGTTGTACCAAATGATCCAAACAGTGCATCAACATCCAAAACGTCGCTTCAACTTCTAAAAAAGAATCGACATGTCTTCATTATGAGTTACCGAAGTGGTCAAACAGCCATCGTGTTGAATTTTCAAAGAAAACAACAAATCATTTGATGGACCAACCAATCAATCAGGCAAAACGGTTTGATCAAAAAAAGAGAAAACATGTCAACATTCCAATGCCAAATGCAATTCGTGACATAACGATGGGTGGAGTTGACTTATTTGATAACGCTACAAGCAATTATCGGATTCGAATTCGACGAAAAAAGTGGTACTGGCCACTTTTATCAAATGCACTTGATGCAGCGTTGGTAAATGCATAGAAAATACATTGCTTTTACAAAAATATTGCCAAGAAAACACCAATGCCGTAACTAGAATTTAGAACGATTGTTGTAGATTCCCTGTTGCGATCGGAAACAAACACCAAACACTGTGACCTATGAATGAAGTGGCCGGTTTCGACAACATCAAACATACTGTCATCAAAACAGAAAAGCGTCTCCGGCGATGTCGCAATTGTTCGATCCAAACCGTTTTTTTTTTTTCCTGTAAGAAACGTGATATCCCGCTAAATCCAAAATTCTTCGATGAATACCACACAAAAACCCATTCTTTGTAAACATAATATATCCAAATATACTGTATAACTTATTGCGAGTTTTGTCATTTTATTTTCAACCATCTTTCATAACCCAGTGTATCGATATTTAATTAATTTATTCATAAGCATATTCAAATAAAATTAATTCATACTCCATGTAAACAAAAATTTATTTTAATAATTTTGCCACCCCATTCGGCGAGCGTTGCGAAAACGCAACATAAATTTTCCGGAAAACTAGAAGCTTTTCCAAATTTTTTTTTTTTTCAGATTTCCTCTAATTAAACCAAAAACAGATAGTGTGTGAGGTTTCAAGTTTTTAAGTCAACTGGAACTGGTAGCAGCCGGATATCGAAATGGAAAAACAAGGCATTATTATTTCAATAATAGTTGCACAAAATTTTAACGTTAAAAGGCCGTGAAAAAATATAAAGAAGTTCATTCGAATCAATCGTGAATTATATACTTTGCAAAAATTCCAATAAAAAAAAATAAAAGGTATTGGCTCAAAATAACTCCACCTATCATGTTCTATGTTCTTAAATTTCATGGCCACCCATGCATGACACATCACATTAAACCAAACAACTTGAGCTTATAAAAATGTTTGGGTCACTTTGAGTTCAATCCGTTCTCTGACTTATTTTTCATTTCCATAAGGTAAATAAAAAATAAAAATGTTATGCAAATTCATCAGTAGCTAATTTAACAAAACAAAAACTTAAAATTTGTAAAACATATACCAATACCAACAAACTACACATGTATAGCTATATTTCTAACATTTAATTAATTTTATAAGAATCTATTAATTGTGTGTTTGTTGTAAATCAAAGTAACACAATTACCTTGCGATATAGAAAAAGAGTTATGTTCCTAATAAAACATGAAAACACCAGTAGTTGTTGGTCATGGTTCAAGTAATTCTTTGATCTCTGCTGGCATAATTAAACCATGGAAACAAACTTTAATGGATACAATCATAAACAATGTTAACGATGTGAAGTCGAGCACATAAACTTACACTTCATAGAAAAAATAAAAAACACAAAAATAGTAAATGTGCTTATAAATATTTATTTTTATATTCATTTACCAAATGAATGATGTGTACAATTGTAGATAACACAAATATGCATAAACAGTCATTATAAGCTATTTTATGTCAGTGTTTTATTTACGAGTAAGTGTGTGGACCGAGTTCTTTTATAAAAAAAAAATATTCAATGAACATCACCGTCATACGCAGTAATTACTTCACATTCATACAAAATACGTCATTCCTTTTTATTGTATTCCTTTTCAATTGAAAGAAAAAAAAAATCAGATAAAGGATCTCTGAGGAGATAACAACAAACACCATTCAAGAAGTTCAATTCAAACAAAAACGACTACCCCTACTTATACACCTTTTTTCTTTGGAAGGATATGGCACAGTTCCTACCTAAGTTGGTCAATGCAAAAAGAAGCTTCCGGTACTTAGTAAGTTCATTAATGTTGTGTTGAAAATAAAACAAATCAAGCGCAGAGTCAGTGTTAATTTTCTACTTCCACTCCTTTTTGCTTATTGGAACAAAAGATATAGGTACTCGTATAGCTAGGTACTTCTAGGTTTTATTTGTTGATTTGAATTATGTTCACGGGTTGATTTAGTGACATCATAGATGGAAATGTTTATTTACAAATTATTCTTAAGGATGAAATGAGTGACAGTTTTATAATCACTTATTACTCGATGAAACTTAATATTTTAAATAAACAAATAAAATCGTTGTGTTATAAGTTGTTTTAACCCTCAATCAAACTTTGAGAAAGTGATTTTTGTTTATTTTTTATTTAGAGATTACTTGGCATATGAATTTGCTGTTATGCGATCCTATGTCTTAAAACAATTCGGTATAAATAAACGAATGTGAACGGGGCGGACTTGGCGGACGGGCAACCGGGATATTGCCCGGTGGGCCCTTATGGGTGAGCAAAAAGTACTCCTGCCTTTTTGTGCATCTGGGGAGAAGTTTCTCATAAAATAAGTCTTTAAGGGTTTCCACAGTAAACATAGGGCTTTGGTGACCCCCAACCGATCTTGGGAAGCCTCTACAGCGCACTTGTAGGCCCCTAAACCTCCTTCAAGGAGCCGAGAGCTCTTTTTGAGGCCCCTTCAGCTCTGTTGGAGGCCCTATAGCTTTATTGGAGGTCTTAAAATTTCTGTTAGAGGCCCTAGAACTCAGTTGGTGGCCACTACATATTTTTTAAGGCCTTAGATCTCTGTTGGAGACCTCTACATCTCTGTTAGAAACCCTAGAGTTCAGTTGGCAGCCCCTACATCTTTCTTGAAGGGCGCTAGAGCTCTATAAGATGACTTTTCAACTCTGTTGGAGGCCTCTACAACTCTACTGGAGACCCTATAACTGTGTTGGAGGTCTCTACATCTCTTCTAAAGGCCTTGTACTCAGTTGGCAGCCGCTATATCTTCCCTGAAGGACCCAAGGCTCTGTTGGAGGCCTATACATCTCTTTTAGATGCCCTAAATCTCGGTTGGTGGCACTGTATAGCCTCTATTGAGTTGTTAGGGTCCAAAAATAGCTCCTACAAACTTCTTGGATAATTTAAACAAAAATTGATTTTGGCCCTAATCTCTCCATAAACGGCTTGGCATTTCATGAAATGCCACTTTCATGAATTATGCTACAAGAGGACCCTAGCCAATAAAAATCGGTTAAGGTTCGCTTTTAAACTAATATTTTGAGTTATATTGGTCGACGTGTAAAGATTATTATAGGTATTACCAAAACTTTTAAATCATTTTAACAATATATATTTGTAGACCTTTTTCTTAGAGTCCCGGGAGGCCCTTTGACCCCCAGTCCGCCACTGAATATGAACAATTTTTCTATAATTTAATTTTACAATACAATTAATAAAGACAAGGCAAGAATGCGAAAAAACGATGGTTTAGCTTTTATCCTTGAACTTCTAATGTGTAGCTCCAATTGTGATGATTTTTTTTTGAAATATGTAAATATGTTTATGTTTTGTTTAAATTCAGTCAAATTCTAGAAGAATTTCATAAGCAAAATTAATTTTCTTCACAAATAAAAATTGTGCATAAAACGACAAATACATGAATGAAAGGAGTAGAAGAATTGACTGAAGAACTGAGTTAAAGTTGGACTACCTATAATGACAAAAAAATAAACAAACATTTGCTGATTCTTAAATTTCATCGGAAATCAACTCAATGTTTTGGTATTTTTTAAGAATATATTTACTTTTTTAATATTTATTTGTTTTTTCTTAAGATTTATTTATTGTGAATAGAAAAACAAGATGGTATAACTTCAATTAAATAATGATATAGAGCGGTCTTACAAAACAAAATAACGATTGATACATTTTTTTTAATCGCAGAATAGAATGTGTTATTTCGCATTTGGCCTTGAAAAATGCTTCTATGTCTCGTCGTGGCATTGTGTCAACTATTTTTTGACATTCTTCGGCACTAAAAGATTCCCAAATATTTGTGATTTTAGATTTTAGGTTTTAAAAAGTCCAACATGGCTCTTTTCGCAGTTTTTGCCTCATTTTATATGCCAGATGGTTTCAATTGGAGAAAGAGATCAGAGCTGCTGGAAGGTCATTCCAGTAAAAGAATTGTTTCAGCAGATAACCATGGCATTGTAGTCTTTTCTGGTACGGCAAGGAAAATACAGTCCCCTTCACCAGTAGCGGATCCAGGGGGTGGCTTAAGGGGCTAAAGCCCCCCCCCACAGCCGAATCATAAAATAATTTGAAATATAGAAATCAATACATTACAACGTGTAGAATTTTATATTACGTCTAAAATATTGTTAAGATATGAAATTTGATGGACAACATAACGTGGTTGGGGCTGAACTATTTGCATACATGTTATGTAATTTTTTTCTTAGCCCTAAGATTGGGGTTAAAGCCTGAAGCGAATTGGACAACAACTATGTTGGGGGCTATGAATATGGATATTTTTAATGCAACGACAATCTTTCCCTAAAAATTAAACCCAGAAAAATGGGACGACAAAAAACAGCTTTGGCGCAATAAGGTCTGAGAATATTGGACAAAAAACTTACTTCCTAAAAACTAACCTTATTCCAGAGAGTTTTGGGGGCTCAAGTCTCGGGACTGTCAAAGTCCAAAGTTGGGGCTAAGGCTTGAAGAGAAAAGTAAAAAGTGATACAAATGGTCGTGGCTTTACATCATTAACGTGTCAAATGCCCCAACTGTATATACTAAAAACAAAGCTAATTTACCGAAAGAAACACATTTAAGGCTTAAACCATTGGAGAACAACGGGATGTCAAGTTTAGTGTATGTTTAATAATTGGCTGGGCTTATAAATTTTCGGGGCTACGTTTTCAAAATTTGAAAGTTCCAAGGCAATTGTACATACAAAACATACAAATTCTCTAGTCAAGGAGCCAAATTCCAAAAGCGTGAGTTTTCTCTGTACATGCTCAGAAAATCATACAAAAGCAAATGAATATTTGCAATCCCTCTAGACTCTAGAGTGACGTGCAAATTTGTCGACAAATTTTTTTAGCATGAATACCTATAAAGCGTATGCAGCGTATACACGAAAACTCATTCACGCTGGCAGAATTTGGCCAAGGCTTATTTCTTAGAGCAGCTTCGTCTTATATCGTAAAGTGTCAGTTTGAACAAAATAGTTTCTCTTTGATTTGGATAATTCAGGAAAAATGAGATCTTAGAGGACGAATACCGTGTCAAAGCACATATATGAGCTTTTGCCATTACGAACACTTAAATATAATTTTTCTGAACTAGCCAATTAAAAACAGTTTTCAAATCTTGTCAAAAATGGGAAGTTCAAAACGTACCCACAGCTAATTTGAAAATATAACTACATAATGTAGGTACCTAATCAATGTTTAAATAATATTGTACTTTGTATTGAAAACATTTTGAAGCGCAACAGCAGCGGATATAAAGGCACACAAAAAACGGATATCATTAAGGGAAAAGGAAAAAAAATACTTGAGCCTTAAAGGTTAGACCGCACTCGCCGGAACTGCACTGCATCGGAACTACACTTCACACGAATTCGTATGAATTTGTATGAAGTTCAGTTGCCGCTTAGTGCGATATAGCTCCTAAAATTTCATAAAAAATATTGTTTTGCCGCGTTGTCGTGAAGTTTAGTTCGACTGAAGTTGAGTACGGTCTTGCATTAAACCTAAACTGATCTCTATTATTTGTTATAAACTATAAAATTTATCTTGGGACAAGCTAATTTTATTACTTTAGGTCTAAAAATGGATCTCCAAACTGCGAGACAGCCAAATCCTAGATCCGCTACTGCACTTCACTATAGCTTGTAGTCGTGGTACTGATGGGGGAAGCTCATTTTGCAGAATATCCCGGTACTTGGCAGTATTGATAATTCCATATACAAAGTGTAAATTGCACAAACCCCGCCCAAACATGCGCCCCCATTAGGGGGCATGCTGGAAAATTTGACCGTTTTTTAAGGCAGTAGGTACTTCTGAAAAGCCTCTTTGAATTTCTAACTACACACGTTTTCGGTCATCGCCCACGTAAAATTATAACCTGATGGACTCTTAACTCCTAATAAGGTATCGCTATTCATCTACCCCCATATTATTAAACGGATAATGCGGCGAGTTATCACTAACTCGTGGATTAGGAGTAAGATTTCTGCCACTTACGAGCTAGCTAAACCAACAAGGAATAAGCGAAGGGTTAAATAAGAAAAGTAAATACATACGTTTTAATTCACGGGTTATTTCTTAATCTTTGCTTACGCGAGAGCTCGAAAGTCACAGGGGAGTTGAACAATGTATTTACTAATATCGCTGTTTAAGTCCAGTTTTTGAGTCGTTTGGCCCATCAAAGTCGCATTTTGTTCTGTTTATGTGTTAAAAGTGGTTTTTCTTTGCTATATGTATTTAAAGAATTAAAATAGCTCCAATGTTGATAAAACTAAAACAAACCTAATAAAATTCATACCGAATTCTTTTCACTGTCCGCTTTTAAGTGCCGACTGAAACACTTTTTGGACCCTTTCGGCCTTATTTATAACATTTCACCAATACTCAGTCCAACCTCGGAATAGTTAAACCAAGTCGAAGCACTCACACCGGGTGTATGCCATTTCTAAGGAATTCTATTTAAAAATATTTTCTTATCCGTTTGAGTACCGCCTGCCTTATGTCAAATATTTTATCAAAAAATCACCAATCTACAACTCTGGTTAATATAAACGTCGTTTTTTTGACTTTGGTGTATTTTTTTTTTCACAAGAACACTCTATTAAGTGGCATCTTTTCTATTTTATTATGAAACACCATTTTATTTACTTAAAAATACACTTTTTTAACAAAATACAACATTAAAATTTATTTAAGAAAATAAAAATAGAAATAGCTTACCGGATTTAATCAGACTTGATTTTTTAGCAACACAGGAGTATTTGGTATATGCACAATGGTGCCCCAAAGAGTACTTCTCGGAGTGGGGGATCGGTCGAGTAGATCCTGTATTAGTTGGCCGCGCCGAGGTCACCAGATCTTAACCCACTGTACTATTTCTTGTGGGGGCATTTGAAAAACGTCGTTCATGAGCGCCAAATAAATATATATAATATATAATCACCGTGTATTGAATTGGCGTATCAAATCGTCACTCCAATGTTGAATCCGTTCTGCTTTGAGGCTGCAGCACTTGGAAAGTCACTGACACTGTCACTAGAAAGCTGCAAACCTTCGTTAATATATGTCTACGAAACATCTTGAGGATTTTCTTGCCCAACCGTATCTCCAATGCCAAACTTCATGCGAGAACGGGTCAGGAACCCATAGACTCCATTATACGAAAAAGAAAGTGGCAGTGGATTGGTCATACGCTTCGAAAAGGCGATCGGTGCATTGCATCTCAAGCAATGCAGTGGAACCCGCTCACACAGGAGGGAAGACAAGTGGGCCGGCCTAGAAGTACATGGCGAAGAACGGTCGAACAGGAATCGGCACGACTGGGGAAAAGTTGGAGAGAGCTGAAATATATTTCAAGAAATCGTACACGATGGCGCGTAGGTGTAGTGGAGGCCCTATGTCCCGTAAGGGAAACATCACGGACGTAATAGGTCGGAGGATCTAAGTAAGTAAGTAAGTATCAAATCGTCACACCGGATAATATCAAAAGGGTCACTGAAAGTATTTTGAGGCTGGAATTTTTGAACACCCTTTGGAGGTTACTCGCCACAAACAAAGAATTAATTTTAACTTTGTATTATTTCTTGAACTTTCTTTTTTTCTGCTTTTATTTTTTTAATAATAATGTTAATGTTGTATTTTCTTAAAAAAGTGTTAAGTATTTTTAAGAAAATAAAATGGTCTTTCATAATAAGAAAAGATGCCACTTAATAAAGTGTTTTGGTGACAAAAAAAAAATATACCAAAGTTAAAAAAAAAGACCTTAAAATGCGAAACAAATGGGTTTTTTTGTTTAATTGCGAGAAAACCGTTATCCGCATAGAAAAAATTGTATTTTAAGTACTGCTTACTCTCCTTTTAAAAATTATTCAAATACGATAAGTTTTCTTTAAAAAAAAATATTTTTCTTTATTGATTAACAACGTGTTTACAATTTGGAGGTTGACTTAGAACTAAACTTTGAACAAACATTATTTGATTAATATAATTGTTGCAATAATAAAAATGCAAGATTGCATTTCCCACACCTCGGTCGCTGGCTGCATGCGCGGATGTATCCGATGACCGCTGTGTGAACCAGGGAAACGAAAATATTGCTGATGCGGCGGAACATATCGTGGCAAGTTGATAAAATTTAATATTTGAATATATGGATGTTTGCTGTTGTTAACTTATAAATAAATAACAAGAATCGGATGCAGTTTGACAAAGTTAGATCTAGTTAAAAAAAATAAGATCAAAAATCATAAAAACCGTTATAAGGCGCCAGTTATAGCTTTCATTGAAATCCATCATTGAAACACAAATCAGTGAAACAGTGGAATATTTTCTGACAAGTCGGTTATAGCTATCATGAAATTTTCTTTCATTGAAAATTCCATTGCCCATACAAAAAACAAATTTGATGTTAAAGTCGATCATTGAACGCAAAACTGACAGACGAGAACAGGAAGAGAAAGGAACGCATTTCATTGGAACGAATGTGTTCCACTTTTGGGAACAAAATATCAGCTGTTCATTGAAAACGATTTTCATAATTGAAAAACAAAAAATGATTTTATATGAAAGTTGTAAGGAAAACTAAACAGTTTTTTGACTAAAAAAATTTGTAACTGACAACCATCATTTTGGTACCAAATCTCTTAAGTTTTTCGATTTAGAAAATGAACTCCGGAACCGAAAGTTTTTCTCTGGACCGGTTACATTGGGCCTAGCTTTATATATAATTTGCAGATTACAACAGATAAGAACAAATATATTTTGTTATGTTCATATATATTGCTTAAACAACTAATCAACTCTCAGTGTCATGTGATTTAAACGAGTTTTAGACTGCTTTGGTCTTCTCTTTCTTCCAGTTAAATGTTAAACCGTTTAAAGAATTTAAATGATTTATTAATGCAAAATAAATATCCATTACATCGTAGAAACAAAAAGGAAAACAAATATTTACAATCCTCTTTGTTAATTTCACACGATGTCATGTCGAAAATGACATTTAGATACTAAAACGGATTTACTCCACCTTTAAACCTCCTATGAACCAGTTTTAGCTTACTCCGCCTCTATTCCTGGTATATATTTTTTTTTTAACTTTTCGTGAACTTAACGTTGAGAACAGACACATACATACATACATACTTATATTTATGCGATGGGTCCATAGAATTCCTTATGGAATGCATCATGCTTAAGATGTACGTTATCACTTATCAGTAAATATTTCATAGTACAAGAGTACACAAAGTTATGTGTGTAGAAATTTGTGGAAAGAGTCATCAAAACTATTTTTTGCTGAGTAAATAAATTATTTTCCATCAGGGTCTTGTTCTTAAATACTGATAAACAAAGGCCGTAATGAATTATGAAAAAAAAACATTTCGGACTTTTACTTAAAAAGAATGTTGAGTTTGGAAATTAATTTCTCAAAAACTATCGATTAAAATAACTTTATTTAAAAAGCAAATTCAAGAATGAGTTTCTGGGTTCAAGATATTGTGGGTGTTACCATTGATTTTCAATAGTGTTGTTTCTACCTCAAGTCATATTTTTAGATAATTGCCCCTCCCGTCTTATCGGAGGTATATCGACCCCCCTTCCGGTATTATTGTCCTATTATTTTGGCTCAACCTACACGCTCCAGTGCTTTGATGTATTTATGTCAACCTGTTTTTAAGCGCTTAATTATGAAATGCTGTTTTTTGGAAACCATTCGGTGTACAGAGATGGTTTTGGGCTCAATTTGGAGCAAAGTAGTTTACTTTCAAATCGTAGAACAATGTTTTTATTTAAAATTACTTCTTTAGGACTAAAATCACTAATAACTGAAAAAAGCGCGACAAAATCGCGTTTTTTTTTATTTTTGACCATAAAGCGGTTGACGCTCGAGATCGAAAACTTAGGTTATTTACTAGGCCATTATCCTGAAAAACTCAGCAAAAAATCAGGAATATCAGATTTGACGCAAACGGTGCCTTACATACAAACGACAAGGTTACTGGTCTATAAGTGTTATGTATATTTTTTACTTGCGAGATACGTAGTATAGGGCAAGTTTAGGATTCGTGCAAAAAAACAATTCGCGATAATAATTTTCCCTAATATTACGATGATAGACAACGCGAAAAAAGTGGGTCTCGTAATTCTCTGTCTGTCAGTCTGTCCGTCTGTTTGTATGTACCTCAACCTGTAGCCTGAACGGCTGAAGCGATTTTCTTCAAACTTTGGACTTAAGGTTCTTATGAGATTCCCTAGCGGGGAAATTGAATTTTTTTTTAGCTCAAAAAATAACGGTACCTGCCATACAACCAATATACAAAAATTGATTTATTTCTTTCAAAAACGACTCTAATGATTTTCAAAAAAAAATAACTAGCTACTGTAATTACGACAATTAATATTTTGGTCGAAAAAAAAATTTATAACGGTTTTTAAAGGTACCTGTCATAGAACCGATTTTTTTGTTTTCAAATATCTCGTTAACGGCTACACCTATTTTAACCTAGTCTTTTTGTGTAAGAGGTCCTTTACAATTTTAACAATTTTGCATATAAAATTTTTGAAAAAAAAGTTTTTGGATTAAAAAAAAAAAATTTGAAATTTTTTTTTTGAAAATTCAATATCTTGAAAATGGGTCGATGATTTTTTTCAAATTTTGTGAAAAATTATATTTTATTAAATACTAAAAGTTGGTTTACCAATTTTTTTTTTTGATTTTCAAGAATTTTTATATATAAAAAATTATTTAAAAAAAAAAACCGCTCTAACGATTTTTGATATTTTTTTTTTTTCATATATTCATTCTTATCAAAAAAATGACATAGCATTCTTTTTTTAACTCTATCCGTTTTAGCTATTGAAAAAAAAAATATATTAATTTATATTGATAATTTATATTTTAAATTGTTTTTAAAACTTTTTTTAATGATATCATAATGTTATAGAACCACTATATATGCACATTGTCAATTTTAAGCTACATTCAAGTTGTTAGCTACGAGAACAAGCTTTTGCGATCCAGTCGTGCCCATTTTTTGTATTTATGTTAGAATATAAATTTTGTTTTTAACTTATTCGACTTTATACGTGTGAAATAAATCATACAACAATATAGAGAATTTTAACAGATATTTTTTTTCATGAGCAGAAAAGTTAAAGATAATTTTTGTTACATTTTCGCGTTAAGGATATCATGAGATTATTGATGAATCATTAAAACACAAATAGTCATCAAAATACATAGCTTAAAAGCACTCAAGTTGTTACCACAAGAACAAGTTCGGTTTATCCAGTGTGTATTTTTATAAAAATTAATCAACGCGTTAAAAATAAATATCAAAACCAAATAATTTTATTCACCAGAATAATATTACTCACGAATTCTAAGAAATTCAGAAATAGTAAAACCCCGTACAAATGACAAATCATAAAGAATCACCAGTAAAAATGTGAGGTAGGTTTACCGATGAAGAATGGTTAAATTGCATTTAATAATTAATCAAAGCATGATTGTAATATATTTGGCAGGGCAGATACCAATTTGATTTGATAAATCAAAGAAACTTTTTTTTCAGTTTTAAAAATTATTAAATCTTTTCGAAAATCTCCAAATTTTAAATTTGAAATGTGTTTATATTTATGTGATACGACATTTCAAACATTCATACATGTATGTGCAGCTATGGCCAAAATAATAGGAACACTAATTACTTTTAAGTTTGACTGTCCTTGCTTCTTAGATTAGACGATCCCGTGGCGAAAAAGTGGTGATGGGCTAACGGCTTCTTAGTAGACTTTTTATCTAATGCATAATTTTGTGCATATCTCCAAATGTATTGCAATAATCTGCACTCAGTTCATTTTGTGTCTTGAAGAAGCTGGTCAAAAAAATAGGAACGACCATACAAAAAATAAAAAAAATTCAATTTTTCACTTGAATGATCGATAAAAAAGCTCCGTTGCCATGACATAGGTCATGACATAGGCAAATGTAAATGTGTTTTGCCAAATTCTATCAATGACTTCTAAAAGCTAGGAAATAGTGGAGTAATATGTTGTTTCTTTTTTAGAATTATTATATGATTACTAAACATGGAAACTATTGTTCAATAAATACTCATGGTCTTGGGGTTGCTTATAATTCTTTACATACATAAGTTCTACATACCTAGCTTTAAGAGGGTCTTTGTTAATTTGATGAAATTTGACAAAACAAATTTGCATTTGCCTATGTCATGGCCTATGTCATGGCAACGGAGCTTTTTTATCGATCATTCAAGTGCAAAATTGGATTTATTTTATTTTTTGTAAGGTCGTTCCTATTTTTTTGACCAGCTTCTTCAAGACACAAAATGTTTTATTGATAACTAAGGTAGATCTGCATTCTGTAGTAAACGTCGGATCGTTCTGTAACTAACACAGATCCATATTGCCCGATGAAGATCTTAGGATCATAGAAATGGATCTGATTAAGACTTCCTTATCAATAATAATTTGTTTTTTCTGGAATTTTTGATGAGTGCCCTTTAGTTTCTGTGGATTTTGTGTAGCTCGATGGCATTAAAAACCACTCTAGCAGATCGTCCGTTAGCTTCCGAGTTTTCCCAGATCGACTTAACGCTCTTGAAATGCCCTCGAGTTGGCCTTCAGTACAGTGTTTGAAACTTCCCACTACAAGCAACAAACAATACAAAAAATACCCAAGTAAGGTACAGGAATTACAAAGAAGATCGTAAATTTAAAATTCTATTTCAATTCATCATAATTTAAGTTAAAAATTGGATTTTTTTTATTTTTTGTATGGTCGTTCCTTTTTTTTTGACGAGCTTCTTCAAGACACAAAATGAACTGAGTGCAGATTATTGATATACATTTGGAGATATGCACAAAATTATGCATTCGATAAAAAGGTTACTAGGAAACCGTTAGCCCATCACCACTTTTTCGCCACGGGATCGTCTAATCTAAGAAGCAAGGATAGTCAAACTTAAAAGAAATTAGTGGTCTTATTATTTTGGCCATAGCTGTATGTAGCAAATGAATATCGTACAAAAATAGTTGTGATTTAAGGGAACAATCACATTAATCAGCAAAACTATAATCACATACATTGACAAATTCAAAAACTAAATCTCTTTCAAAAACTTAATCTTATTCCTTAATCATTAATTAAATTGATTTTAATTAAAATAACTTGATATTGTGAAAAATAATAATTAATAACGTGGACTTTCCTTGAAAACCACGTTACCGTTTTAACCGAAATCGGTTCAAGAAAAAACTTGAATTTATCCTCTTAGGATATTATGTTAATACAAATGTTTCACACCAAAACGACGGAAGTCTTGCCAAAAATTGCTTTTTTGGAATGGAGACATTATAGTTACATTAGTTTTGATGAAATTCTCGAAAGGAGGTGGCCAAAAGAAAACTCAGAGTGAACAAAAATATGCAATCGTTACATCGATAAACCATGGAGTAATATAAAAATGCAACCGAATCTTTAAAAAAAAATCTCCTAATTGATTTTGTAATTATTTAACTAAAACTACAGGTTGATTTGGTACCCTCTTTTCAACAACCGTGATGCAATAGCTTATCATACAACACTCGCCTCACATTCTTTTATTTAATTAAACAAATAGTTATAACAAAATAATAAATCTTATTTATTGGTAAGCATTTCAATCCTTTCGATTCTCGGGTTTTCTTCCATAAATGTTTGGCCATCTCCTTTTCTTGATACGAAAGAGCAATTAAAAAGATTTCTAACTAAACATTTGGTTTATACTTACATAAATAATTCTAAAGGTAGACAGGTACATATTTAAATTATTACTTTGAAAGGTTTTGTGTGTGTTTCAGGTGCAGTGCATTAACGACCACGGAATTATCCCCCGCGGGTTAATTCCATTTTAAGAAAGGAATTAATCCCCGCGGGTGTTAATTCCTTTCTAAAATGGAATTAACACCCGCGGGGGATAATTCTTTTTCTGACGGGTTTAAATTCCAATTGAAAATGGAAATAAACCCCAGTCGGTCTGCTTTCAAAGTTTTTGTACTAAATAGTACTTATAAATAGTACGTATTAAACAGTACCTTGGGTGGCCCGATTCGCGGGTTCAAGGATTTAAACTCCCTTTTCGGGTCCTCTGTCCCGCTCACGCGACTCCGTCGCTCCGCTTAGGGTATGCTCAGTCGTCTGGCAGGCGACTATGTTGTCAGTCGGTCTGCTTTCAAAGTGTTTGTAGTAAACAGTGATTTGGGTAAAAGTATTTAAGAATCAGATGTGTATGAAGTTTTGGTCTTAATGCCAATTACAAAAAGCAAAAACACCCGCGGGGGATAATTCCGTGGGCGTTAATGCACTGTAACTGTGTTTCAATCGGCATATATGAGTCAATAATATCAGCGTGCGACGATTTTATTTGTTTCTAAATAGAATGGTGGAATGGAAATATGATGACCATCATTCAAATGACTTTGCAAAGAAATGCGTTGTCCTTTTTAGGGCTGTCCACGAGACGAGACTCTCTCGGTCTCGTCTCCAAAAAATACGATTTCCGGACAAACTGTTGATTATTGAAACGAAATATTTTATCGTTTGAATATGTGCAGAAGAAAATAAATGTTTAACTGAAATTGGATTTTTTAATTTATTAGACTCTTCATAAATTTCGGTCCAAATATACAGTCTCGTCTCGGTCTCATCTCGTTTGCTTAAAAGGCAGTTTCGTCTCGTCTCCTCTCGGTCTCGTCGAGACTTTTCTCGTCTCGTGGCCAGCCCTAGTCCTTTTCTACTGGCCTAATTTTTTGATTAGAACGGAAAGCTGGTTGGTCTCTAAAGTTTTAAATATAAAAAATAGTTCCTTAGATACTGGTTAAAAGGCGTTCTTCAAAATGGTGACTTATTGACAAGAATAATAAAATTCACAATGGGGCATATTCCAAGTCGCAGATAGACCCAGGTCTACCTAAACTACAGTTTAAGACAATTTTGGCTCAATAAATACAGACCGATTTTAATTACAAATTGTTGGTTTTATATTTTTATAAGATAATTAACTTAGTATACTACACAAATAGCTTCAAATATTTTGAAATGATAAACTTAAAAAAATAGAATCAACGTCCGAAAATTCAACAAAAGCTATGATTAACTTAGACCCAGGTCTAAAATGACTATGAGTATGCCCAAATATATTCTTGCTGTGATTTTTATAAGAGTCGGTAAACATCGGCCAAAATGTGTGCCTTAGAAGGATATAACAGACTAACCTGGAGGACCCACTATCATATCTGGGAAGACCAATTTCTGCAGTTGAGGCCACTTGTACTTTTAAATTGAATTGTATTCATTCACTTCACTTAAAACAGTAGTAATTTTAATATTTAAATATTTAAATCTCTTCTACTTCATTCTACTGACATTACATACAGCACGTACTTTTTTTTTTGAATATTTATCGAAACACCAACTTGCTTCAATAATAGATTGTTATCAAGAAAGTTTCCAAACAGAAAAACCAATTCCGACTTGAAACCTATATTTTTTTTTAAATTTTGTTATTTTTTTCAAAAGTGGAGAATTATGATTGGTGTCAATTGACACCAAAAAAGCACATCAGCTTTAAAAAGCATTGGATTAAATCTGTTTTCTTGAAGTCGACGTTTCCGTTTTTTTTTTTTTTTTTTTGTTGACTTAAACTATCTTCGGAATACGCAGTTCTATATATACATTTGGGTGGTCCTTATCAAAGTCATTGCGTTATTTTAAACGACGCACCCCCCCCTCATTTGTTCTAAATAATTTAAAAAAAAATCCTGTGAAATTTTAGCTCATTTTATTAACGTTTACCCGGCCCCAAGATGTCTGCAGTTTTATATGGGAAATTTCCATGTATTTTTGTACATCCAACTTTAAAAATTCATAACATTAGTAATGATTGACAAAGAAAATTGCATTTTTGCACACATGTAGTAACTTTTGTCATGTTTTTAAAAAAATGTATTTAAAAAAAATTTGCAACATTTATTAAAACTAAAATTAAATTTAAAAAAATGTTTTTGTTTAAATGGCTATAAGTAGGGAAATAATTGTTAAACATTTTTTTCAGATAAATTTTTATAAATATGACAGAAGTAGCTACATGTGTTCCAAAAATTTTTTTATCAATCATTACCAAAGTTATGATTTTTCAAATTTGGATTTACAAAAATACATGGGATTTCCCATATAAAACTTCAGACGTCTTGGGGCCCGTGTTAACGTTAATATAATGAGCTAACATTTTACAGGATTTTTTTTTTTAATTATTTATAACTTATTAGGGGGGTTCGTCATTTAAAGTAAGATAATGACCCTTATAAGGACCACCCTAATATACATAGTTAAAAGAAAAATGTAAAGAAAACTCTTCATACACCCTTTTGAAAAGTCACTCCTCAATTATTATTGTTTTCTTAATAGAAGTTCAATAATATGCTTTAAATTTCTATAGGAAAGACGTGTACAAAAACTAAATAAAGTGGAAAATCTTGAAGATCTGAAAAATGCTTTCTATGATTGCTTCTCTAAAGTAGATGACAACATATATCGATATTGCCTTGAAAGGGCAAGAGTATCAGGATCTCGATCTGTTTATAGACAACTTAATCTAAGACTCTGTGAGAATAACTATTCAAGAGACGAGTTTTCAGCTTTTGAAATGGGTTTAATTTTGAAAATTCGCACAGAAATGTTGGAACGCAATTATAGGCCATACAGAACTGATAAAACCCTATTTGCTCACTGTGTAACCGTCATCAGAACGAAGACGTTTTACATTTTTCAGCTATGTGTCCGATTTTGCAAGAGATCCGAAGGCTTTATCTAAGATCCAGTGTTCTAACTTTTGAAGAATGTATAAGAGTTCTAAATGGAGATCATGGCTGGAAACCACTTATACGCTATGTGTTACATGCAAGAAGGTACCGAAATAAGTATTTGAATTTGTTTTGAGTCCAGATCGTAATCAAAATTTTGTTCAAGCTAAACTTAAAGCCCCGAACTCTTTCATATGCCTCACACCTAATAATGCAGTTCTCTTGTAACTTCCCTACAGAAACTTAGGTCCCCTTTTTTTGTTTCAGCTAAACTAAAAGCCAAATTAAAATTCACATTGTTGAAATTGAATTACTCAAGTAATCTATTAATTTTTTTTCTTAAATTGTTATAAAGCATAATAATTTCTTTTTTATTTCTTATATTGAAAACACATTGTTAAATAAAGAGGAATTTTCTTTTTCTTTATAAAGGGTTTTTCAACAAGGACGCTACAAAAGTAGAGCAACAGGGACAGCAAACTACGCCATATTTCTTGCCGCTCTTTTGACATTTCTCTTCAGTAAGGTTTGCCATTTCATGATGGATAGATATACGAGTCAACAACGAGTCGAAATTATTAAAATTTACTACCGATATTCGGAGTCAGTGGCCTTAACGTTAACAGCGCTACGTCCAATTTATGGTCGTCATAATCGTCCTAGCAGATCAACAATTGAGCGTCTAGTGGAAAAATTTGAATCCACAGGCACAGTACAAAATGTTCCCGTACCAGTGAGATAAAGAAGTGCCCAAAGTGTCGAGAATATTGCTGCCGCTGAGGCTTCAGTTGCAGAAAGCCCAAATGTGTCTCTCACACGTCGTTCTCAAGCGTTGGGCATCTCTGTGACGTCGTTGTGGCGAATTTTGCAAAAAGATCTTGGCCTAAATCCTTACAAGATTAAATTGACACAAGAACTGAAGCCGCTTGACCACCAGAAGCGTCGTATGTTCGTGAATTGGGCTGAGCAACAACTTGAAAATGATTCGGATTTTCATCGAAAAATCATCTTCAGCGATAAGGCTCATTTCTGGCTGAATGGCTTCGTCAATAAATAAAATATGCGGTATTGGTCAGGCAGCAATCCACACGTACTCCATGAGTCATCATTGCATCCCGAAAAAAATTACGGTTTGGTGTGGTTTATTAGCCGGCGGCGTCATTGGGCCGTACTTCTTCCGTGATGATCAAGACCGGCACGTTACTGTGAATGGGGATCGCTACCGTTCAATGATAACCGAATATTTTTGGCCCCAATTGGATGATATGGACTTGGAGGACATGTGGTTCCAACAGGACGGCGCCACAAGCTACACAGCGAATGTCACAATCAATTTATTGGAAACCAAGTTTGGAGAACGTGTTATCTCACGAAATGGTCCAGTCGCTTGGCCGCCTCGGTCGTGCGATTTGACGCCGTTAAACTTTTTCCTGTGGTGCTATGTCAAATCTATGGTCAATGCTAACAAGCCAGTGACGATTGATGAACTTCGTACGAATATCGAACGTGAAATTGCAGCAGTATCGGCCGATTTATGCTTAAAAACCGTCGAAAATTGGGTTCAGCGTCTGGACTTCTGCAAGCGTGCCCGTGGCGGCCATGCAAAAGAAGTTGAGTTCTATACATAAGGGCATCAAACGTACTTTCACATGAATAAAGAATTTCATTGATGTCCAAAACCGTTTTTGTTTTATTTAAAAAAAACTTTTGTAGCGCTCTTATTGAAAAACCCGATATAAAAAAAACTTATTAATCTCTCTTTTTAATGCTTACATCTTTTTTTAACTGGCAGACGGCTCATAAAGCCATGCTGTTGTAAATCTTTATAACTAATTGATGTAACATTTAAATATGAAGAAAACAAAAATAAAGAACATAATAATAATAATAATACAAAAATAATAAAACTAAAAAAGATATAAGTTATAAAATAATATTCAATACCAGAAAGCAAATCTATTTCAATCGTTTTTAAATAGAACAATCTAAGAAATAACTGCCTATGTGCGGTAGTGTTTATTACACTATTCTATTTAACAATATACATATATACCTAACTACCAAATACAAAAATAGCATGTCAAATTGAAATAATCACAATAAATCAATAAAATCCAAGGAAACAATATTGTAAATTGCATTGGTTTGAATTACAACTCAATTACCATTATTTCGCTAATCAGTGAAATAAACCTCCATTTTGACGTTTAAATAAATTCCAATTAACACATTTCGATGAATGCAAGCTAATGTACTAGACATTATTTTGTTTTAGTTAAAAATGTTAAATGAATATAAACAAAAATTAAGGAACCACACAAAAACCACTTTAAAGAATCAAATTAATTTAAAAAAAAAAACCAGCAAAGAATAAAAACGTTCTCCACACAGTCAAATTAGATATAATCATATTTTCAAATTGTATTTAGTTAGACATTTACCAACCATAAACATGCAATTAACGTTAAACAGACCATCATCAATGTCAGTGCGGGTGCGGTAGGTGGGTACGTATAAAAAGTGTTTATTATTTTTGGCTTTAGAAATGAAATATAAAGCTGTTTTTAGCTGCGAGGTGTGCAATTAATAAATTTAATAGCTTATGACTATCCTTAATAAACCCCACCGTGTCGCACCGCCATATAAAGTCATTTTTTGATTTATTTTTTTTTTCGAAGTGAAAAATAAACTTAAATTTAAGAAATCATGCACCATGACTCACATTTTCCGATGGTGATGGTGAGATGTTAAATCTCCGTTGCTAATTATACTATTTATAGCACTCCATTCAAAATTTAAAATTTAAGACAGAAAACAAAAACGAAATAGTTGAATCTATAATCAAGATAATTTAAAATTAAAAAACGCTGACCGTCATCATTAGCAAATAATTATGGCACCCATTCATTAAAAAACAATTTAATTTACCATAAACAGCTTCACGCAATCTTCAAATTAAGATCTCTCTAAACAAATTCCTAACATGGGATTTCGACTGATCTCGACGATGATAGCTTTAAAACTTGATGATGGTCATGTTGATATACATTAGTACCCTCTTCGCTTTTTATTATACCTACCTACTTTTCCAATCGATTTGTGTGTTTAAAAGCAATAAATTTCAAACAAATTTGGACTAATTCTATACTTTACTGTCCTCTCCTGATAAAATAAACGATCGAGATTAAAAGAAAAAAAAAAAACAACGAAAATAAATCTAAATTCCGCCCAAACGATCTGGATAATAATAAATTTGGAAAAATTGCCCGAATCAAGTCCCATAATAAAATTCAAATTGATTCGGAAGACCTCATGTAGGAAAAAAAAATTTAGTTTTATCTTAAATTAAGGCATATAGTATATTTTAATTAATTTATGTTAAACATATTAATTGGTGTTTGTTTATTTTATTTAAATTTGTATTTCTTTTTTTTTTTTTGAAAGAATGTATATTAAGTGTTAGAAACAGTTACCTGATTTTCATAATCCACAATAAGAAAAGTATCGGCCGGTTACGAAAAGTCAACATTTCTATAAGATGACGATAATATTATTTGGGCGCTCCTGAATAAATCGTCGTCGTCGTCGTCTGCGTAGCCGTTTTTATTGTTATTGTTGGTGTTATCACTGTTGGTTGTGGTGTCAGTTGAAACATTTTTTCCAACAATAAAAAAATCAACACGATTTCTTCACTTTTATTGTTATTTTCACTAAAAATTTAAATTTTCATTTTATGTTTTATTTTTTTCTATTTCAAAATTAGATCTTCATTAAGTGAGTTATTTATTTTTAATTTATTTTATTTCTTATGAAAATCCGAGACACTTTATTATTTAAAAAATTCTTGTTAGAGATTGTAGAGTGACAGGTCGAACAATAGAAGGGTACAACATCTTTCACAAAAAGCTTTAGGTTTCTAAAATCTTTAATTTGTTTTGCCTGTCTTCCTTTTCCTTAACAAGTTCACTCCTCCAAGAAATAAAATACTAAGAAAAAACCCAGATGCTTTAGCTTCTGTTTGTGCGCAGGCGCGCAAGCGCGTATCACGTTTCCGTAGTCAAAAAATTCCTTAAGGTTCAAATAGATTAACTACCTATGCCATTATTGTTTTAATGGGTTCTCATTTTGGAACAGAAGAATTCCTCATAAATGGGTACCTTCTTCTTTCTTCTTTAAAACTTCTTCCGTAAGATGATAAGATTTTCAGGGAGAAAAAAAAACAAAACTTCAAAAAAAAAAAAATCAAAAACAAAACACGAAATATCTTCTTTTTTTGTGTGTTAAATAATGTGCTATGGAGCAGAAAACGAGATTCCGATCTCTCTAGGGAAACCTTGGCGCAAGGTACACACTTCTTCGTATAACTTCACTGATCCGGTGTATTATCCCTGGCTGATGATGGCTCTTACGAGAGTCGACTCTATAAGGTAGAGTTGCAGGTTACAGTGTGTCAACATTTGCCCGTGTACAATATCTCGTAGTTTAGGTAGTTTTTTACAAAATTTTGTGTGAATCGAAAAATTAGCGATGTTGCCTCTTCGAAAGAAAATAATACAAAACAAAAAGGGAAAGAGAGAGAGCAACCTTCCGAGTCGGTAGTCGAATCAGAACTGGACCAAAGATTCAACGAACGGTGGTAGTTAGTTGGAGTTAGTACGAAAAAATAAAATTGAAATAAGTAAAAATAAAAGAAATCCGAAAGGTTTGAGCTGCTTGCTGCTACTTCTGATGCTCTGTGATGTGCGAGAGGTATTCGGTGCCTGCGATGTTGTGTAGCTTGCATCCAAGCATGGAAGTCTAGCATAAACCTTACTTGCTATAGGTATTTAAGACCTGAGTAAGAGTATATCTATCTGATGTTGGAGGTATGATGAGGAAGGTGGATGTTTCGATCGCGAGGTATTGGCCAGTGCATCAATGTTTGAGGTCTCACGATCACAATAGACCTTTGGCTTACAGTGAAGGAACAAAGTTATGTTACCTATTACAAAGTCTTAAAAGCACCGGTAAACTATTACAAGAAATCGGTTTGGCAAAGCATTCAGAAAAATAATTTAGAAGAACTTAACTATTTTTTTTTTGCCGATAAATCAGAGACTAGATTTCCGATGGTTTCTGCCCAACCTTGGATTTTTTCTATCACAGTTTTCAAGATATTGAATTTTCAAAAAAAAAAAAATTTCAATATTTTCTTTAAAATCCAAAAATTATTTTTTCGAAAATTTTTATATGCAAAATTGTTAATATTATAAGCGACCTTTTATATAAAATTTTTGGTTGATATCGATTAAGTAGTTAACGAGAAATTTGAAAACCAAAAAATCGGTTGTACCGTTAATAACCATTATAAAAATTTTTTTTCTGCCAAAATATTGACTTTAGTAATTTTAGTACCTCGTAATTTTTTTTTAAAAATGGGCACGACTGGATCCCACAAACTTGCTCTCGTAGCTAACAACTTGAACGTAGTATAAAATTGACAATGTACATATATAGAGTGGTTCTATAATATTATGATATCATTAAAAAAAGTTTTAAAATCAATTTAAAATATAAATTATTTGTTTTAATTGCTAAAACAGATAGAGCTCAAAAAAGTATGCTGTATGATATTTTTGATAAATATGAATTTATGAAAAAAAAAAATATTAAAAACTCGTTAGAGCGGTTTTCATAAAAATTAATTTTTTATATATAAAAATTCTTGAAAATTTTTAAAAATAAAATTTTGTATGCCAACTTTTAGAATTTATTAAAACACAATTTTCCACAAAATTAAAAAAATATTCATTGACCCGTTTTCAAGATATTTAATTTTCAAAAAAAAATTTCAATATTTATTTAAAAATCCAAAAATTATTTTTTCGAAAAATTTTATATGCAAAATTGTTAAAATTTTAAAGGACCTCTTCCATACAAAATTCGGTTGAAATTTGTGTAGCCGTTAACGAGAAATTTACAAATCAAAATATCAGTTCTATGACAGGTACCGTTAATAACCGTTACAAACATTTTTTTTTTTCTTCCAAAATATTAACTGTAGAAATTCTAGTAGCTCGTAATTTTTTTTTCAAAATCGTTGGAGCCGTTCTGGAAATAAATCAATTTTTGTATATTGGTTGTATGGGGGGTACCGTTATTTTTTGAGCTAAAAAAAAATTTCAATTTCCCCTCTAGGGAATCACCAACGGACCTTAAGTACAAAGTTTGAGAAAAATTGCTGCAGCCGTTTAGGCTGCAGGTCGAGGTACAGACAGACAGACGGACAGACAGACAGACAGAATTGCGAGACCCACTTTTTTCGCGTTCTCTATTATCGTAATGTTAGGGAAAATTAATATCTCGATTTTTTTTTTGCACGAATCCTAAACTTGCCCTATACTACGTATATCGCAAGTAAAAAAACGTCAGTGGTTCAAGCCATTCTATACTCATGACATATTTTATTAATTTGTTCAGAAAGCAATTATTGCAGCTGGGACTCTGCGGCGGAGACAAAAATAATGAAATTTCACAACTTTCGATTAAAAACAATATTAAGCAACACAATAAAAAAAATTAAAAAATATCACGTCTAGAAAAATTCAAGCCCATTAAAATATATTTTACAGTTTAAAAAAATAATTTTGAAACACCTTCAGTTTCACTCACAAGGAATTATTTTATTTCTTTGCAGCGATTTTCAGCTGCATGTTACGTTTCCAATGTAAAATAAACTCCCAAGCAAAAAATTAAATAACCTTCCAACAATTTTTGTGAAGCTGGAGATTTTTTTTTTTTCATTTAAGAAATTCCCAAAATTCGGGCACTTCCATACATATATACCATTGTCTTATATTTTTGTTGGATTTTTCGCTTCTAGGATATATATCCTAGGGGCGACTCTAAGCTCGCCTAATTCAAGTGTTCAAATGGCTTATTAAAAATTTCGAAAATTGTATGCAGGAGTATTATCCAAACACATGGGTATTAGAGACAAAAATGTTTAAAATGTTTAAAGTATTTTTTTTTTTTAATTTTATTTTAATTAACAGCCTTATTCTGGCAACCTCACATAAGGGGCCAGTTATAGCTATCATTGAAAACCATCATTGAAAACATTAATTGTCAATTTTGAGAGATTTTGGAGAAAAATTAAATGATTATTTTGATGCAACAGTAAAGTTTATTGACTTAATAAATATTTCCAGGCAAAACAAAATTCAATTTGGCACAACTTTTCTCATGAAATGACTTTTAATTTTTCAATGATGATCTACCTTACCAATGATCATTGAAAAAATTAAATGTTACATTATCGGGACGATATAGGTCAAAATGATTTATTTTTTTGAGGAGAAATAATTTTGAAGTCGTAAGCTGTATTTCAGCATTAAAATATTCAATAATTAAACTTTCTAATGGTCTCAAAATCAAGAACTAACTTTTTCAATGATGGTTTTCAATTATAGCTATAACTGGCCACTAAGTCACAATAACCTCATAATTCGTGGTGAACTCGCCTCATTAAATCTTAAAAATTATGATCTGCTCCTTGGCAGGTCACAACTCAAGCTGTTCTTTTGAGGTTTCTTATGAGGGCTTACACAGAATACAAAATTGTGACCGCCTTATACAAAAACAAACTCACAAAAAATTGTGACCTGTGAGCCTCACAACGGCAGAATAGGGCTGTAAATTTCAGACAATTACATCAAATTCTTTTTAATCCAATTTTCAAAAAAAAAAAAATGATTTTTCCTAAAAGTTTGTTATCATTTGTATGGTAAGGTACATCCCGTTTTTTGTTGGTTCTAAAAAATCCAAGAATGATAAAAAGTTTTAAAAAATTGCTCCATGTACTGAATTAAATGTTAACATATATATATATATATATTCAGCGAATTTATTCCGTAAGTTAACGAATTTTCTTCATAAATCTACGGAAATTATTTCATACAAATACTTAGGAAATGATTCATTAATATTTAGGAAATCTGTTATTGAATTACTTATAAAAAAAAATGTCATTTTGTTTATTTTTGTTTTTGTTCACACTTGATTTTTGTCAAAAAAAAAAAACGAAAGAAAAATTGCGTTTTGAAAGTGCCAGCCGTTCATTTATGTATATTTAGGTTTTTTTAGCAAAATTTAATTTGAACTAAAAATTAACAAGTTTTATGTTTGATTGATTTAACGGAGGTTAATATGTGAATTTTTCGTTGACCTTTTTCTTTTAAAATAAATAAAAATAGGTACAGTTTATTTTTAGAATGAATGTGTTCATTGAGAGACAGTAAAGACAAAAACTCTTTCCTTCTATACCTTCTAACTTAACTCGTTTCGTGCATTGAATGTCTTACCAACAGAGTATACAGGGAGTTTATTATTTACTTTATTAAACTTGAACGCCATTATTACTGCCATATTTTATTTTCATTTTGATCATGTTTAATGATATGAAATTACATTGGTGTTCATGAAGAGAGGGGTAAAACTAACGACAAATTTAAATCAGCAAAATCTGTTTTAAATCAAAAAAAAAAAAAAATCACTGTGTTGGCCCAATAATGGAACGCAAAAATTATATAAATCTGCATTTTGGAAGATCAAATTCAGAAAAAAATGTTCTTTTTTAACAATTTCATTATTTTACAAAGAATATAAGGAATAATTTTGTGTATACCTATCATGTTACAAAAAAAAAAAACAAATTACCAAGTCCCTTTAAAAATAATTAATTTTGAAATATTAAAAAATACAATTTCAACTTTGTATACATAAGATTCTCCATGAGAAAAATTCAATAATCAATTTTTTACATTAATAAAATATTTTTCTTTTTTAAATCTAAATCTTTTTAAGCAAAATAAGATTTTTCTCACAAGCGAAACATTTTATTGCAGGTAAAAAAAACGTGAACGTGTAGATAAGCATTTTATCAAATTTTGTTTGGAAATTTAGAATTTAAACTATTTTTAAGCTTTCTAGAATACTTTAAAAACTTGATCTTAGAACAAAAATTAAAGGTACCTGCCATACAAGTATGTACTAAGAAAACGTTAAGAGCAATCAGCTTCACGCAAATGAGTGTGTGATTAGTTTTATTAAACTTACCATTGTTACAATAGCAGAACTTTCCATAGAACCATTTTCAATATTTCCAACCTTCTCAGAATCAAATTATTTTGATTATATTATATATTATATTATAAATAGCCGTAATAAAATCTTGTGGTACCGTTTTCTTAAAAAATAATCAACCGATTTTGATAAATTTTATATGATTGCAAAGCCATAATTGCGTAGATGTGCAGAATAAACCGTGAGTCGAATTTGTTTTGCACAGCAGATCACTATACATGTTTAGAAACTATAAAAATTGTTTTCTGATTTAATTTATCAACAAATTGTTTGGCTCTAGAGTCTGTGAGATGTTGGGTGTCGAATATTTGGCAAGTGTGGGCGATACTAGTAAGTAAGTATAAATTTGTTATTTAAATAGCTCAACAAAATATTTAAAATAGTTAGAGCTTAAAATAAAGTATGCCACCTGATTTTTTGATAAATAAGAATTTAATACAAAAAAAAAATCAAAAATCTTAAGAAATATTTGTTTCTATATCAAATTTCTTGAACACTTTAAAAAATTAAATTTTTAATGCTTGTCTTAAATATGTATTAAAATACAATGTTTAACTAAATACAAAAAAAAAAAACACTAACCCGTTTACAAGATATTGAATTTTCCAAAAAAAAAATAATAGTTTTTTAAAAATCTTAGCGGGTACCGTTATTTTTAAGCTAAACAAATTGAATTTCCCCTCTAGGGAAATTAAAATAAGTTTGACAACAAAATTTCTTTCCAAGATCGCGAGTTTCAAAACTTATTATTCAAAATCTATTCACTTAAGTATCTAGATCTAAAAATTAAACAAGAGTAGGATTTCTGGCCTAAAAAAAGCTATACCTAATAAACATAGATAATATTGTAAGTCAATTATAGGCCCAATCACTAAGAACATTTAAAACAGAAATAATTTTATTTCCTAAATTTCTTCATCTTCGTTATTAAAATTCTTAGTGTTTAATATTGTTAGAATTGTGAAGATATTTCCTGAGAAAATTGCAGCTCATTGTGTTTGTTCGCTGTGGGCCCTACCAATAATCAAATTTAGTAACGAAAAATAGACTATAGTCGCACAGAGGAGTATTCTTGCTCAAAATCCGGTCAAAAACCAGAAATAAAAAATTAACAAATGCAACTAAATTTGCATTGTATGTAAACCTCACATATTGAGCTAACATAATCCGGTTCTTAAAAAAACTTTGTTACCCCACCGCAGCAAGTAGGTAGACCGAATCTTATCAATGTTGAGCTGAAATGTCTTTTTTACCATGCCCCCGCCGTAAATTTTAATAACCTTGGCGTTTTTGTGGTGATTGGTTCTTTTTAAAAATTTTCATTGGATGCGGAAGCTCAGGGTATGTACTTAATTATGATACCAAAAAATGTTTTTTTCTTTTAGGTTAGGTTTCTTTTTAAGGGTTTAAATGACTAAAATATTGTTAACTTTGGTTAAAATTATAGAAAAAAGCTTTTTTGTAATAGCTTCGGGCGTGATCGGGCAAATATTTTTTTTTTATAACAAAGTATATGCCCTCGTTATGCTATCCACGAAGAAACATTTTCCACATGTTTCCACATTTTTTTTAAAGACAGTTTATATTTTTGTAACGTATTTTGTTGTCATTTTGAAAAATTGGTTTACAGGCTTTTTTCTTGTATTAGGTTCGGGCTCATATGAAATCAAAATTTCCTGGAGAGCCCATACCATGTAATATTCATTACTTAGGGTCCACCTAAATATTTAAGTCATACCAACTGGCTGGAAAAATGCCCAGTTTCAGTCTAGTTTCAACATGGCACTAGTCAGTTCTTTTTAGGGAAAATCTAGACGAGGAAAACTTGTCAAATATACGTCAAGCCCTTGCAAGTTTTCAGTAAGTAAAATTTAGACGAGGAAAATGTTTCATACTCCCGTAGTAAAAACTTGTTGGACACTTTCTGCATCCTATCAGACTGAGCACTATCGTTATTGATACATATGCAAAATTTTAACTAAATAAATTGAATCGAAAAATACAAATTTTAAATTTTATTATAATTCATCAGTTTTGGTTTCAAAAAAAAAAGTTAAAAATTTCACGCTCTTGCAAATCCTGCCAAATGCTTTTTGAACTTTTCATTAAAATTAATCAAAAATTATAATTTACTGTCTTAAACTGTATTTACTTATTTCCAGATGGTTCATCTCAAGTGGTTCATATCGATATCGGTTGTTTTTGTGGTGGGATGAAGTTAAGATTAAGCGCATTTTTGTACACGATACTAAATCAAATAATATGATAATAAAAGTGTTTTACAAAAATGCCCAATATCATACTAAATTTGCTTTAATATAGTATTAAATTCATTCAAATTTGTGCTATTATTTTTATTATTCGGGTTTTTATTTTTGATCTGAGTTATTTTACTATCGGATTAAAACCGATACTAAAATACCCTTTTTTAATGTTTCTAGCTAAAATATGAACAAATCTAGTTTTGCTGGTCCGGAGCCTAGAGTGGTTCTCCTAACGAGGCAAAAGGGTATATAATCGACAAGGCCCTAGTTTTGGCCATTACTCAGCCATGCTAGAGCCTTGCCAGAATCTATTTAAAACTCTCTAAAGCCATGTCGAAAACTTGAATGTTTTTCTGCGCGGGCATGGTTGGTTTGTTATTTAGAGCCCATAAAATAATGGTCCGTTTTACTTAAATATTTAAGTCGTTGATAAATTTGATTATTGGTAGGGCCCAGTGTGACAGAAGTTATTTAATTTTGAGTAAATAGAGTATTTATTTAGGTATTAGTCCGTAGTAGTAAATGTACAACTTTTTTCTTCGTTACTAAATAAGGAATAAGCTAAAAATATTTTCAACCCCTTATAGAATATAAAAGGGTGGTTCTGTGTTTTTTTTTTGTCTAACTCTTACGAATTGCAATTTAAAACCTGAAAAACAATAAATACTGATAAATGAGATACAAATTGATATTTTTATTTTTGTTTTCTTTCCAGAGATGTTTTTGACCTCAAAATTATTTTTTAAAAAAACAATATTTTATTTTTTACAAAAATTAAAAACAAAAAAACGCTTTGTGCATAAAATTGATGCTCGCAACATCTAAACATTAATTGAAAAATCTGAAAAATGTTCAGGTCGCGTGTAAGGGTTCAAAAAACTTAACTTAAAACTTAAATACACGAAATAATAATGAAAAACAATGAAAATAGAGAATTGGGATCCTTAAACTCATTTTATTCAAAATTAAATCACTTCTTTCACACAGCGAATTTGGACATGCGGTTTACTGATAAATGAATGTATAAATATGAACCTATATAAGACATAGAGCCGTTCTTATTGGTGCTGGGCCAGATTTGCCCATTGTCCTTTATTAAGGTAACTGTTCAATTAATTTCAATATTACGATACTAAAGATTTTAAAACTTACTTTGAACTAAAACAATCATTTGTTTTTTTAGCTTGAAATCTTGTTTTTTTTTCAAAACTACATAAAGGTAGTGTACAATTAATTTCGACTGTGACTGTACAATGCACTTTAATCTATTTCCCATATAAGAGAGAGTGAGAGAATGCTCCAATCATTTCATCCATTGCCATTGGGGAAGAAATCACAGTTACACAAAAGTGTTATGGTGGGGTCCACTCATTCAAAATCAAGTCTCTCAGTAGAGTGCGCTGCTTCAGGCAAGTGCACTGTGGACCACTGCCGCTGCTGCCGCCACCATCGCCACCGCGCGCCGCCGCCGTCTGTGGTAATCTTTCTCATCGTGCACTCCATTCCAAGTGAATGCTGCGAAATATGCTATTATCAAGATTAAAGTTGGCCTAATCGCGATGACTTTGGGAAACGAAAACTTCTCTTTGATCATCATCAAGCAAGTGCACCTCGTTTTTCTTCTTGTGATGTTTTTTTTTTTTTTTTTCAAGACCCAAGATCTCTAGCTTAGGTCTGAAAGTAAGAAAAAAAAAAAAAAACATGAATTACCTACTCCACGAAATCAAATGAAATAAAATCGAAATCAAATAAATATCGCGCAACATGAAATATCCACATTCAAGATGTTCCATTTCAGCCCATCAGAGGCACTGATGGGTGTTGGATTTTGTGCAGCATCATCTCATCTGCTGCCTGCGCGTTGCGCGTTTACCTTTTTTATTGCCAGGACCGTTGTTTGCTGGCAATGCGATATAAAAAGCCTGATTCCGTAGTAATTTTTTATCGAATCCTCATGTATCATGTAGGACTTAGTGTGGTGTAATTGAATGGCACCTACATCTTGTTTAAAATAGATACTCCGCCGATCTGCAGCGAGTAGTATTGGATATATCGAATTGATTCTTTGGCAAGATTTCCAGAGGATTCTTGTCCGATTGAGATAATTGACTGCCCTCCTGAGATCCTTCTAATGGGAGGTTGTTTTGCATTTTTTTTCATTTGTTACAGTCTTTGTTTGTGGGACTTCTTGATCTTGATTTGGAGATCTGCTGGTTCTGTTCGCATTTATCTTCTTGATCTTGATATCTAGAGGTGCAAGGGTCATTAATCGTGAAGTTCGATGTTTCATTGGTTGTTAAACGTACATTCAAGTGCAATTCAAACAATTTCAAGTGTGTCTTGAGTGCAGTCAATGGATTGAGTGGCTAAAAGTTATAGCCGGTCCTCACCTCATCTTGTAGTATGGTAATTTTTTGGTGCAAAGCAAATAACATGATGAAGATGTTAAGTAAGGCTTTTGATTTAAAAATAAAAATACATACTCGTACATGTGAATTTATATATATGGAGATTTAAACTTAAACATCGCATGTGAATTGGTATGGAAGAACCGAATAAGGAATGTGCGGAGGTATTTTGAAAATGTTTTACAATCCGAGATTGCTGATTAATTCGTTTTGGGTTCAAGGCCTGTGGCTAAATTAATGCTTTTAAGCAATTAAGGACATGGGTAACCATTAAAGTTTATGGCTTAATTGTGTAAGGTTATTGCAACATGCGAGAGGGAAGGCAGTAATTATACTCCTCTGATGACGATGAAAGATGTTCCTTTTTACTGAATTGGTAAATCATCCCCAGGGTTATGATAGAGCTGATGTTAAAGCTGATGAAAACTTCAAAGAGAGCTGGAGAAGCGCGAAAGCGAACAGTAGTAGGTAAAGGGCGAAACTGCAATAATTGGAAGTCTTAGGGCCTAAGGGCTTAACAAAGGTATATGCTTAAGTTAAATGGATTGTATTTCAATTTTCTTAAGCGAAAAAGAAACAAAAATAGGTAAAATTCGTTAAGTTAATTTTTTGTATGTAAACAGTTGGTCAATTTAATTTTTTGACAAAAACTTGTGTTCGTTCAAGTAATTCAGTAAAAATTTAAAAGTTTGAATCGGCTTTAGTTTTCATAAAACACACATTGGAATTAAAAGTGAATTTGGAATTTGAAGCCATATAACTGGGTGATTCGTACGAGATACAAAAAAGAAAAGCTAGAGCTTTATTAAATTTTAAGTTATTAAATAAAGTTTTTGATTTGAATATTCAATGGTCTCATCAATTACTATTCAAGCACTAAAACTAAATAATTATAGACTTTTAATTTTGAAAAAAAAAATAAGGAAACCAACTTTCTCATAACACTGAGAAAAATCCGTTTAAATCAGCTTTTCCTGGGATTATCATCAGCTTCATTTTTTTCTTATTTTTTTATGAGTAAGTTGGTTTCTTTATTTTTTATCACTCATTGACTTACATAACAACCTACAGTATGCCTGAGTCACTTATAAAAAAGCCAATAATAAGAGTATAGGAGTTGGTTTCGAGGTTTTCTATAATTGATTGTAATTTAATTTTCAGTTCCATCTCAAACAGCTTAAAGAAACAAAATTATTGATTCTATCAGAAATATGAAATAACAGAGTATGTTTTTTTCTTAACTTTATTTCCTTCACTGGTAATAAGGTCTTAATTGCTAAATAGCCTGTGACTCCAACCGATGTCATACAAATACAAGATAATATTATATAATTGATTTTAGCCATACGTAAAAATCTTTTCTATTAAAATAATCTTTTGTTATGTACTTTTATTTAACGACTTGAAAGTCGGGCGCTGTGTCATAAACACAAACTTATGTGTTCTTTAAAGTTCGGATCAGCTTAATTTGTGTATATAAAAGTCCTCACCTATACCTATCTTCATTACAATTATAAGAACCCCACAATTTGTGTACCTAGTCGTATATTAATATCGGATAGTAATCTCCCGTAGGATGCAGAAATTGTGATATTATACTTTGCTCACTTATGCAATGAACCGTAAATTTTAGATCCAGAAATAATTCGTCGTTTGAAAAGCAAACTGACCTCATTGGAATATTGTTAAAAATTTAATTTTCTTTTTTTTATAATAATTTTTATTATCTTTCAAGTGATACAACTATGTAAATAATTCAGTATTGGAAGAAAATAATTTGTTCACAATAGCTTTTAACGGCATTTAGTTCATAAAAACTGGCGTTTCGTCCCGGTGCGGCGCTCTCACTTGGACTCTTTAGTTGACAGTGAGGGCCTTGTCAGTACACAATTTTTATTAAAGTAATTTTTACCTGTCTCGTTTTAAGTGAAAATTTTCATTTGTTTTTTTTGGAAAAGATTTGAAACAAAATGTGATAAATAAATATGTGGCAAAAAAAATATTGTGATATTATTGTACACTGTCGGTCATAAGGTTAGAAGCAATAATTTTTTAGAATTGAATTTGAAATGTCTCGTGTTATAAGCCAAAGAGATCGACACGATCGTATGACAGGAGAGAGACTGTTTAATGTGCCATAGCATGACCTATGCTTGCAGTTCAAGAACAAAAATTAACGACAGCCAAGAGAGAAAATGTAAGCTGAGTCACTTTTTTAAAGTAATTTTATCGTTTCATACATAAAGGCTAGAACCACATACAAAATTGAAGAAAAACGATGGTTTAAATTTTGTAATTTTAACTTAATAGTGTGTGCTGCCACCAGCTTAAAAATTCCAAAATTCGATGTTAATAGAGTTATACAGTGATTTCAGAACAGATAGTCAAGGCCAACTTAACGGTGTGAATCAGTCATAATAACGGTTTTGTGTAGAACAGTTCAATACAAGCATTTTTTAATATGGGACGGGGGTCTAACACCCCCCGTTTGGGCGGGGGAGTAATTTTATAAAAAGGTACTTAAAATGAAAAATATTAAAAAATAACGGAAATACTAACAATTAAGTATTATACCTTGTTTCAAAGCCAACACTTTTAACTATTAGCTAGTTATTAAATCTGGTGAAATCTAGATGATTTTATATCTTCTAGTTTTGGAGGAAATTGAAAATTAACAAACCTAAATTGTATTTGATATTTATTTTTTAGTTATTTTTCTTTGTGGATTATGAAAAAATTAGTTCTTTTTAGAATAAGTATAATACAGTAAGTCATTTAGCTTTACCCAGAATGCACCACTATGGGTTTTATTTTCTACCTTCATTGGGATGCTGCAACATAATGGGGGAGTTGATGTTTTGCTAGGAATAAGTCCAACTTTTCTTCTAAAAAAACCAGTGTATTTTCGTTGGTCGAAACTGAATCCTCAAATGAACAAAAAATGGAAACATTCCCAAGTGTAGCATGAAGCAGTGGATGTTTAGTTGCCATTGTTAAAAAAAGAAAAACACTTTATTTTCACAAAGGCTGATTAAAGAATTACCTTACGTGAGCCAGACACTTAAAATATGTCAAACTAATCGTGCCATTTACGTTGTAGTTTTAAAGCTAATGTTTATATGTTTTATGGGTAACTGTTTAAAAATAATTCCCCATCAGCTATGCATCTACAGTGGGGCGTATTCATCAGCCAGACATTTAAAAACAGCTAAAATAAGCAACAAATCACGTTTTAATATCAAAGAATTATTATTTTGATAGTTTTAAGGTGATGAGTTTTTGATAGTTTTAAGGTGATGTAATTGCTGATTAGAAAATATTGTAGAATATTTGCCCACACAAAACATTAAATCTTGATTTGATTGTGTTTGACATATTTTAAGTGTCTGGCTCACGTTAGGTCCCACTGTAGATGTCTGGAAAGTGTCAAATAAATTAAATGACACCATCCCCAAACACATATCAAAAATTCAGCTTTAACGCAAAGATGCAAACATTTGTATGCAACTTTAACACTCGCTACCTCTTAATTGCACCCGGATTGAAGATTTTTAGAGCCGATTTTTCAATAGTCAGTTAAAGAGTCAGTTATTTACTCGAAGAATAAAGTTATTTGGCTCTTTAACAATCGGATAGCAAAAGTGAATTTTTCAATTAAGAAAAAATAATCTACAGAATGTTATAACTTAAATGTCACTCTCATTTATGTTTGTATGTATAAATGTTTTCGATAGGTTTGTTTTTGTATATCGAACATTTCTAAAGAAATTTTAATTTTATTTAACGTGTATTTCAAAGCAATGTTGACAAACAGTAATGTTTGACTTTGAAAATATTTATTCCTATGAAAAACTTTATCTGAATTCTCATTGAGCAGATAAATTTACTGTTCCTATTCCTAGGAATAAGTAATATCTGCCCATTGAAAAATAGATTTTTGCTCTATCTGAGGATTAAATACTAACTGACTGCTTATCTGACTATTGAAAAATTGGCCCTTAGTATCCATTTGTTCTTAGCTACCATAGTATCTGTTGGCAGAAAAAATCTTAGCTTTGATAAAATGACGTATATGTCTGGCGGCCCTGGGCTCTTAGTCTATAAGCATTGACCGAAAAAAATAAATTAAGCAGTTCACAATTTTGAAATAAAATGGTCTAAACTTTTTTTTATTTTTTTTTTAATCAAAATTTTGAGTTTGCATGCGAATTTTTCAAAAGTTATTAACTTAAATAATTTAATTTATATTTAGGATTAAGGAACGGAATTCTGGCTGGTTGTTTTTTACTAATTTGTCTTCATTTTAAGTATATCTTTTTCTAAAATTGCCCCTCCCGCCCAAACGGGAGGAGATATATCCGCCCCCAAGAAATAAATTTAGCTGTTCAACTGCTCTAACAGCACTTCCAGAGCAAGTATTAAAGCTCGTTACTTCGAGAATTAGGTCTAGTTGCGCATTAAGAGTAATTTTAGAGCTTTCTTACAGGGAATTCTTTGACATTTAGAGCAAATTTCTGTTCAGAGACTTAGTAGATCTTAAGCTCTTTAATTTTGCATTTTATATCTACTAAGGAGCACCTTTGACAGCTTATTGTTGGTATAAGTGTGCATAATACAATCGAAGAATAGTAATATAAAAGTTGCACAACATATTTTATGTTTGTGTAATGGATTATTTTATTTGAAGTATTTATAAGTATTGTAAAACTTCAATAAGTGCGTAATGTCAACAAGATAAGTTATTTTTTATATTCGAACAGAATAAATGAATTGTTATATTTTTCGGTAAAATAATTGTGAATTTTAAGTGCGCGTTTTGTTTTATCACAAATGCTTTGAAGGTACTTCGCGAAATTACAACGCGCCTCCGGAATTATAAATATTTCGCTGAGATTTTGAAAAATTTTAATCTGAACAAAACAAAAATATCATAAGAACTATTGTCAATTATTTATAAAATATTTTGTTTAAAAACTACAAAATGTGTTTTTTAATCGAAAACGGAGACCTTTTCTCTTTCAAACTTGAAAAAAAAAATTGGTTATTCGAATCATTTTTCTTTTCGTCGCCATATTAACAACGTAAAATTTTGAACAAAATTAGTTTGGATTTTTTTTATTGTTTTTTTTTTTTTTTAATTTTGAGTTCTGTTCACTCCAACAACTTTATTTGAAAATGATATTTAAGAATAGAATTTTGGCTTTTCAAAATGCTATAGCATGACTCTGTAAGTATTACCGTTATTTTTTAATATTTTTTTCTGTTCTAAGTGATTTTTTTTGAAAATTTCCCCTTCCGCCTAAACGGGGGGAAATAGACCCTCCTCCTATACGATTTTTTCTTGTCTAAATCGAACCTACCTAGTCTCTTGTGACACCTTATGCAAATCACCCTGTATAAGCACAAGCTGTTATTATAAAAAATTGGAATGTGGAATAAATCTGTCATGCCTTAAAAAAATGTATATCTTTAAAACTAGACGCTATAAATAAAAAAATGAAAAACGCTTTTATTAGTTTAGAATAGGAGTATAAAATAAAAATACTTGTTTGATGCTTAATCGTACGAAAATTTGAGTAAATTGGGCTTCTTTAACCATGTGAATGTGAAAAATCTTATTCTAAGTCTACGTTTCTGAGTATATCTCCGAATCTAATCATTGAATTGAGACAAAATATAAACGAAAATGTTTGACAGAATTTGGAGAATAATTTCTTTTATGACAATTTTCACGATAACTCTGACCGTTTACCTAAAAAAACACGTTCTTCCGTCTCGCGCTCCCTCAATTGAGCGGGCACCCTCCCTACTAAGAAACAATTGGTAATATCTTGGGAAATTATCAACCGATTTACATGAATAAAAAACAAATTTCTTCGTTAGAAAATAAGGAACATTTACTCGGAACATTTTTTCCTAACATTAATAACTTTTATTGCATTACAATAATGCATCAAAATTCGTAAATAACAATGACTTCGCACCGGATTTTGCAAAAACTAACTCCGGATTCGGATTCCAAACCCCGAAAACATAAAAAAACACCCTCAAACTGAGGTGACATTCAAGTGCCTACGGGAAGGGGGTATAGCTCCTAGACTATTAGGGTAAAAGTTTCTTTTCCATAGAGCTGTAATAGCGCTTCAGAGCTGTAAAAGGGTTATTTCAGAGCTAGTAGCCACAAGGTGACAGATTTGCTTTCAGTGCTTTATATAAATGAGGGTGTTTTAGAAAATGAAAGAAAGAGTGAATATTCTGCACAGCAAATACCTAGTATATTTTTTTATTTAAAGAGTAGGTGTCCCTGAAATGCACTTTGAACTTAACGAGCAAGTTTTTTTTTGTGATTCAGCTTTAGCTAAATTTCGATAAGTTTTAAAGCTTTCTAAGGGTATAAAAAAAATAATAAATAATTATAATTATAATTATTAATACAACTTCAATTTCCATATACTCTAAAACCCTTTCATAGGGAAAGTTATTTATTTATTTTCGACACATGATAATTTTTTTTGTTGAATTAATTTTGTTGATTTTATATAAGTTTGTAACACCCTACAAAATCAGTGGTGGCTTTACAATAGCTCTGTTAATGCTTTTTTTTTGAGACCTTACAATGCGCATGCGTAATATTTTTATTATGAACCATTTGTGTGAAAGTATTAGTATTTAGCTCTGTAAGAACTTTGTGTGTGGTTCAATTAGAGCTATGTTTCGATGTTTTGGTTGGTGCATGCGTAAATATTTTGTCCATGTGTTGTTGAAAGCTCTATAATAACTCGTCAAGCGCTGATTTGCATTAGTTGTTAGAGCTGAAACCATTCCAGAACCTCTGTTATATAGAACAATTTCTAAATAAAATAAAGAGAGCTCTGTTATAAACTCTTACAGAGCTATAGTTTTAGATTACACTATATATATATTAGAGCTGTAGAAGAGCAGTTTAGCTTCAACTAGCTCCAACAATGTTACTTGGGCCTCCTATAGTAAAAAATGATTGTATTAAACTTTTCTACAAAAACCGTTATTATTTCTTGGTGCCTAATTTATCGTATACTCGTGCCATCGCGTTGCTTCGCTTTTTGGTATATTTTTCATGTGAGCCATCGCAATAGATTTTCTTTTATTTTGAAGTCCGGTGAATAGGAAACCAAGACAGTAACGGAACATTTTTCCATAAAACAATGATTTAAGCACTCAAGATGACGAAAAGGAGCATTATTTTGTTGAAAATCAATGCGGTCTGTCCAAAAATATTGTTGTTTTTTTTTAGTACTATGTCGACTCGAAATTTTTTAGTACAGTAAAACCCGCTTAAGAGATACGGAAAAATGTCACAATCTTTCTTTCACTTAAGCGGGTTTGTCACTTAAACGACCCCGCTTAAGTGAAAAAAATTTCACTTAAGCGGATTTAAAAATAACACAAATCGGAGATTTTTGGCTAGAAACAATTGTATTTATCGTTTGGAGTTCCCGACAAAAACGTAAATGAAAAAGTTTTAGTAACCAACAATGATTATATTAGCTCTAGTTCATTACCATTATTTTTTCACTTAAGAGGGTTTTTTTCGATGAAAAATATAAAATTTAACTGAAAATATGTTTCAGATATCCGGGTTTTTCACTTAAGCGGGTTTCTCTTAAGTGGGTTTTACTGTACTATGATGACTTGAAATGGAAATCAGTCATCTTTGTACTTTAAGCAATTGAGCTCTTCAGTAAGAACGGTTTTTGCCATTCTATCGCATCGACTTATTTTTAAAGTAAGCTGCATTGACGGGCTGCAAATTATATATTTTCTGTGGTAATTTGGTTAAATTCTTGCACCTAGAGAATAATTGCCCGTGTTCTGACATTTTAATAAAAAAAAGAAGACAAAATTACATAATTCTAAAGTATACCGCTTAAATTTTAGATCTGAAATTGGAAGGTGGGTTGGCTTTGAGTATAAGAAAATGTAAGAATTGTGCTTCAGCCGACATTTTGATAAAAGCGATTTAACATATATCTTGAGAAATAGTCATTCTATACATTTTATTTTTTTTTTTAACAAAATTATCTTCCTTTTCTTTATACAAAATTTATGTGTAAGATTTATACTTTCAGAGTAAAAGCGCCTCACCCCTATCACAGAGTCCGTCGCGTCGTAGCAAACTTCCGAATGTTTTGTTACGCTACGAATACGAATGAATTCACATCATAAGCCGCGAACGAAATCAAAACAGCATTGCCTCACAGGAATCCCATTTTCTAGTTTCAAAATCAGCTGCTTTACGTCAAAATGTGAGAAGAAACATCGATTTCAAATTGTGTATTTAATCTTTTGATAGTGTTTGAGAATGAAAAAATTATTTAAAATTTATAGTTTATTCAATCATAATTAACATTTCATTTATTTAATCTTATATATGTGTTTCTAAATTCCTATATCGTTAATTAATTTTTGGTTATTTATGTTAAACTTTCTATAATGTACCCTATAATATTATCTACTCTTATCAACAGTTAATATTTCTTGCATTTCTTTCTCTTTGTATGAGCTGTTAACTTTATTTCATTAGATTCCTAGCTGTTTATTTTCTCTCTCTAATATTATTGCAAAGTCTTATACTTACTGTTCTTTCTAAAGCTCATATTGCAAAATTATATAATTCTCGTTCATTTTGATCGAGACCAGCAAGAGGATAACTTGGTAATAAAAATTATATTATAACGTGGTAAATTTTCTTGTTTCTTGCTACGCCTTGGAGCTTTTTTTCTATTGTTCGTTTCAAAACATTTCTTGGTCCAAATCGAGCCGGATTTTTTCCTTTCTGGATTTTTTGATAATTCGTTCTACAGTCCATTTAAATTAAATTTCGGAGCAAATTAGGAATTGTGTCTATATATTCGGGATAAATTTGATTCCTGGTTCCTGATTCATATTCCACGTGTTGTTCGCTGCTCCATTGGATAAAAGGATATCTATCCCACGTGTTCATTTCTTTGTCTGCCTTGCTAAAATCAAGGACATCATCGTCAATTTTATGTTAATTGCAAATTAATTTCGTTCGTTTTGGATAATTTTGTTCTGGTTATTGAAGAAAATAAGCATATCCACGTGTTGTTCGCTGCTCTTAGCATAATTTTTTCCCACGTGGTTGCTGTTGCCTTAACTTCGATCTAGAGCTGCATCCAGAATTTCTTCGCTTACCTCGTCATACAATTGCGAAAACAATTGGAGTTCAGTTTTTTGTAAAGTCGTTCGTTGTTTTTGTTTTCAAAATGCCTGATACACCTTCTCTTCCCGCTTTACGTTTGGTTCGTGGTCATCTTAAAGCTTCCTTGACCAAGCTGGTGAAATTCACGGAAACCATAGATGAAAGGGTTTCACTAGGTGATTTGGACGTACGCTTGTCTAAGGCAACAGGGTTATGGGATGAATTTAATGCTTCCCAAACGTGTATGTACGAGTATTCGGAGGAGGAAGGCTACATAGATCCTGCTTCAGATTATGATGAGTTTGAGACCAAATATTTGATCGTTCAATCAGTTCTTTTGTCTTCGATTAGGGAAAGGGAGCAGTTGGAAAAGAGTAGGGACGTCGTCGGCCAGCTAGCTGATCAACAGAAGATTCTTCTTGACACGTTAGGGAAATCGCAATCGTCGTCACAGGCTAAATCAGATTTCTTTCTTCCAAAACTTCATATAGAACCCTTCTCCGGGGAATATCATGAATGGCCATCCTTTCGGGATATGTTTAAAAGTGCCGTTCATGATAAAACAAACTTGACTCCGATTCAAAAGTATCTCTTCTTAAAGTCTTGTCTTCGAAACACTGCGTTAGGTCTTCTCAATCATCTACCGCTTACCAATTCCACTTACGAGGATGCATGGGACAGGTTAGTGAAGCGCTACGATCGTCCACGCTACATTATAAATGGGTACATAAAAACCTTTATGGAATTGCCATCAACAAATACTTCTAGCATCAATCATTTACGCAAAATCTCTAATAGTGCCGATGAAATAGTGAGAGGTCTTACAGCAATAAACTCACTCAATAGAGATCCTTGGATTATTTACCTTTTGCTAAATAAACTGGATGCTGAAACTCGCAAAGCATGGTCGGAGGATAGTTCTACCGAAGACAACCCATCTCTTAACGATTTTCTAGAATTCTTAGAACGTCGTTGTGATGCATTGGAAAGTGCTCACACTAGCTCTCGTGAAAACCATAGGTCTAGGAATCCTGGAGTGAAAAGTATGCATGCAGCTTCGTCATCATGCATAAAATGCAGCGGTTCGCATGGTCTTTCTCAATGTCCAGACTTTCTTGACATGAAAGTTAATTTTCGAAGAGATTTCGTTAAATCTAAAAGGGTTTGCTTTAACTGTTTGCGACCTGGCCATTCTTCAAATCGATGTTCATCCAAATTTCGGTGCTCAGTCTGCAAATCTCGCCACAATAGTTTAGTGCACGACGATTCGGTGTACGTAAACCGTAAGGAAATTGATCCTGCTAATGCATCGGTTAGCAATTCGTTCAATGGTGGCCCAATCCGAGACTTCGTTCCTCAAGTCAAAACGAACACCCCTTCGACTTCAAACGCATTCGTTTTAAATAACCATTCGCTTAATGTCATAGATTATATTCCTCAGACTTTACTTCCAACTGCTACCGGCAAGGTGCAAGATATACACGGTGTATATCAAACTGTTCGGATCCTCATAGACTCAGGCTCACAGGTTTCTTTTGTTACAGAGTCTTGTGCTCAACGGCTTGGGCTCAAACGAAGAAACGCTCGTATACCCATAAGCGGTATTGGATCTACCAACGCTGGTAATTCCAGAGGCCTTTTGTCATTGGTAATTGCTTCACGCTGTGATTTATTCAGTATTTCAGTCAATACATACATATTATCAAGCGTGACTTCAAACTTACCAACAACTTCATTCGATGTCGAGGACTGGGACCACTTATCCCAGTTGGACTTAGCCGATCCATCGTTCAACAAAACATCCTCAATTGACATTTTGTTAGGAGCCGATAAAGTCTGGGAAATCCTACTCGGAAGCGTCGTTTATAGCAAAAAGGGATACCCTGTAGCGCACAAATCTATTTTCGGTTGGGTATAAGCAGGAAAACTATCATCCATCCACGATAATTACATCATGTCGAACCCTGTCACTTTAGACGTTGACTCAATTCTACAAGCGTTTTGGACGATAGAAGAAGTTGATCCTAAATCAATCGTTTCGAAAGAAGATCGCGAAATTGAAGATCATTTCCGCCGGACTCATGGCCGTGATCCAAACGGAAAATATATCGTTGATCTACCCTTTAAATCGCCTCCAACATTTGCTGATTCGTTTACAGGGGCTCTTTCACGACTCAAATCTATGGAAAAGAAATTTTCCAACAACAACAAATTTTTTGAAAGTTATTCTTCGTTTCTAGATGAATATTTGGCTTTAGGTCACATGTCCAAGGTACCTAGCTCGGAAATCAACAACCCTAAAGTTTTTTACCTGCCTCACCACGCTGTGCTGAAACCAGACAGTACAACGACTAAACTTCGTGTCGTTTTCGATGGGTCCTTCAAGGATTCGAAAGGACACTCCCTTAACGAGTTGCTAATGATAGGTCCACCTATTCAAAGGAATCTTTTTGCCGTTTGTTTGCGTTTTCGCCGTCACCAATTCGTTTTTACCGCGGACATCGTGAAAATGTTTCGTCAAATTTGGGTGTCGGATAGAGATTCGGATTTTCAACGCATCGTCTGGCGAAAGTCTCCCTCGGAACCTTTAGAACATTATCGTTTACGCACAGTGACATACGGAACGTCTTGTGCTCCATTTTTGTCGGTACGGGTTTTAAAACAAATTGCCAAAGACTATAAGAATGAATTTCCAGTAGCTGCAGATATACTGCTTAATGACTTTTACGTGGACGACGTGGTTTCGGGCGGTGATACATTAAGTGAAGCAGTATTTAAACAAAAATCCCTTATTGAACTTTTGTCTAAATGCGGTATGGAATTAAGCAAATGGGAAAGCAATTGCAATGAGCTACTTCCAAACAATAGTGCTACCGGTAGTTCGAACGTTTGCCTAGACTCTGACGCGGATACATGGATAAAGGTGCTCGGGCTTTATTGGAACTCTAAGTGTGACTTATTCAGTTTTCGCTTAAATTACATACCAAACGAACCTATTACGAAACGCCAAATTCTTCGTGACGTTGCACGTATTTTCGACCCCCTCGGGTTTCTTACTCCTACGGTTGTTCTATTAAAAATTCTCTTCCAAGAGCTGTGGCATAGAAAGTTAGATTGGGATGAGGAAATTCCAGGTACAATTTCGACTAAGTGGAGTAGCTATCGCAATGAACTTCCGATTCTGACAAAAATTAATATTCCGCGAACAATTGGCATTGCCAATGCTTCATTTGAATTACACGGATTTTCCGATGCATCTGCATCCGCCTATGCTGCGGTAATATATTCGCGTTATCCACTTTCTGATGGAACTTATATCACCAACATCGTAGCCTCCAAATCTCGAGTTGCTCCTTTAAAACAGCTCAGTATCCCCAGGTTGGAGCTTTGTGGAGCTCTTCTCCTCGCTAGGCTACTTGTTTCGGTTCAATCGGCTTTAAATATCACCTTTTCTAACGTGTATGCCTGGTGTGATTCGAAGGTCGTATTGTCTTGGTTGTCGTCGCCTCCTCGTCGTTGGAATGTCTTCGTAGGAAATCGTACAGCAGAAATTCTTAACACGATCCCACGGAGCAGATGGTTCCATGTTAGGTCAGAGTGCAACCCAGCCGATTGTGCTTCGCGTGGAATTCTGCCATCAAAGCTTCTCAAGCACACCCTTTGGTGGACAGGTCCCCATTGGCTTCGAAAGGGTTCCGAATACTGGCCAATCATACTGGAGGTAGAAGATGATCCACACTATACTATTGAGGAGAAGGAACACCCTCCAGTGTCGTGTCTAACAACCTATGAGGACCATCCTTTCGAAAGTCTGTCTGTTCGAATATCGTCGTGGAATATTCTGGTGAGAACTGTTGCACAAATCAGCCGTGTTATCGATCTTTGCCGTAAGCAAAAACGTTCTTCGCCCTTTCTTACCCCAAATGAGATTTTCGACGCTAAAAATCGAATCATAAGATGGTTACAAAATAGGTATTTCGGTGACTATATAAAATTTTATAAAAAAAATGGATTTTTCCCTAAAAACTGTAAAATAATTGACTTAACTCCATTTTTAGATGATCAAAATATCCTTCGCGTTGGTGGTAGACTCGAGAATGCGGATATTTCGTTTAATGCAAAACACCCTATAATCTTGCCGAAGGAACATAACGTTACCAAACTCATTCTCGTTGATGTACATATTCGCTTTCTACACCCGGGTGTATCGACTCTTTTCGCTTTGATTAGGCAAGAATATTGGGTTATTGGTTGCCGTAATCTACTTCGAAAAATAACGCATGAATGCATTGACTGTTTTCGCCAGCGAAAGGCTACTATCACACAACAAATGGGAAACCTTCCTCCACAACGTATCCTTACCAGAAGACCGTTCGCACATTGTGGTTGTGATTACGCCGGCCCCTTCACATTAAAGACAAAATCGGGTCGTAAATCAACCTTTTCGAAGTGCTATATTTCATTGTTTGTGTGCCTAGTGTCTAAGGCGTTACATCTCGAACTTGTCAGTGACTTAACAACCGAAGCATTTCTAGCTGCTTTTCGTCGGTTTGTGGCACGCCGTGGAAAACCGTCAAATATGTATTCCGACAATGGGACAAACTTTCGAGGAGCTGCTCGGTCTCTTTCCGAAATGCATGATCTCGTGCTTTCCGAGCACCATAATTCAATCGTTGCGGAATCCCTGGCTCGTGATCACATTTTCTGGCACTTCAACCCCCCTTCGGCACCACATTTCGGCGGTTTGTGGGAGGCAGGGGTAAAGTCTGTTAAACAGCATCTCAAACGGGTAATTGGGACAGACAATCTTACGTTTGAACAATTTTACACCCTCCTCACGCAAATTGAAGCCATACTTAACTCGCGACCGTTGTGCCAAATCTCCGATTCTGACTTAGACCCACTAACACCTGCTCATTTCTTTCTAGGTGAATCTTATGCAGCTGTACCAGAGCCAACTTTGGATATGCCAGCTAATCGCTTATCTTGCTGGCAACACTTGCAATCCAAAATACAAGGGTACTGGAAACGCTGGAAGACAGAGTATTTGACGTCAATTCAGAATCGTCCCAAATGGCAAAACATCCAGCCTGGCATAAAACTCAATGATCTGGTCGTGATCAAGGAATCTAACCTACCCCCAGGCAAATGGGCAATGGGCAGAGTCATCGAAATCCATCCAGGTGAAGATGGTCATGTTCGTGTCGTCACTTTAAGAACATCCAGTGGCAACCTTGTTCGACCAATTCATAAATTGGCCATTCTACCCGTGTGCTGAAACGTTGTTCCAGGGGCGGCGGAATGTTTGAGAATGAAAAAATTATTTAAAATTTATAGTTTATTCAATCATAATTAACATTTCATTTATTTAATCTTATATATGTGTTTCTAAATTCCTATATCGTTAATTAATTTTTGGTTATTTATGTTAAACTTTCTATAATGTACCCTATAATATTATCTACTCTTATCAACAGTTAATATTTCTTGCATTTCTTTCTCTTTGTATGAGCTGTTAACTTTATTTCATTAGATTCCTAGCTGTTTATTTTCTCTCTCTAATATTATTGCAAAGTCTTATACTTACTGTTCTTTCTAAAGCTCATATTGCAAAATTATATAATTCTCGTTCATTTTGATCGAGACCAGCAAGAGGATAACTTGGTAATAAAAATTATATTATAACGTGGTAAATTTTCTTGTTTCTTGCTACGCCTTGGAGCTTTTTTTCTATTGTTCGTTTCAAAACAGATAGTTTATTTGTTTTGTTAATCAAAAATGGATTCAATAGTCATTGCAATTTTTAAAATAAATCATGAAAGTTCTTGCTGTAGCTTTATTTGCTCTTTTAAAAGGCTGGCGGAATCGTTTTATTGACGTGAAGTGGTTGGGCGTCGTCGTGGAACACCTTAAACTCTCCTGAATTTGCATTTGAATCAAATGGCTCAGACGAATTTGTGACTCTAAAAGAACATGTGTGCTTTTTATCTCCCCGGTCGGCGTTTCCAGGTCAGTTAATCTAATGAGACCTAAGGCTGGTAAAAGAATGCGTTTTATTTGCACCGCCCGCCGCCACCTGTAGCTTTGGATTCTTTTTTTTTGTCGGCCAATTTCATCTTGATAAACGCCTAATTCAACTATACATAAGAATGTATTTAAAGTCAGTGTAACACAATTTTAAACAAAACTATATAAATTTACTTTTCTGCAGCTGGTTGCGTCCTAAGAAGGCGAACCTATTCGTCTGCAAGCTATTTTTTTCTTTGCGTTTCCACAGACTACAATGAAAGTAAATGTTCGTAGAAAAAACAGTCAAAGTTCATATTTCTTCAGGGCTAGTCATGCTACTCTTCCCGAACTCCGAATTTCGTACGAAGTATTTTTAGTACGACGGAACCTATGATACTTTTTTCGGGATTCGTTGTACGAATGTATTACGACGTGGCCTGTAAAAAATAAAAAAAAATTAGGGAGCAATAAAATAAAAACAGAAAAAGCGTTACTTTTCGGCACTTTACCTTTTTAAATAATAAATATAAATCTAAAGAGCAAAATTTCTTTTTGCTTTCTATCTGCGGATTGACCTAAAAATATAAAGTCCATTTTTCGGCATTCGACAATTAATTCCCGCAGCTAAGACCCAAAAAATCAAGATGGTAACGATTTTTCATCCACGTTAATAATTTTGTCCGGATACGATTTTTTGTTGGATTGGGTTGGGTACGACTTTTAAGGTATCGACTCTATAAGGTCGATTTTTATAATCTTGACCGGTTAAAAGACCGGCTGATCAAAAATGAAACAAAATTCCTTGATGGATTTTTTTTTCAAATACCAACAATAATCGACCTTTAAAATGCCAAAAAAGATCGCGCGATTTTTATGGACGGTTATTTTAATCTGGGACAGTGATTAAATAAGATTAGGTACTGAAGGTTTTGAATGAAAAACAACCACTTGTGTTGGCTACCACCGAGTATTATATAGGCTGGAATTATTGCAATTTCATGGCTGCCACACCAACCATCAGATTCCTTTAGTGGTGCTTAGTCTATAGTTCCAATTTTAATTTATAAATTATTTTGCCGTCAACTGGAACTATTGACTAAGCACCATTAAAGGAATCTGATGATTGGTGTGGCAGCCATGCCTATATAAAACTCGGTGGTAGCCAACACAAGTGGTTGTTGTTCATTCAAAACCTTCAATGCAAATATGACGGAGCGAAAGCTATGCAGCCTAACTGGAAGTGTTATCACGAGAAAACACCTTTGAAGATTAGGTACTGTTAAATACAAAAACTTTGTAAGCAGACACAGCGACTGACAACATATGCGCCTTTGGAGCCATTTTTCATTTTTTATTTGGGGCAATATCTCTTTTATTCTAAACATTCCTTTCTAGGCAGTCAAAATTTTATTAAGTATTAAGTATTCAATAAAGTTGATATTGTCGATCAAAAAAAATTTCAAAACTGTCGATAAAAGTGGACATTTTTTTCGTGCTTTATACCTTTTCAATATTATTTCAATATTATGGTCAATATTTGTCGATTGACGTATGTGTAGTGAGTAGAAAAGCTAACAGTCGGACTCTATTAATATTTCAAAATTAATCGAATAGCCGGATATTTTGCAAAATTAATGGAATTTCAGTGTTGTATTCAACAAACATACTTACAATATACATACGTATTTACTTCAGATGTAGAGTCGTACTTTTCCCTTTAAAACGGTTTCTATTTGCGATTTTCCTTTTGGGATTATTTTTCTTTTTTTTGAGCAAAAGCCACTTATTTACATTATTCCTTTCCTCCAAACACACATTTTTTTACAAAAAAAAAAAAACAAATATCCTTCATTTGTGCTTAGCACCTGCTTAATAAAACAAGTGAAAGGAAAAAAAGAACACACTCAATGAATCACATAACCCAATACCAACTGTCATCATAACCATCGAGCACTAAATCACAAGCTCCTCCTTAAAGCCATCCCATTAAAAAGATAAAATTTCAACTATCTGACTATCGCACTGCGGATTGAGTTTTATATTTCGCTAATGAATTTTTATTTCGCTAAAATTGATCTCTCAATCTCACTTTGAGTAAGAAGTATTACCTATCACAGCAAAATTAAATAAAAAACATCAAATAATCAACATGAACACCAATTAACGTAGTTTCCCAATGCAGATTCGATAACATTGCGTCTGCAAGATGACCTTTCCGCTGCTGCTGCTGGATTTTGTTGGACACAAAAAAGCCATCTTGCTGCAAAACGTCAGATTATTGTCCCCAAACAAAATACAAACCACCAACAACACGCAACTATTTAATGTAAACACGTCCACCAGCCAGCACAGATTTTATCGGAATGCAAATAAATTTAATTTTGTGGAAAATATCAAAGTGGGTTCTCCTCCACCCTTCCCACTACTCGCCTATCACTCAATGCGCGGTGCTGAAGTTGAAGCTGAAGCTCAGACTGAGATCGAGGCTTAGGTGCCGGGCTACTATCGGTCGTGGGTTCGATTACACACCAAATAACACGACAGCCGTGAGCCGTGATCAATTAGTCGACTCCGAGATAAATCTTCGCCGCATGGGAAAGTTGCGTAAGGCCCTGGTAAGCCCGGGGCCAGGGGCCTTACACTTTGTACTACAATGCTGATCGCCGGGCACGGGCACAGCCGAAGACCATCAGAGCGGAATCACCTTCAGCTTCAGCGTCAGGTACAGCCAGTGCCATGTCTCCTACGGGCTTATTTGCATATCCGATGAACACATTCAAACTTCTGCGGCTCGGCTATACCTACCTATAGGCTCGCGTCATTCCCCGGTGCTTCTGCTCCCTGCTGGGGTCTACGCCAACGTGAATTTGAGCGCGCGCGCGCGCGCATACTCGCTGATATCAGGTGCCAACCAAAAGGCCATAGCGAATTAATTTAACTGGCAAATTTTAGCCGGCCCGCTGTAAATAATAATTTATGGACCGCTTCTGCCACTTGGAGTGGCAGTGGAGCCGAGGCAGATGATCGTTCAAGATGGTGTGTTGATGTTGATTCTGGTGCTGATGCTGATGCGCACTCCAATCAGGTTCATCATTGTCACCACAAGGGGCAATAAGCCATAAGCACCTTTGTCTTATCAATGTGTGGGATCCATTTACAGATCACGATGAGATTCAAGCTTTTAATAGGGAGTGGGTGAGGGCGTTCGGTTGTTCGGTTGTTCGATGTCAGTAGTGCTGGTTTGTTGTTGTTGTATGGTTTCGCGATCGAATGGAGAAACTTAGTCAGGCAGCAGTAGAATCGGCGTGATTTATTGTTTGCTCCACCTCGTGTAATGCATTCATCAATTTTGCGCTTATCCACTAATTAAATCATTATCACTTCTCACTTTATGCGCATATCTTAAGCTAATTGTTGTTCAGTCTTGATGCAGGAACATGAAACATACATTTGCGAACAAAACAACAACAACAAAAACGAAAAAACAAGACATGCTAAAAGTCGAAGTGATTTGAAGGGAATTAATGGACGGACATATTGGGTGTGAAATAAGGAACACATATTGGGAGCCAGCAGACTGACTTAGAGCAGAGGTGACAGTGTTGTTGTTGATCAAGATAAGCTAATTGAAAACTTGATGTTATGCACCTTTGTTTATGATAACAAAAAAAATAAAATCTTGCGGATTGTGTGAATAACTTGACCTCTAATTTGAACTTATTCTCCGATAAAGATGTCAATCAAGTTGTAGGTAGATATATTGCCTAAGTCTGTCCTGCAGGACCACACAGTTTGCTTAGGTTTTAATTTGTCTTATCTGGGGGAAAAATCAAAGCTTAAGTGCAATTCAAAAAACTATACGTATAACAATTATGGAATTCCATTTTTTAGGGTAGAGGTTAAATCGAGGAATTTTGTTTTGCAATTTACCAGCTGGCCGTTTGTCATTTCTAAATTTGTATTGTCTTACATTTAAAAAATTTCTAAGCTAATTTGTTCGAAATATTTATTCAGGTATGTACTTATATGTCCTAGGGCTATTTGTTTGCTGTGTTCGAAAGCCTGCAAACAGCTCTGCAAATAAATTAATCGTTTTTAGTTTGTTGAGCGTTTAATCAAAGAAGAAATAGAATTTTTTACGTTTTTTACCTAATAATAATAACTTCAGTAAAATGTCGATTATGTTGAATTTTAAAGTATCGACTCTAAAACATCGATTTTTCCAAATGTCAATTTTCAAAAATTTTAATTTCAAAATATCGACCTTAAACGACATTTTTCTAGGAAAACATTTTGACAAACATTATAGACGCAAGATATATGTATTACAGGTATAGTATCCACAGCGTTTTCATTTCTGTTCAGTTCTGCGCATGTTGTCAAAGTCAATAGTAAAAAAATTGAATTTCAAACAATCACCACAAATTTGTTTTTGTTTGCTGTGTACCTACCTACACAAGGGGCAGCCATCTTGAAATTTGAAAAGCTGCCTGCGCATGATAATACCTAAGATACAGTGCTTTGCATAAGTATAAACGTACCTGTATTTTCTAGAAAACTGGAAATAAAAGCGACACCTTACTATTTTTTTATTTAATGGTATCAGTAAACAAGTGAATTGAGCAAAAAAAAAGTCCCGTTATTTTCCCTTGCGTTGTTTAGAAATTAAAAACAGATTGTTTTCATATTGCAGAAGTATAAACGCACCATGCAAATCTCGTTTTAGCTTTATTCAATTATGCATTTCGAGATGACAAACAAAGAAGCCGCGTAGTACACATTTAAGCGATACCGAAAAGGCCAAAATTCAAGATTTCGGTCAAGTTGCCTAAGATTTTGGGCTATGCAAGGGAAAATTTCGAGATCGGGTCATTTGTCCGTTTCGACGGTTTTTCGTACCTTAAGGAGTAGTGGAGTGATTTTTTGGGGCAAAATGGCGCCAGATCCAAATCTGACAACAGCCCACAAACAAAATGAGAAATAGTTATTTAAAATGTATGAGTATTTTGTTGTGGTTTTGTGAAGTGATGGGGAGGCGAAGACTTAAACTAATTAATGATTTTTGAGAAGAAAGTATTGGAATATTAACAGAGAAAGTTAAGTAAAATGTAATTGGTGAAATAACTTAACCTCAACAACTACGAGAAAAAACAGTTGTTGGCCCTTTTAGACTACGATGTCTCGAGAAGCTGACCTCATCCAATGATTCTGAGTCCAGATTCGAATTTAGGACACAAAATACTTTCTGAAAAGAATAATTTTTTATTTGCTCCATAATATGTATTCAGCTGTATAATATTAGTTTTGTGAATTAAAATTGTATTCTAAAAAACTGATATCCTTCGGGTTAAAATGAAACCTTCAGCGTTTAGATATCTGTTTTAGAAATATTTTTTAGAACTTAAACAATTAAATATAAAAATGACGAATTTTAAATGTTTGGAGGGGTGCAAGCGTGCAAGAGTGGAATTCGGCATGCCAAAATTAAATAATGCCGGATTTTGTTTTTTGAAAAATTATAGACGGTCTTGCTTAGAAAAATTAAAAAATTAAGTTTTGTTCGATTAGACTGTTTCATATTTGAATCGTTTATTTTCAAAACATGTTAAGTCCATTCTGAACATTTTTCGTTACAGTCACAAAAACCTGTGATTTTGAAATGCATTGGCCGCTTAACCAATCAATCAAGATTGCATCAGGATAGCAGCACATAGTTTAGGTACTTAATTTGAGCTTGGAAGCCTCAAATCGGTATAATTCGAGAACACATTTACAGCCTTATTCTGGCAACCTCACTGATGCCTCAGAAGTCACAGTAACCTAATAACTCGTAATGAACTCGCCTCATAAAAACCTAAAAATTGTGATCTGCTCCTTGGCAGATCACAACTCACGTTGTTCTTGTGAGGTTTATTATGAGGGCTGCCACAGAATTCGAAAGTGTGACCGCCTTATACTAAAACAAACTCACAAAAAATTGTGACCTGTGAGCCTCACAACGGCAGAATAGGGCTGTTAGTTTTCCAAAATGCACTTAACATGTTTTGAAAATAATCGGTTTAATTATGGCATGACCCACTCCTCAGAGGAGAAATTCGAATTTTTGTTAAACGGTAGGCTTTCATACAAAATGTTTTATTTTTTTTATTTTCTTCCTCGAACTCCTATGACTGTGCTAGCAGACTACTGGTTTTTCAAGGGGGCTCATGGTGCACGAGGACCGGACGATCACACGATTGAGACGATCTTCGCTTCAATACCACACAGCAAGTTGCCTAGGTGGCACAATGTGGATGGCTTTAAGTTGCGAAATTCGAGCCGTTTGAGTGTTTTTCATATGTCCAAATCCAAGAAAATATCACTGGATCTAGAATCAACTTCGGTTTCCTTTTTGCACCATTTTCTTCCTCGAACTCCTATGACTGTGAGCTAGCAGACTACGGGTGTTTGAAGGTTTCTCATGGGGCACCAGGACCGGACGATCACACAGTTCGGCCGATCTTCTCTTCAATACCAGTCAACAAGCTGCCTAGTTGGCACAGTGTAGATGGTTTTTAGTTGCGGACTTCGGTCCTACTAAGTGTTTTCCATGTGACCAAATCCTTAAATTTTGTTCCATGTCCAAATTCAAGAAAAACGTCTGGTCAAACGAGCGGGTGGTATTTTACCTGATAACTACAAGTCATGCTGTGTGAGCAGACGGAGGTGTACAGAGATTACCATATCCGAGTGTCAGACTAGATGATCATCCTATAATGGATCAGATCGTATGCGTCTTAGGCAAACCATCACATTGCTTAGCTTAGCATACTGCAGCCGAACTTGGGGCGTACGCTATGATCCATTGGGGGGTCTATCACCAAACACCCTTATTTTCTTTAAAAAAATCTTCTTTATTCCATAGGTCAAACGAGTTATGGTTTCAAAACGGTGCATTACAGCGATAATTGGGTCATCGAGCGAGGATGCTTGTGGCCACCATCTCTACCTACTTACCTACAAATAATTGAAAAAATCATAATAATTTTTACAGAATTATTAGGTGTGTTTAATAACGCGAGCTTAATTTTTTGATTACAAATATTTAAAATTTGCTGTCAAAATTATACCGAAGAAAACCCAAACTTGCAAAGCTTGGTAAAATAATCTTACTTATTGTAGTAGATTTTCTTAAGGGATTTTATGAAAACTTCATTACTTTCTATTGATACGAAATTTTCATCCATGGCTTAAGTCTTATTACATGAAGGGTATTCACGATCCGTTACAAAAAAAGGTTTACATTTTTTTTAAATCGTAACACACTTTTTCTAATCTCATCATTTCTAACAGAGAATGTCAAAGAATGACAGAGAATGACAGCTGCCAAATTGTCAACGAAACCAGGAAAATTTTACACCATTGTATTTTTCTGTTGCAATAGGGTTAGGGTATAAGTGCAAAACTGTTGAAAAATTTTAGTCAGTGTAAGTTGTTGTTATAGTGCAAGAAAATTTTGCACTTTTGCCATGATAATATACCAGTTGTATCGGATCAAGAATACCCCTATTGTTTTGTAAAATCATGGAACAAAGGTGGAATAAGCGTTTTTTATCAATATGGTCGTTAAGGTTTAAATTCGTAAATATCTACTTAGTTACATTGCCAGTGATTTATAAAACTTAATATATGAAAAAATGGGCACGACTGGATCGCACAAACTTGCTCTCGTAGTAGAAAACTTGAACGTAGCTTAAAATTGAGAATGTGCATATATAGTGGTTCTATAACATTATAATATCATAAAAAGGTTTTAAAAACAATTTAAAATATAAATTATTATTATTAATTAATATATTTTTTTTTTAATAGCTAAAACAGATAGAGCTAAAAAAAAATACGCTATGTGATTTGTTTGATAAATATGAATTAATGAAAAACAAATTTCAAAAATCGCTAGACCGGTTTTTTTTTTTTAAATAATGTTTTAAATATAAAAATTCTTGAAAATTAAAACAAATTAAATTTGGTATGCCAACTTTTAGTATTTAATAAAATACAATTTTTAAAAAAATTAAAAAAAAAAATCATTTAACCGTTTTCGAGATATTGAATTTTCAAAAAAAAAAAATCGATATTTTTTAAAAAATCCAAAAATTATATATTATTTTTTTAATTTTATATGCAAATTGTTAAAATTATAAAGGACATCCTACATAAAAAAATTTGGTTGAAATCGGTGTAGCCATTAACGAGAAATTTGAAAACCAAAAAATCGGTTCTATGACAGGTACCGTTAATAACCGTTATATTTTTTTTGTTTCCTTCCAAAATATTTATTACATTAATTATAGTAGCTCTTATTTTTTTTTTTCAAAATCGTTAAGAGCCGTTTTCGAAATAAATCAATTTTTGTATATTTGTTGTATGGCAGGTACCGTTACTTTTTGAGCTAAAAAAAATTTCGATTTCCCCTCCAGGGAATCCCCTAAGAACCTTAAGTCTAAAGTTTGTAGAAAATCGCTGCAGGCCGAGGAACAGACAGACAGACGGACAGATGGACAGACAGACAGATAGACAGAATTGCGAGACCCATTTTTGCGCGTTCTCTATCATCGTAATGTTAGGGAAAATTATTATCTCGGTTTTTTTTTTTGCACGAATCCTAAACTTGCCCTGTACAACAGTGACCATCCGTCCCGGGTTTCCCGGGACTGTCCCGTTTTTTTTTTTTTAGAAACCCGGGACGTACAAGTGTCCCGGGTTTCTTTATATGTCCCGTATTTGTCCCGTATTTTCTGAATTTTTTGGTTGAATATTTGTATGAAAGTGCAAACGAATACCAGACTCTGATTTTGGACTAATTTATTGACAAATTTATTCAACTCTATTGTTAACGAATAACAAGTAATTCTTCGGTAAGAACGAGGACCTGGCTTTAGTTTTGGACTGTTTTGCTATTTTTGTGTAAAACGAGGACCTGCATTAGTGATGTTTGTATGATAAAAGAGGAACTACCATTCATCTTTGGAAAACCACAAAGACACTTAAAAACGGTACAAAACTATCTATTATTTAAAATTTATTTTGCGAACAGTACGTAACAATAATGTAGAATCATATTCTTCGTTGCTTGTAAGGATTAAGCTTAAAATATGTTCAACCCATAATAATATTATACAAGGGCGGTTTTGTTAATGGTTTTCAGCAAAAACTTAATAAACCAAAAGAAATTTGAAGAAAATGTCTTTCAATTTTATAACTCTTGCTACGAATATTTAAATCAGTGGGATGGATCATTTAAATTAAATAACTGGAACTTTTATTCTTCGTAATGTACCTTCCTGGAGAGAAATAGAAGCATGTTTGGCTTTTGTGCACTAAAAGCATAGCGACACAAGAATTAATGACACTCAGTTGTTTGATAAATTTGTACGCTTAAAATCTTTTTTAAGATTAGATATTATTAAAAAGTCGAGGGAAATTAAAAATACAGTAGGTTTGCCAGGTTCTAATGCTCCCACTGAAAGGGTTTTTTCAATAATGAATAATATGTGGACGAGCGAAAAATCCCAGCTAAATGCAAAAACTTTAAAAGCCATGTTAATTGTTAAATGTAATTACAACTTCTGCTGCCATGAATTGAAAAATTATTTAAAAGGAAACGACAAAATTATAAAAGACATTTTTTCAGAACAAAAGTATTAAAGAAAAAGAAAAATATTTTTTAAGTTGTAAGCTTGGCTTAATGTGCATTTCGAAATAATGTTATGTTTTTTGTTGCTTTACATAATAAGCTTCACATAATGTTCATTTTATTGTATCGACTTAATGGTATGTAATAAGCTTTATCTTCTTACAAAACAACTCATATCTGTTTCTCAGCATGAATTTGTTTCGGGGAGATCCACTGCTACAATTCTTACGATTTTATTTGACTCTGTTATCAAAGAATTTGAAAGTGGATTCCAGACAGACATTATTTTTACAGACTTTGCCAAGGCATTCGATAGGGTAAATCATGACATCCTACTATACAAATTATCAAAGCTTGGATTTCATTCTATATTCTTGAAATGGATACGTTCTTATCTTACTGATCGAACCCAATTTGTAAGAATAGATAGATTCATTTCAAGATGCATGAACGTAACATCTGGTGTCCCCCAAGGAAGTCACATTGGTCCTTTATTCTTTATTTTGTTTGTTAACGATATTCCCAATATTTTCGAGTTTTCCAAGTTCTTATTATACGCTGATGATGTAAAAATATTCAAAATTATAAAATCAACAAGTGATTGTCACCAATTACAGGATGACTTAACGAAACTAGAGTTGTGATGTAGTAGAAATCTTCTTTTTTTTAAATGTGTCTAAATGTCAAAGTTTTATATGTTCTACAGTGTTGTTCCTTTACGTGTCGACTTTAGTTGTCTACATTTCAACGTAAACAATCGGTCGACAATGTCAAAAATGTAGACAAAGTAGACAATATGTCGACAATGTGTCGACAATACAAACAATAACTTAAATTTCACAAATAAAATCATATCAAAAAGTCCTGCTACAACCGATAGACAAGTGGTTGAATAATTTAAAATAACAATAAGGGTCTTTTCCGCCTTTCCAGAAAAATATAATTTTCCGCAAGATGTTTACATGAACATCCCCTTTAAAATACTTGCGTAAACATGGGAAATAAACCAATTAAACGTCACAAATGACTTATCCCAGGTATCAGGTTTATTTCTGCACTTTTCGCAACAAATTATGTGAGTAGTTTATAACTTAATGATTTGATTACTGAACCAAAATTTCAAGGTTTACTGGCAAGTGGAATTTTATCATTTTTGTACTAAATTCTTCAAACTTTGAAAGATTTTTAAAAATTGACCAGTAAACCAAAGTAAAGTGATTCAGTGAACCTACTCTAATTAAAAATATATGTATTTGAAACTGGCCAGTTTCACAATGAGCACTTACTAGAATAAGTTGCACTTAAGTTTCGCATATTGGTACTTTTTGGTAATTTTCGCAGTCTGAGTTAGTGACACTTAAGTGCAATTTATGCAGGCAGGTGTGCACTGCGAATTTTGGGATTTTGTGTCCTATATTTCGCACTAAAGTGCTACTACTGTTACTGTAAAACTGGGCCTAAAGCCTTTATAAACATAGAACTACATAGGTATGCGTTTAGATTTAGATGAAATGATTTTTCACGACTTTCTTGTTGTTACAATTATGGTTTTGTATTATAGAAGAACTTGGTTCTTTTTTTTAAGATTTTTGTTTTTGGTTTAATAAATTTTAGTAGGAACAATTATGAATTATAATGGTTTAACGAATTTTCTACACTGTCGACAAATTTATGTCGACAATTGTGAATTGTCTACATTGAATTGTCTACATGTAGACAATCATGTAGTCTACATTTATAGTCTACATGGCACAACACTGTTGTTCTAGAAAAAAGGTTCCGATAATATTTGACTATACTATCAATAATGTCAGTTTCCATTCCTGTCGACAGGCGCACACAGGAATGGTTGCGAGTTGTTAGTCACTAGGCCCTGGTTCTTCATCAGCCGTTGTGCCACCCGATTTATTTATTTTTTTTTTTTTTTATCAATAATGTCATATTAGAAAAAGTGTCTCAGAAAAAAGAGTTAGGAGTCGTATTAGATCGGCAACTCAGATTTACTTATCACTTTGACTTCATTGTGAATAAAGCAAACAAGATGTTGGGTTTTTTGAGAAGGAACACAAAAGAGTTTTCTGATTCTTACGCCCTTTAATCTCTGTATATAGCGTTTGTAAGGTCCTCCCTAGAGTACTGTTGCTTGGTTTGGAATCCTTACTTAGTTAGCTTCACCAGATACTGTTTTAATAAACTAAATTGGAATATCGATATGCCTCCATATAATGTAAGATGTATGCTTTTTGGGTTGCAGACGCTTGAGCTCAGAAGGAGGTATTTTTCAATAATGATGGTAAAAGATGTAATAAGTAGCCACATTAGTTGTCCCGACTTGCTAGAACGAATTAACTTGTTTTTTCCTTGCAGGAGTCTCCGTATTAGTTTCTACCTACGAGAGAATTTTTCAAGAAGTAACTACTGTAGAAATGAACCGATCACTCGTTGCATCAGGGAAACCAATGCCGTTATTAATTACATAGATTTTTGTATGCATTGTAAAAGAGATACTTTTAAAAAAAATTTGATGCTGATATTGTTCCAATTATTAATGTAATTATGTATATATTTTTTTTCTCTATTATAGTATTTATTTATTATCGTTTATATTATTTATTATTATTATTATCAGTTCGGAGATCACAAGAAAACACTCGAATGCCCAAGTTTATTACAGATAGACTAAAGGATCCCGCAGTGCGCCAACAACTAGGAGACCACCTTTCACAAGGATTGAACGCAATCAGCAGCACAGAAACCACATCCATCGAAAATCATTGGTGTGCTGTGAAAAATGTGTTCTTATCCGGTGCTAAAAGTATAGTCGGCCGGGCGCAAGGCAGAAATAGTGCTTGGCTTTCCGACGAAACTTGGGCAAAGATCGAAGAAAGGAAACATCTTAAAACTCGCATCGCAGCTACCCCAGAAGCAGGGAGAAACGAGCTTGAGTCTACGTACCGCATGAAGATGAGGGAAGTTCACCGTAGTGTGCGACGTGATAAGCGTAACTTCATCAACGCATTGGCTACAGAAGCAGAAGAAGCCGCTAGTAGGTGTGACAGTAGGACCGTCTACAGAATTACCAAAGAGCTCACTGGTGTCCAGAGCTCTAAACAACACCTGGTTAAAGACACAAACGGATCCCTGCTAATTTCGGATGAGGACCAGCTCATAAGGTGGAGGGAACACTTTTCTGCGGTTTTAAACCGCGTTTCGCCAGTGAAGTGAACCCTATTCCCACTGAGCTACCCGAAGTAACAATTTCCCGAATACGCACCGTACCCCCCAGTAAAGAAGAAATTATCACCGCCATCAAAGCACTGAAGAACAACAAAGCGGTTGGACTTGACGGTATTCCTGCAGAGCTCTTAGGAGCAGCCCCAACATCATCGAGCGAGCTACTGCACCCGCTTATTAAGAGAGCTTGGGAAACAGAGAGCTTTCCTAAAGAGTGGAAAAAAGGAATGATTGTCAAGCTCCCAAAGAAAGGAGAACTCACACAGTGCGAAAACTGCAGAGGAATATGCATTCTACCTGCAGTAGCCAAGATAATAGCAAGGATAATATTGGACCGAATTAAAAACCACCTCGAAGACACACTCGACGCCGAACAAGCAGGTTTCCGCACTGGATCTTCCTGTGTGGATCACATCAACACCTTGCGGATCATCATCGAACAGTGCGTTGAATATCGATCACCACTACACCTGCTGTTCATCGATTTTGAAAAGGCGTTCGACAGTGTCAATAGAGAATTTATTTGGCTTGCTTTGCGCAGGAGGGGCATCATAGATAAATTGATTGCTATTATCAAGGCTACATATGATGGATCCAAGCGTCACGTTTTGCATAAAGGTAGGCTGTCAGAGGAGTTTGAAATCCAAAGTGGAGTTAGGCAAGGCTGTATACTGTCACCAATACTGTTCCTGTTGGTGATAAGTGACGTACTGCACGCAGCTTTGTCAAATGGAAATGGAGGAATTCAGTGGACTCTGCAATCTCACCTCAAACATTTGGACTACGCGGACGACGTATGCTTACTCTCTCATAGGATCTTGGATCTCCATCAAATGACAACAAGGGTGGACAGAGAAGCAGAAATCGTAGGGCTTAAGATCAACTCGGCCTTGGACCTTCCTCATCAATCCAAGTAAATATTTCTGGACAACCGGTAGAGATGGTAGAGGATTTCCAATATCTTGGGAGTATTGTCTCTACGGGTGGCGGAACTGAACTGGACGTAAACAGCCGAATCAGAAAAGCAAAGGCTGCGTTCGGAATGCTGTCTAAAATATGGAGAAACAACTCTTTAAGCTTAAAGACCAAGCTACGACTATTCCGCTCCAATGTTGAATCCGTTCTGCTTTACGGCTGCAGCACTTGGAAAGTCACTGACACTGTCACTAGAAAGCTGCAAACCTTCGTTAATAGATGTCTACGAAACATCTTGAGGATTTTCTGGCCCAACCGTATCTCCAATGCCGAATTTCATGCGAGAACGGGTCAGGAGCCCATAGACTCCATTATACGAAGAAGAAAGTGGCAGTGGATTAGCCATACGCTTCGAAAAGGCGATCGCTACGTTGCATCTCAAGCAATGCAGTGGAACCCGCTCACACAGGAGGGAAGACAAGTGGGCCGGCCTAGAAGTACATGGCGAAGAACGGTCGAACAGGAATCGGCACGACTGGGGAAAAGTTGGAGAGAGCTGAAATATATTTCAAGAAATCGTACACGATGGCGCGTAGGTGTAGTGGAGGCCCTATGTCCCATAAGAGAAACATCACGGACGTAATAGGTCCGAGGACCTAAGTAAGTAAGTAAGTATTATCTAATTATATTATTTATAAACTATGGTAATCTAAAAGAGAATGTAAATCTCAAATTGATGAATAAACAAACAAACAAACAGAAGACTGAATTATTTTAATAATGAAATAAGACAAGATTTAATTTTGTTTATTCTAGTTTTAAATTTATGTTGTAAAGACATTTTAATTTACTTTATTGTTTCTTTCATTTTAATAATTTCTTTTTGATTCTTTTTCTGTTATTTTTAATCTTTTGTAAAATGTGGATATGTAAGAAAATAAAAAAAAATATATACGTTTTTAAACTTTTCATTTTTTTGTCCCGGGTTTTGCTCCCAGAAATATGGTCAGCGTACCTATACTACGTATATCGCTGGTTATTACCACGAGTCCCACCACTCATTTTGATAATAACAGGTGATGTTTTTGTTTTATTTTACGTCTAACATACTTATACCTACATATTATAATGTATGCTGAAAATTATCTTAATCTATCTTAAGTGGCCTTTACCACACCGTAAATTTGTATATCGTTTCAGATTCTTGTCCAGCATGTAAAACACAAATTTAAAAAAAAAATACCTATTATTATAAAACTGTTCCTACTTTTACTTACAACAAATATGTATATCTGTTCGATCACATTGAAAAAAACTGGTAACTATATATTTTATTAGTTTTCAAAAACGTCGTTTAAGAAACTGATCTACTTTTTATTATTTGTGAGAGCCATATGACAGTGATCGGTTAATGGGTTTTCACAATAAAAAAGATACAACGGCATTCAAAAAAAATTAATATAATACGTAAAACACTACTTGTTCAGGGACAATAGTTAAAAAGATAATATAAAGGTTCAATTACTATAGCATTAAGAATATGGACCCTTAGTCGTACAAACGACCGACGTGACGCCCTACCTGCCTAGAATTTTGCTAATCAGTGACAGTTCTCGTCAGTTAACACTCATAAAAGTTCTTTTCTCAAAAAACCGCACAAGTCTTTTACAACCATTTTGTTTATTTTTTCACGATCACTTATATTATTATTATTATGGTTAACAAGAAAAAGGTTAATTGTGCATAATTTTTATCGATTTCTGTCATCGTCAGTGACGGAGTGTTGAACGAAGTCGATACTAATTTTCAGCACCAATTCTTTAAGAGTGCGGCAATTATTGGCAGTTCTTTTTCGCTTGTTTCCTTTTTAGCAAAAAAAAAAATGATTCATAACCCAAGTACAGGCAGCTTGCTAGCCCTTTTGTGTCTTGCATCGTCGTCGACGTTGTCGTCGTCCTCGTCATAACGATCGTCATGTTTTATGAAGCACTTATTCGATGCGGTCTTTGGACAAGATCAGTGATGGAATAAGAACTCTATAATATATTTTTTAAGTTCTAAGATATTTTGACTCGTAAGCTCGTACATCTTCTAGATGTTCATTTCATTTATCTGATCTGAAGATTTATACCAGATCCATAATTTTTGAAGCATACTTCCTTCTGGATATTAAATTTGAAGATGTCAATAAGTTTATTATGACACAGTTGAGGAAATAGAATTTCAATGCTGGATAAGCACGAGTGACTGAATTCCATTATTTCTGTCATATTCGATTCTTTAGTGTCAGCATCAAGCAGGCACACGCTCCACTAAACATTATACACGCCTATCGGAAGTTGCACATTACTCAACAACTACTTCCAACGCCTAATACTGTATTCCAACACTGTTTGATCTTTAGATTTTTGTGTATTTTTTTCCAGTTTTTGTTGTTGTTGAGCTGAGTGCTCCAAAACCGCTCCAACTTCAAAACTAAATCCATATTCGTAGAGCTAGAGTACCACAGCTTGACAGCTGTAATTGAGCGCAAATTATCACCTCAATGTCTGACCACCTACGGCCATTATATGCGCCATGTCAATGTTTATCAACTTGTCTAATAAATAATTTTTATTATGTGCTTTTATTATACTATGTATCTACCTATATATATTTTTTGTTTCATTTTTCATAATTGATACTTTTTTATTTTATTTTTTCTCTCGATCACTCGCTGCCCTGGTTGGGTAGTGTACTCGAATAAAAAATTAAAAGAGTTTGTTAAAGTTGTAAATTGATGGAAAATTGACAGCTAAATGGAAATGGGGCGGAGTACAATCGAATGGGGGTGGTGTTGGAATGTAGCGTAGTATAAACAAACAATAGATGTGAGTGATTATAATTGTTGATACAACGATGACGTGATTAAAAATTATGTATTGGCAAATACATCTGTATTGACTTTGTACAGGGTGATGTTTTCAGTTGATTAAATTCAAACAAAACACTATTTATTTAGCAATACCTTTAATGTTTGTTTTTAAATTGGATAAAATTGACATTTTATGGGTAACTTCAACGCAGTATAAACAAAAGGAATTCCGAACAGTTCACATTCTGTTGGAAAAAATGTAAAAAAATATTCTTTCTTTGATCTTTTTTTTCTGTTCAAAAAAAATTATTTATGTTAATTTTAAATTCAATGTTTATTGACCAACTTAGAAGTACCGAAGTACAATGACTAGATATATGTATAAAAACGGCAATTTTTTTTTCATAAAAGCCCATAACGTTATTTCCATTGTTCGTTTTTTTTTTTTGGTAAAAACTTGATATTCAGTATTAGTTGCTCTGATGCTCAGTCCTAATGAAATGTTAGTACCTCAGCATTTCTTCACATCATTAGTACCGGATCTATGTTCACAAAGCAGTATTAGCACATAGTACGGCTAAAACTGGTCTAATTGTCATTCTGACACTATTTTGTCATTTCAAATAATATTTTAATATTTACAGCAATTTTTTATATTTGTTTTGTTAAGACCAACTCAATTACGGAAATAGTGGATTAAATGCAACGGAAACTGATTGCCAAGGAGTGCAAGCATATAGCGGCGTTTTTGAACTAAGTTTGTAAAGGGTTATCCATTAAGGGCGGGTCGATTTTAAAATTGAATAAAACAAGTTGTATATGAGATATCAATAAGGTTTTATCTTTATTTGAAAGCCCTATCAATGGTATTATGTCTGAAATATAACATGGTTCAAATGACCGCATTAATCAGGCTGAATTTGACCGATGGCATCAATTATGTTGTCTTTGAGGGCCGCGGTGGTTTGCGGCTTATTCGCATAGACCTGCACCTGCGACTTAAGAAAGCCCCACAAGAAAAAATCCAAAGGGGTCCAATCACACGATCTTGGTGGCCAATTCACGTCGCCTCGGCGCGATATAACCATGCCATGAAACTGCTCGTGCAGAATATAAATTGTGTCTTGAGCTGTGTGGCACGTAGCGCCATCCTGTTGAAACCATATGTCTTCGGTGTCCATATCAATCCATTCAGGCCACAAGAAGTTGGTGATAATCGACCTTTAGCGATCGCCGTTGACGGTGATGGCCTATCCAGCATCATTTTCGAAGAAGTACGGACCGAAGACGCCTCCAGCCCAAAATCCACACCAAACAGTTACTTTATTTGGATGCATTGGCACCTCGTGAATCAGGCGTGGAATGGTGTCGTCCCAAATCCGGCAATTTAGCTTGTTCACGTACCCATTCATCCAAAAATGGGCCTCATCGTTAAAGATGATTTTTCGACCAAAATTGGGATCAACTTCCAACCCATTTTGATAATAAAGTTTTATCATTTGCCCGTGTTGCTCGACGCTGTAACTTACAATGATGATTTGTCTTTAGTAACTGATTAAAAGACGATATTTTGACTGTCAAGATTTAGCTGTCAAAATAACCCCGTACCTATTGGAAAACCCTTTAGCTGTTTATTGTGTTGGTTATTAAAACGAAAAACAGCTTCCAGCTGATCTTCGGCGTAAAAGTAATCCGATAGATATGTACATATGAATGTAGCTCAAATGAACGTAGTATCGTGTACGTTCGTCTGCCAGCGTGTAGTGGCAGCATTTCCGCAAAAAAAGCATCAAGTTTAGAAAAATTAAATGCAAAGCATCATAACCTAATGACTCTGGAAAATGCTAAAAGCTAATGAAATTAGGTAAAGTTGGTCGACAAACCCCAACCTCTGATAGACAACTGACAATGCACTTAGCGTTTTAGGTAATCCTAAAGTTCAAGTATAGTCCATACAGCATATTTCCCAAGTTTATTTCGCCTGTGCAAGACGTGCCGCGTCAAATTTGAAACAAAGATGCATTTTAAGATGTCAGACCAAATATTTGATCTTTAGGAAAGTGAATTTTTGAGATGCATCATAAAAGTACTTTTGCCAAAAATAAATGCTTTAACTTAAATATTTTTCTTTATTTATTGTTAATCTATGATCCAAACAAGACATTGCACGTTATCTTTTATGCGTATGGACACTTCAAAAATGTATTAGACCCTTCTACATACATAAATACCTACACATAGTTTATATTCTGATGCATCACGATGCATTTATTCGCAAATCATTGGTAAAGAAACCTAAACAAAATATTTCATAATTTAGTATTAAAATTCTTTATAGCAAATATGATGCGCTCTTCTTTGCAGGCGGAAGCGCACTTGTAAAAACATCTGTAACGCCCATTATCATGATACTTATATACTATGTTGCATAATATGCATACAAATACTTACATATAACTAATATATATGAATGGTTTTTTTATAATACAAATTCTATATACTACTGAAATATATCAGGCAAGTAGAAGACTTAGCATTATTTAATTGGACTTGTTTGAATTGAAATAGCTTGTAGCAGCCTTTAGTCCTTAAAAATTGACGTATCGTCCCGGCGTTCTCACTTGGACTCTTCAGTTGACAGTGATGGCCTTGTCAAGACGCAATTTTTATTTAGTTCTAATATAAATGAATACAATAACAAAAAAAAAATCAGTTTTTTACTTTTTCTAGAAATATAACAACCAAAAATTATCAAAATTGAACAATATTTTATGAAACGTATTAAATAAATTGATTTCAGTCAGGTACTAGCTCCACTAGACTGTCGATTTTGAGGTAATATCCTTAAGCGAGTACTTACTGATACTCGGTAGCAATTTGACAGGACAAGAGCTTAATACTGCTGTGAAGAAATCAGTTAGTACCAATTTGAGTATTAACAACTGGTATAATAACCAGGTACTAGGAAATTTTGAGGAGCTAGCTGGTACCGGGTCCTAACTAATACTAGGTACCAAATTGACAGGCCTAGGGCATGTGTGCAGAAATGAATTATTTGTACCGATTTGAGTACTAAATTTGGGATTAGTACCGGTCCTACCGTTAGTACTTTGTCAAGAAATTGGCTGTAAGAATCACATGTACAAAGTTTAATCAAAATCGTTAGGGTCGTTTTTGAGAAAACTTGATAAGACCGAAATCATTGTATGGCAGCTACCCGACAGACGTCTTGACGAAAATCACTGTTTTTACTTCTCCATTATCGTAATGATAGTTTTAATTAAATCCTCTATTTTGTTTGGCACGAAACCAATACTTGCCCTATAGAAGAGAAGACATATTTTGTTTTTTCACTTTTGACTGCGATATCGCATCATCTTCAAATATATATCAAAATGTTGGAAATTTAGTGTTCTAAAATTGTTATTTGAAAGTAATTCATGTTAGCTTATTCGAGAACGTAAAAAAATGTGTAAACGTGAAAAAAAAAAACAAATAATAAGACGACATAACCTTGAAAATATCGCTCGCACCGAAAAAAAAATGTATAAATGAACGAAACATAATTAAATTGCTTACAAGCTTAGCCTTACAATTTTTTATCTAAGATCAACAGTTTCGGAGATATAGATCAATTCCCGCTTTACAAAATGGCGGATTTCCCCAGAGGGATGGCGCCCCGAAGAACTAGACATAAGCTTTTTTTAATAGCCCTTTTTCTGATATAAAAAATTCAGCTGTCCTATATTCCGTTGCACAAAAAGAAACTTTTTTTCCTGTGCTAGCATTTCATATTTAAAAGTGGTACACTCGGGCCTATACGCAATTTTTTTTGTTTGAATTTTTAACAAAATTATTGTTTTTATTTTTTACTTACGTTGGTTTTAGTAAACAATTAACGAATAGCAACAGAAGCATAGGCAATGGTAATTTTAAAAATATGTTACTTTCTTAGAAAAATTCTGGAGTGAATTTCGAAATCGGAAATTTAATTCGATAATTTTAATTCTATTGGAATTTCATCTCAATTATTTAAAATGAGTTAAGTTTCGTCTATTTACAACCAAAAAGTTAACAGACGTACCTACGAACGCAGCGTTGCCGTTTGGCTCCTAAAGTGGCCAAATGGCCCCTTTTTTGCGTTCACTCCCGGTGGCCGTGACGAACAGTCGCTTGCACCAACCACTGGTCTATCTAACCCACCCACCAGACGTTGCATGAAGCCACTGCTCCTACGGGTCTCGTGCGGGGATGATCAATCCAGTGGGGGTAAAGGAAAGGAACACGTCCTCAAAAGACAATGGTGCGTCAACCTCTCCTCAACCCGGTGTTTATATAGCGACAGACATTCCTTCAATTAATTTGGAAACGAGACTTTTTAGGCTATAGCTTGTTAGAATTTCATCGACGCCCTTTACGGGCTATGTCATAAGAATTTATCATAGGTTTAAAATTTGTATATGAGAACTTAAAATCCTTGGGTACCACAATAAATCTACACTGATCTAAGTGTGACGGTAACAAGACCAACTATCAGCCCACTGACCTAACCTAACCTAACCTAACCTAACCCAAAATCTTAGTCGCTTTGTAAATATGAATGTCCGCTAAAAAAGCACTTATGGTTAATCTTATCAACTCTATAGTCCGGATTAGATTTTATATACCCATTATGGGCTCACTCCCTTCGTTATGGCAGCAACAGCTGCATCATTAACTTTAGTATGAAACTCTTTAACTCCATGGCTTATCGAGGGAGATTATCAGGGTACCCACTTATGTTTAACACATTGCATTGCTGACCCCTGTGATCAAATAGTAAAATAATTGACCTTACTTAAGGTTTCAAATAATAAAATCAAATATGAGAGTGCGAAAGTGGCCTAGAGGCCAGTTTGTTCACAGTGGGTTAAATTTAGTATGTGTCTTTCATAGGCTTTAATTAACTAACGCTAATCAACCAAAATTGGCTGGTTAGTGAAATCCAAGATCAGCAACTCATACTTTGAATTTGTCAAACAAAATTTGATCAAAAAAAAACATTTGAGGATTTCCCAGCTCCAGTAATCATGGATCAAAGATAATCATCTGTGAATAAACTGGCCCTAAGTGGTAGATAGGCCACTCTTGCACGCAAGCTTTTAATTTGTTCGTGTTTTTTACCTAAGCACAAAAGGCCTGTAACTATGGCATGAAACCGAAAATTTAACAAGTTTTAATGCAGAAATGTGGGTTAGTAGATACAGATTCAATTTTCGTAATAAAATCAATTTCGATAAAATTGCAGTTAGGCCACTATTGCACTCACGGCCTGATGTGTGAAACGATAAAACGGCAAAAATAAAAACCTAATAGAAACCGTATAGCACCGAACGATCCCTCGACACGAATCGGTTTCATTCGACTTCAAAACTGCACGTATTCGGGTCTAGGGCACACAAAGTAAACGTAGCGTTCACACATATTCGGGTAATACATTTTATTTAATATTAATTATTAGTGAGTACAAACCGAATATGAACAGTCTGTGTGTGAAGAGGTCTTGAAGGAAACCGAAATCGAACCGAATACAGAACCGAATGAAACCGAATGACGAGCCTTAGGTTCCTACCTAGTTTTTTTTTTTTTTTTTTTTTTTGCCAGAAATTTGTGTCAAAAAATCGAATTAAATACCTACATATTTAAAAAAAACTGAAAAGGTAATTTATTTTTGTGAAAATAATAAAAAAATTAACAATTTTGGTTTCACTCCTGTAGACTGTTTTGATTTTTGTGGACGTATTGTCGAATTTGTGTATATTGGCCCCTTTTTTTTGTCGTGGGCCCCTTTTTGTGACCCTTTTCAAATTTTTTCAGCGGCAACACTGCTACGAAGTACGGTGGATTTTACACTGGTACAACAAAGTGAATCAATTTTTCAACCAGCATAGGAAATTGTTATTTTTACCATCGCATTTTGTTTTGCAGTCTATAATGTTATTACATTGTAATTTTTGTAATAAGACGGATTAACAAACATAGTTTGCAGAACACAGTGAAAACTATGGCGCTGTAAAAGGTTTTCAAGTATTAAGTTGGTATGCTCTATCTTTTATTATTCTTTTTTTATTTTTAAACTAAACTAGCGGTGCCCGGCAGACGTTGTTCTGCCCTGTCCAGTAGGTAGATAATAAACATTACTAACACAAACCCGTCGATTTGACACTTCTCATTATAGCCTTCCAAAACAAACAGAATTTTAAAACTATTGGTTGTGGTTTCTAAACAAACAAATGCAGCAAATTCTTAAATGACGGCTTTCACTATGGCCCAAATGAGCTTTTGCGTCTCAAAAAGTTTTATCTTTTTTTCTTCTTGAGATTTTGAACATATTACCTTTTTAAGGGTATTGCGTTTCAAGAAACATATAGAATTTTGCATGGTAAAAATTGTTCTTATAATACTTAAAAGTAAGTGAATTGAAAAAAAAAAACAGTCGCTCTCAGACTTCAGAAAATTAATAATCTTAATTTAAGAAATGTTTATGTACATATAAACCAATTCAAAAAATTCCCTTTTTCGAATTTGGTTTAGTTTTTTTTTTCATACATACATCACGTAAATGGCTTTTTTGTTCAAACTTTGGAGAAAAGGGTATTTCTAAGGTGTTCAAACAATATTGCGTTCCAAAATTCGCAAACCAAAAAATAAATGAGTTCTAGAAAAGATATTTCGGAGTGCCTATCACCAATCTCAGATATGTACATATGAACATAGTTGCCTGAACAGGATTTCTCAGCAAAAAATCTCATTTAAGCTGTCGCAACACTGAGGAAAAAAGCGTTTGGATTCGCTTCCTCAGCTTTTGATGCAGCAAAGTCTTCGATATCTTTCTTTACTGAACGCGCGTATTAAGAAGATAAATAAGCCAAAAGACTAAGTTAATGCATTCCAGTATTACATTCCATTTTTATAAATAACATGACATATTAAACCGGTTTTTTTTTCAAATTATCTAGAAAACGAACAAATGGATTTTGGTGTTTGTAGAAAACATTTTTTTTTTTTTTTTTTGGTTAAAGTTGACATATGTAGCTAATTTGTGTTTTTACAGAAATGGTAATATTTCATTTTAGGACAAAATAAATCAAAACATAAAAATTCAATTATGTTTAACTATTTTTGATTTTTTACACTTGTTCTTGGTCGTTGATCAAAGTAAAGCAAATAAAATCATAAACTATTTTTCTACAATTGCACTTTCCACCAACATTTTGTTAAACTTATTGTACCTACAAATTTTTAAATCATTCTATGCATTTGCTAAGATGTCCTGAGTACTGTTTGTTTAGCTTTTTTTTAAGATAAATTAACTTTTAATAATCTATTACTGCAAATGCAACCGAACCCCTTACTGCAATTACTTTTTGGCATGTACTGTAAACACTGCCAGGCGCGAACGCAGGAATTCGGGGGGGGGGTTGAAAAATTTAAGACGTTTTTAAATAATATATTTTATCGTGAAAAGTCGAAATCTTGACTTGAAGGTTGAAGGACGGTTATGTTTCAACTCCGATTAAAATGAAAACTGTTTTTAAAATTACAAAAGTTATTAAAAAAAAAAAACATTTTCTCTGAATTGAAAAATTACAGCACAAGATTTTGTATTTTTTTTTTTTTTAATCAAATAATATTTTTTTTTTTAAATATTGGTACGGAATGCTAACACTTTCCAGAGGCGACTGCATAAAAATTTAATAAAAATTAGTTAAGCCGTTTCATGGAAATTCGAAGATTAAAAAAACACAGTTCTATGGAATGTATACCGTTAAAACAGTTCTTAGGAAAATAAGATGCAAGCCTGGGTCGCATTCAGACCTAAGAAAGTATAAAACTAGCATACAAATCTAATTGTGTTTGAATTTTTATGGAGTACCTAGTGTGAATAAAGCCAAAAGTAGCATCAAATTATTTCTTCTGTTATTTAGCTTTTTTTATAAAAAAAAAAAAAATTTTGTAAAATATTTGGAATTAAATATAATAAGTATGTAAAAGTACCTACTTCTTAGATACACCAGTGTGATGCAAAATATTCGTAGACGTTTACATGATAGGTATGCGGGCATAACCCAAAAACTCAACCAGCCTAAACCAGCATTAAAAATCCAATGTGGACAGGCATTGTGTATGTCTGCGCCAACGTGGTTTTATGGGTGAAATATTTTCAGGGAAAAAGAGATTTGTAGTAGTTACATACATATGTATAACTACATGGATATCTACTAAAGTTACATATTAAAGGTCATCACTTCATTCAACTTTAAACTCGTGGAAAAACTGGAAACTCTGAAATTAAGACTGAACTTCTTATGCGAGGAAGGTAATTTCACATATTTCGGGGGGGGTTTGAACCCCCAAAACCTCCCTGCGTTCGCGCCTGCACACTGCTAATGTTGGGTCGCTTTCTGAAAAATTGATTAAAATATATTTATCTGAAAATCAATTTAATGTCTTCCATCTTAAATTGCTTCTATAACTGCAACTTCAATTGCTGCGATTTCAAATTCCGCCCAATTTGCTTTAAGCCTATGTATGTACTTGTACATAAGCTTATTATTATTACTATGAATTATTGTTAATTGCAACTAAAACCTCAGACCCTCAGGCTGTTATCTAAGAACCTGAATGTAACCTTTCAAACACATTTTTCTATCAGATATCATTCGATTTTCTTCAAGTAACCCCTTCCGGAATTTACTTTTGCACCTGGTTGACAAATTGCCTGACCGATTTCGACCAAACTTTACAGGAACACGCTCGGACTTACACCAAAGATATCCTGAAAATTTGGGTTAAATTGGTTGGACAGTTTTGGAGTCTATAACATATTTACAAACATACTCGTACAAACATCCATTTTTATATACACGGTGTCTAATAAATAATGGATAACCTTGCAACCGATTATAGCTGGCCTTAAGACCTTTCAGAAAAAAAATATGAACAAAATATTTTCCTTGTAGTTTTTAGGTTATGATTAAAAAAACAAAATTCGACATGCCTCAAATACTTGAACATTGCCACCACGGTTGAATGATTATTATTGTTGTTTTATTTTTTAAAATATTCTTGAATAATTATACTAAAAGATGTTATACAAAATTTAACACTTGATGTTGCAGATTTTGTTATAATATTTTAAATTTTTTCTTTTGTTGTGTACAAAAATCAAACTTTTGTGAAAATAAAAACACTTGATGTTTGTATAAAATTAAAAAAAAATATTATAAGAAATCTGCAACAAGAAGTGTTAAATTTAGTATAACATCATTAGTACAATTATTCAAGAATATTATAAAAATAAACAAAAAACAATAATAATCATTCAACCGTGGTGGTAATGTTCAAGTATTTGAGACATGTCGTACATTGTTTTTTAATCATAACCTAAAAACTACAAGGAAAATTTTTTTTTTATATTTTGTTCTGAAAGGTCTTAAGACCAGCTATAACCGGTTGCAAGGTTATCCATTTTTTTATAACACCCTGTATGAGAAGAACACCCTGTATAAGAAGAAGAAGATTATAACTCGCTAATCGTTGCCCACATTTTGTTTTAATATACAGGGTGGCCCGTAAAGGATGGTACAAACTGAATATGGTGATAGGCCAGGTCATGAACTTTCAGAATTTGGTTACTTGTTTATACCGAATCATAACGGTTTTCTAATGAGGGCTATTTTTCGAAATTCAAAAAAAAACTTTCCTTTGAACAAGTTTTTTGCTCAACCTGTCCATAATTGACTTTTGTTTTTTACAATTTTTACACTTAAACTTTGGCTAATAGTTTGACTTATTTTACTGAATAAAAAAATGTTCATTTACATCACCATTTGCCTACAAACTAAAAGATAATCTTGAACTTTGTCCAAACTTAATATTTGACCTCAATCTTCTTAAGAGCTCCATGAAAAAAAATTCGTATGACACAATACAGGTTTTTTCTTCCAAAAATATTTCTACCAAAATTCAGCTTTCCTGAGTTATATTTGAAAAGATATTTTAATTTTATCGATATACATACTTGAACAAAAATGTTTTAGTTTTGTTTTATTTTTAACCTGTTTTATTGGATTCAAACGGTTATAACTTTCTATCTGAGCACCACTTTAGCAAACTAAAACTTTTAAAAACTACAGAAAAACGGGATATTTTTGGAAGATAAAACCTGTATTGTGTCATACGAATTTTATTCATGGAGCTCTTAAGAAGATTGAGGTCGAAAATTAAGTTTGGTCAAAGTTAAAGTTTATCTTTTAGTTTGTTGGCAAATGGTGATGTAAATGAACATTTTTAGCCGTTACTCGAAAATCGTTATGATTCGGTATGAACAAGTTACTAAATTCTGAAAGGTCATGACCTGTCCTATCACCATATTCAGTTTGTACCATCCTTTATAGGACACCCTGTATATCTGTGGTGCTTGATTTAAAAATTTTCAAAATTCCCTTTTGACACACATCGATTTGCCTCAAATCTAACTGAAAATAAATGACTCCCTTATTTTTGAAAAAGATTTTCAATATTTTAATAAAAATAAAAATGCATTTACCTTAAAAATACATTTATGGAGTTATCATGTTTATACCAAATGCCGCAGAAATATACTTAACTAACAAAACATAAAATAAATCCCCAAAAATGCAAACATTTTAAAATTCGTTTTCAGTAAAAAAAATCTAAAACAAATGCAAATATTTCAAAAAGCTTATGAAGTTTGTTTTTCATTGAACAAAATGATCCATTTTGACAAGGACTTTGAATAATTCATTAATTAGAAAGTGTGTTCATCAACAAGTAGAAGCGCTCTATATAATGACTTAGTAAACAGAAAAGAAGCTCTTTAAATTTTTAATAGCTGCTCTCAAATACGAGATATATTTATTTTCAATTAGGTAGCTACCTATTTAAAACAAATAAAAATTAATTTTATAAAACAATTAACCTATGTTACCTTAATCAAAACAACACTTAATTTAAATCTCTAAAATTTAAAAACTAATTTATAATTTATTTGTCAAAATCTAAAAAGTGTAGGTAGACCATCCCATAATACTTAATTTTGTCTATCTATCTAGGTATATTTTTACCTTCTTTTATTGTTTTTTTTTTATTATACTGTATATTTGTCTATATTTTTATATGTACATTTTAAATGCATATCTCTATCCACCTTTTTTGTATACAAAGAAATCAGAGCAGTTACTTTTATTATACTTGATTGGTGCTCTTAAAACACGCACCATTTTAAATTATTATTATTATCTTATTGTTAGGCGACTCTCGTGTCGTAAAAATTATTTTATTTACATAAATTCAAAAGTTAAATTTTTCATTATTGACACTTTATTAAGGTTCTACACCACCTGACACAATAATGCCTGATGCTTTTACCGTGTATCATTTAAATCTAAGACGGTCACGGTAGTCATAAAAACCGTCTTAGTGACTGCAATATAAAAAAAAGGCGGGGTAAATTCATGTAGACTTCAAAGCAGTAGTAGAAGTAGTATGTACGTAGGTTAACGCCTCATGGTGACTAAAATAATTATAATTGAGTTTCAAAAGAGAACAAATGACTTATTAATAAGAAAGGAGTCATTTGATAGAATCAAATACATCCCACTCCTTGAGCTAGAAAATATTATTATGGATGCAGCTAAGCTTATGAAAAAACCATTGGTATGATTTTTCCTGTGAAAACCTAAGAAATAAATCCTTAGCTTTATTGAAATTGTTGCGAAAAAAACAATACAGCGAGCTTAAAACTTTCTTATGTGCAAGCAAATAAGGAGTATAATAAACGTCATTGCAAAGAAAAAAAAATTTATTTTGATAAAAAATTGGCTAGATCTAGGCTAATCCAAGGATTCAAAGCAGTTTTGGGAACTAACTAAAAAAATTAATGGCAACAAAAATTCAAATCAGGATTCTCTATCAAATGTGAACATCCTAAAAGAAAATTTAAGTAAACTTTTGAGTTCAGCGATGCAGGAGCCCTGTAGTTTTAAATACGCCCGTCCGTATTTGCGGAACAATTTCTTGGACGTAGATATAAACCTAGAGGAACTGGAGGTAGTATTGGATTCAATGAACGATGGTAAAGCTGCTGGGTCAAATAACATCCCCATAGAATTTTTTAAATATAACTTACCTGGATTTAAAGAAGAATAAGCAGAAGCTTTAAATAACATCTTTAATTTCGGTATTCCTCCAGATCATTTTTACGAAGCCCTGATCTGGCCTTTATTAAAAAAAGGGAGATCCAACCGACCCCAAAAACTACCGAGGAATATCGTTTTTAAATGCTTCGCTAAAAATATATTCTGCCAACTGGGTAGAAACCATCCAAATTCTCAGTGAGTACCAGGCTGGATTTCGCAAGGGTAACTCTACAGTAGACAACATCTTCGTCTTAAGTGGTATGAAGCTAAGCAACAATAAAAAAAACTGCATTTTTCGTGGATTTTAAGGCTGCCTTTGACACAATTGTAGCCCGTAGCGTAATGGTTAGTGCGTTCGACTGTCACACTGGAGGTCTGGGATCGCTTCCCAGCCTTGTCCACCTAAAAACTAAAAAGTTTTTTTTCAGGGCTACTGCCTCTTGCGAGGAATTGACAAATCCTCCAAGAGTATCACTTGTCACGAATAAGTGCGGTCGGATTCGGCATAAAATTGTAGGTCCCTTCCATTCCTGTCGAAAGGCGCACACAGGAATGGTTGCGAGTTGTTAGTCACTAGGCCCTGGTTCTTCATGAGCCGTTGTGCCACCCGATTTATTTTTTTTTGACACAATTGACAGAAATGCGTTGTTCTTCAAGTTATACAATTTACGAGTGTCAAGTAAATTTGTTAATGTCTTAGAGAAACTTTACCAACAGTCATTTGCGGAAGTGTATGACGCGAAAAATAAATCCGAAAAATTGGAAATTAAACGAGGTTTTAAATAGGGTTGCAATCTTAGCCCGTTACTTTTTGCCATGTATTTGGACGACTTGGTACACTGGTTAGGTTACCGTGTGGAGTTAGAATTGGTGATGTAACCATTAAAGTTATTATGCATGCAGATGACATTGTCATATTAGAAGAGTCGGCAAAATCGGTTTAACTGATGATAAACAGATTGGCAGAGTACTGTGGAATACGGAGTTTAAAAGTGAACATAGATAAGTCAAAAGTTATGTTTTTCCAGAAGGGCAGTGGGAGACTATCAGGTGATGAACAATGGAGGTTTGATATTTGGAAGTAGTAAAAGAGTACACTTACCTAGGAATGGAGTTGACTTTTAATCTAAATATGGAAAAACACTTAAAATTGGAAGCTAATAAGGCAAGAACAGCTATTGTCGCAAATTGGACAAAAATATTTCGCAATAAGAACATTGCCTTGAGTTCAAAGTACAGGGTTTTCAACGCAACTGCACAATCCATTTTGTTTTATGGAGCTCTAGTTTGGGGCACAAACAAAAATCGATGATGTGGAAAACATACTTCGTTTCTTCCTTAGAAAAAATCTCCCTATAAATACTCTAAAATATATGTTTTACTTAGAAAGTGGTCTAGCAACACTTTTTATTTAAACTCTTAAGCTGAACGCGGATTACCTGATAAGAATATCAAAAATGCAAAACTCAAGGTTGCCACTGCCAAAGGTAATCTGGCAACAGTATGGTTGAAGCTTGGAGAAAGCTAGCAGCGGACTGTGGAATCACTTTTAATGAAATTAGAACGAATCATTGGGAACTGAAGAAGACACTCTATGAAATTATACAGCTAACTGATGAGAACGAATGGTATGCTTTCAAAGAAAGTGCGAGAGCATCTACAGAAAGAATATTTTATTCAAAGTTGAAATACAATCTCAATGAACTGAATAACTTTGCACCAAATTTCTCAGTGGAAGCCATCAGAACAATTTCTAATATAAGGGAAGAGATGTTGCGTCTCAATTTTATACCTCACCGAAGTAATTTGGCAGAAAAGAAGATGTTGGAGATGTTTCTGGGTGAATGTCCAATTTTAAAGGAAATAAGAAGAGAATTTTTTGAAAAAAATATTCTACAACAAAATAAAATACTTCGACTTCTCAACGTTGAAAATTGGATGCAGTTTGTGGAGTATTGTAAGGAGGCAACCTAATACCGAAAGAGAATTACAAGTGAAAGCTTCTAAAATGTTGTTTTAACTTAACTAAAAGTCATAATTTATTAGTCAATTTAAGCGGTATAAATAAAAATAAATCGGTTGGCAAAACGGCTCTTGAAGAACCAGGGCCTAGTGACTAACAACTCGCAACCATTCCTGTGTGCGCCTATCGACAGGAATGGAAGGGACCTACAATTTTATGCCGCATCCAAATGGCTATACGAGAAGCACTTATTCGTGACAAGTGATACTCTTAAAGGATTTGTCAATTCCTCGCAAGAGGACGAGGCTGGGAAGCGAACCCAGACCTCCAGCGTGACAATTGAACGCACTTACCATTACGCTACGGGCTACTACAAATTTAAGCGCTACGCATATTTTTTTTCGTTTAAGCTAAACTTAAAGTCGTTTCAAAACAAAATGTTTTATAAATTGAAACCTTAATGTTTAAAATCTAAACAATTGTTGGATATTTAACGAAAGTCCATTGAATTATTTAAATATTTTTAGAAAAACCAACGTTTTAAATTTATATAAAATTTTAATGTAAATTAAAGAAGAGGAGAATGGGCAAATTTGTATGGAAATTGGGTGCGAGCGGCCAAGAATGGTTTTATTATTTTCGGATGTGGTTTGGTCCTACAAGTACGGTGTAGAAGTTTTTTCGCTGTGGTTAACTTCAAACTGGTATAAAATGCATTTTTGTGTTTAATACTTTAATAGAGTTTTAGCTAGCCACAAATGTGAATGGAAAAATAGAAAATGAAAGTGAAATAACAGCTAAAGGCCAATCCAAATGATGAATAATAATTCCTAGAAAATAGAGCTTAACATGTCTAGGCTGCATTCGGATGCGCAGCAACCAAATGTCTTGCTCTTGGATATACTTCGTAAGACCTCTTACTCGTTGTTCTAACATGTGACTTAAAGCTCTGTTCAAATAGTCTTGCAGAACTTTCTTAGGTTCTGAAGCCATTGAAAACCGTTCTGACCTGCATCATCAACCAAAAAAGCATGTTTTAGCCTTACATTCGTGTAAAGAGGGCAATCTTAGATATTTCATTTGATACTCCATTCTTAGAAGTCCCTAGTAAACTAGGTATATTTAGACCAAAATGCAATAGGAAAAGTGCATTTTCTCACCGAAACAGCCTTAATAAACTTGTCCTACCTCCGCCACCGGTTTCCTTAACGATTTGACTAAAAGTATCGGTTGGTTTCCTTTTTTTTTTTAAACCTGCGATGAAATAAGTAATCTATTATTGTTGCCTGCTGAACTTGTATAATGGGCCTAGTAAAATAACCGCGGGCTATCTAGACCTGGTTCGTATTGTGTCACTCGACATTTTGAAATAAGGATAACGCATAAGATAGTTTTTGAAAATGCCATCTCCCCAAAATATGCATTTTCAAATGTCTTCATATCTCTTTTCCTTAATGCACTGCAACGAAATGCCCATACTGAAAGTTACTCCCTTGTAGCAGACCTTTCATTTGACACTAATTTCATTCGTGGCCGCTCGCACCCAAAAATGCCCATTCTCCTTTAAAGCCATTCAGACAAACGACATAAATTGTCATGTCCTTAAATATTCATTATGGTGAAAATTGTAAATTTGTCTTTAAAGCTAATTTCTGAACTCAAAGAAACAACAACCAACTATTCCTACTCCATTTCCTAATCATAGAACAGCGCTCTATACTCTCATTTATTCCTATAAGTCTTTAATCAAATTTGGTAAGAGCCGCTTAATGGGACACATCCGTTTTTCAGCCAATTACCAACTAATCAAAACTAAATATACCTTCCCTTTATAAGGCGAATATAAAATTTACTCTCAGTTGAATGCACTTCATTGATTAATTAACTGTCAAGCAGCTTGTCATCGTATTGTAACAGAATCCGCCCAAATAGGAAAGGCAAGTAGGTAAAGACAGAGGATATAGGTAATCCCATATCTATTGTCCCGCCAAACAATCGGAACCACTCAAATAATCTTTCCTGCGATTGCAATCATCAACTCGAGAATACCTATAGCACAGAGATAAGATCACCTGATGGAACTTAGGACTGCCTTTAATTATGTGTTTACCTTTTTTTTCAACATCATTTCTTTTTGCCAGTTCGGCTTAGTGAGGCTGAGGATTGAGGAGTACCTTTTGCTCAGTTTCTAAAAAATGTGTTACACTATTTATTGACAATGACGATCGTCCTCGGACTTGTTGGTTGGGATTGAGATTGTGACTCACTTGGGATGTTATGCAAACACAGTTATAAAGAACCAGCATTCACCAGGTTGTTGTTTTGTTGTTGTCGTGTTGTTCTTGTTGTTGATTCGATTTGGTTCGGTACTGTTTGGTTGTCTATCTGTCTGTTGTGTTTGTTTATCCGGTACTTCCCTCATTTCCCTCTGGCAATAGCAATGCGCACTGAGGCACCAGCAGCATCAGCTTCATTCATTCAGCAGGCATCACAAGAGTATCTGATTTCCAAACATCCCACTTGGCTGATATTTCGGGTTGAACGATTTTGAACGGTGAGTGCGTGTAAATGTGTATACAATCATTGCAGTGGTATAGTGGAGTGGACTCTATGAATAGAGGAGCGTGTTCAACAAGTAGGGCGCTCCCAGGAAATAAGGTCTCAAACGAAACGAGCGAAACGTGAAACCTGTATAAAGCCTGTATGCAGTGTGCAGAGTGCACCTATTCATCGCCGACCGGGCAACATTCAATCTGTGCTCTCTGTTGTCATTATTGTCGGATTCTCAATTGTCTCGTAGTCATAGCTTTGGAAAATGGAATTAGTTGCTCCGCCATCATCATCGTCATAATCATCATCAGAGATGTCTACAAGAAGGCGGCTCCTATGTATATCTCCTTATATTGTCTCATTCATAATGTTGTTAAGCTTCAATCCGATTCCTTTCTTTTTTTTTTTCCTCTTTTACCGCTGGTATCATTGTTGTTCTGGTGAATTTCTTGCTTTTCTATGCCTATAAAACCTAAAGATTTATAAAGAGATAGCTGTTGCAAGCAACATGTCTTTTAGAACGTTCATTAGATACAAAGTTAGATATTAAGATACTCTCATTAGGGCAACTATTAAAATATTTAAATTTGCATGACAAAGAACTGAAGACAATTAATGCAAATCTTAGCTATAAATTTGTTTCCTATAGACACGCGGACGACAGAAACAGAAATAGTGTGTGTCTTTTATTCATTTGCATGTGTAATTTGCGAACTATTATTATGATTATAATAATTATTATGGATTTAGATTTAAATTTACGGCGAATACCTAGCTTTTTAGTATTTATGTATACCGCAGGGATATCTTATAGCTGATTAAGAGCTCTCTACTAACACAAAACACACAAGACTCAACTTAATACCTACCTACTGTGGGCAGCAAAACTAGTTATCATAAATCAAAATTTCTGTCAAATCGAAGAAACATCTATTTTTGGACAGATTTATAGATAAAAGACTCGGCAGGAGATTGATATTATTTTTATTCAATTTCTCTCTCATTTCACGCGAACGCTATTCGAGATAAATTCATATAGAATTAGTTTGCAGGTAGGTACCTCTATACCTATGACTATAGTTTATATTTCTGCAGGTTTCATATTTTTGTAGGTATATATAGGGAATGTCTTTATCACACCTGGATTTATGTAGGTACTTTAGTGCCTCGCACGCTGTTGGGTATTTTTTTACACTCCATATGAGACAGTGTGGCAATAGTAAATAATTAAGAAATAATAATACTTAATATATTTCCGGAGGTAGAGTTGCAAACAAATTAAATGTTTCTACATAGGCGTAAACTTACCTTTTTTTGGTATTTAGTAGAATGAATTTTTGTATGAAACCCCCAATTTGCCATTAGAAAGTTAAATAGCAGAACACTTTTTATGGGGAGATTATGATAACTTTGGCGCCAAAAATTGATAACATTTTTTGTAGAAGGGTCAAAAAAAAGCATTTTATACTATGGGAAGGGGGTCTATCTCAACCTGTTAAGGAGGTAGGGGCATTTTAGAAAAAATGTAATACAAAATGATTGTATTAAGCCCCTCTATAAGAATCCGTTATTATTTTTTGCACCGTAGTGATGAGATCAAAGTGAGATCACCATTAATACCAACAAATTATAAAAAAGTAGTTTAAATAATTTTCAATTCTCACAAAAACTAGAAGACATAAACCAGTAGCGGATCCAGGGGGGGTGGCTATAGGGGCTAAATCCCCCCCCCACAGCCGAATCATAAAATAATTTGAAATATAGAAAACCTGTAGAATTTTATATTCCGTCTAAAATATTGTAAAGATATGAAATTTGATGGACAAAATAACGTGGTAGGGGCTGAACTATTTGCATACATGTTATGTGATTTTTTTTCTTAGCCCTAAGATTGGGGCTAAAGCCTGAAGCGAATTGGAGAAAAACTAAGTTGGGGGCTTTGAATATGGATATTTTTAATGCAACGACAATCTTTCCCTACAAATTAAACCCAGAAATTTGGAACAAAAAAAAACAGCTTTGGCGCAATAAGGTCTGAGAATATTGGCCAAAAAACCTAGCCAGGGTTAAGCAACTTACTTCCTAAGAACTAACCTTATTCCAGAGAGTTTTGGGAGACTGTCAAAGTCCGTACTTGGGGCTAAGGCTTGAAGAGATAAGTAAAAAGAGATAAAAATGGTTGGGGCTTTACATTAACGTGTCAAGTGCCCCAACTGTATATACTAAAAACAAAGCTAATTTACCGAAAGAAACGCATTTGAGGCTTAAACCATTGTAGAACAACGGGATGTCAAGTTTAGTGTATGTTTAATACAACAGGAATTATTTCTTACGGCCTTAGCTGGGCTTAGACATTTTCGGGGCTACGTTTTCAAAATTTGAAAGGTCCAAGGCAATTGTACATACAAAACATAGATATTCTCTAGTCAAGGAGCCAATCCCAAAAGCGTGAGTTTTCTCTGTGCGCGCTCAGAAAATCATGCAAAAGCAAATGAATATTTGCAATCCCTCTTGACTCTAGAGTGACGTGCAAATTTGTCGACATATTTTTTTAGCATGAATACCTATAATACGTATACACGAAAACTAATTCACGCTGGCAGAATTGGGCCGCGGCTTATTTCTTAGAGCAACTTTGTCTTATGTCGTAAAGGGTCAGTTTGAACAAAATAGTTTCTCTTTGATTTGGATAATTCAGGAAAAATGAGATCTTAGAGGACTAATACCGTGTCAAAGCACATATATGAGCTTTTGCCAGTACGAACACTTAAATATAAGTTTTCTGAACTAGCCAATTAAAAAGAGTTTTCAAATCTTGTCAAAAATGGGAAGTTCAAAACATACCCACAGCTAATTTAAAAATATAATTACATAATATAGGTACCTAATCAATTTTTAAATAATATAAATAAACGAATTTGTACGTGTGGTTCAAGCATATATGGCTAAAAATTATTGTGCGCCTTTGAATTTGCTTCTATCTCCGCTACAGCAATTATGAATAATTGTTATTGTACTTTGTATTGAAAACATTTTGGAAGCGCAACAGGAACGGATATAAAGGCACACAAAAAACGGATATCATTAAAGGAAAAAAAAAAATACTTGAGCCTTAAAGGTTAGACCGCACTCGCCGGAACTGCACTGCATCGGAACTACATTCACACGAATTCGTATGAATTTGTATGAAGTTCAGTTGCCGCTAAGTGCGATATAGCTCCTTAAATTTAATAAAAAATAATGTTTTGCCGCGTTGTCGTGAAGTTTAGTTTGACTGAAGTTGAGAACGGTCTTGCATTAAACCTTAACTGATCTCTAATATTTGTTATAAATTATAAAATTTATCTTGGGACAAGCAAATCATATTACTTAAGGTCTTAAAATGGATCTCCAAACTGCAAGACACCCCCACAGCCAAATCCTAGATCCGCTACTGACATACACCATTCGTTTTTTGTATTCGATTCAGAATTGATAAAAGCATTGACTACGAAAAGCCAATTCAGCACTTCAATACACAAATAAAAAAAAAAACTGGGGTCCATTTCACCAACCACTTTTCACTTTGCAAATTAGCAAACAAATATTTTCCGGCAAAGTAAAAAGTGCAAAGTGTTTCACAAAATTTGCAAAGTGAAAAGACTTTTCACTTATCAGTTTTCAGACTATTTTTGAAAAGTAAAATTGTTTCACCAACTTAAAATAGAACTTTGCATTTGAATTTGGATTTTTCAAAGTTGCAAAGAAAACTTTAATTGTATCAATTTGGGGCAATAATGCATTGAAAACAAATCATTGACAGTATTATTGACGTTGCAAATTAAGGAATTTACAAATGAATTAAATCAATCAGAAGACGGAAAAAATGATTTTGGTTTAAGTGTTGAACGAATTTGGAATTTACATGATTGTTAAAATAAAGAACTTTTATACGATTTTACTACGCTGCATGCGAAGATGGTTCAAGCGAAGCTAATTTTCCTTCAATATTCCTAAATAATTTAACGTTTTAAGGGTGGGCCATCTAGTGGTTTCTTTGACACTGACAGCCGTTTTCCTCTCGAAATCTTGAGCTTGACAGAAAGACAGTATCTTACCTCCGCGGAATGAAAACAGTGGCTTTGCCCTTGAACAACGTTGGTAACTGCCGCATCTGGGGATCAGAAAACCCGCACTTGATTGATCGAATGAGATTGGAGTGCCAGAATGCGCTACTGCGAAGCTAGCTGAGGCAGCCACTTGACCGACGTTGTGTTCCATAATTAATGGGAATGTTTGCTCTTACTAATAAAGCCATAATAATAATACATGGATAAAATTTAATATTGATCATTTTAATGCGTTTTAAAAAAGAAAATTGTATTTGGACCACCGTGTATATGAACTTCGTAATTCTAATGAAGTTGAAATAAATTTCCAAGCTTTTAAGTTTTAAATTATTCTAAGAAACTTCAAAACTATTTTACCGACATGTGAGTTTTTCACAAAACATTGTGTCAATGGGGCGTATTCATAGTCATTTTAGAGCTGTGTCTACGTTAAACATAGGTTTAGTTGAATTTTCCAACGTTGATTCTATTTTGTTTAAGTTTATCATTTCCAGTTAATTATTATATAAAAATATAGAACCAACAATTTGTAATTAAAATCGGTCTGTATTCATTAAGCAAAAATTGTCTTAAACTGTAGTATATTTAAACCTGGGTCTATCTGAGACTATGAATATTCCCCAATGTATCTATACGATTTTGTGGCACAAATAAACAAAAACTCGTGGTTCATAAAATTTTCTTTAAAGTTACACAAGACGTTTTATGAAGAAATTAAGTTATACGGTTGGAGTACTTATCAAAATTTCGTTGCAAATAATGATGAGAAAGAGACTGCAATGCGAGCAATCTCTTCTCACCGCCATAAGTGGGAGCGAGATGTGAATGCTTTTAGAATAGAAAGTCCAATAAAACTAATAATTTAATAATAATTTGTGGACATTATTCGCTTCCTCCATCTTTGTATACCTTTCGGGTAAGCCATCCGCAGACATTTTCTATAATGTTTAGGTCAGGTAACTTGTTGGTTTGCAATATACGACTTAGAACTTTAAAATGCAGCAAGATGTTCTTGTTGCAAGATCCATGATGGCAAAGGTCCAAGCAAGTGCTTCAGCTTGAGGTAAGCTGATTTCAATACTTCTTCGTAGGTTATTCTAGTAATTCGTCGCCCTAGTATTGAAGTGCCGTATACGCTATTTTTACATTTTGGGAAATCACGTTTAAATGTTTGCGAAAAATCTAACCGCTGTCATTTTTTGATTTTTTAGTATGATATAAAGTTAAGAATTGTCTTTTTTAAACATGTTATTGGACATCTAAACCTCCGAGAAAAAATAGCTCTTTTGTAACTAAAACTTAAAGATTATTTTCAATGAATAAATAAATTTCATTGAATTTTTGAACAACAACAACAACTTAAAGGCGCTACCACCAATTGTATGGCTGGAAATATACCTATTTCGTGCTTTGCCACTTTTGCACTCATCAGTCTCCTTTTTGTGGTGCTGAACTTTAATCCAATTTTATTTGAAAAACTTTTTATGCACACCATAGGATTCGAACCCACGCATATCAGATTTGCTCAGTCTAAGCAGTCGTGTGTACTACGCACTCCACCGCTTTAGACCACTGACGTCACAGGTCGAGATGTGTTATTTGTTTATCAAATGCATTTGGAGCATCAGCATTTTTATAAGCGCTTTTTGTAAGCGCTGTTTTGTAAGGCTCAGCACCACAAAAAGGAGACTGATGAGTGCAAAAGTGGCAAAGCACGAAATAGCTATATCTCCAACCAAACAATTGGTGGTAGCGCCTTTAAGTTGTTGTTGTTGTTGTTGTTGTTGTTCAAAAATTCAATGAAATTGACGGAATAAAGAATGGTCAAGCCTAATAAGCTGACATTCTAGTACGAATAGTACAATAATAAGAATAATAAATAAATTTACCATACAGCTCTATCAAGAGTTTTACCCGAAAAACCTTTCCCCGGATTTTAAAAAGCTATCAGGGGCCTTATTACGTAAAATGATAACGATGAAACGATATCGTTTTGGCGATACCTGTCCCTTGTTTTGTCAATTTATATGATAGGGATAGCTATCGCCAAAACGATGTCGTTTGATCGTTATCGTTTTACGTAATAAGGCCCCAGGAGTTTCGCCCGAATAAGATTTCTTTTAATTTTTCTCCAATCGATTTATTAAAAAAAAAAACATTCTGAGTCAGTGGATATTATGCAGATTATGCTTTGAAATAATTTTAAAGTTGTTTTTGGATAGCTCATTTTTGTTTGAGTTGTCTAAATATATTTATGTATACTTTTTTATATATTTTGTACGGAAAATGAAAAAATAAAATATTTTTTGTGGCTAATGGTGTATGTATATACGATTTCCTAGCATTGTACTGCAATTTGTATGCACATACGTCAAGACAATACTGAACGAGCATTTGATTTCTGATAACTTACGTTGCAAGACAGTAAGACGTACGTCAAAACAATTCTCAAACTATTTTGTTCGTAAATTGCTTTGAAGATTTTGATGGATATACGTCCAAACCATTCTGAATATCTCAGCAACGAAAAGAGATAGAAAAAACGGAAAGAGCACCCCCGAAAACATAAGACTGCATACCCAGTTCAATAAATGCAATTTGGCGACTAGGGCGACGAATTGTTGTGCTTTGAACATTCAAATACAGCGTTGCATATAACATAACTCCCACCTTCTCGACTTTAATGGTACGTTTAAAATCGTTTCTCTTTGTGTTAATCGTGAAAATAGAAGTTGTAGCCATCCGGTTCATATAATTCAAACTTCTTTTCACCCAATAACATTTAACACCTATCATCAGATGGTCAGATCTCTGCAGATGTTTGAATTGTTTTCCATAGGAAAGAATATTCTTTAAAAAATAATATTGTCACGAGAATATTCACTATTCCCAATTTTATTTTGTTATTCTGTGTGGATTTCCCCTATTTTGTAAAATCAAATCTATTTCTATCAGTATTAACTCACCACTGAAAAACTGCGCCTTTAAAATGTATTTAACGCAAGAAACGTTTAAGCATTTTTTATTAACACAATAATTTAAATCCTACTTTATATACAATATTTGAAAATTTTTGAAGCAAAGAAAATCTATAAAATAATTATTTAAAAAATCCAAAATAAAATTATATATAATATATTTGGTATGCAATTATTATTACTTTAGTTTATTAATTAACTTTATTATTTTAAAATTAGTACACAAATTAAAATTTAATTTGGCAAAGTCGATAGTTCTATGTTCCTTACTGCTTACGTTTTTTTTTTTTTTTTTTACAGAAACTCATGGAATCAATTTTAACAATAATCAGATTTTCTTATCGTTTTTTTTTTTCAAATATTTGAATGGTATACCTATTCATTTTATTTCTTGTAACTAAAAAATTGTTGCTTACACTTTACTTTTACATGGTAAGCTAGGTGTCAGGTTTAGGAAATAAAATACAAGTTGTTTTTGAAAAATATCGAATTTTCGATAAAATAAATAAAATAAGTTAGTGGACAGTATTATTATTTTACCTTTTAGAGAATATCCTGCATAAAGGCATACAAAATTTATCAAAATCAAAACATTAGGAAAGTATTTCCCTATATAAGTGTATGATGCTTATGGAAAAATATTTTTCACTAGAAAAAACAACTTAGGAAACTACTTGATTTCGATTCTTAATTGTCAATTGATGTTATACCCATAAAAACATTTGAATGCTTTTTAAATAGCTACCAACACAAATACAATTTACAGCAAACAATACACTATGTATCACTGCTGCGAAAATTATAATTTCCACTGCATTTTTGCTGTAAGTTTTATATGTAGCCATAGTAGCCATCGACTAAAATCTTACGTCTGAGAAAGGAAAAAACGGGGTCTAGAGTCTAGATGATGAGGCCAACTGTTCTTATCACAGCGAAACGCATTTCGACTGAAGGTAACAAAAAGACCTTCAATTGAATTTTATTCAATATTCCTACCTACCTAGCCCAACTAAATAAAAATAAAAATCTTATATTAGCTTACGTTTGTCTTCTTCTGTCAATTTGAGACTTTGAATAACACTACTAAACAATTGAGCACAAGCCAAATAAAAAAGAAATATATTAATTTTCTACATAGCGTTATAATTTACAGGGTTGCCTTCTTTTTGAAAGGTAAAAGATTTGTCTATATCTACTTTAGGTAAATATGGTAGTTTAATTCCGACTGTGACTCCCGTTAAGTAATTAAACAATACAAATAATGAATAAATATCCCTAAATATTATACAAAACAAATAATAACAAACTAGCAAATACGTTAAATCAACAAATACCTATCCAAATCATAAAACAAAGTGCATTTAGATAAAACGCCAAAGTCAGTTAAGGTGTAGAAAAAAAAACACAATTTCACAAAATGTTACTATAAATCACATGGGATTAACAAAAGTTACTCACAAAATTATTATTCCCCCAGTCCTAAAAGCATCTGTTACTTAACTTCAAACAAGAATGTTAACAAACTATAAAAGAACATTGACTTTATTTGAAAGACCAGAACTGAATTTAAGAAAAAAAACACATAACAACAACAACAATACACATTTTAAAACTAAGATCTATTTTTTTTGTATGTAATTTTATTGTAGACACACACCTTGATCCCTAATTAAAAGTAGATCACCACCCGGGTGAGCAAACTAATCTCAATCACCAAAGAAAAAGCCTACCTGCCTGTCATACCAGCACAACACACACTTCATCGCATCTATACTACGTAGAAATAGATGCACTTCCACACTTCTATAAACGATCTTCTTCCTCCAAGTTTCTCCTCGGCTCGGCTGCTGTCCAAAAGTGATGACAAGAAAATCACATTAGGCTCTGATAAAGTGGAGAACAAAAAAAAAACCCTGATTACGCTATCAAGCTGTGACAGATAATGAAGGAATGAATGAATGGTGAGAGAGAGGCACCTTCACAAATTAAATGCACAACAATAGAAACCAGAAAGAAAAACTTAGCTAGGTATAATAAGATAAGACGGGCACCGAACCTAAAAGGGTGCGCTCTGGCGTGCTCTACTTTTCCTTTTACTTTTTTAACCGATCCGAAGTCCAAAGAACGAACCTCTTAACATTGTTTTTTTTTTTTTGTTCAACGTCCACTTTAAGCATTTTCCCATTGATCAACTCAGAACAAAGACTCGGGAACCTATAAGACGTTAAAAGATCCAAAGAGCACAGCAGAACCTTTCGGAATATCGAAAATCGATTGGGCTATAACTGACAGGTTAATAGGGGCCCTCTCTATTGGTTGTTATTACATTATATCCAGCGGGCAGAGAATTATTGATGGCGCCAGGAGTCTTAGCAGACCCAGCAGCAGCAGCATCGACTACGACTTCGCCTGGGAAAGGGATCATAATTGCCAATACTTTCTACTTTTTTTGTTTCGATTTTTAGAGAACACCTTCTTACTCTTTATGGTCGAATGCGGATAACCTACATGGTCTCTGGCCATGGGCAAACGTACGCAGAGGTTGGAAATGATCACTGCCTGATGGTGGGCTCATAGCATAGAGAACTGTTCATCAGGAGAGTGTTTCGTGCGCTTTGACTGATAATTAAGGTTGGAGAGGATCACAATAGTGACTGCATAAAGGAACATACGTCCGTCCGTGCTGCATTTTCCCGCTGAGTTATAATAGTGGTGAAGTGTGAAAGGCATTTAGGACAATAGCCGCTGTCGATAGTGTCGATCGGCCGATTGACGCAGACTTATACCCGGCAGTTAGAGTTGTTGTGTTCGGCTAGGCCCAAGACTAATTAGTCTTTTGGAATGTCTCATGTTGTATATACCTAGGTATATCTGAAGCCGACAACGACTTGGTCTGGTGTCGATACGCTGATCGATGTGGAGATAGTCTCTTTGAAAAGTATGCTAATTACTTTGTTAGCCCTGCACGACTCTTACGACTATTGCCGACGCACATGTGGAGGCATTATATCCTACAAACTGAAACTACACTACACAATATCATAAATTAGCTTTTTCTCACTTATATCGAGACGGGGCTTCAGAGAAAAGGGTAAATCGAGTGTCCGATTTGTAGACGTCAAATTGGAGTTGAAAACATAATAAATGAAGCGCGAAAAAGTAAAGAAAAATATGGAGAAAGAAACAAAAGTCTTTATATGTTCGTATACGTATACAGGTGAGGGTGAAGTGAATTTCACCAGGAAATTAGTTTAATACAATTAATATGAAGGAGCCCGGCTGGAAAAATGCCAAGTTTGGCAAGGCCCTAGTAAGTTTTCAGTAGGGGAAATCTAGAGAAGGGAAACTATACTTGGCAAGCCCTTGCTGGATTTCAGTACTAAAAATTAGATGAGGGAAACTTTTCAAACACTCGTGAGACCCTCCCTAGTAAAAACTTGTTGGACATATTTGGGTACCTCATCAGCAGGGCCCGGATTTCTATGCAAATGCATATTTTTTTGGGTCAGCCTTAAAAGCAAGAGAATCAGATAGTTTTTCGAATTAAGAACTTTGCTTTAAAATGGCATTCAATCGTTAGGGCATATTTTTGCATATTTTGATAAAAATGCATATTTTGGATTATTGAGCATATTTTAACAATAAATGCATATTTTTCCTGCATATTTGAAAAAAATAAACTTTAAACATTTAAAAAATTGGTTTAACTGAAATGCAAACAAACCTTAAAAAATTCTATATTTCACCTAGAAAGAAATACTATTGATAACTTTGCAGCACTAAAAACAATTCCAGCTGTCATGTATTACAGCTGAATTCTAATGTCATTTTATGTTTACATTTCAAAATATTCAATATTCAATAAATGAGATTGTTTCATTAAAAATGCTCCAATAACGTCTGTTGACGTGGAGAGGTCATTTTCCATGAACCAAAGTTTTTTGAGACCAAATCGCTAAGGTTTCAATTTTGAAAACTTCAGAAAAAAATTCATGATTCATGCTAACAAAATTATCTTACGAAAATAATGAACATATTATTAAAAATACTATTTAATTTTTGTTAAACCTATCTGAATCGTATGTTTTATGTTAATTTTATTTACTTTTTGCTGTAAAAAACTTTCTTAAAAAGACTGTATTTTGTTCTTTTTATTTCGATGTTTTTTCATTTACTTTTTGAATATTTTTTGGATTTTGTATGGCATATTTTAGATTTTGTACGGAATATTTTGAATTTTGAATGGCATATTTAGTAATTTTAAGTGCATATTTCAAGCCCATATTTTGTGTTTTTAGAGCATGAGAATCCGGGCTCTGCTCATCAGGAATGTCTCTTGTACACCAAAACACACAAATTTTATAAGCACAATGCAATTTCAGCATCATACGACAATATTTTCTCTCTTTTCTTTGTCTAGCCTTTGCTAACTCTTGCTACTGCCTTGCCAGAATCTATGTTAAACTCTCAACTGCCTTGTCGAAAACTAGATTGCTTTTCTGCGTGGGAGTATTGTAACATTTTAACATTTTATATGGTGTACAAGAAGGAACTTTTAATAAATTATTACTTTTTTATTCAATATAAAAAGCCGTATCCAGATATCCAGATATCGATAACGTTAAAAGTAAAAAAAAATAACGGAAAGTAGAATTTTTAAAAATAGTTTGCAATAAATCAGTATTATTTATTGCTTATGAATTTTACATTTTTGGAAAAGTTATACAGAAATGCTTTATCAGTAACATTTTGATTGAAGCATCGCCTGAAACCGATAGCGTAGTGTCACCGAAGCCACATAATAAGCTCTATCCAAGTGGAAATTGAAATGACCCCAATAAATGACATATTGAAAATAATAGGTAGGGCTATGCTTAAACTTTTAACGCAGTTCAAAGCCGTTACCAGGGGGAATCAAAGGGTTTTTGAGAAATAGATTTTGAGAAAACTGAACACTGTGAGCAAGGGAAGCGGTGTGTAAGATATCAAATATAAAAAACACACATTTAGTCCGCGTTTTCTCAAAATGATCAGGTACCGATTTTATTTCAAACAACTTCATCAACATGTTTTTCAGAAATCGAATTCTTTCTAGGAACATGATTTTCTCAAGAATTCTATAAAATGTTAACAAATCACTTCATAACAAATTTCAAAAAAAAATTGACTAAGTTGTTTTCGAAAAATTGCGTTAAGTTTTTTGTCCAACTTAATTTGACATTTCTTTGATTCAGTGTTTGACAAATTCAACCATGGAGAGATACACAATTGAGCAGCGCGTAAGATTGTTGAAGACTTTTACGAAAATGGGCGTTCAAATCAAAATGCATTTCGTGCACTTCGCGATTTTTTTGGTCAGCATAATCTACCAAATGTGTCCACATCCACAATCGGTAGAATTGTGGCAAATTTCAGCAAACCGGCTCTATAGGAAATGTGAAACACCTGTGCATGCTCGCCCAGTTCGGAAAACATTGCTGTTGTTCGCGATAGTGTGGCAGAAGAGCCGTCAACCTCGAATCGTCGCCGCGCCGCGCCGTGTCGTCGTGCCCAATAATTGAACATCTCACGAACATCACTGATGCGAATTTTGAATAAAGATTTGAATTTACACGCTTACAAGGTTCAATTGACTCAAGAGCTGAAACCTATTGACCATTTCAAACGTCGTCAATACGCCGAATGGTTGGTTGAAAAGGCAGAAGTGAATGGTGACTATATAAAGAAAATTATCTTCAGCGACGAGGCACATTTTCACCTCAGAGGATTCGTTAACAAGCAGAATTGCCACATTTGGGCAAATGAAAATCCACGAGTGATTGTAGAAAATCCGATGCATCCGCAACGAGTAACTGCTTGGTGCAGTTTATGGGCTGGCGGCGCGGCGTCATCGGGCCATACTTCTTCGAAAATGAGGTCCGCCAAGCAGTAACCTTGAATCGCTATTGCGAGATGATAACGGACTTCTTGTGGCCAGAAATTGAGGATATGGACCTGGACGAGATGTGCTTCCAACAAGATGGTGCCACGTGCAACACAGCCAACGAAACAATGGCTCTTTTGCACGAGAAATTCAATGACCGTGTTATCTCACGTGTCGTGGCAATGATAAGTGGCCGCTACGACCATGTGATTTGACACCGTTGGACTTCTTTCTTTGGGGATATTTAAAAGAAAAATTGTACGTCAATAAGCCAAGAAAAATTCATGAGATAATTCAGCACATTAACGACATTGAAGCTCAATTATGTATCAGTCATTGAAAATATGGACCATCGGCTAGAGGTATGCCACCGAAGCCGTGGCGAACATTTGGCCGATATTTTACTTCACACATACATAATTGTCATAAATCCTTATATCGTAATAAAAAATATTAAGGAAATTCTCTGAAAACTTCTTGTTTTATTTACAATTAACATCGTGCGTACCACCCTTTATAATAAAATAAAAAATATGTATTATTTTGTTTTACTTATTAAAACAAAATAAAAAAGGTCAAAATCACACTCATATGTATTTGATTATAAGGGACCCATTTTTGTCACTTTGTTTTTTTTTAAAGAAGAATGTTTTTCATTTTTTATTATTTCAAATTTTGGCTCAAGCTACAAAATCATGAATGCATTTTTTAAAGTTGTTCATAAATTAACAAGCACATTTGCACATTCTTTAAAGTTCCAAGACTGTTTTTGGACACATGTTTGAATATATATCCTTTCTTTTTAATTTTGTTTAAAATGTTGTTAAACTGCTACAAATTAGCCTGATCTAACAAAATCGACCATGAATTGTGGAAGTTATGAATTTTTGTACAAGAATAAAGTAATTTGCCTTAGTAAGCCTTCCTCATTGTTCAAAATTGTTCTATAGGGAGAATATTCTCTTACGAGCTTATTTTTGAACACAAAAAAGTTATGAGCAGTTAAGAAAAGAATGAAAATCAATGATTTATTTTATTTTTCTTAGGTGGTTTTTCTTACTTTTTCTATTGATTTTTTTTAAGTTTTCCGCTTTTAAGAAAATCTAATTTTCAATCTTATCTTCAATGTTCTCCCGCTACAATAACTTACTGATTTCTTATTATCAAAATAGTAGAAAGCATTTTTGAGAAAACAATATATCCTTTGTGGCTGAAAAAAAATTTGTGTGTAAGGTACCTACTGCTATATTTTTATTATTATTTATTTAGTATTATTTAGTAACCACATAGAAAAAAAAGTAAGTTGGTTACCTAGATAGCTAATAAGATTTTCGATTGGTAAATTCAGAATTCAATAGAGAATTTGAAAGTAGTAACTTGGAATTCAATAAAAAAATTAATTTTCATGGCAACGGAATACCTACAATATTTTGTAGTCAATCGATGATACTAAGATTTTGTTCCTCGTGCCTTAAATTTAACATAACACCAAACTACTCATATGATAATACATTAAAATCTTAAAATATAGGTATAAAAACTCATAGGTTCCGTTTTGGGATTACAACCAAAACCTGTTTAACCAAACAGAAATCAAAGTCCGGAGTTGTTTCCAAATTTCCACTCAGTAAATTAAGAACTAATTGGATTTTGAAAAAAAAAAATTATATTTCTGAAAATAGAACCTTTAATTTAAACACATTATTAGTCCAGGCAAATTAGGATCCAATTGAAGGATATTATGTGGATTCAGCATATAATATCTAAGATTTTTGTGGGATTCAATCATAAATATTATATACAATGAGAATATAAGGTTGTTCCCGCTCTAAAAGGTGTGCAGTGTACAGGAATAATTTAAACCTGCAGAAAAGTGCATAATTCACTCCCTGTTTTTTGTTATTTTCCTATATGACTTTGGAATTATGCATCTCAGGAAAAAAAATATTGAGACAAAATTTGTTTATTATAAAATTCTCCACAAGATGACATTTATATAAAACTTTCTGATTATATATTTTTGTTGGTATAAAGCATTGAAGTCGGAAAAAATCTGTAAAAAACAGAGTAGTTCTGAAGCAACTGGAGATTGCCGTCTGCTTTTGCTGAGGCCGTCCGAAACAAAAAATGTAACATTCAGGAATAGAAACGAAGAGCGCGTTAACTGGTTCAGCTAATAAAGGTTCGTTCGACTCAGTTGTTTATTTTACTTTTCCTTGGAGCCAAAAATGAGGTAACTTCGCTCTTCGCAAATACCAATATGTTTCATACTAAAGATTTTCCAAGCTTTTAAAATAGATTCCAATCGAGTGCGTTTGTAAAATCTTCACCTATTTTCATGCAAATTTGTTTGAAATCATCTTATTTCGAAATATATACTTTCAACGAAATTGCACAACTTGCCGCTTTCCGTAGTGAAAATGTAGTATTTCATTCGTAGACTGCTATATCAGGCCGACTTTTGATTTATTGCTGTTTCTGAAATTAAATGAGTTAAGGTAAGATATCTTTTTCCAGGATATGAACGATTTTAATTTATTTAAACTTGTTTTTAACATAGGTAAGGTATTAGTTATACTATAGTTAACTAAGACTGTTTCCCCTTTCTTTTATATAGCTAAGTAAAATATGAAAACAAATATAAGGCACTTGACTTTTTATAAATATTAGTTTGTGTTATTTTTTTTTTTTTTGCGAGACACCCCCCGCCCCCCAAGAAGTATAGCTGTATATGCCCCTGTATATTACTCAAAAAACACTTGGTACAAACTTTGAAGAAAATTCATCCAGCTGTTTAGATTGCAGCCGCTAGGGCAGAAAGTCATAATTGCTTTTTTCGTCTTTCTTAGCAAAAATAATGAGACCAACGAAGTAATTTGCAATTTTGTTTGCATTTGTATTCCCGATTTTGCAGTTCATCAAATAGTTGGTGTTATCGAGTGAGCTGCTAACTTCACAGTAAAGTTAGTAGGTCACATGGTATATGGACCAAGAGTGTTAGGAACTTCCAGCAATGCTCCAAATTTGCATTTTTTTGCATTTCCTTATTTGTAAGTAATTTCATAAAATTGACTTCACAGTAAAGTTGAAAAGTAACAAAATATATCTCGAGAACTAAGCATGCTAGGAATTTGCAATAAGACATATAGAGAAAGAGCCCAGGGCCGCCAGACATACGTCATTTTATCAAAGCTAAGATATTTTCTCCGAACAAATACTATGGTAGCTAAGAACAAATGGATACTAAGAATCTTTAATCCCGGTGCAATTAAGAGGTAGCGAGTGTTAAAGTTGCATACAAATCTTGCAACATTGCGTTATTTTTATCAAAGCTGAATTTTTGATATGTCTTAGGAGATGGTGTCATTTACTTTATTGCACTCTTGCCAGACATCTACAGTGGGTCCTAACGTGAGCCAGACACTTAAAATATGTCAAAATAATCGTGCCATTTACGTTGTAGTTTTAAAGCTTATATTTACATGTTTTATGGGCAACTGTTTAAAAATAATTCCCCATCAGCTATACATCTACAGTGGGGCGTATTCCTAAGCCAGACATTTAAAAACAGCTAAAATAAGCGAAAAAATCACGTTTTAGTAACAAAGAATTATTATTTTGACAGTTTTATGGTGATGTAAGGCCTCGCTGTAGGTGTCTTGCTGATAAGAAAATATTGTAGAATATTTGCCCAAAGAAAAAATAAAATCTTGATTTGATTCTGTTATGCAAATGGCACGATTAGTTTGACAGATTTGAAGTGTCTCACTCACGTTATATGGCGTTTTCACTGGGCCAAATGTGGTAATTTCGTTGCAAATTTCCAAATGAGATCCGAAATTACCTAATTTACAAAATCACATTTTGAAATGAGGTAATTTCAACCTCATTTGCACGAAATTAGGTTGGAAATTAGGTGAATGCATCCAGCGGGAATCAGTTTCAAAAGCTCTTAAAAGCTTTTGCATGAAAATATCAATACACTATACTCAACAACATAAAACAGAAGGAGAAATCAACAAAAATTAACGGCTAACTGCCATTCCAAATTCAAAATGAAATTAGATTTCAAATGAAATTAGCTAATTTCATAATGAAAACACTTTTTTGCCAAATTTCGAAATTACCTCATTTCGGCTCTAATGAAAACGTAGTATTAGGTCCCACTGCAGATGTCTGGCAAGTGTCAAATAAATTAAATGGCACCATCCCCTAACACATATTAAAAATTCAGCTTTAATAAAAGAACGCAATGTTGCAACATTTGTATGCAACTTTAACACTCGCTACCTCTTAATTGCACCCGGATTGAAGATTCTTAGTATCCATTTGTTCTTAGCTTTAAAAAAAAAGACGTATGTCTGGCGGCCCTGGGCTCTTAGTCTAATACTGCTTAGCTCCCTGACAAATTCTTCCATATTACACAAATTTGTTTACAGTTGTTGAATTTCACTCTTTTAACAATAACTTTATGTATTGGATTACCTATTTTAGGCAAAGGCCCCTATCAGAAGAGAGACTACTTATTTTCTATCAAACTTCAACTAGAATGCTGTTGAAATTCATCTCATTATCAACTGAATTGCAGATGGCAGGCTAACAGCAAAATAGTCGTTCGTATCTCAATATGAATAGAGATAGATTTGCAGTGATGGATCTTGGGATGTGTGATTTTTGTTTGGTGGTAATTATTGTGCCATTTGCGGATGAGTGAGTTATATATTCCGGGATTATGTTTTTGCAATATCTTATTTTCTGCAACATCATAACAATGAGAATGACATGGTTTCTCTTTCCCTATGCCACAAATCTACCTGTAGTGTACCAGCACCATATTATACCTTCACATTCACATTATAACAAATGAAGTAATATGTCCAAGTGAAATTGTATGAAGCTTGTGATTGTGATGGCGTAATCAATGCAATTGACAAATGATGAATAACGATTGTTTTGTAGGGTAGGGTAGTGTAGGTACTCCTCTCTCAGTTTAGCAAAATATGAAACACACTCGTACATAAAATTCGGACAGGAAAGCGGATGAGATATTCCATTTCGATTAGATGGAACAATGGGTGCGGAAAGTTGTGTTATTATTCTGTTTAGTAAATGCAACAATGACAAATTGTTTGCGTGCAAGGAACAAGGTAAGATAACTATCTCACTTTATATCTGTAATATGGTACAACTTGAACAGAGATTAAGTGATAAATTGTATATAAAAATCTGAAATCCCAACCAAATGTGATACACTTTGAATGATTGGACTCATAATATCAATGTTTTTTTGTTCTAGTTAGGTAGTAAGAATTCCAGCCAAGCCTGCAGGTTTAAGAATCAGATAATATCTGCTTAACATTGGTTAAAAATTTTATATTAGTAATAGCTTATAGGATTAGCCAGATAAATTATTTTGAAATGAGTGGTTTACATTCTTTTTGCGAGTAAATTACTTCGTCGGAAAAAATACCCATAGACAAGATCAAGACATACTATAGAACAATGGAAATGTTCCCCAGTTAGGCTATCTCAGAAACCATTATTATTTGCCTTTATGACTTGACTCTGACAAATAGAAATAGTTGTGTACAAATAAAATTACAAAGATGGTCTACAACTTGGACAGGGCATGTTTTTATGAAACATACATATGTAGCTCCAAATGGTTTTAACTGGCGCCCGTGAAGTTTTTTTTTAACTAAACACGGAATGAAAATAGGCGATATATGTATGTATATTCTTCTGGAAGACGCATAATTTTTCTGTTTTTAATTTTGTTTAGACCATGAACTAGCAACGGATTTGTTGTTTCTCAAAAAACAGACGTTTGTCCGTTAAATATAAAAATAATCACACACTCATTTGTGGCGTAGGAGTGGAATCGGAGTGCAAATTGTTTTTTTTTTTGGAATTGAGAACCAACTTCTATTAGGCGTCGTTGGAAGTATGGAAGTATAAAAAAGCGCGCGTGTAACTCAGTACTCGTGGCAGAAGTGAAACTTCTTTGGCGATCTAAAAATATCGATATGTATAGGGATATTGAGCTTATATGAGTAAGACGCAGCTAAGTGTTCTATATCAAGGTGATCGATGGATTGGGGTTGTAAACTTGAAAATTAAATAATAATGGTGAAAATTTAAAGTAAAAAAGGCGAAAATTTATAAGATATAAATCAGTTTATTTGTGTAGGTTTTCCGACTATTTCCAAAAATTCCTTCACTCTCCCCAAAATCAAAAATTAGTATATTTGGTTTTATGTATTTTGCAACCATATATAATTCAAATTTTTAGCGGACTTTCCTGATTTAATTAAATTTTTTGAAATTAGAAATTAGAATTAAAATAATTTATATCTCCATACCAGTAGAAGATAGACAAAAATCTTAAACTAGTAAGATTCTTAGAATTTCATTATCTATCCACCAAAAAAAAATTCAAAACTATAGCATTTTTTTCTATTTTTTTAGTTTGGCATCAAGCTCTCTTATCGAAAATGCGCGCATTTGGTTTCGATGAATCTCTTCTTCGTTGGATTAGAAATTACCTTTCGGACCGTTCAATACAAGTCGTATTGGACGGTTTCAAGTCTGAAATCCACAAAATAAATGCTGGTGTGCCCCAGGGCTCCGTTTTGTCTCCGACTCTCTTCCTTATTTTTATAAATGATCTTTTGTCTGAAACTTCTAATCCATTAAACTGTTCTGCTGACGATAGTACCCTCAGCTTCTCATATTCGTTTACAGATTCTCATCCATGTCCTTCGGATGTGGACCTTGAACGGCAGCGTATGATAAGCTCATTAAATTCAGATCTCGACAGCATTGTCCAATGGGGAATCAAAAACCGCGTAGAATTTAATGCTTCTAAAACTCAATGCTGTCTCCTGTCCTTAAAGCGAAACCCACCCCCAATGCCGCTATCCATGGACGGCACTTGCATCGAGGAAACCGAACAGGTATCAGTTCTCGGTATGTGTGTCACAGACCACCTTTTGTGGAATGACCACATATTTGATGTCGCCAAAAACGCTGCTAAGTTTTTAGGTTTTCTCCGTATGTGCAAGAAGTTTTTCTCCCCTTCTGATCTGGCTGTGATCTACAAAGCCTTTATTCGTCCTAAACTAGAGTACAATTCTCATGTTTGGGCTGGAGCTCCAAAAACTCACCTGAGTTTGTTGTACAGAATTCAAAAGAGAGCTTTGATATATAAATATAAATGATAGGTGAAAGATCTATAACGGAAATAGGTTCATCTCTCGAACACCGACGTAATGTTTCGTGTCTTTCTCTATTTTATTGTTATTATTATAATCAGTGTTCTAGTGAAATAGCCAGTTGCATTCATCCCCTTAAAAAATTCAACCGTAATACTCGCGCTTCTAGGAATGCTCATCAGTTTATCCTTGAGCCCAACTTCGGACGTACTATAATGTACAGATATTTTTTCTTCAGTCGCACCACATGAATGTGGAATGCTTTACCCGACTCGACTTTCCCCTCTCATTTCGATGTGCAAACATTCAAAACCAATGTGAATCGGTATCTCCTTCTAAATCCTCTCCTACTTACCTAATCGCTCGTGCTGTGTTAAAAACATTTAAAGGGTAGCCATAACCCCTTTTGCGCGCATGGAATATAAAAAATTCTAATTAACGAAATTTTCCCTTTTATCTGCTACAATAATATAGATTATCAAAAAATCCAAACTTATTGCAAAATAAAATATATAAGCCTATCAATAAAAATTTTTACTTTTACTCTACCTCCCACCACTTAGCTAATCAATGATCTCAGCGTTGCACATGTGGCGTTACATTTTTTCGTTTCGCAAAAATTCAACCTTGAAATTTCACTCTCAACGCGCCCAAAGAAGTTTCACTTCAAAAATGTTTAGGCTGTGAAAATATAAAATTCGTGCGAATTTTTAATTTTAAGACTCCAAATAATCTCTTTTGCAAATTTGTTATCGGCTACGCTTGAGCCAGATAAATAACTATCCCGGCCGGCCGTATCATTCTTCGGGGCTACCAAGAATCAGGGGTCACATCTTTTCAAAAAATAAAATTCGAAAATTAAATTAAAAAACTTAAGATTTTGAAGAATTTTAATTATGAAAAAAATACAAAAAGTTATATATACAAAAAGTTATATGTTCTGTTCTTTTGAAAGAATCATCATTTATAAAAAAAAAGAATTAAGATAATTGTTGCTGCTTGTCGTTAGAAAAAAAATATAAAATAAAATGTACAATGTGTGGGAAAGGAATGGCCGCAGGAACGGTTAAATGACCTCAGACCAAATTTTTGTTCGACGTCTTTGATTGAGGGGCCAACATTGACTCGGATCACTACCTGGTGGTAGCTAGACTACGTATGCGGATATCCATGACGCGACAACGCAGAGCAGATGCTGTGAAAAGATTCGATGTCGAGAAGCTTAAATCGCAATAGACCGCCAGAACTTTTGCAGACCACGTAACTCTTAATCTCTCAGGAGGTCCGCCACCAGCATCAAGTGCAGAGGACCAGTGGGAACACTGTCAACAAGCCATCAGAAGTGCCGCCTCTGATGTGCTGGGTTTCACTGCCGGCTAGCGCATGCATCTAAGGACGAGGCCTACCAGGCAATGCTAAAGACTCGAACAAGAGCTGCTGAGAGAGTAGCCCGGGAGCTCTACGGGCTGAAACGAAAAGAGGAGCGCCGACTTCTCAGGAGGAAAAAGAGAGAGCACGAGAAGCGGGCGGTAGAGTCTGTTGAGGGTTGTAGCGGTAGGGGAGATGTTCGAAAATTCTATCAGAGGGTGAAGCGATCCACCCAAGGATTCAAGGCTAGAACGGAAGCCTGCCGAGATGAGAGTGGGAATATGGTAGTAAACACATGGTCAGTGCTGAGGATCTGGAAAGAACACTTCTCTAGACTGCTTAATGGCGAAGACAGCCAAGATGCCGCTAATAGGCAGAACGCTCCATTCAACTTGGACAATGATGGCCAAGAGTTCCGTCCACCCGACCTAACCGAAGTTCGGCTGGCGATATCCAAACTTAAGTCGTACAAGGCTGCTGGTGCGGATGGCTTACAAGCCGAACTATTTAAATCAGTGGGAGATGAATTGGCTAGGAGCATACACCAGCTCATCTGCAAAATTTGGTCGGAGGAAAGTATGCCCGATGAATGGAACCTCGGTATAGTGTGCCCCATCTATAAAAAGGGAGATGTTCTGAAATGTACCAACTACAGAGGAATAAGACTCCTAAACGTTGCTTATAAAATCTGTCGGCCATCCTGTGTGACCGCTTAAAACCTTTTGTCAACGATCTGATCGGCCCCTATCAGTGCGGTTTTAGGCCAGGCAAGTCAACCGTCGATCAAATGTTCACACTCCGACAGATTTTAGAAAAGCCCCGGGAATTCCAGATCGATACGCACCACCTTTTTATCGATTTTAAGGTCGCGTATGATAGCGTGAAAAGGGACGAATTATACAGAGCCATGTCGAGTCTCGGCATCCCTGCCAAACTCGTCCGCCTGTGCAGCATGACGATGGACAAATCTCGCTGCTCCGTCAAAATTGGTAAGAACACCACCGATTCCTTTGATGTTGAGAAAGGATTGAGGCAAGGCGACGCGTTATCATGCAACCTATTCAACATCGTTCTTGAAGCCATTGTACGCAAAGCACATGTCAACATCAGCGGTACAATCTATCAAAAGTCCGTTCAATTGCTTGCATATGCGGATGACATAGACATTGTCGGCAGAACGAAGCGAGCTGTGGCAAGGGCTTTTGCGAGCATTGAATCGGAGGCGGCTAGAATGGGATTGGCGGTTAATGAGGACAACACGAAGTATATGCTGTCATCGAGTGAGGAATCTCAACCTCGTCGACTCGGGCAAAATATCACGATGGACAGATATAACTTCGAAGTTGTCAAGGACTTTGTCTACCTGGGCTCCACTATTACATCGCAGAATGACATCAGTGCAGAAATCAAGCGAAGAATTACTCTTGCCAACCGCTGTTTCTTCGGTCTTAGAAGGCATTTAAGTAGTAAGGCCCTCTCTCAGAGAACCAAGGAGACTTTATACAAGACCCTTATCATCCCGGTCCTGCTTTATGGGTCAGAAGCATGGACACTGAAAGATTCGGATAAAAATCTAATAGGGTCCTTTGAGAGGAAGATTCTTCGTGTGATTTTCGGTCCGGTGTGTATCGAAGGAGTATGGAGGAGAAGATTCAACGACGAGCTGTACGGGCTATACAGCGACGTTGACCTGGTCAAAAAGCTGAAAATACAGCGGCTGAGATGGCTGGGGCACGTGGAGCGTATGAACAGCAACGCACCTGCCCGACGAGTCTTCGAATCCAACCCCGATGGGGTACGCAGCAGAGGAAGAACCCGTAACAGGTGGCGCAATCAAGTGAATGACGACATCAAAGCACTCGGTGTGTGCAACTGGAAGCGGCTAGCTAGGGACAGAGCTGGCTGGAGGGGCTTGTTAGTTGAGGCCGAATCCCATCGTGGGCTGTGAGCGCCTTCAAAAGTAAGTCTTTGAATGGTGGAAAAAAAATGAGTTTGGTATATAAAGTATACCTTACTGTCCACAGAAGCCGAAAATTTGAAAAGATCTAAAAATTGTCTATAGCTATAGATATAAATAAGTTCGAAGAAAAAAGGCAAGAATAGTGTTTATGTGAGATACCTACTTATATTCTAGGATAATTTTTGTTTGGGTGTTTTTTCGATGAAGGTTGAACATTTCTGCTGAACAGTTTTTAAAAAAAAGACCTGATATTTTAAATACTTTGAATCGAAGAAATTATTCTAAACATATGATGCGATCAAAGACGCTATGAAATCGCGGGTGTGAAATTACCTTTTTTAAACAATTTTTTTTGAGACAAAAGGCTTTATGATTAATAGATCAGTTTTTAAGTTATAATGTCCAGTTCTTTATCAAGCTATTTAAAAATTGGACTTTGGACTCGAACATTGAAGTAGCTTCTTATACTTTTAAATATAGGTTGCTACTCTATTTAAAAAAAGAAAAACACAAATTGGTTTATCTGAGATTCGGTCTTGGGACATTTCGGAACGTGTGCAACAAATTTTATTTTATGAATAATTTGACAAGATTTTCTCGTCTAGATTTTCCCTATAGAAAACTTTTATGGGCCTTGACTAAAATTAAATACAAATAAATTAAATTTTTTTAACATTAAACTTGGCAAAAATTTTAAATTTTTCCAGACTCGTTTGCATGATCATTTCTTTTCATTTCTTTTTATTAGCATTTTGTTGTATTGTCGTAGATCACCACCAAATGGATAAGTTCAGATGACTTAAGGCACTTGCAAGTAAGGCAAATTTCTAGTCTATGATTGGCCAGCTGTCGAAAAATGTCCTTCAAATGAAGGCAAATTTTATTCGAAAGTAACTGGACTGGAAAGTTAGTCAAGATATATCTGTCTTATTTTTAAATCAAGTGTGTTTTTGTCAAAATTGTCAGCTACTTATAAATTTAAAATCAGTTGAAATTTTAATTAATGGGTTGTGCGGTTCCGCTGAAGTAAATTTAAAATGGCCAACGAATACTTGAGGTTAAGTGTTGAAGAAAAGTTCAAAGTAGGAAATGATAACATGTCGAAAAAAGTCAGTTATTTTGAGGAAAATTTGCGTTCAATCGATGTGATTGACTGCATATTAAGTCCCTTATGTCTTCTGAACGTACCCAATGTTTCGCATCATCAGCTTCTAGCCTGGCGGATCGTATTCCGGTAATTCGCATTAAGTATTATCACAACAAAAACATAAATGTTAGAAAAGGAGCCAAGTTCTTCTATATACAAAAACCTTTGCGTAACAAGTAAGCCGTAAAAAGTAATGAGATCTTTTAGATCAAGTCAAGTTCTAAGTTTATTAATGTTAAATATCAAATATTTCAAGTACAGTAATAAGGAAGAACCTCAAAATTATCAGAGAAATATGTTATTTAATGATTACTGACTTAAATTGAGTTGGTTTACTTGGCAAGTTTTCTTTTTTAACCTAATTACTCAATATTAAAATGAAAGATTGACTAGTAAAACAACTCAATTTAAGCCTATGTATACACCACAGGGCCTACCGTTGTGCCAAGTTACAAGATTCTACAATGTCAGGAAGTGCTCCATAATTTTGATGATCTTTCAGTCAGTTACGGTTTTTGCGATTTTGCATCTCGGGAACCCCTTATGCCAAGGAATTGCAATTTGGTGAGTTGTCTAAGAACCAATTTATTCACTATTGCTCAACTCCAAAGTTGGCCAACTTACAAGTTGACTTCAAATCCGTAGTTGAACTGAAAGTTAAAAAATGCTTTTATTCACTACTTGGATTCTGAACTCCAGAGTTGAAATTGAAAATTTGACCAACCTGTAGTTTCTAAAATATCCTTGAGATATTTGTGACACATGACGCACAATACCTCATTTTCAACTTTTGTTTTGCATTAGAATAATTTTGCATTTTGAATAATTTTTCCGAACAATTGCAATGGATTTTTAATTCTATGTGTAACGCGGAATCAAAAGAATACCAAACAACTTTTATTTTTAAGGCAAATATATACAGGGTGTCCCGTAAAGGATGGTCAAAACTGAATATGGTGATAGGCCAGGTCATGACCTTTCAGAATTTGATAACTTGATTATCCCGAACCAAAACGGTTTTCGAGTAACGGTTGTTTTTTTGAAATTTGCCCGAACCCCTACTTTGGACCACTGTTTTGCTCAGCCTGTCCATAATTGATTTTAAAGATTAACCAATAATAAGACTTTTTTTGTGCGTTCAAATAATTTTGATTTTATACACCATTTTTATAAAAGTTACTAGTTAAAGTCATAGTTTGATCAAAACTATTTTTTCACTTCAATCTTTGAAATAAAATAAATAAATAAATAAATCGGGTGGCACAACGGCTCATGAAGAACCAGGGCCTAGTGACTAACAACTGGCAACCATTCCTGTGTGCGCCTTTTGACAGGAATGGAATGGACCTACAATTTTATGCCGATTCCGAACGGCTAGACGAGAAGCACTTATTCGTGACAAGTGATACTCTTGGAGGATTTGTCAATTCCTCGCAAAAGGCAGTAGCCCTGAAAAAAAAATTTTTTAGTTTTTAGGTGGACGAGGCTGGGAAGCGATCCCAGACCTCCAGCGTGACAGTTGAACGCACTAACCATTACGCTACGGGCTACTACAATCTTTGAAAGAGCGTCCTGAAAAAAAAAAATCTTATGACTCGATACTGGTTCTTACTTCTAAAAAATTGCCTTGCCTTTGGACTTTCTAAGAAGGTATAAATCTTACCAACGCAGACTCTAAATCAGAAGTTACAACTATTTAAACTCAGTCAGTCGTGGTTTTAAGAAAAATTAAAATAAATTCTTTTATTTTGTTTTTTTTTTTATGATTGTTTTGTTGCTTATTTTATGATTTTTTTTTTTTGTATTTTTTTGTTTTTGGTTTTTCTAAGTATTTTTTTTTTTTTGTTTTTGTTTGCTTTTTTTAATTTCTTTAACTCAGTTCATTTATAAAAAAATGTTCACAATGTGACCCTCCTGCACGTATGCAAGCTCGACAGCGTTTAAAAAACTGTCTTTTTAAATTTCTTGTGCTTGGCGAATTGCTTATTTCTGCAGCAGAAACCTGAATATGTTGCTGGAGTTCACGTATGTTTGAAATGAGCTTGGCATAGACTTTTTCCTTGAGACATCCGCAATAAAAAAAAGTCCAACAAATTAAGGCCTGGTGACCGAGGTGGCCATAAAATTGAACCACCACGCCCCATCCATCGTTCATGGTAAGAATTGTCCAAAAAACGTCTCACATTAAATCTGTAATGAGCTTTGGCAATTAATTCTGTAATGAGCTTTGTTTTTTTTTACAAGATATAGATAGATATATATTTACTGAACAAAATAATATTTACAATTTGACTTATAATAACTAGTTAGATACGATGATATTATACATTCATTGGCACATAGGGGGCCTAATCTTATACTTTGTCTTAAGTTTAAAGGATTATAAAATATTAAATACATGCCAACAAAATTAAATCTAAAAGTCGGCTGACTTTATTGTCCTCGGGGTGTTCCGTCCCGGTTGTCAAGTTGTGGTTTTGGTGGGGGGATGTGTTGGCATTTAGCCGCGGTGATATGCTGACCCTGTGTCAGCGTAGAACGAAACCTACAATCCATTTTTGTAAACAAATTTCAATTATATAAAAAAAAGATCAAACCAAAATAACTCATGCGGTTCACCATCTTAGTACTAACTCACCTGACGATGCTTGATTTCAGTGATCGCTCGAGAACTGAATACCATGAATGAATAGACAGAAATAAAGAAAAATCCCGAGTTTGCTCGCTAACTTCTACTATTTCGGGGAGTTGAGAAAATCCAAAGTTGAACAACTCTAGAGTAGAGAATCGAAAGGTGCAAACGTCAACTAAGAGTAAATAAAAACTATTTCTCAAGTTGACTGTAAAAATCCCAAAGTTATATTCAACTGAGTGAATAAACAAGGCATAAGCCTGCTGAGCTTAGCAAATGCTGCGAGTTTGAAGTTTCTGACTTTATTGGTACTGAAGTTAGAGGGGGGTCGAAAACGCCTGATTTTGATCCTGTAAAAAGGGTGTAGTGCCAGAACTTGCCTGCGCACTACCGTGCCCTTTGATAACTCTAGTTATCGTGTATGTAATTGGACAATAACTTAATTTATGGTTCATAAGATTATTATAAATAAAGGTAGGCATAAATATAACAAATACACTTACGTAGCTTTAATTAATTTCAAGTCCCGGGGCATGGAACCTTGGTTTCTTACATGAAGGACCTGGCAGACTATCTTCTTGGAAGGAAATCGTGCTAACAGTTCTTCTACCTTCGACTTCTGAACCATCTTCCATGATTGATTGTTTCTTGGGGACATTGTTGCACAACAGTGTTGGCAAATAGCTGTGCAGTGAAGACCTGGGGTGGAATCGGCTAAGGTGATAGTTGATTATCAATTGTGGTGATCGTCGTTTTGACGATTGCTGTGTCTATTTTTGCCTTAAGATGTGATAGAGACAGCTATCTTCAAAACGACGATCACCACAATTGATAATCAACTATCACCTTAGCCGATTCCACCCCTGCTTTCACACATCCACAAGCTTTTTCGCAATTTTTGGTACATTGGCAAGAAATAAGGTTAAGGAGTGAACTTCGCTTGTTTGAGGCATCCAACTCAACGTTGTTTTTTTCCACCCCCAATCACTAGGACTTTTTTCATCTATTTTGTTCAACCACTGTTGAACTTGTAAATATGTCACTTAGGAGTGATATCTTGCAGCTCCTTAAGGAATCCTTAGATGGGTTTCCTCCATAAGGTGCTACCAAAAATCTATTTCCAGTGGTAACAATGTCCTTGGGATCGACAAGATCATTTCTTTAAACATTTTTTTTCCAGAGCCACAATAAATTTAATTTTTCCCACACCGAAAGTTGCTGACGTCGTGTCGCATCCACTAAAGGCATGTAAGAACAATGTATTTTCTTTTACTGATTGCACAGGCTTAAAGCTGGAAGCCGAAAATATTTGGTAGATTGACCATGTTTCGGTTTTCGGAAATAAACGTTGGTTACTTTTTCGGGCCAGAATTCAGTAAGAAGAACAAGAAAGTCTATGTCATTTCCAACTATGAAAACGGACTCATCGAAAGGAGCTTCACTGGACATCATCATCTTCATCTGCTGCCATAGCACTGATTACACGATTGTGCACATAAAGTAGAAGGATGAAATTTTGTTTGTTCTTGTCATTCATTGCCGAGTGATTGTATACATTTATTCTTTTTATTACAAGCAAGCACTTAATTCTTATAAACTGAGTTTTGTAAAGACTAAAATGTGAGTTTTCGGCGCTCACCTGTTTTGTCGTGAACTGAAATTTGTCATCAAAAATTGAAGTTAACAATCTCCATAATTTTTAAGAATTTCAGATTTTTAAATCAATCCATTAAAAAAATAAAATTCAAAAACTTACAAAAATCGAACTCCAAAATTTGAGTATTCTGAAACATTTCTGCGACAAAAGCCAACACTTATATCAATAATAATTAGACAAACATGAGTAAAATCAAGCTCTCTCATCGAAAATGCGCACATTTGGTATCGATGAATCTCTTCTTCGATTGATAAGAAATTACCTTTCGAACCGATCAATACAAGTTGTATTGGGCGGCTTCAAGTCTGAAATCCACAAAATAAATGCTGGTGTGCCCCAGGGCTCCGTACTCCGTTTTGTCTCCGACCCTCTTCCTCATATTCATTAATGACATGCTGTCTGAAACTTCTAATCCATTAACTGTTTTGCTGATGACAATACCCTCAGCTTTTCATATTCGTTTTTAGATTCACATCCATGTCCTTCGGATGTGGAACTTGAACGGCAGCTAATGATAAGCTTATTAAATTCTGATATCGACAGCATTGTCCAATGGGGAATCAAAAATCGCGAAGAATTTAATGCTTCAAAAACTCAATGCTGTCTAGTGTCGTCAAAACGAAACCCACCCCCCATGCCACTATCCATGAGTGGCTCTTGCATTGAGGAAACCGAAAAGCTTTCAGTCCTCGGTATGTATATCACAGACAACCTTCTGTGGAACGATCACATATTTGATATCGCCAAAAATGCTGCTAAATGTTTAGGTTTTCTTCGGCGATGCAAGAAATTTGTCACCCCTTCTGATCTGGCTCTTATCTATAAAGCCTTTATTCGTCTAAAACTCGAGTACAGTTCTTATGTTTAGGATTTTGAATCTCATTTTTTTTAAATAAAAAAAACAGAAATAGTTTTTTTTAATAGTTTAATATTTAATAAAATAAGTGTAGTTTGTAATTAATTACATAGTTTTTTTTTTTTTCATTTTCAAGTTTGTAACAATAAAAGAAACGAATAAACAAGTTTTTTTTTTTAATTATGAAAACAACGGATTTAGCTCAGTTTTTTTTTTATAATAATAATAATGTTTTGTTTTAGTATGAATTATGTTTTACTTAATTTTTTAAATTAAATCTAAGTTAACTAGGAGAGAATTGAAATATCAGAAAAATATGTGTTTGAATTTGTAAATTCTTTAATTTTCAAGATTTTGTATGATAAACGACAAGACTTTGTTTTGTTTTTTTTTCAGTTTGTTGTTGTTGCTGTTTTTGAAAGAAGTTTAAACATATTAATTTAAAATAACTTGTCTCTTTATTTTTATAGTATGTATCTAATAAATTTCATAAAAATTGGATTTTTGTTTTAATTTTTACACTATTATTTATTTTAAAGCTTATTAAGTACGATCGGACACAGGGTGTGTGTGAGTGAGTGTTAAATGTCTCAGAAAAAAAAACAGGAAAAAACTAATAAAACAAATATTTTAATTATAATAATTTGATCTACATATATGTATAAATTTTATAGCTAAGCTATATATATTATTTCAAAACACAAGCCCCATTCCGAGTCGTCGCAGTATTAACGTGCGCGAAGTAACAATTCGATTTTAGTTTTTTTTTTTTGTTTAAGAATAATATTAATATAGGCTATAATTAATAATTTAAATATTAAGAAAATATGCAGGAATCATTTGGCTTTGCCCGCATTAGACTAGGCCGCTTGACTATGTAGTTATAGTAGAAGTATAATAGTGGTAGTAGAGAAGTAGTATTTTTTAATAACTCGTATTTTTTACTAAAAAGATTTTTCTGTATTTTACTCTTTTGGAAAGATTTATGTATTTTTCTGAAGTGTTTTTAATTGGAAGTTGTTTTTTTTTTATTTAATTAGATATAGATACCTATAGATTTTGGTTTCTCTCTGATTTTGTGGTAATAATAGTAAAAATATTGATACGCTTAGTGCTAACAATCTAAATGAGTTTTTACTGTTATTTGTTTTTGAATATATATGTCTATGTAAAGGTACACATACAATACACATAATAGTCCTAAGCTAAATATGAATCAGTATGATTTCGCTTTAATAATTTTGGTGTTTTTTAGTTAAGTTGTTTTTCTGCTTTTCTTATACATACATATGTAATTCATTTTTATATACCTTTGGTTTTCTTTTCTTTTCTTTTATTTTAAATTAAAATTCTACTGTTTTTGCCAAATGGCTTAGGTACTTAGGTAATAATTATATATTTAAATATATAATATATAATTTTTAATTATTTTTATAAAGATTTTTTTTTTAATTTTTTCTTCTATGTGAAGAAAATTCAAATTCAATAAAAAAAGAGAATATTTTTTTTATAATTTTGATTTTTGTTTGAAGTAAAATTCATTTGGTTTATAATTTTGTTTTTTTTTTGTATTCATAAAGCATTGTACGACTCATTAGCAACTAACAAGCACTCTCATAAGTAATTGGTTTTATTATTATTAATTTTAAGTATAATTTATATATAAATATTTTTTTAATTTAGAAATTTACCTTGCGTGATTTAATTTTTTAATTCGTATTTACTTTCATTTCTTTAATTTAAATTCTAGTTTAAAGATTTTCTTTCTTTATTTTTTTTTTTTAAGTTAATATATACGTATAAATTGGATATACTATATCTATTTGTTTTTGTTTGATAAAATTTTACTATTTTTTAACTATTTTCTTCTTTCTCACAAAATATTGCCTTTATTGTTTAGTTTTTTTTTTTTTTTTTTTTTTTTGTTTGATGTTGTTGTTTTTGAGTTCTGTATAATACACGCTGTGTGGAAGAAATTTTTAGAAAATTCTAACAAAAGGAGAAGTTTTTTTGTTTGTTTTTCGTTTATATATAAATAAATATACATATATATTTATAGATACATATACATATATGTTTTGTTTAAACAAGTCTTTACTCTAGGTAATGGAGGAGGAAGAGGGGAGATTTTCATATGTTTAGGGGGAAATGGGAGCAAAAAGGAATAATAATAGTACGATAAAAATTGCACATATTGATTGTTGAGTGAATATTGATTTTCAGTTCGATAGGAGTTAATAGGCTTAGTTTAAAGTTATAAATATTTACAAAAAAATAAAGAATTTTTTAAAACGGTTATAATTTATTAGATCTTTTTTTTTTTTTTTAATTAAGTACATTTATTATGTAAGTATGTGTGTATGTTTGAAGAAGAAAAGTTTCGATTTTCCAAATTATTTAAATCATAAAAAACATATTGTAATAAAAAGCACAGGTGTACAATCCAAAAAATAAAACAAAAAAATAACAATTTTCGTTGCGTATACGCCCTAGTGTCTTCATTAATTTTAGTAGGGGAGGAGAATATTTGACTCCTCTCGATATCGCGGAGGTATTAGTTATTATCAAATCCAATTATTTCAGAACAGACTATTGGCAAAAAAAAATACCATAAATCAGGGGAGAGTACTTTAAAAAGAACAAATTAAATGGTTGCAAAGAATATAAAAAGACAAATTAAGAGTCAGGTGGTTTTAAAACGATTTTAAGTGTAAGAATTTTTCGAATTAATACATTATTAAAAAGTGGTTTTTCGCAACATTATAATTTTAAGCTTCAAAGGGTGATTTTAAAAATCTCAAAATTACGCAACATAAAGATTTTTGTAAGAGTTTTCAGTAGTTTTTTTTTCAGTTTTTTTTTTGTTGCTTTAAAAAAACTGTCTATTAAATTATTTTGAAAAAATTACAAGTTGTTGAAAAAAAATAGAATAAGAATAGAATTCCTGGAAGCATACACGTCAAAAATACCATCTTGGACAAAATACAGCATGACCAGCTTAGCTGGGTACTGTCATGTACAAAGAAGATGCCATGAGAACCCAGTTCAAACGGCAATAGCACAAGACGTTACAACAATATCGCGGAAGAAAGGTAGGCGCAAAAACTCCTGGATGAAACAAATGCAACGACACCTGCATTTAGTTGGCGTCAGACAAGGAACAATCCAAAATCGAGAGGCCTGTCGACGTTTTCTGAGGTCAACTCGGCGAACCCCACAAGTGGAACCTTAGGTGAAGCAGTTGAGTGGGAGAGTTGTGGTCCCGCCGGTAAAAGAAGAAGAAGTTGAAAAAAAAAAAATAGACTGAATTCGGAATCACTACTTTTTTCTTGAAATATTTGAGATGAAAATTATAATTCAACTGTTTTTCTTAGTTAATTCGTGCTCGAGATATGGTAGACGAGAAAAGTACGCCGAACGTACGTTTTCTAGACTCTTAGAGACCCCAAAAAGTGAAGATATGTCAAAATTGTCAATTCGACAAAACGCACCAATTACAATAACTTCTTACTTAAGTTAAAAAAATGTCCTCGTTCACGTTGCCTTAATATATGCTATCTCAAATACTCGAGTATCAGTATATGTGTGTGAACGACCAGAACCGGATAGGTTAACTTAGCACACAATTCTACGTAAAATTTAAATTAGAAGTGAAATGTTGTTGACATTTCTCTTGAGATAGCTGAGTTTACGAGAATTGTTTAGTGAACGAGGCCAATAATATTTTTTTAGACATGCTCTCGGTACTTACATATAAGTACCTACCATAGAACAAGACCAAAAAACAAGAAACTACAAATCGGATAGGAAGATGATTGAATATAAAACAAAAAATAAGTAAATCTAAATTTCCATTTCTGAATTTTAGATTTACATTTCCTTTCAATTGAATTTTGATTTTGGCTGTTGTAATTTGGGGGAATTAAAATTGAAGTGTATTAAAGTTGGTCGGATCATTGAAAGTCGAAGGAAAGAAACGCATTTAAGTATTTTTTTATTTAAACGTGTTATTTGATTTTGGAATAATCTTTACCCTGCAACTGATAGCAGAACGTTTATGTGGACAAAAAGCAGAATACAGAGCAAAAGTTTTTCATTAAGCTTAAAATCTGCCTAAAACTACTGCACAAGTGATTACAAAATTTTTCTTACGCTTTCTAACGAAAACATACACTAATTTGTAGTGCACTTTATACATGTCTACACCTACCTAAATTATTCGTTACGTTTCCTCATTTTGATAAGAATCTTTATAAAAAAAAGCTTAAGATTAAGATACAAAATTAGCATAGGTAAATATGCTTTTTGAGGGAATACATAAGTTTGTTTGGAGCACTTTTATGCCCTGGGAGAATTCAGTAAAATTAAAACGATGGATCGATGTAGTTTTGACGATTTCTGTCTCTTTATCCTTCTCTACAGATGTGATAATAGGAAAAATATTGTCAAACTATATCGATTAATACCTGAATGACCCCCATGAACTCGATGTGAGGTATTTTTTATTTGACACGTTTTCACACTAGTGTTTTTGCATTGTGTTTAAGATATGTTCAGTGCGCACATTGATTACATTAGACAACTAAACATTTATTTGTTTCATACAAATGTAGCAGATATACAGTTTAATGACAATTAAATAACATTCCTCAGGGCACATTGCACACTGAACCAGGGATCATCTGACAAATATAAAATTACCAAACTGCTTACAAATAAATTTTATAAAGAAAATTAATCAAGAATAATAGCCGAGCAATAGAGGAAGACCACGACTCAGGCCGCTTGAATAATATTGCTGGTAGTTACCTTGTTCTTGCACTTAGGGAACGATATAAATATGATAACAATTATTTTTTTTTTCTTTTAAATTGTTGATATTTTTCTTGTGCTAGTTGAATGTTTAAAATCCAAGTTTTTCAATTCCCTCCAACATGATGGGTACCACTATCATTAAAAAACAGCGAAATGTCTGTTCTCGCCCTTGTATCTATCTGATCAAAAAACTTGTTGAACGCTTTTTAACTAATTTAAATCTTTTGACTTTTCAAAACAAATCAAAACTTTTAACTGTTATACTTGAAAATTTTGTCAAAAAATAGGAAAAGTTCAATTGTTCTAGCAAAGTCCAAGGCTTGGGGGTAATTGGAAAAATAGGATTTTTCAATACTGTGTCAACCCAAATAAAACTCAAAAATTCAAAACCACCCTAATGTTTTTTAACCTTTCAAAGAGATTTACGAAAATATTTCCCTTCAATACAACTTTAAAAATATAATCAACCCAATTCTAAATATTCCCCGGTAAAATAACTCCCCGGAAGATTTGTTCCCGAAAAATTAAATTGCTCCTCACATCAACTATATTAACATTTTCATTTTTTTTTGGACATTAAGAATTCCAGATTTTTCCTCGTAGTATTATTTCTCATATTCGAAGTTTGCTTAGAATAGAAAAAGGGAACGAAATTCCAGGAAATTTCTCGTTTAGAATAAGAGAGTAGGGAAAAGGGAACTATTTCCCCGGGAAGTTTTATTTAGAATTGGGCTGAATATTTAATTACTAACCCCCAGCTTCACAGCTTCGTTTAAACCTTGAACTGAGTTCATTTATTCTGGTGATCTGGAGTTTAAACTAAAAGTGGAGTTTAAACTTCCACCGTGAAACTGGGGTTAAGGACATTATACAATCACTAAAACTGGAATATGAAACTTTTCTTCATTTAATTTAAGATGTGATAACAAAACATACACAATTGGAATTTAAATACCATCGGTTTTAGGTTTCATGTATTCACACCATGATTTTTTGATGTTATGCTTTTTAAATACTTTCGATTATAATCTGTATCATGATGCAATATATTTTATTGTTGTATGATTATAATTTATATTATTATTATATTTGTTTGTTTTTTTTTTTTAACAATATTAACAATTTAAAAAAATACAAGTCACAAAAAGAAAACTACCATTCTACATTGTCATCGTGTTCAAAAAACAAGAAATTCAATACTTTTTAAAAGTGAGGTATAATTTGCCCAAAACTATTATAATATAATTATAACATTATGAAAGCTAACAATGTGGACGGAAGAAAACAACGTTAATGTTCTTACTTTTTAATTTTTTTTTTGTTTTTAAATATATTATGTATTCATAAATGTGTTTTTCTGTTTTTCATTTCATTTTTAATCTCGATTATCTCACTATTTGATCATGCATTTCTAAAATGCATGTAGTTTTACTTTTATTTTAACAGAATAGGTATAATAATGTTATACTTTATTATATAAATATAATTCTATTTTGTTTTTTTTTTTTTTTAATTTGAAAAGTTTCATTATGAAAGTCTACTTCAAAAGTGCAAAAAGCAATTTTAAATGTTTAATTTAGTTTTTAATAAGTTTTTAAGATTTTCATTGTTTCATTTTGAAAAAATTCCCATAAATTTATCATTTTAAGTTAGGTATACACATTAAGTTACAAAACAATAATTAAAAAACTGTCTCTATAGGTATTATGTATTAATTTTACAATTTAAGATTTTTAAGTAGCTTTGGAATTTATATAACTTACAATTGGTGTGTGTTTTGCTTAGAGCACAAAATTCAAGCAGTTTATGTTTTATTTTATATCTTCTAATGTTCATATAATTTAGATTAAAATTGTTGTATTATTATTAAAAAATTGAATATACAAGAGGAAGGATAAGAAATCTAATTTAAAAATTAAAAATAAACAATTTATACCTCCTTGAAATGGCTAAGAAGACTATTTAATAGTTTTTATTTTTAATGTTTCAACTGTTTGATCATACAGTCAAGAAGATTTATGTTTAATTTAAGTTAAGAACTTGTTGGCATATATGTTTATGTTATATTTAGCAGTAGTTGTAGTTATAGTTTTTTTTTTTTTTTATTTATAAAGAGTTAATGATGAACAGAGATAGAGACAAAACAGTGCGATATTTGTTTACGTCCTAAATAGCGAAAGGTATATAGTATTTTTGTGTTGTATACCATTTAGGACTTTTCTAGAGGTGTGATGATAAAAGACCAAAAAATATATATATTGTGTCAGGATATTATCGCACTAACTTTCACTACATTAATTTATAAGAGTTTTAAATTTAACTTTAGCAATTAAGAATGTAGAGGTTAAATACTTATATAAGGAGAATTAGAATTAAAAGTTATACATTTGTTTGTTTTTAAATAGAGTTGTTTGATTTTTGTTTTTTAAGAATACTACATACATATAAGGTTATACATTATTAATATACAATATTAAAGTTTTCCATTTCCCTGCGGGTAAGTTGTGTGACTTCCATTTTATGGAAGCAGCATTGAGAATCACAGCATTTCACTAAAATTAAGAAACAAAAATAAAGCAATTAGTAAAAGTTCAAATATATAAGAAAAAATTAAATGTTATATAATAATTCACAATAAATGCATTGTTTAAAAACTAATGATGCTCAAATTGTGATCAGCGAAAGTTGACCGATAGTTCAAAGCTCGAAAACCACAACAGAGGTCAACATGATAGAATTATTTATTTAAATGAAGATTTTTTGTTTCGGATCTCTAATATTGGATTTGGGTGGTAAATATTAAACAAAATTAAAAAAACCGCTCGTCGGACGAAGAAAAATGGGCGAGTAAGTTAAAACTAGACTACATAAGAGAACCAAAAGAGAATCAGCACTTAAAAATCCTTCTCATATAAAAGCAGACTAATGGGAATGACTTTGCACTTTCGGGTGATTAATAAAAGCAATCCGTTTTTCCATTCATTCTTTTGACGTGAATAGAATTTGGTGAAAAAAAAATAAATCGGGTGGCACAACGGCTCATGAAGAACCAGGGCCTAGTGACTAACAACTCGCAACCATTCCTGTGTGCGCTTTTCAACAGGAATGGAAGGGACCTACAATTTAATGCCGAATCCGAACGGCTAGACGAGAAGCACTTATTCGTGACAAGTGATACTCTTGGAGGATTTGTCAATTCCTCGCAAGAGGCCCTGAAAAAAAACTTTTTAGTTTTTAGGTGGACGAGGCTGGGAAGCGATCCCAGACCTCCAGCGTGACAGTCGAACGCACTAACCATTACGCTACGGGCTACTACTAGAATTTGGTGATGTTTTGAAAAAAAAAAGCGGTAATAAAAATATAAAAACTATTTTGCAACTCAATAATTTGTGTTAAAATCAAGAAGTGCTTTCGCTACTTCCTTCCCCCTACATTTAATTCAATTCCTCTGAATCTACAAAAAAGAGGAAACGAACGAAAAAATCGTATAAAAACAACGCTAAAGCGGCGCGAAACATTGGCCGTCGGCAGTTTTTGTTGTTATTTAGTATTGTTTATTTGACATTTTTATTATAATTGTGAATGATTCGCCCTGCAGAGCGAATGTTTCGCGTTTGTTTGGGAGAGCCTTAAATAGGCTCTTTATATTTTTTTTAATTAACAAATTAAAGATAATTTTTTAAGCATGTACTTCAGTAAAAATTGAAACAAAATGTTGGGCTCCTAACCTTAAGCACCTCATATATGGGATGTTCGCAAAAAAAGTATGCCGTCTAAAAGGTCAGTAAGTGGTCAAAAAAGGTCAACTAGTTTCAGAAATTGGGCAGTCAAAGAAAATTTTTAATCAATGGTTACATTTTTTCAAGGTCACCAACTATTTTTGGCACCTCATTTATGGGATATTCGCAAATAAAGTATATTATTCGAAAGGCCACCGGCTCGTGATAAAAGGTCAGCTAGTTTCAGTAATTGGTCATCCATAGGTTTTTTTAATGGATTTTTAAAGTTTGGTTCAAGGTCACAGTACAAGACTTTTAGCACATCATTTATAGAATTAAAAAAAATAAGTATGGCATCTAAAAGGTCAGTAATTGGTCAAAAAAGGTCAGCTAGTTTCAGTAATTGGTCAGCCATAGATTTTTTTTTATAACTTTTTTACAAAGTTACAAGGTCAAAACTATTTTTAGCACCTCATTTATAGGATATTCGAAAAAAATGTATACCATCTGAAAGGTTACCTGGACCTCATGAAAGGTCAACTAGTTTCAGTAATTGGTCAGCCATAATTTTTTTTTAATAAATTTTCAAAGATGTTTCAAGGTCGTATAAGACTTTAAGCACCTTATTTATGGAATATTCACAAAAAAGGTATACCTTTGAAAGGCCACAGGCTCGTGATAAAAGGTCAGCTACTTTCAGTAATTGGTCAGCCATAGATTTTTTTATTAATTTTTAAAATTTTGTTCAAGGTCAAAATTATTTTTAGCACCTCATTTATGGGATATTCGAAAAAAATACACCATCTGAAAGGTCACCTAGACCTCATAAAAGGTCAATTAGTTTCAGTAATTGGCCAGCATTAGTTTTTTTTTTTAATGAATTTTTAAAATTTATTTTTCAAGGTCGTATAACACTTTTAGCACCTCATTTATGGGATATTCGCAAAAAAGGTATACCATTTGAAAATTTATAAAATCTTCATAAAAGGTCAGTTACAGAAATTAGTCAGCTATAGGTAATTGTTTATGAATTTTTCAAGATCGTATGAGACTTTTAGCATCTCATTTATGGGATATTTGCAAAAAAAAAAGTATACCAATTGAAAGTCCACTGACTCGTGATAAAAGGTCAGCTAGTTTCAGTAATTGGTCAGCCATAGTTTGTTTTCAATGAATTTTTAAAGGGCCTAGTGACTAACAACTCGCAACCATTCCTGTGTGCGCCTGTCGACAGGAATGGAAGGGACCTACAATTTTGTGCCGAATCCCAACGGCTAGACGAGAAGCACTTATTCGTGACAAGTGATACTCTTGGAGGATTTGTCTTTCCTCGCGCCGTGGCCCTGAAAAAAACTTTTTAGTTTTTAGGTGGACGAGGCTGGGAAGGGAACCCAGACCTCCAGCGTGACAGTTGAACGCACTAACCATTACGCTACGGGCTACTACTAAAATTTTCTATGGCTGACCAATTTCTGAAACAAGTTGACCTTTATTGAACACTTATTGACCTTTTAGATGGCATACTTATTTTGCAAATATCCCATATATGAGGTGCTAAAGGTTGGGAGCCTAAATGTTGACCCCTTTTTTCACATGAGAGCGACCAATGAACGAACATTTGCCCAATTTGACATTTCCTTCACATGTCATTTTATTTTTATTCTTCGCGAATGACTATGGAAACAGAAAAAAAGAGTGATTTTGAACTTAGATCCCTGCGAAAAATTCATTCGTTTCAGTTTGGAACACAAAAATGTATGTTCTCAAATGTCTCTTATTTTAGCAATTAAAATGCGAATTAACCTAAATTAGATTTCTACAATTTATTTTGTCTGGATTTTATGAAAGAATAAGATTTATAAATGTTTTAAATCCAATTTGTTCGTTCATTCGTCGGTAGTGGGTAGTTCTCAAGTGAATAGTCTTTTAGTAATCAAGTTTCAAAGCATACCCCCTGTAAGGAACTCTTTCTTTAAAAAATACAACGATGCAGTGTAAACATAACACATTTCTGTAGTGGAAACAACACATAAACGCAATGTTTTTCAATCAGTTCATTATGAATTGACCCTAATATAATTAGTTCTGTTTTCTGAACACTTTGCCAATGTTGGGAACGACATAAACAAAACTATTTCGTCTAAAAGGTCACTGGATTTCCCTTCATTTTTGTTAACAAGTTTTAAAGCGCATCTCCTATTAAGAAGTTTCACTTTAAAAAGAATAAAAGTTTTAACTAATGCCTCTAAGACCTCAGGTCTTTTAAATGCAATGCACGGCACTAGTCAGAAGGAATAGATGGAAAGGAAAGATTTTTGTTGTCATGAAATTCCACGGGTGGCATCCAGTTGAAACTGGGGAATATAAAAAAGAATGCTACCTAAACTGGGACTCGAACCCACACGTCCAGGTAAGTAGTCAAACACTATATCCACTGTGCCCATGCCACCCACACAAAGCTATGAAACTTGGATGAAACGTTCACCATAATAGAGGTATTTATGCTAGTGTTTTCATGAGTCCATACTTTCTTTTAGTGTACTTTAGAAAAATTGTTAAATTTCAAATTCTGAAAAGTCAAACAGAAGCTGCTAGACTTATTTAAGTCGATTTTTTCTGTGACAAATGGTTTGTTTTGTTTAGTTTTGGGAGAGGCAGACCACACCTGTGTAATTAGTTATAAAGGTCTAACTGAAGTCATATAATTTTAAAAACAGCAAAAATTTCCTTCTTAATTTACCTTTGTCCTTGATTGTGCGCAGTTTCCAGTTGCTCTCGATACTGCAAGTTTTGGAGGTATTCCTCCCTGCGTTGGTGCACCAGCCTCTCTTTTTCTGCTCGTTCTCTCTGAAGTCTATAAAAAATAAAAACAAATTGTTCGATAAAAATATATTCTTAAATACTCATAACAATCATAAAAATGGAAAACCAAATAAAGTTTTAAAACAATATTTTCATTAGATTAAACTTTTATCCTTACCAATAGGGATACATTGCCATCCCAAATGCTAGCGTGCAAATATTTTAGTTTTTATATTTTTATTTGATACTATTTCTCAAAATATATATATGTATGTAAGTTTATTGAAAAAGCATACTTACTTTAATTTCGATTGTCTCATAAATTGTTGAATCTTTCTGGCAGCTTGATTTTGCGTTGACTGTGAATAAGTTCTCCTACAAGAAAAATAATTTTATAAATTTCTAACTTTCCAATTTTGAATCTCACTTTAAAGGTCCTGAAGGACTAGTTTCTTTTGGAGTGGTAGGTTGTGAAATTTCCTGTTGCTGGTAGTAATAGCTAGACAAACACTGTGAAGAGCTCTCACTATAACTAGAAGTTAAATTACTTCCTGGCGAGAGGCTATTCGAGTGTGGAGATTTCTTGAATCTTTTGTTTTTACAATAAGACCGATATCCATGTTGAATTACTAAAGCAGCATTTGTCATTTGCCGGAAGTAAGCGTACTGTTTATAACGACGGTAATAATTTTGAATCACAATTGCAGCTGAACGTTCTTTATTTTGTTCTTCCATCTTTTGACGACCCTTATACGATCGATATGCTTTTTGAATACACTTTGCAGCTTCATAAAGTTCTCGTTGTTCACTATCTGTAATTTTGGAGAGTTTGGATGAATATCTTTGTTTTATGAGTTTTCACAGCCCCACCACGACTTACCAGTCAAAGTAAGTTTTGAAAAATCAGCTTCGAATGGTCGCTGAGCATTATTCGATGCTTGAAGAAATTCAGTTAATTGTTTTGTGGATGGTGGCGGACTTGGTGAATTCATTGGCGGATCTGGAGGTATAGAATAGCTTGCTGGTGATTGAAGAGGACCAGAACTGGCTGGACTTAGACTAGAACATGGTGTGCTAACATCGTGATAACGATAATTATGATCACTAAAGTCGAAATTGAAATCATTATCAAAATGAGTATTGGGAAGAGAATCTAGCAGAGGATCCATAAAGCTATCTTGCATATTGCTGATTCCAGAATTATCACCATGAAGGGATTCCGACATTGGACTGCCTAAAATCATCATTTCATCGGATTCATTCTGGAAATAAAAAGTTTAACGAGTAAAATAATATTTCCAAAATAAACAATTTGTCGAAAATTCACCTTAATCCTTTCTGGCATTGCTGCAATAATGTGCTCTGCTAGGGTCAACACCTTAGCATCTGATTCCCCTAAAAATCAAAAATAGAACAACAAATTATTAAACAATACCGTTATGCAACAAATAGCTTATAGTAATCACAACATCGAAAATAACAAATTTGTACACATATTAATATATAATCTAGACACATACAATGGAAAATGAGAAGATTATTGCGACACAATATTTGTGTATAACAGTTAACAATATAATCCTATTTTTTTTAAATTACTTTGTGTTAGTTTCAAATGTATTTTTTTTTTATTATTTTATATAACAAGCACAACAATTTAATACATGTATAACAATGACGATATCATGCAGAGAATAAGGTTTATTTTTGTATAACTGTTTATTTACAATGCTCGTTTTATTAGTCATTTTTGTGAATAGTTTTATGTGTATAACAAGCACGACAACACCGATTATTCCTAAAAAAAAAAACAAATATAAAATATCTCGTAACGCTCTAAGAATATTTATTTTACCCAACCATACTCAGCGCAACAACAATTATTATTACAATGATCTAGTTCTTTGTACAATGAGCTACTTTTCTAGGAAAATTGAATTGAAGCTTGTAGAAGATGAAAGTGTTATAATAATGTGACATTTTTGAAATTATTTTTATTTTCTATTTTATTGGGAATGCTCACGCTTTGGAAACTAAAATATCTCATGAATCAGTATTTTTCTGATCTTGAATAAGCAAAGCATTTCTTTTTTCCAACAAAAAACTGCCATAAAACTAAAATGTTTTAAAGTGTCACCTAGCTTTCTCATCTTCTAGTGCTTTAATTGTGTTACTTTTTTAGTTTTACTTTATTGTCGGGGAGGCGACCGTAAGATTACCTATCTCATGGCGGCTTTCAAAAAAATGGACACTAATCGATAGCTCTAGGGTACACGATATCAAAACCGGTGTCCGGACAAAGTGTTTCAGGTGCCATGGGTTCGAAAAATGGTAATTTCCGGTACCACTTTTGATGGCTAACCTATCTCATAGCTGCAGGCACAAATTGGGTATCAAATGAAAGCTAGGAATGTCCTCTTTACGAAACCAGTGGTCGGACAGATTTTTTCTGGTGCTTACCACGAGTCCGACCATTTTTATAACAACAGGTTTTTTTTGCACTTTGCGTTTTTTGTATTGAAAACTGAAAAACTTTGTCAGAAAGTTGGAAAAAAGGTATCAAAAAATAGCTTAGACCTTTTTCTATGCTAATAATATAAGTTGGATTAAAAAAGTTTGCTTAGATAGGTCCTTCAAGAGTATTTTTGGAATTTTTATACGCATCAAAAAAAACATTGTTTTTAAAAGCATTTTTACCGATTACGAACCCATAGGTCCTTTGGATTCCAAAACATGGGGTATCAAATAAAAGCTTAAACTATTTTCGTTATGAAACCAGAGGTCGGACAGACTTTTATTTGATTATACCACCAGTCCGACCACTTTTATGAAGGAAGATATTTTTTTTCACCTTGCGTTTTACATGTCAAAGATATCTAAAACCATATCAAATATTTACGAAAGTGGCATCAAAACATAGCTAAGACTGTCTTCTATGCTTATAATATGGTTTGGAAAGTCATCAGCCTGCTTAACCAGTGCACTCAACAGCTTTTTTTTTAATATTTTTACTATAAAAACAAGTTGTTTTATAGGCCCTGTTTTTGACTTACAATGAGGTATTATATTAAAGCTAAGACTATTTTCTTTAAGAAACCAGTGGTCGGACAGACTTTTATTGGAGTGTACCACGGTTCCGACCACTTTTATGAAGTAAGTTTTTTTTTTTTTACTTTGCGTTTTAGATTTCTAACTATAACTATTCCTATGGCTAAGGCATCCTTATATTCTTAACAAATAAACTCGACATACACAAGTGCCATCAAAAATGGTACCGGAAATTAGCATTTTTCGAACCCATGGCACCTGAAAAACTTTGTCCGACTGGTTTTGATATCGTGTACCCTAGAGCTATCGATTAGTGTCCATTTTTTTGAAAGCCGCGATGAGATAGGTAATCTTACGGTCGCCTCCCGGACTATTAATTGTTTTATTTTTTGATAGTGTGGTGTGAAAACCAAGTATAAAAGTAGTAGTAGATTAGACACAGACAGAAAATATTTATACAGACTAGTAGAGGCCAATAATTTGTTTAGAGAGAGAGTGTTGGGTGTTTTATGAAACTTATAGCAAAACACTTATTTTACTTTTCAATAGCTTGCTTTTTTTTGTATAAAAACATTGATTTATAGCGTCCAACAAACTGACCTACGCTCGCCTCAGTATCTTTTTTACATGTGACGTCAGGATCATCTTCGTTATCTGACATACCTCCGTCATTTTTGTCGGCCAATGGACTTGAGCTACATGTTGATACTTCGCCTAAATTGCAAAATTATAACAGTTTTTGATATCGTAAATGGTTGAGAAGGTTTTTTTTTTTTTTTTGTTTTGTTTTTGATTTTGATTTCTATTTTGAAAACTAAATAAAACCTTTCTTCTACCACACAGGATAATAATCATTTAATTTTATTTTTTATTAAATATAAATTAGAACAAAATATAACTGTGTGTATCACTTACATAATGCAAAATCCATTTTTCTTAAAGGAGATAGAAGTGAGCTGGAACTAGTTAGAGCAGAAAATCCATCAAATGTTGAATCTACTGAAAGTGAGTAGTTATCGTTGCAATCGAAACTGAAAATAAAAGTATAGAATTTATTAAAATTCTTGTTATAAATTAATAAACAAATTGTTATACCTTGTTAACTTATTTTGATCCTTAAAAGGTTTTCCACATTTAGTGAAAGATCTCATATCCATGTTTATTCCACTGTCAATTGATGATCTTTTAGAATAACGACTATTTGTTGGTGGGCTTTGATTGCTACAGTTAATAAAAGACATGCAAAATATTATATATTAAAAACAATAAATTACATAACTTAAATCGATAGCTAAGCAAAATTCATTTACATCGTTTAAAACTAAAATCCAGATGTGGGCTCATTTGGTATGCACATTGGTACTAAGTTGTTGAATCCTTGATAACACCTATATCTTTGATACAAATGTGTGTATATTATGTTCAAGAACCGATAATATTTGTAGTATAAAAATGGTTGCGCATACGTGAACCATTAGTTAGATTGTATACATAGACGTGGTCTTTATTCATTAAAATCTGAACCAAACAACTGATTCTGATGAAACTTTCAGGCATGATAAAAGTTATAATAAGAAATTATAAAAAAAACATTTCGCCTTACTGACCCTTCGTCGCTAACTTTTATGGACAATTTAACTTTTCAGGGAGTAAATTATAAAGACTTTCTGGCTGAACACAATGAAGACGAAGGCGCATTTGCAATCACAGCCATTGTAATTGTCCAAATATTGAATGCACACAAATTCAATGTTGCGAACACATTCCGACGCAGCTGCTATCGTGGCCAATCTAGCAATGCATCATCGCATCGTATCGCACAAGTTGGTCAACTTTTTCGTGCAGCTATCACATTTTCAATAGGAAAACACAATCGACTTCGCGGAATAAAAAATTGATCAACAGAAATTATAAAGCTGTACAGCTGTACGATAGTTTTTGAACTGTTCTAGCTGAGACTGCAGTTCTTGTTGCGGCACTGTATTGCGTTCAGCTAGTTAAACAAAAAAATTATAAACAAAAATCTATGGCAGACCAAAATGTTTGACCTTTATCTACATACATACTATGTACATATATATAAATAGCCTTAACAAAATTTGGTGGTACCATTTGTTCGAAAAGTATCCAACCGATTTCAATAAATTTAATAAGGTTGGAAAGCCATAGGTGCAGAGATGTGCATAGAATATACCTGAGGCACGCATTTACAAACTGTGGGTCATTTTTGTTTTCATTGTGCATATTAAAAAAAAAAAAATAAAAACTAAAAACAAATGTTTTGTGGTTTAATTTTCAAACAAATTGTTTGACTCTAGAGTCTGTGAATGTGAGTAGTTTTTGGTGGTCGAATTTCGGCCAGTGATACTAGTAAGGATTTAATATCCTTACAGATCATATAATTATTATTTTTTTTTATTCCGTGAATAAGGTTATAAAAGTCTTATACGCACTTGAAAACAAAATTAAAAATTTCATTGAAAAAAAAAATGCAACTGACCAATTACTGAAATAAGTATACATTTTTTATGAGGATTTGGTGGCCTTTCACATTGTATACCTTTTTTTGAATATCCCAAAAATGAGGTGCTTAAAATCGCTTTGTCCTGCAAACATTTTTAAATATTTAATTCAAAAAAAATTTGTGGCTCACCAATTTCTGAAACTTCACCTTTTTGGAGCAATAACTGACCTTTGAGATGGCATACTTTTTGATGCGAATATCCCATTTATGAGACACATTAACTACCCTTGTATTTTTCACTACCCTTGTGTTTGATCATTTTCACGAACTACAGCAGGTATTTCATATTTTTATTTGGTTTTGTTTTAAATTAATTTTTTTAAAAGATCAGATTCAAAAATAATTAAAAAAAAAAAACAAGACATGTATTTTGAATATATAATATGGGATTTTCGTGTAAATTAATTTTGGACTGCAGTCTATAAAGGCTCATTTTAATTAAATTCATTGAAGTATTCGCAGTTAAACTGATTATAAATTGCTAAACTGAAACTTTTATCTGCAGACCTGTTCTAGAGAGCGTGGTGGATCGTATTAAAAACGCTATCAATGATTTCGATCCTGCATTATTCCGGAAAGCGAAAGTGATCACTCCAGTTAAGTACTACCAAGCTCCGAATTAACGGCCAAATACTCTCACTTTCCTTCAGTGCAAAACATTTAGGCGTTATTCTCGACCCCAAATTAAATTGGAAATTGAACATTGAAGAAAGGGTCAAGAAGGCCTGCATAGCCTTCTATGCCTGTAGTAAAACCTTTGGTAAAAAGTGGGGGCTCCAGTCGAAGTTGATCCTGTGGACTTACACAGCCCTGCTACGACCGATCCTCAAATACGGTTCGATTGTTTGGTGGCCTGCACTTAAGAAATCATATAACATTAATAAACTTAGGAGGGTTCAAGGAACCGCTAGCACTGGCACGACAGGGGCAATATGATCCTGCCCAACTGATGCCTTAAGCGTTTTTCTGCACCTTCTACCACTTGATTTACATATTAAATATCTAGTACCTTGCAGCGCGTTAAGACTTAAAGAATCAAACTCTTGGTTTACCAAACCCTATGGTCACAGCAATATCACAGACTTGATTCCAATGGAAATGTTTTCAACTCCCACTGAGTACTGCACCCCTACAATGAGTATCAGTAAGGATTTTAAAGTAATATTTCCGTCCAGGAAAGATTGGAAAGATGACGTCGGCGTCGTGACGAAAGATTTCGACACAACTATCATTACTGATGGCTCAAAGATGGAATGTGGTGTTGGTGAAGGATTCTTTTCTGAGTCTCTAAATGTCTCTAGGTCCTTTCGACTACCTGACTTTGCTAGTGTCTTTCAAGCTGAATTACTGGCAATCAGGGAAGCATGCAAGTTACAAAAAAAAGATCCAAACCAGAACCGTAATGCAGCTATTACTACATACAGTCATGCGGCTGTTAAAGCCATTAATTCAGCTACGTCATCCTTCAAATTGGTCCAGCAATGCCGGGATGAATTTGCGAGTCTGAGCACTGACCTCGGTGACACTCTTATCTGGGTCACAGTGGCATTGAGGGCAATGAACGGGCTGACGAGCTGGCCAGGCAAGGATCAGCCCTTCATGGCTCACTTGTGGAAAGAGTCAACATTCCGCTTGGAGTTATGAAGGGCAATATTCTCTCAATTTTTCATACTGAATAACACCGCAGGTGGAATAGTTTATCAAACTGTATTATATCTAGGAAGATCTGGTCCACCTAACAAACCCCGAACAATTGATCTAATACGCAGATCCAGGCAAGACATAGCCAGGGTCGTTGCACCCTGTAGCGGACACTGGCCAATAGGAGAGCATGCAGCGAAGCTTGGCATGCCTCATAATACTCACTGTCGGAGCTGTGGGGACCAAATGGCTCCAGGACAAATTTCGGCTGCTTCTGCATCACACCTTTCGTCGATTCCCTATGATCGTTATGAAAGATGGCGGACTGGGGTTCGGGTGGGGGTTCGTGGTGAACAGCGGCCGGATGATTATTAGATCAGATCAGTGGACGCCAATAAATTGTGGATGGCAAACTGTGGATGGTGCGGGTGCGGGTGCGGGTGCTGGTCTGGTTGAGTGAGTGATCGGCTTTCTGATGTTGCTAAAAGCTACTCAGTCATTCCACAAGTAAAAAAATTCTTTCAATCCTATTCTAAATTAAAATAAAAATGGACAATATCCTGATGATATGCCCCCAACCTTCCTTTCAATTCCATCCTTAGGTTCTAACGAGCTTATTGGACTATAGGCTAGGCTGCTTGTGGCCGCCATTTCTAACTACATACCTACTACCCATCTATTCCAATTCTGACTTCTATAATCGCTTTTGATAAAAGGAAAACGAGCCATTAAAAGTGATCAACCGGTATTTCTTGAATATGAATCCTAAACTGATAACTGATCTGACAACTGATGAAAGTCGTACTAGCTATAAGTTCAGTTGCCATTTTAACTGATGCGTAAATATGCTTACTGATGTACAGATCAATATAATTCATTGAGAATATTTCTAACGCGAGGAAAAATAATCTAATTTAAAATCTATGATTAATTTATTGTTTTTGTTTAAATCCTGTGTAACCTTACAAAACATATCCATTATTACCTTGCTACAGCAATAGGCCTTAGAAAAACTCCATCATGACTTCTATTGATATCACTAGCATCAGTATTTTGACTGTCAGATGAATTATCCGAATTATTACTTCCAGTTATTTCATCTTTAATAGTTTGACCATTCAACATATCACTTGAATTATTTTGTTTTAATTGTTTGCTAAAATCATACGAGATGCTTTGATCATTTTGGTTCTTATTCTTTTCGCTTTCTAATCGTGACAGCTCAGAGAGAAGATACTTGAATCTAAATATTTAAAAAAAAATATATTAGTATGAACTTAAAATGAAAATGTGTACTTAAATCACCCCTTAGATTTAGCAACATCCATTGGTGCCTGCAAGGATAGATTTTTAATCTTCATTGCATTGTGATTGAATTTATACAGAATTAAAGCAGTTTCTGTGTGTCCTCTTGCGCATGCCCAGGTCTAAGAAAAAAACAAAAAAGTAAACCATGATTGATCATGATAGAGGGAATTATGAGTCACCATTGGGGTATATCCATAGACATCCTGGCTCAAAGCATCAATTTCTGTTTCAAGAATAAAATTCGGATTTTCTGTTCTCCAATTAAGCATCGCACACACCAGCTTTGCATAGCCCAGTGCAGCTGCCAAATGTAATAATGTCATTCCCTTGAATCCACTGGAAGTCCAAGAAACTGGAGTGTTTGACCGCCATAACTTATTTGTCAACTGATGGCAATAATTAACCATACGCTCCTCAAAATTTGATTGCATCATAAATGCAGCATCTTCAGGCTAAAAAATAATAGAGTCAAGTATAATTTGGTTTGAATCATTTAAACAAAAAAATAGCTTACAGATTCCTTTGGTTCCAATTTGATTTGCATCTTTTCGTCAATAGACGATAATCTATTCAAAAGCGTGAATTTATAAAGACAATCATTGGTAGTGCCATCAAAAGTGGCCTCCGGATTCGGACTAGACTTATACTCAAATATAACTGAATTTGAAATGACATAGCCATCACTAGCAATTTGCAGGGTGGCCAAACCGACTTCGTGAGCTGGACAGAAGCACCGTAAAACACCTTCCTGCACTAGAATCGTCGGAACTGGCATAGAATCAAAAAGAACTGTATACGTGCTAGATAATTTCCATGGTCCAGTGACTAGAACTTTCACTCCTCCCTCTGGATATGCCCATTCAGGACTGTAATCACTAATTGTAAGAATCCTGCGATTTGAATTTGAAAAAACTCTCGCCAAACTACTATCAAATGATAAACTCGACTCGGATTCATGCTTCCCATCGAATTCCAATTCAGGAAATTCCACCAACATATCGAATGCATCCAAATTAACAAATACATCCTCATTTTCATCATCATCATGAATACCAATACCACCTCCTCTTGAACTGCGCTTAGCACCGTTCGTGACGTCACAGACGTTCGCAATAAAATCCATAGGATTTAAATCTGACGCCACACGATCATCATGATGATGGTGATTATTCACCACAACATCGCTGCTCCCCCCGAATGGCATATTCGCAATGAGTGTTCTTTGGATATCCTCCTGAGATAAGTCTAGAGTTTCGTTGAAAAATGCCAGCGAATCACTGACATCGGAAGCTGCTGTTCGTTCCGATGATGATGCCGAAGGAGATGGTTCTTTTTTGTCTTGCAACGGCGATGATTGATCTGCTGATGCTGAAATCACACCAGTTGCTGAATTGTCAACGCAAGTTGATTGTTGCAATCCATGGAAGCCTGTATCGCTAACATCGAGCTCTGATGCATCTAATAAATGGTCAGTATCCTAAGGATAAGAGAAGATATTTTTGTTTAAAAAAATGTTTTGATAAATTCATAATTTTTTTGAATGGCATCTTTTTTAGGTTCAAAATCGAGGTGGTTAAATCTAGGAAGATTTTTTTATAAAACGAACATGAATTGGACATGAATCGGTCTAAAATATGCTGTGCTCATATTTTATTTCCTAGAGCGCTTTACTGTTAAAGCGAATCGGGAGCTTTTTTTTATATTTCGCTCCCCAATCTTGGCACAACAAACAAAAGTCTATGTTTTCATTCTGCATTTATGAATTTTTAGTTCAAATTTCGAATCATATCCATTTCAAATTCCTGATTGCTTCCATGAAAATCTCATAAAACTCCAAATTGAAACCACAAATAGTTTTGTAAATTTTACATTTGCTAAACAAACACATACCTGGGACAAATTAAGCATAGATCCACCTAGGTCAGTAGACATCGGCTGGCTCCCTTGACCACCACTACTGCCTACTTCTCCAACCACATTGACTGCTGTTCCAGTATCACTTCCCATTCTATTACCATTGTCATCCGAAGTATTGCTAATTAGATTCGATGATTGCTGCCCCTGATTGATGTCATTACATTCAATTAACGTTTGTTGTTGTTGCTGCGAAGGACGATGAACGTGATGGGGATGGGTATGTTGGTGCTGCTGGCTCTGTTGCTGGTCCAATTGCTGTTGGTGATGGGTGTGAGTCTGGTTGGGGTGTGGCTGACTCTTATTTAAATGGGTCGAGGTGGATGCTGGTGCTACGCCTGAAATGGTTGTGATTGACGGTGTCGTCGATGCCAAAGAGGCACGAAGAAGATGATGATGCTGTTGTTGCTGTTGGTGGTGTTGCTGGTGCTGTTGCTTGAATGAATGGTGCTGAGTTTGAGATGATGAGGATGGGTTTCCTCCTAACGACATATTTAAATCATTGGTTTGTTGTTTTTGTGCCTGCTGCTGCTGCTGTTGCTGGTGGTGTTGGTGATGATGGTGTTGAAGCTGATGCTGGGATGGTTGTTGGTGTTGTATGTGACCCTGACTGGGATTTATGGAGTTATTACTATTTAATTCATTTCGTTCATTGGAGTTTTGCAAACTAATTTGCTGAGGCGACATAACCGATAATTGCTGCTGCTGGTTGTTGTTATTATTATTTTGACTACTATTATGGGTGGCAGAAGTACTTCCAATACCGGCACCAGAAAATGTGGTTGCCGTTTTTGTGGTGGTAATAATATTGTTACCTACTCCCCCCACCAGGTGACTTTGCTGCTGTTGTTGTTGTTGCTGGTTGATTATTATCTGATTCATATTATTGCGATTTAAATTCATTTGATTGTTTTGATTAGACGCATTGGCGAAGCTCTGTTGATTGAAGTTAGCAGCATTGACATTAGAAGTGTTACCACTACCGCCACTGATGCTAACCCCGCCTCCACCGGGTACTTGTGTTGGGGTTGCAATTAAATTATTACGACCGGCAAACATTTGAGTGTGGCGAGTTATGTTAAATTGTTGATGTTGCTGGTGTTGTTGTTGTTGTTCCATATGGGATGGTATCACTTGAAATTTGATTTCTCCATTTTGGCGCTCATGATGTTCTACAGCTTCGGCAGTAACCATTTCAAGGCGACTTTTTCGCTCTGGCCAACGTGAGTAAAGCTGTTTTAGAAAAACAAAACACGTTTTGATAAGCAATGACGGTTTAAAAGATTATACACTTACCTTTGCTCCTATGAGGACATTAGGCGTCGTACTAGTGACTTGATTATATGCATCATTTCGTTTTTCCGTCAGGGTCTTCATAATGCCAATTCGTCGCATTGGGTGTGAACAAGATTTGCCATCGGCACAAGTTGAATCTGGACAACCACATTCAAGTTGTTTCACAAGTGCAGCCTGTCGTGCTAATCGTTGTTTCTCCATTAATTGACTAACTATTGATTCTACAGTTTCGGCATTCTAAAAAAAATAAATAAAAATAAAATCAACATCAATAAACAAGATACATGGTTGAATTTCAATTTTCGTACGGATATTTCAATATCGTTTCCAGAATCTGAATCTTCATCACTGAACACTGTCGAAACTGTGAAAGTCAATACAAATATTAATACCACACATTACAAATAGACATGGGAAGAGAATATGAGCTTACGCATTGGTTTCAGTTGACTAACCAGCTCCTCTTTTGTCCATTCTTTTTTGTCACCCCAAAGTGTCAGACTAGGTGCTATGACAGCCATCTTATTATCATCTGGATAAGGAACATTGAGGTAGTGAACGAGCACGATGTCCGGATTCTATTTTTTTGTTTTTATAATGAAATCCAAAAATATAATAATAACAATACCAGACAAATGCAATTAACTAGAATGTCTATTCGGTACTTACCTGTAGCAACCAGTAACATCTGCGATGGAATGTTGGCAGAATTGCGGAATGGACATAACATCCATAGATACACTATAAAACGAGACAAGAAGAAAATAAAGTATAAAAGTCATGAAAAAGGAAGAAACAAAAAAAAAAAAGGAAATAATGATTTTCTAAGGTATCCATTCGTGGGCCCTGTTATTATTTATATGAACAGAGAATAAATATTCTCAAGGACACGTTCCATCCATCAAAGTACGGACTTTTGTAAAAACACACCAAGTGCTGTGGTTGTTCCATACTTGCGGAGGAGGGTTGGTTGTGGTTCGTTATGAGTGTTTTTTTTTTTTTTCTGATTTTGTTTTGTTGTTGTTTTTTTTTTTGTTCATTGGGAAAGGTTAGGAACGAAGTCTCTTTATTCCTTTGGACTCTTTTTTTTATTAAGTCAAATTTATCACCTCAAGATATGGTGTCCTGACAGTAATTTGATATTTTATGACTTTTATGGACTTGTTTTGAACATCGGAGAAGTCATTGTAAGAATCATGTAATGAATGTCACCGATGCGATGCTATGTGCGGGAGCAGCAGAAGTTTTTATGACAACATTTATGGTTGAAGTACTTTGTTATTGTATGGCTTTATTGTGTTTTTATTAACCAGCAAGACTACAGAGAGAACAGCCACAGGTGAGAAACAGAGATCATATTAATATTAATGGGTAAGTGATTTGATTGATAGATGTGATGCGAGTGTATTAAATAATAGGGTTACGGGAGAAAGCTTGGGATGATGTTTAATGTGAATTAAGTGAACTCTTAGGTGATTCTTTTCTATTCTGAGACCAATTTAATTTCATTGTAAAGGACTCATGTTTTTTTTTAATAAATTTAGTTATACTTCAGAGCGACAAAATTATTTTGTGATCAGCACTTTGAGAATTTACATTTGAAACTTAAGCTGGCTTTAGACTTTCGGTGTTATCGTCAGTGTACGTTGTTCGTTGTTGTTTGTACGCGGAACAACGAATGAAGAACGTGCAAATTCAAATTAGGTCAGAAATTTCGGTGTTCGTTGTTACCCGAACAACTTGTGTTTAAATCAACATTGTTTTGGAGTGTCGTAGGGACATTTTCGAAGTTTTTTTAATTACTGAATGGCACAAGAAGCCAAGTTAAATAAACAGTTTTGTAAATAGAGTTTAACTTTCTAATGTAAATGCTTTCTTCGTTGTTCGTTGTTGAGAGAGGAACGAACACCGAACAACGGACACCAAATGAAGAACGGAAGTCTAAAGCCAGCTTTAAATACCACTCTTTGTTTATTAAGGAAATAAGTTAACTACTTCGTTGGTTGAATTCTTAAGCAGGGTTGACCCTTTTTGACCTCGGTTTTTCGGCGCTCCATAAAAAAAAAACAGAAGATTGCGTTATTAACATTTTTTAATCCAGAAACAGGAAGTTTGTACTCTGATAATTCAAACTTCCAATATTTGGTTTAAATTAGTTTTCAAAAATCTTTGCTTTTGGGGGGTAAAACATTTTTTTTTTTTTTTAGTTCGTTAGAGCTTAAATCTAAATTTTCAACCCATTAGAAGTATTTTGTTGTTCAAGACTGTGACTTAATTTAATGTAATTTTTCATTGGTTTTATTCATGGATTCACTTGTTTTGAAATCCAATGGAACAGTGCTAATTGATTTTGGTCAATTCTGTTGTTTTGTCAAATACAAATTATTTGCTTGCACTCGAAAAAGTGAAATGAAGAATAACATAGTGTAACTACTCGCAACTAACAAACAATAAGTTTTCTTTAAATTGTTGGTGATCTGTTTTTTAAAATTGTATTAAATATACTTTCTTTTTAAATGCAAAAATTATTTAAATGAAAAGTAAAAATAAAACATGGAGTTGCATTCTAGGTAGCTTTGACGTTTGAATGTATTTGTGCTTCTTGAGCGGAGACTGGGTGTTTTTCTTTTTCAGTGCAGAGCAGTCTGAGTTGTAAAAAAAAAATCTGTGTGTCTTTTTAAGCTCGGAACACTAAAAGCTTAGAATTTGTGTTTCTTGTTTGTTCTGAACATGCTCAGAGCATTTTCAGAGCGCACTTTATGAGCTCAGTATAAATTGACCGATCATTTAGAGTAAAACAATGAGCACAGCCAATGTCAAATTAATGGAAAATGGCAAATGAGGCTGATGGTAGTTCTGGTGCAGGATGTTAATATTAAATAAATAACTATTTAAATATTTTATAGATAATTTTATGAATTATTCATTTCAGGGTTTAAATGGACGAAAGATATGACCATTTCCAAATAGCAACATCAGTGTAGCAATCATCACTTTCGTCGAAGAACAATAAATCAAATACTTGTTGATTTTTGTTAATTTATCTATTTCAATAAATAATTTTTTTTACTCGTTTGTGTTATGGAGAAATCAGAATGACAGCAGTTAACAAAAAAATGTTAGGTCAGAACCTTTACTTTGTGCCCAGAAAATCACAAACTGTCAGATTTTGGAGGGCAACTTTGAAATATTCTCAAAAATATCAAAACTGTGCCAAAGTACCAGAACGCAAATTCAGCCGAATTCCGTATTACCTAATGTGCCAGACAAGTACGGCACGATGTTTGGCTTTCATTCGATTACTCTCAAAATGACATTGTGCTGTGATTTTCTCTCCGAAGAAATTTCTCGGACAGAAAATCACAGGTAGGGGAAAATATTTATTCTCTCGAGAGCGTTGTCTTTAGTCAAAAACTGCCAAATTTTTGAGTACGGGAACGGTTTTGGACTGAAAACCACACAATTGCACAGAAAATTACAGAAATTTAAAATAAAGGAACGGACCTCAAATGTATTTCAGAAATAAATCAGAGCGCTCAGAACACCCTCGGTTCAGAGTATGTTCAGAGCATGCTCGGACTCTGTCAGAGTTCGATTCCGAACTTAAAAAGAAAAACGCCCACTGACTTTAATCATGAGGTTTTTTTTTCAGCCCTAGGTAGTCCGCAACTCGCCATGAAGTGGATCTAGTTTTTTTTTCTGGGCCGATTTGAGGTAACGAGTAAACTGTCAAACTGTCACGAGTGGTGAAGCAATTGTGTTGTGCAATCGCGTTCTTTAGGAATTACTTTATTTTTGATATAGAAATTGAAAGAATACACTAAGGTTAATCATGCAACGTCGTAAACTTACAAATTTTGTAAAACGATAAGTTTACACAAAAGTTTGCATGAACGACCTATTTATTAATTTGGTTAAATACTGTGTAATTAAATCAGCTGTTCGATTTTTTGACAGATTTGGTGTGTGACACATTAGACGTGTTTAGATTTCGAAGTTATTTTTCAATGAAGAACACGAAAAAAATTGTAGATACACGATGGAACTACAATAGTCGTAGGCTTACGTTAGTGGTCGGACGAAAATGAGCGAATACAAAAAAATCATATACCAAGTGCGCCCATAATGTCGGTTTCTTGAATTGCGCCCCAATGTTGATGAAGTTTCGTCGTCGTCAACGAATGGTTTGCATTGGTTGGGGAGAATTTTTATTATTCTAACTTAATACTTTACGAAAAGAAGCTTTCCTTATCTTTGATTAAATGAAGACGTCCAAATTATGTTCGTGCATAAACAACGTTTTAATTCACTTTTATCGCCAACTAATCGTCATTCGATAGTTAGTTACAAAGCACTGTCAGAGTTTTGTTTTAGTTCTCTGAGTGAGATATGAACGCGCCTAATTGTAAAAGTCACAATGAAGTTTGGATAAGATTAACCAAATAAATTTGGTTAATTTTCCCCATCAAAATCCTTGGATAATGGCCACGTTTGGGTGGTAAGCAGATACGTATCTGAGATACGTTAGAATCTGATATGTTTTCGAACGACCAAAACCGGATACGTAACCAAACCAAGAAAATGAACAGATAAGATGTCAGCTGTTAGTATACTCCAAACAAATCCGAAAATGTTTGCGATAGCTTTAGATTTCTTTTTGACATCAGCTGTTTGACTCCTCAGCTGGTTTTTCCTTAGGCATTACAACAACACGAACAAATCCAGATACCTTTGGTTACGTATCCGACCGCGGCCATTTTAACCAAATTGTGTAAACCATTTCGCATACAAAATTTGACAGTTTATTTACCAAATGATAAATTTAATTAAATCTTTAACTTATCAAGTGTTTTACGACGTTGCATGAATATCCTTACTAATTAAATTTAATAAGTAAATAAAAATAGAAAATGGAAACGTTTGAGGTTTAAGTTTGGATCGAATTGGGCGTTTTTTTGAGAACATACAAAAAGAAACAACTCCTTACTCTTGGTCAATCCTGAGTAAACTTCAACTTCGAAGAAAATTACAACTTCTTGCAAACTTTCCTATGCATTTCCAACGGAACGAACACAAAAATGTCGTACAGATAAAAAAAAATGATGGTTGACAATTTACTCTGTTAATATTGGAAAGGTTGAGTACGGACTCATCCCATTTCTGTTGATAAGAGAAAAGTGGGTTCTCTTGAGGCATTTTGAAAATATTAAAATCGGACTCACGAGTCTGATTTGCTGTTTTTTCAATGTGGGAGTTGTAGATGGTGTTCCAATGAATTTTGAGGCGCCTGACAATTTATAATGTAAACACAATGGTACTAACCAGTCCGTACTCAATCTTAACGGGGTCATTGAGATGAATTCAAATGTAAATACACAAATGTCATTTTCAGGCGAATAATCCTTATTTTATCAGATGCCCTCTGGAGGAATTATGGTGCGTAACTAATCTGCTCATTTACTCCCAGATGAGAGCATGAGTAAACGAGAAGACTAGATGTTAGTTTTATAGCCTTTTCACAACAAACCCAAAACCGGGTTTTCGGCAATTTGTTTACGAAAACTTGAAATTCGTTCACATCGAAAATTTACAAGACATTTCATTTGTTTTGATTGAACACAATGGTTTCGAGGAAGGGCCACAGAAAAGGGAAAAATAAAATGTTTTTAAGCAATTAAAAGACAATTTATTCATATTGGAATTTAATAATGGAAATACAATCAATCCTGATTCGTTATAACTAATTTATTTCTTAACCGGTCGATTTCACGTAGTAGTTACGATGCTCGACACTGCGCCGCGCTCTCTTGTGTTCCAGCAGAAAAAATATTTTTCCTGGCAGCAACCCGTCAGCTATTTATATGACATTTAATTGAGCGCTGAATGTTTAGCATAAATGTATGGGAAAACTTGTGTTTTCGATCTAGGTTTTCAGCCAAAACCGATATTTTCGCGAAAACCGGGTTTTGAGTTTGGTGTGAAAAGGCTATTAATCTACTCACAAGAACTTCACGACCTCCAAAACGTCTAGTTATGTTTTCGAACGCTTCTGCTTGTCCAATAGAAAACGATATTTTTCTAAAAATTACATATGAATTGACGGTGCATTTATTTGCCTATTTATTGCTTCGGACAAACAATTTAAATTAATTTGTCTGTAATTTGAACTGGCCAGACTGTTGATATTTTTTTTTTTATATAAAACGTTCTTCTACCTACAATATCAGAATTTGGTTTGCTTAACTGATAAAAGTAAAAAAAAAACTTGTTCTGGGTTTGCTCAACATCATTTCTTTTAAAGCTTGGCTGTAGACGAATCATTTGACCCCGGCAGCACAAAAAAAAATGAAAAACAGATAAATTCTTTCGAAGTAATCTACCTCCACCTAAAAAAAGCAAAAAGTGAAAATAAAAATTAATTTCATGCAATTAATCGAAGAATGACAGCCAACAGAATTCGATAACGGTCCAAGGAAACGAATTTTGCTTTTTATATAGATTTGACTTGACTCGGCTTTATGCCAAATTCATCGTGTCGACATAGGCAGAAGGAAAAATTAAAAAAAAACTCAAGTCATAGGCAGGCACACATCCATAACTGTACAATCTATTTTTCTGTGTCTTCTTACTTTTTAATCGGTTTCACAAGGATGGCATTAGTTATCGCTGTTGTTATGGCGGCAGGAGGACTTCCGGCGACGTCAAACTACCATAAATTCTCTACCGGATGATGATATAAGAAGAAATCAAAACAAAAGCCAGCAAAAACAAAAAAAAAAATAAATAAATGAAAGAAAGAATAAGAAAAAAAATCTAAAAACACAAGAAAAAAAATAAAAGGAAAAATCTTGGCGTGAAATTGCATTTACAAATGAATGAGTATAGTAGAGTTGTTTGGGGGAAGGGTTAAGGCAGAGTCTTGAGATAAGGACGAGAATCTAAGTACCTATTTCACTTATAGCTTACCAAGGGTAAAAAATATATTTATTTTCATTTTGGGAAGGAAACGTATGTTTTGTTGGCTTCGCGAACACTCAATAGTCTTGGGAGGCAGCAATTATTTACATTGGGGGAGTTGTACTTCCTGAGAGTCAACAAGAGGGTTGAGTCTCCGAGAAAGGGCTGAAAAATTGCTTGAAAATTGATTTATGAGGCTTTTTTTTGCACGTTTTCGGCACTCTATGTGTGTCTAGGAGCTGAGATATCCCGCTGAACTTTTGACAATGTGTTACAATTGTAAGTATTAGTTAGTGAATTATAATTTCGTTTAACGCCTTTTACTTTGAATTAAATGAATTACAAGGGTAAAAATATAATTATAGTTTTTTTTTTGTTTTTTGTTTCTAAGGTTAAGAGCACTATAGTAAAACTATTTGTTGAAAGACTTTTTTCTTGGCAACATCTTATCGAGATGGAAACACACAAGGAATAAAAGGAAAGCATAAATTGACTTGTTTACTTTGCCGAAAGAAATACACTTATAAACTTACTTCGGTTCCTTGAACTTTAAGCTTCATGTGATCTTCCCGGGTTGTCTTGCCGTCTTTTCTTTTTTTCCAGCAATATCCATCTCTTCGGTAACGAACCTTTTTTCTTGAATACAAGAGAAGTGATCCACTCTTTGGTCTGAAATGTATAAAAAAAAAGTAAAAATATAATAGGTTGTTTTTAGTTTAATTAAAAAAAATACGTCATATTGATAAATATTGTATGTATGTACGTACACTGCAGGCCAAAAGTTGGAGTCCAACCTGGCTTACTGACTTCATTCATGCCTGGGGGTTGGTTTTATGAATTAAAAGTTGGGTTTTTTACCTAACGTTTTTACAGTACACAACACATTCAGGTAGTCAAAGTTGGATTTCTAATCAACATTTTTTTGATGGAGGGTGTGTTGTTATAAAAGTGAGAAAACTGCTTTTACTGATTATTGTGAATGTTTTGGGTTTTTTCATAATTATTAATTTTTATGAGTTCGGTTGTTGATTTAGCACTTGTTTATTTTTTTTTTTTTTTATTCCACGCGCGCAAAAGGGGTTATGGCTACCCTTTTTTTTAAACATGCCGCGCACTAAAGGGGTTCTTACTTCCCTTAATTATGACTAGCACAGTGCGATACTTAGGAAAATAAGGAAGGATTTAAAAGGAGATACCGATGTACATTGGTTTTGAAGTTCTGAGTATCAAAAGGGGGAAAAAATAGGGTCAGGTAAAGCATTCCACATTCTCGTTGTGCGACTAAAGAAAGAATCCCTATACTTAACGGTACGTCCGAAATTGGGCTCAAGGGTAAACTGATGAGCATTCCTAAAAGCGCGAGTATTACGGTTGAATTTTTTAAGGGGAGGAATGCAACTGGCTATTTCACTAGAACACTGTAATAGCGATAAAATAGAAAAAGACACGAAACATAACGGCGGTGTTCGAGAGATGTAATTGTTTCTGTTATAGATCTATGAATGATAACATAAAAAGGGTTCTCAAAACCCAATTTCTTTTAGACCTGGATTGCAAGATTTTTATATAATAGGCTCCCTTTGCAGTCAAAGGAATTTATTTGTTAATCTTTACGTTTTGTGTAAACATCTAGTCTAAAATGGGAAAAGTCGCGGAAACCAGCATTGAAAAACGATCTACAATCATCACCCTTCTTAAAGAAGGCAAATCAGAGCAGGAAGTTGCTTCGCAGTTAAAAATATCAAGGGCTATGTTCAACGTACCATTGAACGCCACGCTCAAACTGGAATTCTTGAGGATAAACTACGGTCAGGACGGCCTAGAGCTACAACAAAATATGGGGATTTGCTAATAGGGACAAGAAGCAAACGAAAGTAGGCGAAAAACAGAACCCGAAATACGTGCCGAAGTAAATCAGACACGGAGTAAGCCGCTGTTCTTAACAACGGTCAAACGGAGACTAAGAGATGCTGGACTATTGGGTGAGTTGCATTTCGAAAACCCCTTCTTCGACCCCAAAATAAGCTGATAGGGTTATATTGGGCCAAAAGGCATAGAGACTGGACTGGACAGTGCTGAACAGAAGACGCTGCCGGACTGTCTGGTTCCTACCGTCAAGCATGGAGGTGGTTTTATAATGGTCTGGGGATGTTTCTCTTCAAGTGGAGTGGGATATCTGACTCGGGTGACTGGAAAAATAAACAAGGAAGCGTATTAAACGATAACAGAAGATAGCGCTGTGACCTCTGGCCTTAGATTGATTGGCGAAGGATTCGTATTTCAGCAAAGACAACGACCCCAAAACACACGTCAAAACTTTATCAGGAATACCTCAAACAAAACGAGGATGAAGAAATATTAAAAATTATGACATGGCCGCCACAATCACCAGATATTAACCCTATAGAGCTGCTTTGGGAGGAGCTGGATAGAAAGGTCCGGGATCAATGCCCATCATCAGAATCTGCCTTGTGAAATACACTCCTGGATTGCTGGAACAACATATCACATAAAACAATTCAAAAACTTATAGCTAGAATGCCAAGAATTGTAAAACAAAAGAAATCGAATGTAAAGGGGGTTTCTTCGAAGCAAAATCGGTTTAAGACATTTTCCCTTCATTTTAGTAAATGTCTATGTATTAAAAATACAAAAGAAATATTTGTCTTTTTACTTGTACTCTGTTCTGTCTTAAGAGTGTATTTTTGATTCAATTTCTTGTTCTAAGGGCTTCTTACATCAAATTTCCTTTTGACCTACATAATAAGACATCCTCAGAAAAAGAAATTGAATCAAAAATACACTCTTAAGACGGTACAGAGTACAGGATAAAACTTAATTTAATTTGGGGTGCATTGACTTGTCATAGTATGGTCGATAAGTTAGAAAAAATGCTCGAATTGACCAGAAAGTTAATAAAGATATTGAGGAACATGTTATGGAGTCTTATTCATTTGAAATCATGCCCATAAAATTTGTTTTAAGGACGATAATTATCCAAGAAGTCCTCAACGGATTGCTAAGAAGGTGTTTGCGTAGTCAAGAAGTCATTTTTTAGATTAGACCGTCCAAAGCTCAGGCCTAAGTTCTTTCGAGAACTTGAGGGGAGACATCAAGGGATATTGAGGAAATCTGATAAAGTAAAATATGCAAGGGATTTTGAGGAAATCTGATAAAGTAAAATATGCAAGGAATTTTGTCTGAAATTATAAAGAATTAAAGTTTTTTACTACAATATATTCACATTAAAATATTGAAATTTCAAAGATTTTTGATGTTATGACAACCTTTTGTTTCCGTTCTTAATTATATTGCCAGACGAAATAAGAGTTAAATTAATGTTTATTTTTTTCCTACTAATTTTCTCATGCTTATCTTTTTTAAACATTACTCAAAGTGTACCGTAGTTCGTGGGCTATTATTAAAACCACTACTTAACCTCAGCAGATTTCCCAAACAAAAGTTATGCATTTTATAAATTTATAAAAATATCGTTCTTAATGAGGTGGCCACGACTGTATGTACCCATTAATTTTGCATGTTTATTTGTCTACTAAAAAATTGTTTTCGATATTAGAACTTGGTTTTCCTTCGAAAACAGAGGGTGGACTCAAACTTTTGGCCTGCAGTGTAAGCACAGGTTAAAAAGTACACAAAATCATTCGAAAAAAATAATAATTCTTACCCTCATGAAAATTGGTGTAAATGTTACATTTACCATAAGAATAATGCATCAAAAGAGTCTATAAAAATATCTTATTCGGAAGGGTGTTTTTTGAGGGGGATAGGGGGGTGGGGATTCCTAGTCATCAAAGGGAAAAAATGAGTTTGGCTATATCTATGTACATGGCACTATTTCAAGTTACTTTTTAATGTTGGATCAAATGACATTCAAACTTAGACGATACGACAGCCGGGAAAAACTTATAGTCAATTTTATTTATGTAAAGATGACTATATTTTCAGAACGATGGGAAAATATTGCCGAACACCCTTTAAAATTACGACACGTTGATTAAACTTGGTATAAATATTTCATTTTTTATGTAAACCAAATATAAGAGTCCATGCCAATTATCTATGCTAAAAGGGTGCTTTTTCGAGGGGAAGTGAAAAGTGTGGGACTGTGCCAAAACACTTATGAAAAAAATACTCGGTAAATGTTAAGAGAAAATCTAGACGAGGAAAACTTGTCAGATACTTGACAAGCACTTGCTGTAATTCAGTTCTAAAAAATTAGACGAGGGCGAGGGAAACTTTTCAAACACTCGTGAGGCCCTCCCTAGTCAAAACTTGTTGGACATGTTTCGTTATCTCATCAAGAATGTCTCTTGTACACCAAAAACACAAGTTTTATAAGCACCATGCAATTTCAGTATCATACGACATTTCTTTCTCTCTTTCCTTTGTCTTCTTTTTCATATAACAGTTAGATTAGAACAGAACAGCACAGATTTTTGAGAAGAGTCAGACAATTTAGAACGGAAAACCTATTCTAAGTTGTTCTACCTAAACAGCAAGTACGTAACATCCTGTTCTATTCTGTATGTATTTGTTATGCAATATATGGTATGAAACAATATAGAGTATGAAACTTATTCACTTTCAGAATTGAATTTTTGTATAGCGAGTTAGCCTAGTGGGTAGGGCATTGGACTGATTAATAGAATATCGCCGGATCAAGTCCCACATAAGCCAACTTTTTTGTTTTGTTTGCCTGACGAGGCCAACGGGTTCATAATCAGCAAGGCTCTTGTTCTAGCCTTTGCTAACCCTTGCAAGCGCCTTTCCAGAATCTATGTAAAACTCTCTAGTGCCTTGTCAAAAACTAGATTGTTTTTCTGCGCGGGGAGAGAGATCGTCTGCAGACAGAAACCGACTTAACATAAACAATCAAGTCGTTAATAAATATCAAGTCGTTAATAAATATTAAAAAGATAAGAGGACCAAGGTGCCTGCCTTTAGGAACACCCAATGTAAAATTGTTGCACGGGAAGATACAGCATAGTTTTAACAAACTGTTTTCTGTCTAATAGATACAAACAAAATTCATTTAATTAAATGCCTTCGAACTTCAATCTTCTGAAATTTTAAACTTAACAGGTGATTATCAACTCTATAACAATTTTTGAATTTTATATGCTCAACCTGAAACAGAGCTTAAAATTGCGCCATTATTACAAGTATTATTTTTTGCTTTAAAATTGAAGGATAAGTTTGAAATTGAAAAAATTAAATCGCTATTTTTGAGGCTATGTAAAAGAACGCAGGGAATTTTTGCAAACTAAATTTTCAACAAATCCTAATATTTCTAATCTTCTTCTTAAAAAATCAAGTTAAATCTTTCCAAAATACTGTTTCCTTTCTGATGAATCCCTTGTAGAAATGTATGTGTTGGGCATAATGCTATGTCTTATTAGCGTTTGTATTAGGGCCAGGGCATAACTAATGGTTGCCATGGTTGATACCTATGTGCATAGCGCTTCCAGAAACTGCGACGCAATTATCTGAGGACAAATATTTCTCTGTGGAACGTTAACTCAAACATATGTTGGTATCGAAAAAACGGGGTTACCTTATTTTTGAGGTTAGAGTATGTCGAAAAATTGGTGAAATGGAAAATTTTTTTTTAGGTCGGACTCGAATTCAAACTATTAAAAACCTTCATAAAAGTTAACTTTGGTTTGGCGTCGCTGCTGACTAAAATGTAAACAAATCTGGAAGTACAATATTTGACTAATTTAATGAGCAGCTGGGCAATTCACCAAATGTAGAAAGCCAATAATGGTGTTTCGACCTTAATTCTGGGATAAAAAAAAAACATACCTTCTGAGCATGAATGAAAGAATACAAGATTACGACACTTCCTACGTTTTTGGAGACAAAACGTAACAACAGATGTGACAGCCAAGAAAATTTGTACAGAGATGATTTTTGTTCGTTAATTATTATATGTTTAATATAGTTTTTCATTCTAAAAACACAAAAAATATTACCGAAAAATATTTTTAATTGTTATTCAATTGTTTTAAATTACATTAATAGTCAAAATATGAAGCAAAAATAGAGAGTGCGATGAAAAAATTCAGATATCTGATATATTCCATTCTTGAATTATTATTTTTATTGTTGTTTTTATATCATCAAAATATAGCCCACAACATTAAAAAAAAATAATGGTAAAAAATCACTTTAATAACAAGTTCAAGTAACTTAAAGTTTTCGCACCCTTATATCTCATACAAATTATACCAAAGTTTAGTCTTTTTTGTCTCCACTTGAGTCACGAAGCGTGTTGAATATTACAATAACAAAGCGAAAAATCCGAAGTGTCGTAATCTTGTATTCTTTCATTTATGCCTTCTTAGCACATCATCATCTGTCACCTGTCAAATTGACCAAAGGTAGAAACGGTGTTGCCAAATTAAAAACATCCTTCATAAGCTCTGTTATGTTTAAGAGGAAGAAGTTTTTCTGTTATTTTTGTCGCTTACTCAGTTTAAGACACAAAAGTAAACACATTAAACCGCGAGCCTCAAATGTCTAACGCAATAATAAGTTACTTCCTTAATGGAAGTCAGATTAAGAAATCTTTCGATATCAAAGCAACTATATCTCCACAAATTATACAAACTTTGCAAAGATTAAATCACAACTAGTTGACGTACAAACCAAACAACATGTCAAAACTCATTTACACTGAAGAGCCAAGACTTAAAATTACTCACCTTGTTTTGACTTCCTTCGACTGCCACTCGGAGTGTTTGTCAAAGCTGATAAGAATCGCTGCGATTTCCTAGAAAAGAAACGTAAATAGATTTTAAATATAACTATAAGTTTCTTCAACGTCAGTTTAAATTTATATATAAAAATTATGAAATAAAAAAATTAAATCAGAAACGAAAAGTGCATTATTGAATGTGAAACACAACTTTGAGGGCAACTCGAAAGTTGGCACTCTTTCTATAAAAAAAAAAAAAGAGTCATCGTCAACGTTGTCGCTCTCCAAAGACGACACCGACGACGATTTCGTTTTCCGAGTGCAATTTTTATCAGAAAATCATATATATTTTCATCACCAAACACCCAGCGAGAAATATTCAAATTCACTTCAAAGTCTCCACCTACTTTTGGGGTTGGTTTGGTTGGGGCTGCGAGGTAAGAAAAAAAAAAAAAACATACACGTTAAAAGTCAAGTCCTTTTCTTTATTTGTATTTCTCTGGGTTGACAACTTGAAGTTTAGTTTTTTCCATTTGGTAGGGCTAACTTTTTCTGAAGCCTCGGAACTATAGGTACTAACTATGAGAAAAGAGCACCACCAAAGTGGAAGTGGGCGGAAATATCGTCTTCCTTTTGGCTTGCTGTCAGCTGGGGGAGACAGAGCGTGACACACAATTGAGCAATATTGTTGGCGTCACGTATTATTTTATATTTGCATTTGTATTCAAACGAGTATTGTGACACACGCACACACAGACAATATTAAGTTGAGATTGGAGATTTTGTCGGATATTTTATACCGATGGTCAAAAATAAAAAAAACATGAGACATTTAAGGGATTTTATTATATAATGGACATTTTAATTTAATTTTAAAGTGTCAATCAAATTTAAATACCTCAAAAGTACCTAGACAAGATTTGTCACAATGTATAAGGAAAACATCTGATTTGTTTTAACTCGATTAAAATTATATTTTTTATCAGGACAAACATTTTAGGAATAATATTTCTCTGAAATTTGAATAAAATGTAGTTTTTCGGGCGAGATCATTTAAAATAAAAGGCAGGATTTGGTCGCAGGAACTTGATCTTGTGTCCAAGAAGCTTGTGGAGGATTTCAAAAAAACATGGATATTATAGAGAAAAAAATATGAATTTAGGCGAATCAAATTTTAAAAGTCGTGGAATAATTAGGATTTCTAACATACAAATTTAATTTTAAAACACTTCATCTACCCGTTTTTGAAATATTAACTTTGCAAAAAACAAAAATAATATGCAGTAATATTTTTAATACTTTTAAGAAGCTTATCCATACAAAAACTGAAAACTAAAACTAGCTTAACCGTTTAACTTTTATAAGCTACAATTGAGAATACCTAACAGCTAATGATGATGACGAAACTATTTTTCTTGCTCTATAGGAAAAGTAGGTATTGGTTTCGTGACGAAAAAAAAAAATTGGAGCTTTTAATCAAAACTTACATTACGATTATGGAGAAGGCCGAAATAATGATTTTTGTCAAGACGTCCGTCAGTCTGTTTGTCTGTCAGTCTGTGCGTCGTGATGTATACATCAAGCTTGAGCCTAAACGGTTGAACGGATTCGTTTTTTTTTTTTTTTAACTTTGTGTGAAGCATTTTTATGTCATTCCCTAAAGGAGAAATTCAAGTTTTTGTTTTAGCTCATCTAGAACGGGTTGCTGCCATTAAATTATTTCGGTTTTATCAATTTTTCTCGAAAACGACTCTAACGATTTCAATTAAACTTTATACATGTAATCTCTAGACAAGTATTAAAAATTCAATTAAAAAGTACAAGTGACCTCAACTCCAGAAATGATTGTGTTTCGCCCAAGGCATAACAGTGGGATTTTCAGTCAGTCTGTTATACCCTACTAAGACACAAATTTTGGTCGATGTTTACCGTCTCTTATAAAAATCACAATCATTTCTGGAGCTGAGGTCACTTGTACTTTTTAATTGAATTTTATTCATTCACTCCACTTAAAACAGAAGTAATTTCAATGTTTTAAAATTTAAATTTCTTCATCTTCTTATTATTAAAAACCTGACCACGGGTATTTATTTACTGGGTGCACGAATTGCAACGCACATGTCAACACCAGCGGTACAATCTATCAAAAGTCCGTTCAATTGCTTGCATATGCGGATGACATAGACATTGTCGGCAGAACGAAGCGAGCTGTGGCAGGGGCATTTGCGAGCATTGAATCGGAGGCGGCTAGAATGGGATTGGCGGTTAATGAGAACAAGACGAAGTATATACTGTCATCGAGAGAGGAATCTCAACATCGTCGACTCGGGCAAAATATCACGATGGACAGATATAACTTCGAAGTTGTCAAGGACTTTGTCTACCTGGGCTCCACTATTACATCGCAGAATGACATCAGTGCAGAGATCAAGCGAAGAATTACTCTTGCCAACCGCTGTTTCTTCGGTCTAAGAAGGCATTTAAGTAGTAAGGCCCTCTCTCAGAGAACCAAGGAGACTATATACAAAACCCTAATCATCCCGGTCCTGCTTTATGGGTCAGAAGCATGGACACTGAAAGATTCGGATAAAAATCTGCTGGGGGGCTTTGAGAGGAAGATTCTTCGTGTGATTTTCGGTCCGGTGTGTATGGAAGGAGTATGGAGGAGAAGATCCAACGACGAGCTATACGGGCTATACAGCGACGTTGACCTGGTCAAAAAGCTGAAAATACAGCGGCTGAGATGGCTGGGGCACGTGGAGCGTATGGACAGCAACGCACCTGCCCGACGAGTCTTCGAATCCAACCCCGATGGGGTACACAGGAGAGGAAGAACCCGTAACAGGTGGCGCAATCAAGTGAATGACGACATCAAAGCACTCGGTGTGCGCAACTGAAAGCGGCTAGCTAGGGACAGAGCTGGCTGGAGGGGCTTGTTAGTTGAGGCCGAAGCCCATCCTGGGCTGTGAGCGCCATCAAAAGTAAGTAAGTAAAAGTAAGTAAGGTGCACGAATTTAAACAAATTCCCTTAGAATAATAAAATTCACAGTATCTTTTTGCTGTGATTTTTATAAGAGTCGGTAAACATCGACCAAAATTTGTGTCTTAATAGGGTATAACAGACTGACTGAAGAGTCCACTGTTATGCCTTGGGCGAAACACAATCATTTCTGGAGTTGAGGTCACTTGTACTTTTTAATTGAATTTTATTCATTCACTCCACTTAAAACAAAAGTAATTTCAATATTTTAATATTTAAATTTCTTCATCTTCTTAGTATTAAAAATACAACATACCAAGTTTTTACCAAAAAATTCGAATACTTGTTTTTTTGACAAAAATTTTCTTTTAAAGGTATATTCCCGAATATTTCATCATTGGCTTCGTTGGTTTTATCATTATTTTGCAATTTGGTACTACTAAGTTAGTTTGGTTAAGTTAAAGTGACTGCCAGCAGAGAAGCTGAAACACTAAGGGGCCAGTTATAGCTATCATTGAAAACCATCATTGAAAATATTAATTGTCAATTTTGAGCGATTTTGAAGAAAAATAAATGATTATTTTGATGCAAAAGTAAAGCTTATTGACTTAATAATTATTTCCAGGCAAAACAAAATTCAATTTGGCACAACTTTTCTCATAAAATGACTTTTAATTTTTCAATGATGAACTACCTTACCAATGATCATTGAAAAAATTAAAAGTTACGTTATGGGGAAGATATGGGTCAAAATTAATTTTTTTTTTTGAGGAGAAATAATTTTGAAGTCTAAAGATATCTTTCTGCATTAAAATATTCAATGATTAAACTTTCGAAGGGTCTCAAAATCAACAATTAACTTTTTCAATTATGGTTTCTAATGATAGCTATAACTGGCACCTTAGACCATATACGTCCATTGTGATACCACATGGATCTAAAATTTTCTCCCTACTCGCTTAAGCCAGTTAGTTGAAAAATTTTGCATTTAAAATTTCTTTGAATCATTTCATTTTACAAAAAAAAAAAAAAAACAAAGAACAAATATTTTTTTTAATTGTAGTTTTTTAAATTTTTTTTATTTTAAACCAAAAAAAATTATGATTTTATTATTTTATTTATTTAAAAATATTATGAAACCATTGCTTTATCTATACCTTCAATATTTAGCTACATTGTAGTTGTTAGCTTTGAGAGTAAGTTCGTGCGATCCAGTCATGAATTTTTTTCTCTCAAGAAGTCAGTTATTGAGCCCAAAAGTAGGTACCAACTTTCCCTTTCAAAATTAATTTTTATCTTTCAGAATCGCATTTTTCTAATTCTTTTAGTCCTAAAAATTCTCCAGTACCTATAGCTACCATATTATTGTGCAATACAAAATGAAATAAGGGCGAATGGAAATATTTAAAATTTAAACAAATAAAAATGAATGCATTAAAACAAGTAGTAGATACTTTCAGGTTCCGTACGAAGATAACATTTACAAAATCTGGGTTTGGTTGTCCTACTAACAATTACTCGGTTAGCAAACAAAATTAGGAAACATAAAAATTAAATAAGTTTTGTTGTGGAGAACCTTAAGGCCAAGTTTTCAAGATTTTACTTCAGAAAATCTAATTTTTGAAAAGTATATTTTGTCTTAAATGAGTTTATATAATTAAAAGAAATTGGACTTCATGCTTCTTTGATTGCAGCAGTAAGCACGGTTGCAAAAGTCGATACAATTGTACTTTTTTCGATATACTCGAGAATGTTAAAGTACACAAATACACTTTTATAAAATTCAGTACACTTTTGCCCTGCCACTTAATAGCTATTTACTTCAACAATATATAAATTTCATAAATATATAAATTTCAAAAACATAATTTGCTATCAGGAAGCAAAAAACCAAACAAAGGTTCGATTTTATTCAATTTCAAAAGTACTCTTATTGTGTGGATTCAATACAATGCAGCTTAAATTAGTTAAACGTATTAATTTTTTTTTCTCTACCAACCTGAGTAGTTAATTTTTATAATAAATTTTCACTACACCTACTTTCTTTAAAAAGTTTATTTAATATAAATTTTTCACACAATAGGTCCGATCCTTTACTTTGTGCACAGAAAATCACAAACTGTCAGATCTTGGAGAGCAACGTTGATATATTCTCAAAAATATCATAACTGTGCTAAAGTACGGGAACGCAAATTCAACCAAATTCCGTATTACCTAATGTGCTGGACAAGTAAGGCACGATGTTTGGCTTTCATTCTTTTGCTCTCAAGTTGACATTTTGCTGTGCTGTCCGAAGAAGTTTCTCGGACTGAAAATCACAGGTAGGGCAAATTATTTACTCTCTCGTGAGCGTTGTTTTTTGTAAAAAAAACTGTCAAATTATTGAATACGGGAACGGCTTTGGACTGAAAATCACACAAATGCACAGAAAATCACAGAAATTTAAAGTAAAGGAACGGAACTAATATTATTTATCTTCCGTTTGGGGTAAAAAGCAGCTAATTTCTTTTTTACACGAAGCACGCAGCATTATGATAGGTTTCCACTTTGTCGTTTCCCAGCTGTCGAAATACCTATTTTTGCGTCTTTTAACAAAATGACAAGAGGAATATCTTAAAATTGCTTGTGTTTGAACTGGCAAACTCTGTTTGACAACGAAAGACAACGAATTTCAAAGACAAGTGGAAATAACTAAATTGACCAACAAAATGCCACTTTGTCTTTGTCAATGACACTGATTTGACAGCTGTTAGAACTGAATGTTTTTTCAAATTGAAGTTAGTTTTTGTAATTTGATGGGTAAAAGAAAATTAATTCCGTAAAATGAGTGACCAGAAAATACGTTATCGCAATTAAGAGGATGATAAAATTTTGTAGAAGCTAACAGAAAAAAAAGAGGGAGTCTACTCCTGGAGGGGAAAACGGACGGGATGACCCGATCTTTTATTTAAAAAGTGCTGCAGTTCAATCAGGAACGATGCTATATTTAATGTAAAAAATGATGCAGTTCAATAAACCAAGAGAGTGCGCTAGACTAGAAATGTTAATTGGAAATGGTTGGAAAACAGACAAATATAAATTTCATGTGTCATATGCTAATTTTTGATTTTGCATCGATTTCCAGGGCAGGAATTTGTTGAAATAGAGCATAGTTGAAAAGTTTTCTTACAACAGCGGTTAGCGGAAATAAAGGACAATTCGACGAGTAATTTCCAATTCTAATTGTTGAATTTTTTTTAATTTATGTAGGTATAGTATGTACTGATAAGATACTAAGCTAACTTTTTTCTTTGTGAATTTTTATCTGTTTTATTATTTAAAAACTCCTACTGCACACATCTACACAAATTTCATCAAAGATCTCATTAACCATGAGTGTAAGTTCGGAAAAAAGCAATCCAAGTGGAAATACTTGTCAATGAACTGAAAAAGGCATCTGTCAAAAATTCTTTGTCGTTAAAAAGAGAAACTTATTTGTGGAAATTAAGGACAAAGGTGAAAATGAACTGGCATTCGTAAAGGCCAAATTGACAGCTGTCAAAGTGTGTCAATTCAACGACAAGTAGAAACCTACCATTATGGTTGAATTTTTCAGGGGGTGGAATGCACTTGGCTATTTGAAGAACACTGTTTATAAAATAAGCGGTACTATTAAGCAAAGCAAGTTATACTGGAACATTACTTTATACTAAATTTTAGCGAATTAAGGCTCTCCCAAACCAATGCGAAACATTCGTTGCGGAGAAGAAACATTCGTCAGTCAAAATTAATTCATATGTTTCTCCGCCGCGTTGATGTGGGCACTCTCATATATCACCATGTAAATAAATTTTGACATGCGAATGTTTCTTCGCCGCAACGAAGGTTCCGCATTGGTTTGGGAGAGCCTTTAAGGTTAGAGCGCACACAACTGCAGCGGAATTACACTTCACGACGACGCGGCAAAACATTATTTGAATGAAGTTGTATGAGCTATATCGCACTGAGCAGCAACTGAACTTCATAAAATTCCATACAAATTGTTGTGAATCGCAGCAGTTCCGCCTAGTGCGGTCTAACCTTTAAGTGTACATATAGCTGTTTCCTAGTCCAAACACACGATGTGTTTTATTTAAAAAAAATGCTCATGTTTATTTGTTATTCGACATAAATATTATGATTTTAAAAAATAATCAAACAGTACAATTCGATACACTTTTTTTTTAGCATTCGATACATTGCTGAAAGATGATTTTTCATCCCTGGCAGTAAAAGACTGTACACATGAGAGCGACCAACGACCGACGAATGAATGAACAAATGGGATTTAAAACATTAATAAACATAAATTCTTTACAAAATCTAGACAAAATGGAAGAAATATAATTGAGGATTATTTTAAGATACTAAAATTTTCAATTTAATTGCTAAAACAAGAGAATTTTAAGAAAACAATTTGTTCGCCGCGAATAGCCGCAGTTCGTTACGACCAATTTATTTTCTCAAATTTCTTATATTTAAGCAAATAAAAATTCAGATTTTATAATTTTAAAATTAATCTTTAATCAAATTTTATCATTTCGACTAGATTTTGTATTATATTAATGTTTATTATTTTTTTAACTCCCATTTGTGTGTTCATTCGTCGGTCGTTGGTCGCTCTCATGTGAATGGTCCTTAAGTGATTGTTTGTCCTAATATTGGCGGTCAGAATCGTCCACCCTACGAACCATAAATCCTCTTACGTTTTCGATGATATTTAGGTCCGGAGAATACGGTGGCCATTGAAGTAAGGTAACATTTTTTTCGGATATCCAACTGTTAGTGATCCTTGCCTTGAGGATTGGTACGTTCTCTTGTTGAAATGTCCATGGTATTGGTCCAAAGACATCGGTAAACTTAGGGAAAGCTTCTTGCAGTATTTCCTCGTAGGAGTTTGCCTACATTTTCAGTGTGGGAAACTTCAGATCAATTGTTCCAAACCAATGAATCACACCCCACACCGTTACACCGCCTTTTTAGCCATGGTGGCGCTCCAAAAACCTTGCTTCCTTCTTCATAACATGAAAATAGTAATTATATCCGTCCCGGCCATCTAAGTTGAATTTATTTTCATCAGAAAATACCACTTTTGTCCACTCATCCTTCCACGTCATATTTTTTTGGATTAACGGTGTTTTTTTCTTCAATTTTAGTTGCTTTAAATGTTGGGACCCACGAATAGCACGTCCAATAGTGTTAAAACTCGCTGTAATACCACTCTTCGCCTTGATTTTAGCAGTAGAGTTGCTTGAATTTGAAGCCAATTTAATTATCTTTCTTCGGTCTGCTTCTGTTGTGGCTCTTGATTGCCTACCTTACACATTTTTTCCATAGTTTTCTTTATTTCTAAGGTCCGACCAAACGATTTTCACACTTTTACTTATTTTTTTGGCAATTATGCATAGGAAAAGCTTGTTTTCCGCGTATACTTCTTTGTTGGCTTTTTCTGCAGGGGTTTAATGGTTTTCTGCGGCCCATCTTTTCTTTGATAAAACAATTATTATATTTAATCTACACTTCTATTATTAGAACAATATTTTTTCTTCTTACCGTAATCTATAGAAACAAAACGCACACTGTTTCTATTCAAGTGGCGCAAAAAAAAAACAGTGTATTTAATGAAGTAATTAGAAAAGTGTTAAAATATAACCTAATAGTATTTTCCTGAATTATTCTGTCCGTGCAGTTTTATTCGCAATAGATCCTTCTTTTAGGAACTAAAACCAAGAGGTGAATTTATAAATTTACCAAAGCGCTACACGCTCTGATAGTTAAAAAACAATTTGTTTCTATTCAAGTGGAGCGGAGTGTATATTATCATTTGTTTTCGCTAAGACTTCGATTTTGTGCTACATTTTGAAAATGCAATAGCTTTCATCACGTACTGACATTGACGAGAAGCTAACAGTTCAATTAATCATTGATCGTTTCCATGATCGACGACCCAATCCCGTAATTGTAATTGACGAGTTGAAACAATTGTCTCAGCGTTATGCTCAATTATGAGAGAGAGCTAAGTTACGAAAAATGCATACCAACCAATTCCGCTTCGTGTTCTGAATCAATTTTTTATTATTAAGTTATATACATAATGTACTTTTGAAACAAATAACTTTTTAAAATAAACTATATTCTTCATACGCTTTAAGTGTTTCCGGTTTGCCCTGTGGAAATGGGTTCTGTGGAGTAGGTACCTCAGAAAACTGACTTAAAAATTTTTAACTCTCATGAAAATTCCAATTAAATGCTTTTTATTCATACCAAAAGAAGTACATACTCGGAAGAATTAATGGAGTTTTGAGTACAGGTACTCCGTTTTATTTAAAACCTTCGAGCTCGATTTTTTCGTTTGACAAAAATAAATGCATGCGTATCTACATAATGTATCTTCTTAAAGTATTTTACAATTTGTTCTTTTCAATATAAAGACCGTAATGTTAATTTCAGCTAGAAGCCTTTTTTTTCCTTAAATTATACACCCTTTGTCTCTTTGATAAACCTCCACAATAAAAAAAAAAATCGTGTTCAGATAAATGGCACCCACATCTCAAATTCAGTCAGTCCCAAATGTGCAACCAAGTGTGGTGTGATGCAGATCCACGGCCAAGTCAACATTCCTCGAAGGCGGTTCTCTGGTCTACGAGCATAAGGAAGTCTCCAGCTAGTAAGCTTAACGTCCTCCATCCAACTTGTTTCATATAAATCTACAATACAGCGAGTATGTTATGTGGAAAGGAACAAAAACCTGCTGTTAGGTTTATTCGATTAGGGAAAAATTGGTTCGCATTTTTTTGTTTCGAAATTTCTCAACTTCCTTCCTCTGTATCAACTACTATACCTATTCAATTCTGCCACAAAGCAAACTCATTGCCAATTGGAAAAGGAAGACGTTTATGTGGCATCCACATGATGGTATACTCGTATACACATTGTCAAAGCAGCATCTTGAGTTTTTTTTTTTTTTTGGTTGGAGTGGACGGACAAAACGACAATAATGTCGACGGGCAAACAAGGGAAACGTGAATATTTTAACTTTTTTTTTGTTTTTGTTTCCTTTTTGAAGCAGCTCAGCATATTTGAACTTTTTTGATTTGAGTCTTATATTTTTTTTTTTTTTGATAATTCTCGAATATGTGAAGCGGGATAAAAATTGGAAGACTGCCTACCTTCAGAGCATTTATTATGCTAATTCAATAACGGGCAACTATCTGTGGCGCTTAAGAGGTTAAGTTCGCAGAAGAAGAAACATTTTTGTCTTGAACCGGAGGGCAGTATCTTTTTTTTTTTTGTAGGAGTTTCAGTCAGCCTGTTTTTTTTTTTTTTTTTTTTTTTTTTTTTTTTTTTTTTTTTTTTTTTGTGTAAATTATAATTTATTATCGTTATTATTTTTTGAAAGATGTCCAAAAGGATAGTTGATGTTGGAGGAAATTGTGGAGCTACACATATATCCACATATATAGCATCTTCAAATTAGTATTGGATTTTATATCTTGACACAATGGCAAATATTTGGACAGTCGTTATAAATGAGGTTTTATATATTTTTACGTAATTTTTTTTTTTTTGAAAATAAAAATTAAAGAGAGGTGAATACGTTTATCCAAGGTGATATGATCAAACGTGCAGGACATTTTTTAGAAGAATCAACGTCCTTAACATAATGATAATGATTGTTGGAAATTTTTATTTGGGCCAGTAGAGGAAGGACAAAATTCAATGGTTGGGTACAAAGTATAACTAACTATAGTTACTGGCAAAGAATTTAATACTTTTATGACGTCTAGACAAACATTTTTTTTTGCATATCAAATTCGTCTTACGGTTTACGAAAAACAAAAACAAAATACACCCGAAAGAAAAACAAGTGGAAACACTGTATAATTTAATTTCGAGATTTAAATCAATTATAGGGGCTTATTGCGAGAGTCTCTTCGACTTAAGTCTATTCGACTTTTTTCGATTCTATCAAATTTGAAATTAGTATCGCCTTGCTCAGTAGACTTTTTGAATAGAATCGATTTTCGAAAATAAAATATATTAAAAGCTCTCGACTAGAGCTTTAGACTGAAATGTCAAATCTTCCCAAGAGTTTTAGAAAACAAATATAGTTTGACGAAAATTTGACGTTTTTTTGATGAAATAAATAGTTTTTTTGCAAAAAAAGTAATATTTCATACCGCGACTAATTGCAAAAATGACCTCCGGTCCTTTGAAATTTAGACATTGGATGAAAATATGCAGACATACATTTGTATACTATTATTATGGTGTATACATATTTATGATAACGTGGTAGCTTCACATACTCCTTTAAGGGTGCAGTGGTGATTTGTGCATCTTCAAAATGCACTTTCTCTAAAAGCCTAATTAATAGTTATATATTTGTACCAAATATGACATTGCAGCTTGTAACAAACGGAAGGACATTGATAAAATTGTTGACCATCCATATAAATATCAATAAATACATCAGCATCAACTATTAAGACTTTTGGAAAAAAGTGCATTTTATGATGCATTTTAAAAATTCATAATTTCTAAAGAATGTATAGTAAATAAGTATATACAAATCTTTTAAAAAAATGTATTATGGTAGCAAATTTTATATTGCAGCACATGTTAAGATGATTGAGCATCTTGAAGGAAGGACACCAAACATGGATGACGATATGAAAGTTCATATTGTACCAGAAGATATTCTTTTCCACTAAAATACATTCTTATTATAGGTTTAAACAAAAATTTACACAAAAGTCGATCAGAAATTCTTGATCGAAAAAAAATTCTATTTAGTAGACAAAAATTGATTCTAATAGAAATTCGCAATACCGATGAAAGACTATAAGTCTATTCGACTTTAAGTCTATTCTGAATAGACTCTCGCAATAAGCCCCATAAACTACAGAATATTTTAATAGACGAAATACAAAAATTAGTTGTCAAAACCTAAACAAAACATATAGTTTGTTTAAGTATGAACTCAAACCCCTTATTCCTATTTTTTTTTAAAGTTAGTGAGTATACCTTTCACTGAAGAACTATTGATTTCAAGTTCTGAATGTGAACAGTTTTCTATATATTTTTGGTGTAGATAGAAAACTTAGCCGAATTTGACCAATGAACTGCTATAACTTTTTGTAGAAAATTAAATTTTCTATCGTAACGGATAGTTAAAAAAAATTATAATAAAACAATGTATTAAATATTAACACAAAATTAGCAGACAAAAGTCTAAATATTCAAAATTTAATTTAAAATTAAGTTTTTATCTTTGTTTTATAATGCATGTTTTTTATATAAACTAACTGGTTTTAGCTCAGAAGGAGTAGCTGCCCTTCTACGATTTCGGTCAAGTTTTCTCGAAAACGGCTCTAACGATTTTGATTACACTACGTACTTGTTTGGATTGGTTTTAATAGTATTGTATACCAGTTTTTTCTAAGCATAATTCAAATAACGGACAAAAAAAATTTAGTATTTTTTGAGAAAATTGCCTTTTTTTGGCATATTCCAGAATAATATCTCGTCCATTGACTTGGTTAATTTTATCATAATAAAAAAAGACCATGACCCGCACCCCCCCCCCCATTAAATAATTATTTTAATAAAGCATTTTTCATACAATTTTTGCTCTTTTAAAATCGTTACAAAAGTGACTAAAAAAAATAAAATAAATACTTTAACGATACTTTACGATAGTTAAGGGTTCCAAGTATGTGTACAAAAATTTGCGCCAGCTTAAATGTCTAACTTTGACCACAGCATAGATGCAAACATTTCACGGTGCACTTATTTAACATTACCTCTCATGCCGAACCTATCAGACCGATTTGAATAGGGTTTTAATATTTCATTTTGTAATTCCCTAGAGTATCTGAGTCTACATTTACAGTAGAATTTGACCAATTTTTATCTGTCAGTTTAGCGCTTCAAAACTACTCTTTTTCTTACAGCTTTTTTCTGACGTCAACACTGTATAGCACCAAAAATATAACACCAGTAAGTTTTAAATAAATGTCTTCTTGTGGAGAATTTTATAACAAACAAATTTAGTTGCAATATTTTTTTTTTCTGTTCCTACTTTCCTACTTTTGTAGCGATTTTAAAAGAGCAAAAATTGTATGAAAAATGCTTTATTAAAATAATTATTTAATGGGGGTAGCAGTTCATGGTCTTTTTGTCAGACCAACACAACGACACCAAAAAATGCACAGGTTTCGGTTTCCTGACCGGACTAAAAGTAATAAGTACTTCTAGTAATTTTCAATTTTCTCAAAAACTAGAGGACATAAAACATTTCGGTTTCTAGTGTACGATTCAGAATTGATGTGAGCATTGACCACCGAAGGAAAATTTAGTTTTTCATTTCACAATTTTGAGCAATATTGATCCAATCATTTCTTTTTGCGTTTTTTTTATCAGAATTTTGAGTTTGAATGCAAATTTTTTGAGAAATATTGACACAATTTAATTTAAATGCAGGATTAAAGATCAGACTTCTGGCTTTTCAAACATTTTTTATTTTACATTTTAAGTATTGCCGTTGCTTTTTAATATTTGTTTTTTCATTTAAGTCGTTTTCATCGAAAACCGCCCCTACCTCCTAAACCGGGCGAGATAGACCCCCCCTCCCGTAGTAAAAAAAATGCTTGTATTTGAGCTTTCTACAAAAATCCGTTATCAATTTTCTCTCCCCAAAAAGAACAATATATTCATGCTGTGGTTTTAATAAGAGTTCTTAGCTTAGACATTTACCAAAATGTGTGTCTTATAAGGGTTTGACGGCATCTAAATGATAAACTTACTTTCAAATCTAGGCGAGGCGCACCTTATGGAGTTGAGGTCACTTGAGAATTTTAATTGAGGTACACTGAGAAAATTAATATTTTTTATTGAGTTTGCGGTTAACGAATTCCGTTTGCTGTAATTGTAATACATTTGCTGGAAATGTATTACAATCCCTGCAAACGTATTTCATTTGTAGCAATTGTATTACAGTCGCCGCGGAGAGTAATTTCATTGCATCAAACATATAACAAATAACCCATTCGTTCGGAGCTCAATTTGCCTGGGTTGATTACGGTAACAAATTCAAACGCCATGTTGTTTGCAAGCAAGTGTAATTGTTTGTGGCAAACGAATAAATCGATTGCGAATTAAGCTTTTGAAATGCAGTTTGCTGCAAAAAGTTTTGCGTTTACTATATAAATTACAATTGCCTGCAACTAATGAATCAAACATTTGGGACGAATGGTTACTTCGTAGGAAGTAAACTAATTTGTAGCAAACGATTGAATGATTGCAGGGTATATATTTTTAAATCTTATTTTTACAAATTAACTTAATGCTTGTGGTAACATTTCATGCTTTTGAGGCGAAAGAATTTTTGATTTTTGGTTTCTTTAAAAGAAATCCGCTTGGGGCAATAAATTTCCTATTTGGAAAAAATATTTTATTTGTTTAATTCATATCTAACCAATTTCAGATAATCTATAGGGCAAGTATCTATTGGGTACGTTTCAATACTTGTTTTGCTTGATCAATTTGGTATTGTTCTGAAGTTCAGCACTACTTGTACAAAAAATCAAATTTCAATTGAAAATATGTTGCATTTGAAAAGAATGCGATTCAAAATTGGAAATTTGTTGCTTTAAAAAATAGCAAAGTAAAAATTCGAAAATATTTGAATTACAAAACAAAATAAATGCTAGTTTAAAAATGTTTGCATTACAAATAATTGTTAAAATAATTGCATTCAACACAAAACTTCAACGAATATTGAATCATTGAATATTTTAATGCAGAAATATAGCTTACGACTTAAAAATTATTTGACCTCTAAAATAAATTCATTTTGACTCATATCTTCCCCATAACGTGACTTTTAATTTTTCAATGATAAACTGCCTTACCAATGATCATTGAAAAAATTAAAAGTTACGCTATGGGGAAGATATGGGTCAAAATTAATTTTTTTTGAAGGAGAAATAATTTTGAAGTCGTAAGCTATAGCTATATAATTAAAATAAAATAATATAATTTCAGAATTAAGGGAAAGCAGCAGTCACTGTATTGATTGTGACAAAAGTACAAATCATTAGCATCAAACGTGTTTATTCATTTATCACAACCACTTTGATCTTCTATAACAATTGACCATTCGCTTGTCGTTAAAGTATTAAAGTTTACTCCAAAAGCACGATTCGTTTGCCACGAACAGTAAATATGTTTACAAAACACCTATATTCGTCTGACAGAACCACTACATTCGTTTGACACAAACACTCTATTCGTTTGAAATAAACGATAGAATTTTGCTACAACAGTATGAATTGTTTGTCTCAAACGAATTTAAGGGTTTGCTGCAAACGAACTGTCAAAACTGGCTGGCAAACGAAAAAGTCGTTTGGGCAATTTTTACGTTTGCCGCAAACGATTCCTTCCTTCAGTGTATGTATCCCAAGTTAAAATCGAATTATTTCTTAAATTTTATTATGTAATCAAACCAAACATGATTACCGATTACAATTTTAATTGATAGTTATTCAATTTTAAATAGAATAACTAAATATTATTAAACGCTGTTACTAATCGATGGCCCTTTTTTGGAATTGAATCGAATTCAGGTCATTACAAGGCGTTCAAAAAAGTATTGACTATAATACACCCTAATTACGAAATTCGTATTTTTAAGCCGTATTTGGTCGAATGTTGGGCTTGTGCTTTCCTTAATGGTAAAATTTTATCTTTTTTGGTGCAAAGGTTTTGAGAATTTTCTAATAGACACATTGCGATGCTCGTATTTAAGCTTTACACTATCGTCATCAAAAGACACAGCGAAAAGAACTATTTGTGTTCTGTTCGAACAAGTTTTGTTCTTCTCATTTCTGCGTATAATTATGTTTTTAAGTTTAAACACCAGCATCTCGATGTCGCTATTCGTAGATTTTTAAAAGATTTGCCCCATAAAAGATGACACTTTACCATTGCGGAAACCACAAGCCACATACGACTAAATACGCCTTAATAATACCAAATTCGTAATTGGAGTGATAGTTTCTGAAGCAGAAAATAATTAAAATTTTGGAATTCTGTGTTTTTTAATGAATTTTATTAAATTCTTATGATTTTGTTAAAAAAAAAATAAGTGAAAATTGAATATTACCCATCGAATACAATAAATTACTGTTTAAGACTCTTTTACTGATATATGAGTTGCAATTGGTAAGGGGCAACAGAATAACCATTCTCTTTCCAGTTCAAAAACTTGAATATCAGATGTTTCGACCCAAAAAACAAAATCGAATAATGGTTTTCTTGAAAACCAATATTAAATAAATAGGCACATCAATTGCGCGTATATGAGAAAAATTAAGATTTACATATTTCTCATTTGGTTCATACTTTATTTGGTTTTTCCTTTCGTTTCAAAAATTTTGATTTGTCTTCAAATAAATAATTTAGTGCCGAAAGGAATAAAATAAGCCGAACGGGTAAAAACAGATGTACCAATCTACTTGGAAAACACGAACACAAACAAAAATACCACTCGAAGGACATCTCAAAGACAACTCTCTCTCTGTTCCAAATAAATAAAAAAAAAACTGTAAAATTTCACAAACAGTTGAATCAAATATTGTTGAGACATGTTACAAGAAATCAGCAAAAATTTCAAACTCCCATAATGTTCTCAGAGCATAATAAATTCAATCGAATCGAACAGGCCGCCAAATCTAGGAAGACTTTGCCATCAACGAAGCCAGCGGTAGCGGTAACCTTCAGCGGGCACATTCCTTCTTTGGAATATGAATCTCTGCTGACGGTCGGTTTGATTTAGTTTTGGTTGAAGTGGTGCAGGAGGGAAATGTTTGTCCTTATTCCGTGGTGATGCTGCCACGACCCGACCGTGTCGTGTCGTCGTTCGCCATCTCCATCATGAAAGGGAAAACAAAATATTTATGTACATTTTTATGAGCGAGCCCTTTAAATAAATGATTTGTTTGCGAAATAAATTCGTGCGGTTTCTTTGGTTTATTTTTGTGGGTTTTTTGTTTGGTGAATCGAGAGTGGATATAGTGAAAGCTATATATGTTGATATACGAATGAATAAGCGGGAAGAGAGCGTGACATAGGCTCGAGTTCGTTATTTTTCCTCAACTGATTTTGTGTTTTTATTCATTTTGACTTTAATCATTTTTGAACAGGAGGACATACATCACAGAAGAAAATGTTGGTACTGGAAACACTTTAATAGAAATGTTCTGCAGTAGTTTTGTTGATGGTGTAGTTTTGAAAAAGGCTAAAGGCTGTTACGCCTGTTTTGTGATTGATGGAAAGACAGAGTTGTTGTTTTGGATATACAAAATAATACACATTTTTTAACGTGAGAAACGTGGGTCTCCTAACTTAAATTATAATGCAAAGAACGAAATGAATCATAGGTTTTATAGTTTAGCAGATAGAAACCGAATAAAATTGTTGATTCTTAACCTATGAACTTTAGTGTCAATCATCTCCGGCGATTCTATGTACATAAACATAATGTGCATGTATATCAAATTCAAATGTTTTTTTTTTTTTTTACAAACAGTTCAAATTATAATGTTTAAATTTTGTGCGTACCTACGGGTTTGGATCAGGTTCCAAAACCAAAGGAACAAAAAAAAAAAAATCGAGAAAACGCAAAATTCCAACCAAAGAAATTTTCACAAGAAGACAAAGCCTTTCGGGACTTTAGGGTTTTCAAAATTTCGATTTTTTGTAATTTTTTTCACATACATAATTTGACAATTTTTGCATCGACAAATTTGACAGTGATAAAATCGGTTACTTCAGATGACTAATATAAGCGGACTTCCAAGTAAGGCAAATTTCTAGTCTGCGATTGGCCAGCTTTGAAAAATTACTTTCAAATGAAGGGAACTTGTATTGGAAATGACTGAAAGTGAGGCAAGAAATATCTACCTTAATTTCAAATGAAGTCTGTTTCTATCAAAATTGTCAGTTAGTTCAATATTTTATAATTTGTTTGTGTCACGTTGAAGTAAATTTTAAAATAAAATCTGGAATTTTGTATGATGAAGAAATATTTGAGCGTAAACCGAATGGTTAGGCACTTTTTTAATGACCACTTGAGGTAAAGTATTGAAATAAAGTTTTAAGTTTTTCAGATACAAGTCAAAAATAATTTAGTTATATTGAGTCAAATTTGCATTTAAGGGATGTAGTTGACTGCATATGAGGAGAATGGGCATTTTGGTTTACCTATTGCCCACGAATGAGATATATACAGTGTCGGACAAAACAAAAGCACACAATTTCACTTGGTTACATTTTGCTTAATTAAATTTCTAAACTTGAATATATTTCAATGAACTTTATTTGGTTTATGTAGGCATACATAAGCTCTTCAATCGTAAAGAAAAAAAATATATTAGTTACACAGTAAAGGAAATACAGCAAAAAATTTTAAAAAATATTAAAAGCAATTGCGACAAAACTAAAGCACATAATTAAATTCTGTAGTTGTTTTCCCATATTTTGTTATGAAGCCACTGTTTTTGATAACTGGTGCTTGACAACTACCAGGCATTGACTCAATCAAGTTCTTTATGATTCCCTGGGGGATAAATAAATAAATCAGGTGGCACAACGGCTCATGAAGAACCAGGGCCTAGTGACTAACAACTCGCAACCATTCCTGTGTGCGCCTGTCGACAGGAATGGAAGGGACCTACAATTTTATGCCGAATCCGAACGGCTAGACGAGAAGCACTTATTCGTGACAAGTGATACTCTTGGAGGATTTGTCAATTCCTCGCAAAGACAGTAGCCCTGAAAAAAAACTTTTTAGTTTTTAGGTGGACGAGGCTGGGAAGCGAACCAAGACCTCCAGAGTGACAGTCGAACGCACTAACCATTACGCTACGGGCTACAGGCATTGACTCAATCAAGTTAGAGCTAGAATTGATTGCAATAATGTGTCATTGAAATCATGATTGGTCACTTTCTATTAACTGAATAGACCCCAAAATAAAGGATCTTTTATATCAATGTCCAATAAAAGCGAATAATATAATGGTTGGCGAAAAATTTGCTTCGAATTTGCAACGTGTTTTTCAAGTGTTTTTCTTACTTTTTAGTCGCTTATTTTAGTCAACCCCCATTGTTTAGGACAAAAAAAAATACTCGTACGTTGGTACACTCCATAATACGTAATCTTTTTCAAAGGACTCGTTTCTGGGCACTAGCTAGACCAGGTCCCATATATATTTGCCCATTCTCCTTCGTTATTTTAATAGCTTAAGCAGATCGGGCTCAAAATAAAGTACCTATATTTGATAAATATGAATTTATAAAAAAAAAATTCAAAAATCGTTAGAGCAGTTTTCTTAAAAAATATTTTTTTATATATACAAAATTGTTTGACAATTTTTAGAATTTCTTAGTATTTAATTAAATACAATTTTAAGTATTTAATAAAATACAATTTTTAGTATTTAATAAAATACAATATTTCACAAAAATAAAAAAAAACATCAACTCGTTTTCAAGACATTGAATTTTCAAAAATAAGAATTAAATCATTTTTTAAATCCAAAAACTATATAAAAAATGGGCACGACTGGATCGCACAAAACTTGCTCTCGTAGCTAACTTTAACTTTAACGTAGCTTAAAATAGACAATGTACATATTTATAGGTTCCATAACACATATTGGTTCCATTCATTCAAAAAAACTTTTAAAAACAATTTAAAATATAAATGATTATGCACTATGAATTATTATAAATAAGTTATTTTAATAGCTAAAACAGATAGAGCTCAAAAAAAAGTATGCCATCAGATTTGCTTAATAAATATCAACTTATGAAAAAAAAATTCAAAATCGTTAGAGCGGTTTTTTTTAAATCATCTTGAAAATTTTTTTTTTGGTATGCCATCTTTTAGTATGCAATAAAATACAATTTTTCACAAAATTAAAAAAAAAATTCATTAGCCCGTTTTCAAGATATTGAATTTTCAAAAAAAAAAATTTCAATATTTTTTTAAAAATCCAAAAATTATTTTTTCGAAAATTTTTATATGCAAAATTGTTAAAATTAAAAGCGGCCTTTTGTATAAAAATTTTGGTAGAAATCGGTATAGTAGTTAACGAAAAATTCAAAAACCAAAAAATCGGTTGTATGACAGGTACCGTTAATAACCGTTATAAAATTTTTTTTTCTACCAAAATATTTATTTTATAAATTTTAGTACTCCGTAATTTTTTTTTTGAAAATCGTTAGAGCCGTTTTTGGATTAATTCAATTTTTGTATATTGGATGTATGACAGGAAGTACCGTTATTTTTTGAGCTAAAAAAAAAAATTACAATTTCCCCTCTAGGGAATCGCATCGTATGTGACCTTAAGTCCAAAGTTTAGGCTGCGGGTCGAGTTACAGACAGACGGACAGACGGACAGACAAACAGACAGAATTGCGAGACCCACTTTTTTCGCGTTCTCTATCATCGTAATGTTAGGGAAAATTATTATCTCGAATTTTTGTTTCTGCACGAATCCTAAACTTGCCCTATAAAGTATATCGCAAGTAAAAAAATTTGTAGCTATATGTTTAATTGTTTACTAAATGAAAATCCTAAAGTAGGCTTTAGGTCAGATTTTGATAATTCTTATTTTATTTTAAATGTTGTGACGTTTCGGGTGTCTTAACACTTTAGGATTTTCATTTAATACTGAAAAAAGGTCACGAAAAAGGGAAATATTTATTTAATTGTTTATACATTTGTAAGGACTACTTGTATACAAAATTTGGTTAAAATTAGTGAAGCCGTTAACGAGAAATTTGAAAACAAAAACATCGGTTCTATGACAGGAAGGTACCGTTAATAACCGTTCTTGATATTTGTTTTTACCAAAATTTTAAGCTTATCTTATAGTTAACGTTAGAGCTTTTTTTTTAGATAAATAACTTTTTGTATTTTGGTTGTATGGCATGTTATTTTTTAAGCTACAACAAAAAATTCAATTTTCCCCCAGGGAATCCCCTAAATACCTTAAGGCCAAACTTTGAAAAATCCATTCATCTTTTTAGGCTGCAGATCGAGGTAAAAACAGACAGGCGAGACCCACTCTTTTTGGGTCCTCTATCATCGTAAGGTAAGGCAAAATTATCTCGAGTTCTCTTTTTTTACGAATCCAAAACTTGCTCTGTATACTACCTTAATCGCAAGTAAAACAAGTGGGTTAAGTCTGGAGACCTCAGTAGCCATGTGATGCCTCCAAAGTGACTAATCAGTTTTCCTAGAAAGTGTATATTCACGCAGGAGCCTTTTCCTGTATGGGGAGTCGCCACATCTTGTCCAAACCATTTATAATGATTAAAATGGATGTGCTCGCAAATTGGCTTGAAAATACTTTATGATTATCTGTTTATAATTTTAACTGTTTATATTTTATGGATTTCTTTTTACCCCGTTGAATCTGATCTTATGTTTTCAGTGGTCTTTGATGTTCTTCTGAGGCGCCCTCAAAACTGAAGAAGTTTGACGGAACTTTTGCATGTATACGAATGAATTAAAAAATCACACCACCCCATATCTCAATTTCTGAATTTTGTGACGTGAAAAAACTAATGGCACGCACTTATTAAAAACGCTTTGATAACAAATACAAGCTGTGCTTTGTCGACCACTGGCATTTAATGGTGGATTTCCATGTATCTTCGTCTGACTTCTGCAAAAAAAAAAGGGGATGCAAAATTTAAACTTTGTTGGATACAGAGATAACAACAAAATGGAGAAGACCATCATACATGCAGATTATAGGAAGTGCCATTATGCAGATATAAAAACGAACGTGTTCATCTTCTTGAAGGTTCTCTTTCATGCACTCGGGTTTCTGGCATGCATCTGTCCCGCTCTACTTTGCTTCATATTTGCAGACGAAGATACATGTAAATCCAGCATAAACTGACAAATCTACCCTGAAAGATGAAAGTGATTCAAATGATATCAAACTTTGTCTCGCTCCCCTAAGTTGTTTGAGATTTCAATCTCCTACCGAACACCCTTTACCAATTTTTCGTATTCATTTAAGTTATTGAGTTGACCCCGCTATGATTTTTGTATTGTATCGACGCGAAATGCATGCACCAGATTTTTGTCACACCTTATGCGATTCACCCTGTATATTCACAGACAAAATCTTAGCTATGAAAAAATAACGTATGTCTAGCGTTGGCGCTGGGATCTCAGAATATAAATAAATGCTTTAAAGGGTTAAATTTTTCTTGTTGAACACATCCACCTAGAAAGTTTTGAACGTTTTTTTACTTTAATTTTGATTAAAAAGTTTGAAGAACAAGCAATACAAAAAACTTAAAATTACTTACTTCGTGGTTCTTAAAAAAAAAACTATTTTCTCTCCTAATAAACTAACAAACAAAATTATAAACGACAATGTACTCGAAAGCAGGTAAAATCAAAACTATGAGTTACTCTTCATACTCGTATTGTTTCTTGGACTTATTTTTGTATTTTAGTGTCGAAAGTTACGTGCCACAAGAGAGTTTCAAAAAAAAAAAAAAACTTTTCGGCCTCAGCCAAAAGTTCTTGTCGGACATCAGCTCAGCATTGCAATCACATTCCAAAGCCTCGCATAGTCAGAATCAGATACATAGGAGGAATGTCTACATGATTGTCTCTGTGTATATGGAAAATGAATGGTTCACCAACCGTAACAATATCTGCGTAATTTTATTTATGCCCGAATTTACCTTCATTATTATTATTATTATTTCCCATGTCCTATAGGTTTTTTTTGCTTTGGCGTCCTGGACCGTTCTGACTTTTTTTTGTTTTTTAACTTTTATTTTTTAATTTAGTAAACTTGTTCGTACCACAGAGAAAGCGGATTTTGGCTGCAGTTCATTAACGGTGTTGAACTTTACATCTGGAAATTTTTATTTGCGGTCGCTCTTAATTTACAAGTAAAACAGCGGAAAAACTCGGTATTACCCTATCTCTAGTATATGTATATCCTTTTGCTATTACTATACCTACAGTGGTGGTAGGTACAACTTGGCTTTTGAATTGGACGCGCAAGCTGAAAAGTTGGTAAAACACAAACACAACTCAGCCAGCTATATATCTCACTCCTCATTCCTCCTGATCCTGCCACATCAGAAGACAGGGGTTAACATATTTTTTATTGGGTAATATTGCATTCCAGTGACTAAAAATATTTCTACGAGTGAAATTAAAATTCGTTCGTTGCTTGGCGAAAGTTTTCACAGTTGGAGATACATTTCCACTTTGTTGTTGTTGTTATTGTTATTTGTGTTGACCGTTTTTTTTTTTTTTTGGTTTTTCATTTAAGTTAATTTTTTTTTTTTTGGAATGGCTGCGTGTCGGGAAAAGGGTGAGAAGATATCCAACCTCACCCTATTCGGTTAAACAAGCCATGAAGATGAATTTTAATTTTTAAGCATCACCGAGAGTGGTGGTCGAATTGAATACAACTAAATGTTAAATAAATTAAAAACAAACAAATCGAAAAATAAACGAGTAAAGATATAAGATTCACAGTTGCGTTTGGGTTTATCCTTGATTATCCTTGTGATGGGGTGGTTTGGTTGAAGAGTGATGTTCATCCTCGATGGAGAACAAATAACATGTCGATTAACTTAAGTTTATTACCAGGGTAATAATACATTATGGTTTATATGGCATTGGGGTGGTGGTAGCGCGACGCTGGATGGATGGGATGTTGTTGCTGCATATGTTGGATAATTAAATATAAATCCTGTTGCACGCAACTTCTAGTGGTATATTCGGTCGGATTTATTAATACATTTTTTTCAGGAAACTGCTGTTGTAGTTCCAAATTTTTTGAAGCAAAAAAAAAAATAATAGTTTTTCATCAGTTCTCACTTAGAGTTTTGATTTTGGCTGACTTTAGAGTCTTGAACTAGAAACATAATACACTCTTGTCAGACAGTAAAGGGAAAAAAGGTATTACTGTGAAAAGTGATCGAAATGAGTTGACACGAAAAGCATATTAAGGCTTTGAATTTTTCATCAAAATACATTTTTCAAAATTTAAATTTTAGAATTTTGGAATTATTACTAAATTTGTTCGGTTTTGAAAGTTTAATCCTACTATTTACAGGGTGATTCGCTTAAGAAAGAAGCTAAAGCATTGGGTCTCTGTCGCCCCACTTAAACCGGAGCGATTTTTTTTTAAATTAATAATTATTGAAAAAACATAAAAATATATAGGTATATAATACTTAAGCTTTTTTAAAACCAAATATCGATTTCTTTATTTGATTTTTAAATCCTAAATATTTTAGTGAAGAGTTTTTGAAAAAATTGTTTTCAAACTCAAAATTTTGGGAAAAATTTTACGTGATTAAGTACAGTTTGAGATTAAAATATTAAATGCTTTTGCTAATTTTAAGTTAATCTCTGAAAGCTAGATGTTTCTAGGACTTTGACTTAAAATTATATTCTAGGACTTTGACTTAAGATTATAAAAAAAAAAAATAAACTCTGCTTCTTCTTCTTTTTTTGATCAACTTGGTTTCTTTTTTTAATTAATATTTTTACAACCATCTGACTTTCACTGTATGACTAAAAATTAATAATAACATTGAGTGTTAAAATCCAAAATACATAGAACTTACTAACGTAAAATTTGAAAAAAAAAATCTGATTGAAAAAGAAGCATTCACCCCAATTACGAAATTCATATTATTAAGTCGTATTTGGTTGTATGTTGGGCTTCTGGTTTCCTCAATGGTAAAATATCATCTTTTTTGGTGCAAAAATTTTGAGAATTTACGAATAGAGACTTTCCGATGCTGGTATTTTAACTTAAAGCCTAGTATACAGTTCCTCAACAACAAAAAAAAATACATGCATTTCTTATGGGAAAGATTTTGGCAAAAAAAAAAAGTTTGACGTTTGTTTTTTTTTATCGAGCTGTGAACCAACCCTGACAACAAAATTTTTACTCACCACTGCTCACCACGAACATTTTTCGCGCAAAACATTGTTAGTGACATTGTTTTGTGCAAAAAAAAAGAAGACATTTTTCGTTTCACCCCAGATGTTAAAAAAAAATATTTCTCACCACAAATTTTTTTTTCGTTCATAAGAACTGTATACTAGGCTTAACAACATAATTAAAAAAAAGACATGGCGAAAAGAACAAAAATAGTTCGAAAAGAACACAAATTGCACGTTTCGTCATGTCTTTTGATGATGATATTGTTAAGTTTAAATACCACCATCACAATGTCTATTCATAAATTCTCAAAAGCTTTGCACCAAAAAAGATGACATTTTACCAAAGAAATCCACAAGTATACGACCAAATACGACTTAATAATAACGGATTTTTTAATAAGAGCGCTACAAAGGTTAAATAAAACAAAAACGGTTTTGGATATCAATGAAATTCTTTATTCCTGTGAAAGTACGTTTGATGCCATTATGTATGGTACTCGATTTCTTTTGCATGGCCACCACGGACACGCTTGCAGAAGTCCAGACGCTGAACCCAATTTTCGACGGTTTTCAAGCATAAATCGGCCGATACTGCTGCAATTTCACGTTCGATATTCGAACGAAGTTCATCAATCGTCGCTGGCTTGTTGGCATAGACCATAGACTTGATGTAGCCCCACAGGAAATAGTCTAACGGCGTCAAATCGCACGACCGAGGCGCCGAAGCGACTGGACCATTTCGTGAGATAACACGTTCTCCAAACTTGGTTTCCAATAAATTGATTGTGACATTCGCTGTGTGGCTTGTGGCGCCGTCCTGTTGGAACCACATGTCCTCCAAGTCCATATCATCCAATTGGGAAATATTCGGTTATCATTGAACGGTAGCGATCCCTATTCACAGTAACGTGCCGGTCTTGATCATCACGGAAGAAGTACGGCCCAATGACGCCGCCGGCCCATAAACCACAACAAACCGTAATTTTTTTTCGGGATGCAATGATGACTCATGGAGTATGTGTGGATTACGGCCTGACCAATACCACATATTTTGTTTATTAACGAAGCGATTCAGCCAGAAATGAGCCCATCGCTGAAGATGATTTTTCGATGAAAAACCGAATCATTTTCAAGTTGTTGCTCAGCCCAATCCACAAACATACGACGCTTCTGGTGGTCAAGCGGCTTCAGTTCTTGCGTCAATTTAATCTTGTAAGGATGTATGCTAAGATCTTTTTGCAAAATTCGCCACACAGAGATGCCCAACGCTTGAGAACGACGTGTGGGAGACACATTTGGGCTTTCTGCAACTGAAGCCTCAGTGGCAGCAATATTCTCGACACTACGGGCACTTTTTTGTCTCACTGGCACGGGAACTTTTTGTACTGTGCCTGTGGATTCAAATTTTTCCACTAGACGCTCAATTGTTGATCTGCTAGGACGATTATGACGACCATAAATTGGACGTAGCGCTCTTAACGTTGAGGCTAGTGACTCCGAATTTCGGTAGTAAATTTTAATTTCGACTCGTTGTTGGCTTGTATATCTTTCCATCATGAAATGGCATACCTTACTGAAGAGAAATTTCAAAAGAGCGGCAAGAAATATGGCGTCGTTTGCTGTCCCTGTTGCTCTACTTTGTAGCGTCCCTGTCGAAAAACCCGATACTAATTTGGTAATTAGGGTGATATTTTTTTTTTCAAAGTTTTAGTTTGAAAACGAATTATTTAAAAACTATTCACTTTAATAACTTACTTGGTCTTAAAATATATTCTTGGTATGGATTTCACGATTTAAACGAAATACAGCATAGAGTTGCAAGTGTTGCCGTTGTTTTAAATGTTTGTTTTATTTTAAAAAAAAATCACTAACCGTTCTTAAAATATTAAATTTTTAAAAATCATTTTTTTTTTGTTCAGAAAATTCAAAAAATAATTGTTTAAAAATTTTGACATGCAATAATTTGTTTTTGGTACAATTTTTTCCTGCGAAAAAGTATATCTTATGTTGTATTTAGCTCCAAAAACCGCTAAAGACCTTAAGGAAAATCTGTTTTTTTTTTTTTCTAAATAAGTTATTTATCTTTAAGAAAAAGTCAGTTAATTAATTAAAGTAAAAGTTGTTACAGACAAAATAGTTGTTTATATGTATGTATGTAAATACAGTCGACACCGCTTATAGCGACCGCTGAGGACAAGCCAAATGTGGCCGCAACAGCCGCCGTTCCTTATATCCGACTTACGGATGTACAATTGTACATACATACATACGTATGCGCTTAAAAATTTAGGAAAAGAATAATAAAGAACCTAGTTCAATTCATTCGCCAAGAAAGGAATTTGTGTAGATTCGAACTCGTTCAGTTTTGAATTCTCTGCCACCTACTTTTTGTTTGAATTTTTCATCATGCGAAACTGAAGTATTTTTTGTATGAAATTCGTCGTTATATGCAAGTAGTCGCTATAGACGATGCTTTCACGGTGTTATAACCGACGATAAACTGATACAAATTGTATGAAAACGAACCAATTTAAGGAAAAGTGGTCGTTAAAAGCGACTCGTCGTTATAAGCCACGTCGTTATAGGTGACGTCGGTCGACTGTAGATATATTTTTTATTATTTACCAAATTCTGAAAAACAATAAAACTGATTTTGATAACATTTTGTATGGAGAAAAAATAATGAAATTTTCAAAAACATTTTTTTTTTTATATAAAGAACATTTTTTTTTCTTGAAAACTCCATGTTTCAGAGAATAATTTTTCTATTTTTTAAAACTTGCTGTTAAGCGCACCTTCAACACAAATTAGTAGAATTAAAAAAAAAAAAATATTTGAGTACAAAAACTTACGTAACCTACCATAAAACTTTCAAAAGCCGAGGGGAAAATCAAATTTTTCTCGAAAACTTTCATAGATTTTTTTTTATTTTCAACTTCCTCACTATTGGTTGAACCGATTAAAATTATTTTATAAATCTGGAAATTCGTCAATATTTTCGTGTAACTTTTTTTATTTAGGCTCTATTGGAATGTTTGTACAAAATTCGAATAAAAACAATTGTTTTCATAACGTTTCATGAGTATTCCTCACTTCTTCAGGGACAGGTATAATTATTCAATTTGATTGTTAAAAAAAAAACATGCTTCGTATATGCTAGTATTACATCACTCACAGATACGGTTCTGACCCAAATATAAAAACAAATAAATAATAAATCAAGAACAATCCAGCAAAAAAGTATCAAATACAAAATAAGCAACAGGTACCTCAAGCTCAAGTTTAGTATAAGTCTCTATGTTAATTTTGTATAATTACAGTGGAACCGATTTAAATTTATTTTTGTATGTACCTATTTAGAATTTTTTAAAAACTTCAAAAAGTATTTTTCAAAAACTTCGTTTCAGATTACAAATAAAATAAAAATGTTTTGTTTTAAACTTAACATTAATACAAATGTGTGCAAATTAAAACTGGTGTACTAAAATATTTTTGTTCTTTTTTTAAACATTAGAATTTTTCCAACCCTGGCAATTTGTTACTTTTATAAAAAAAAAAAATATTATTGATGTGTAAACATCTTAGCGCTAGGTATTAAGAAAAAAACAAACTCTCGGTATGGGTAAACTTGAAAGAAGAAAGACAAAATTACGGATACGCCACCATCTTGTTTATTTAGATTTTTAACTAATGGATGCGAATGGTTCGTGCATTGAATAGAGTAAATTGAGATAATGTGGTAAATGTCGGTAATGTGGTTGGGTATAGTAATACACCAACGACACCAACCAAGCCAACGGTTTGTGCATTAAATAGTGTCGGTAAAATTATCATCATCATATAATTGTGGAAAATGCAGTTTTTTAAGGCATGGTGCAACTGTTATGATTTTAAGGTCTAAATTGGGTATGATTTTAAGAGTTGCCACATTCTCTAAAAGTACCTTTTTTGAAAGTGGAGGGTGAGGTTAGAAACAAAATTAAATACTTATTTACGCTCAGCCCTGAATCGCATGAAATAACATAACATGTTCGACGGGCGCCTTTGGCAACCTCATCAGTTTACTATATACTGTAAGCTATAGTATAAACTATATACTACACTAATGTTTACACATCATCCCCTTGAGTCCCGGTACTCCCACTTTTTTTTTTAATTTGTTTAATTTAACTGACCTCATTTGTGTTCCAACGATGTCGTTGAGAGGGAAAACTGTCGGCACGTGGCAAACTCTCAAGATTATCCGGGAGTTTGATAGGTTCACCATCTGTAAGGAAAAATAAAAAACAGTATAAAATTATTAAAATGATCGCAACATATTAACTAAAAATTGTCAATTAATAGCTTTCATCAATAAAATTGCACATGATTTCGAGTTAATTTTTCAATAGACTGTTAAACATCAGAAAAAACTGTTTTTATTTATTCTTTTGGCAATGATAAGTGAAGGTTTAATTATTTATTGAAAAATCGGCTAAAAAACAGAACAATTTTTGTTTTTTGTTTCAAACTGTTCTAATATAATCAGCCTTATCGCCAATTCAAGGGGAGATTTCTCCCTCGGATTAAGTCTTTTTCAAAGGAGTCAAAAACCTATTTTCGCTTAATAAAAGTGACTTTTTTCCAGGAAAATGTCATCAATATCTCCACCAGAATATAGGTTAATCTTTTACTTTTGCGAAAATGGTTAACAATTGGTAAATATCAAACTTGGGAAAAACTCCGAGGGAGAAAATCCGAGGGAAATTTTGTTCCCGATAAGGCTGAATATGTAAGCTGTACATACTCGTATATGTGAGAAATCAAAAACTGCCCTAAAAAAACTCGGTGTTTTATTTATCAAAAATTCCCAAAAATCACAAAAAAAAAACTCATAGATGAAAAGTTTTTCAAACATGGACAAAATATTTTATATCCTCTTTTCAACAGCAGGTATAAAGTTTATTATTATTATAATGAGCTTTTATTTGCCTTTTATTTAAATAACTTTAGTCTAGAAAATAACATTTTTGTTTATCATTCTTCAATATCTTAATATACATTATCATTTTTATTACTATACAAAGAAAAAATATCGACAAAAATGTATTGTCTGGCATAAGCCTCCCCCAGTGTTGCCCATAACTCCCTGTCCTTCGCGTCATTGTACCAATTTTGTCTTTGTTGCATTAAATCGTCTACCCATCTTTTCTTTGGTCTTCCATTCGATCTTCTGCTTTCTGGCGGTGTCCACTTTGTGATAATCTTTGTCCATCTTTGGTCTTGTAGTCTAGAGATATGTCCTGCCCAATTCCATTTCAGTTGTTTTGCTCGTTCCACTAAATCCGTTAGACCAGTTCTTCTTCTTATTTCTACATTTCTCCCTTTCTGGCTGATTCTAAGTTTAAGAAATATTCGTTCCATCTTGGTTTGGCATATTCTAATTTTTTCAAATAAATTTGACCTCAAAGATATTGTCTGGAGTCCATATGTCATTATAGTTAAAATTGCAGAGTCTAGTATATACTTTCGTGTATCATCTCTCAAATTCGATTGTAGGATTTGTTTCATGCTCCAAAATTGCTTCCAACTATTGGTGATGCGTCTTTCAACTTTTTTTTCTCTTGATTAATGAATGATTTAATTTGACCGAGATAGATATAGTCTTCTACGTAGTCTATTTTATAGTTGTCTAGCATTATATAGTTCGTCATTATCTTCGTTTTTGACTGGTTAATGTCTAGTCCAAAATTCTTACACATGTCCTTCAACTCTAGGAGCATTGTTTGTATTTGTCCGGAATTTGATGATATGAGAACAATGTCGTCAGCAAACCTGAGATTGCTCAAGTACTGTCCCCAAATATTTACTCCATATCGGCCGTCCCATTTCAGTTTTTTAAATATTTCTTCTAGAACAGCAGACAATAAGAGAATAATTTTTATTTAGTGTTTCCTTTATATTTGAATAAATTATTTTGGAGAAAAGTTTGTAGATCATGGAAATATTACTTATTGGTCTATAGTTGTTTATATCGTCTTTGTTTCCTTTTTTATGAATAAGCGTTATTGTGGTTTGTTTCCATTGTTTTGGGATTCGCTGTGTCGTTAGTATGTTATTAAATATCGTATTCAAGATAGTGGAAAGAGATTTTTTCCATATTTAAGAACTTCCGCTACACTAACATCATTTCCAGTGCATTTGTCTTTCTTTAGATCGTCAATTGCTTGTTCAATGTCTTTTTTCGAAAAATTACAACTATGTTGGAGTTTAAGTGTTGTTCTATCGCTGTAGCTGTCAGAATATCATTATTTGTTTCTTTATTCGATTTAAATAACTCTTCAAAAAAAGTGGTTGCAGCCTCAATTATATCTCTCCTGTTAATACAGTCCTTATTTTTGTTATAAAGTTTTAACAATCAAATATAAAGTTTACCACAATCAAATATCATTCGGATTTGTTATTATTTTTTAATTTTTTGTTTATCATACAAACAAATACACTTTTTCATCTAGTGATAATCTTTAGATAACAAAAATTCTATTAAAGGTGAGATGAGATTTTAAGTCGATAAAGCCAATCGCATCAAAGATGTCATGTTTTATTGAAATTTTGCACTGTCGAAAAAAAATTGGAAAAATCCGTTAAAAAAAAAAATCGGGTGGCACAAGGGGCTCATGAAGAACCAGAGCCTAGTGATTAACAACTCGCAACCATTCCTGTGTGCGCCGACAAGAATGGAAGGGACCTACAATTTTATGCCGAATCCGAACGGCTATACGAGAAGCACTTATTCGTGACAAGTGATACTCTTGGAGGATTTGTCAATTCCTCGCAAGAGGCAGTAGCCCTGAAAAAACTATTGAGTTTTTAGGTGGACGAGGCTGGGAAGCGAACCCAGACCTTCAGCGTGACAGTTGAACGCACTAACCATTACGCTACGGGCTACTACCTTAAATAAATAATATTACAAATATATTTTTCTTTAAATCCCTTAAAGTTCATTTGTTCCCGACATAGTTTTAGTTTTGATATGTTAGTTTGTTTTTCTTTTTTTTTTTTCTAAAAACTAGCAACTCTGCTGCCAAAGACACAACACAACCAGTGAGGAAAGTTGTAACCAATTTACGCACTCACTGTGAAATTGCTTTGAGATTAATTACTCTTAACCCTGTGGCAATGGCACCTCTACAAAGCGACACTAATAGCAGCAGAATATATACCTGGTTCCCGAGTCCGGTCGTGATTTGTGCCAAACTATATAAATGCACCTCTAAACTACAAGTAACCAAGTACCGGCTACACATTCTGTAATAATTTTCCGCTATCTCACATTTACCAAACGAAAAAATAGTGAGAAAGACATTACTCTATGTACTTGTTTTTGGGTGTGTGTTTTTAACGACAACAAAGGTTTTTACATTCGAGGATATCCTAAAATGTATTTCTTTATTTTTTCCGGTCACAATAAAAGGAACCATAAACAAAACCAAACCAATAAATAAAAAAAAAGACTCGCAAAAAAACACAACTCAAGAACAAGAAGTATTTACAAGACTTCTTTCTTGTATGTTGCCTAATTTTGGACATAATACTTTTTATTTGTTTTCTGACAAAAAAAAAAAAAAAAAAAAAAAAAAAACAACAACAACAAAACTTAAGTTCTTGGCATTTAGCTGGGCTGCCAAGAAATTAGACAAATTTCTGTGTTGCACTGTTGCCATTTTGATTGTTATCAATGAACAGAACAGTACAGGACGACAAAGGAATAAATATATCATTCAGTGAGCATCTTTTGTCAAAATGAAGTCTCTAAAAAGTATTCACGTTCATGTGTTTTATTTATGTATTTTGTTTTTGTTGAGTAGAAGGTTGAGGTTTATTTTTATAGATATGTGTGTATATTTTAAAGAAAAATTCTGACATGTAAATAATATTATCTGTTTTTGTAAATAATCCATGAAGTAAAGTTTGTGATATTCTAAGTGATTAGGCTCTTCATTATTTATATAAGCTTTTATTGTGTAGGTGTGTATAGCGGCGACCTTAGTTTGAAGGCTAATGTAGAAATAATTGCTCGAATGATAAATTTCGAAATCCGGTCCTATATCTATATAAATAAATAAATCGGGTGGCACAACGGCTCATGAAGAACCAGGGCCTAGTGACTAACAGCTCGCAACCATTCCTGTGTGCGCCTGTCGACAGGAATGGAAGGGACCTACAATTTTATGCCGAATCCGAACGGCTAGACGAGAAGCACTTATTCGTGACAAGTGATACTCTTGGAGGATTTGTCAATTACTCGCAAGAGGCAGTAGCCCTGAAAAAAAAAATGTTTAGTTTTTAGGTGGACGAGGCTGGGAAGTGAACCCAGACCTCCAGCGGGTTCGCTTCCCAGCCTCGTCCACCTAAAAACTAAAAAGTTCTATATCAGGAACGGCAAATTAAAATAATTTGGCAATCACAAGAGAAGTCTTTAACATAAGCTTTTGCTTAACAATAAACACGCTGTATACCATTTATTTTTGAATAAAACAAATTTATCTCGCCTCTAGAAAAACACTTTTAAACCATAAAATCCAAAATTTGAAGGAAATCGCTTCAGCGGCTAAGGCTTTACTTTGACGTTCAGAAAGACAAGCAGAACACATACCTTAAAGCTAGCTTTAGACTTTCGGTGTTATCATCGGTGTACGTTGTTCGTTGTTGTTCGTTCGCGGAACAACGAAAATGTAAATGAGAAAACCGAACAACGAACTAAGAACGAATGAAGAACGTGCAAATTCAAATCAGGTCAGAAATTTCGATGTTCGTTCTTACCCTAACAATTTGTTTTTAAATGCGAAAACTGTTGAAATGAACATTGTTTTGGAGTGTCATGCTACTTTTAGGGACATTTTCGAAGTTTTTTTAATTACTGAATGGCACAAGAAGCCTAGTTATATAAATAAACAATTTTGTAAATAGAATTTAACTTTCTAATGTAAATGCTTTCTACGTTGTTCGTTGTTGAGAGAAGAACGAACACCGAACAACAGACAACGAATGAAGAACGAAAGTCTAAAGCCAGCTTAACGTCAATTTTTTTGCCCAACTTAATCTGACATTTCTTTGTTTCAGTGTTTGACAAATTCAACCATGGAGATGTAGTTACACAATTGAGCAGCACGTTAAGATTGTTGAAGCCTTTTACGAACATTGGCGGTCAAATCAAAATGCATTTCGTGGCCTTCGTGATTTTTTTGGTCAGCATAATCGACCAAATGAGTCCACAATCGATAGAATTGTGCGCAAATTTCAGCAAACCGGATCTGTAGGATTGTGAAAACACCTGTGCATGCTTGCCCAGTTCCTGCGATAGTGTGGCAGAAGAGCCGCCAACCTCGACTCGTCGTCGTGCCCAACAATGATGCGAATTTTGAATAAAGACTTGAATTAACACACTTACAAGGTTCAATTGACTCAAGAACTGAAGCCTACTGACCATTTCAAGTGTCGTCAATACGCCGAATGGTTGGTTGAACAGACAAAAGTGAATGGTGACTTTATAAAGAAAATCATCTTAAGCGACGAGGCACACTTTCACTTCAGTGCATTCGTTAACAAGCAGAATTGCCGCATTTGGGCAAATGAGAATCCACGGGTGATTGTTGAAAAGCCGATGCATCCACAAAGAGTGCGGTTTTTGGGCTGGCGGCGTCAACGGGCCGTACTTATTCGAAAATAAGATCGGCCAAGTTACCGTGAATGGTGTTCGCTTTCGCGAGATGATAACAGACTTCTTGTGACCAGAAATTGAGAATATGGATCTGGACGATATGTGCTTCCAAGAGGATGGTGCCACTTGCCACATAGCCAACGAAACAATGGCTCTTATGCTCGAGAAATTCAATGGCCGTGTTATCTCACGTGGTGGCGATGTTAATTGGCCGCCACGATCATGTGATTTGATTCCGTTGGACTTCTTTCTTTGGGGATATTTAAAAGAAAAAGGCAAGAACAATTCAAGAGCTAAAGGATTAGATAATTCGGCACATTAACGACATTGAACCTCAATTATGTCTCAGAGTCATCGAAATTATGGACCATCGGATAGAGGTATGCCACCGAAGCCGTGGCGAGCATTGGCCGAAATGTTGTTTTACACATAATTGTCATAGATCCTTCTATCATAATTAAAAACATTAAGATAATTCTCTGAAAACTTTTTGATTTATATACAATTAACATAGTGTGTTTTCGTTGGACGGACCACCCTTTATAATACTATATTTTTTCGAAGTATTTTTTTAATAACTTTAACTATATGCCTACCTAGGGTCTTTTAAATGCAATCACGGCACTAAAAGGAATAGAAGGAACGGAGAGAATTTCTGTTGGCACAGTGGATTGAGAATACGTTGTAAATAATTATCTCATGATCTTCCACAGTTGCAGTTGAATCTGGGGAATATAGAAAAAAATGCCCACTATAGCATTGCCACCCATTGACCATTTTTGAAGTCGCAATATCTCAAAACAGACTATTTATACGTAAAAAAATATTAAAATTTTTAGTCTAGAGAATGTTAGGATGTACAAAATAAGTTCAAAATTTCTTCTGCCAAATTATTCATTTAAGAGTAAAGAGGTGAAACCCGGTATTATCAAGTTTTGGAGATTTATTGATATAATGATATCATAAAATCTATCTGCTCGAAAAATATTGTTAATGCGATCTTAGAAATGGTTACATAAAGTTTAAAGTTTGCTAAAATGATTGATCGATAAAAATTGCCCTTTAAAAGATGTATACAAAAACCTGTATTTTCAATATTATGACGTATATATTGTGACTTATAACTTGAATACGAAAAATTGTCATAATCCTCTTGTAGAAAATATTATGGTCTACAAATTTTGAATGATTTTTTCTACAACATCGTCAGAGCGTAAATCCCAAAAAAAAAAACAACAAACATTTAGAATTTTGTCAAATTTTTAATATAATTATATCATTAAAACGGTTGTTTTTAAGACAAACATTATAATTTTTTTTAATAGATCACATAATGCACAAACTTTGCATTCAAATGTTTTCGAATATATGACATTTTTAGGAGTTTTACGTGAAAAACGAGCATTTTCGACAGTTACGTTTTTTGAAATGTCTATATCTTCTTAACTGTAAGTCATACGAACAAAATTGTCACAACTTTTTTTTCTTGCTGATGGCAAGATCTACAAGTTTTGTATTATATACTTTTCTATATAATTTACCATTTCGGAGTTATAAGCAAAATACTGGGATTTTTAACATTCAACCTTGAATAACTATTGACGCCAACACGATGTGATAATGAACTTTCGCGACAGTATTACTAATCACTTGGATATTTTTGTGAGAAAAAGTACAATAATATGCTTGGGCTACAAAACTGGTCTAGAGATATCATGTAACAAATTTAGTGAAAATCGTTATAGCCGTTTTTGATAATTATGGAAAGATGAAAGATACTGGATAAGTTAAACATTTATAAGTTTAACATTTGGTTAATGAACTGTCAAAATTTGTATGAGAAATTATTAACGCACCCGACTAGAAAAATGCCAAGTTTCTGTTTAGTTTGAGCAAGGCCCTAATAAGTTTTCAGCAGGGTAAATCTAGACGAGGAAAACTTGTCAGAAAAAAGCCCTTGCTGGATTTAAGTACCAACAATTTGCGCGAGGGAAACTTTTCAAACACCCGTGAGGGCCTCCTTAGTAAAAGCTTGTTGGGCATGTTTCGGTACCCCATCAAGAGTGTCTCTTATACTCTTATACACCAAAAACAAACATTCTATAAGCACAATGTAATTTCAGACAATTTATTTTCTCTCTTTCATTTGTCTTCTTTTTCATATCACACTTTGGCTCAAAGAAATGAGCCATCTGTGTACAAAAGCAAAAGGGTTCATTTATAATCGCCAAGGCCCTTGTTATAGTCTTTGCTTACATTTACTAGCCCCTTGTCAGAGTCTATGTAAAACTCTCTAGTGCCTTGTCGAAAACTAGATTGTTTTTTTGTGCGGACAAATTTGATAAAATTCGTCAACGAATTTGCTGCGAAAAAAATGTGGAAAAAATGATGGCAAATCGAAGAAAAAAGTTAGCTATTCGCCTTCCACCGACCAGCTTCAGTGCAGAATATTAATTTTGAACAAAATCATCATCGATTTAATGTCGGATCTTGAAGGTTAACGTCTTAAAAGAAAGAGTTTAAATTTTATGCTAATCTTGTGTATACAAAATATTATGAAGGGGCAAAAATGCATATCATCTATAAGGGTGATTCAGTCCGCCATAAAATCTGTCAAAAAACATTTCTGAGCCTCAGAATACTAAAACAAACAAAAAAAAAAACCTGTATCGATTTGCTGGACCATATAAGTTATTCTTTCTTCGCTTTTTGATATATCACTTACAGCTTGCTTAAAAATTCTCATGAATAAACCTTCCAAGCCTTCTGTTTCAGAATTTTTGATAAATAGAATTTTAACGATGACATTTTCTCCAAAATAAAAAAAATAAATGTTTCGTTCTCATCCACTTTCATAAGCAGTCATTTATCACCTGAAGAGAAAAAAGAAGAAACAAACAGGTGAAGACTTGAACTGTGATTTGCATTTTTTTTTGTTTCTGTTCTGTTCCTTTAGGTATTTTATTTTATTTTGAAGGAATCAACTGTTACACCAGTTGACACACCCTAAATCCAAACGGCAGCAACTCTTTGAAACATAATCCCTTTAAAAACCACTTGCCAGTTGCAATTCTTCCGAATCCTTTAACCAAACATTAGCTTAAACCTTATTTTTTGGGGATACCGGGACCGGGACCGGCACTAAGACCGGGAGCAATGAGTAGGTATACGACTAGAATAGCAAGAAGAACGGAATAATAATAATAAATACCCACATTTAGGCAAATTATACGTTTCACAAGACATTCGTTATAGAATTCTCTTCCTCTCTCATAAACCTATAATAGTCTTTGAGGCCTCAGGGCGGCAACAAGGTATCATCCTCGTCCACGTCCACTCGTCGTCGTACGTCGTCCTGATGTCTGTCCACTTGGAAATGGTAATTCTATGTGTGTGTCCTTTCTTGGGAAAAATTCTTCATCGCATGAGTAAGTATAGTGTGCTCTCTTGGAGTACTCCAAAACAAGGAACGAAAAGGATATTAATAAAAATTCGTCGTTGTTGTTTTTTTTTTTTTTTTTTTTTATTTTTTCGTGTTATACCTTCCGAATTGCATATCCTTTTGGGTCGTCTCTCTCCTAAGGATATTCTTTTTCTTAGGATTTGCTTCAACAAATAACATTTACCGGACAAAAAGAAATCATTTACGGAAAAAGAAGTCAGTTTGTTGAATGAGTCCGATAATTTCAATTTTTCTGCTTTTTTTTTTGTCTCCCTTCATTTCTATCAACCCTCACCACGTCGACCGACTGGAGAGAGAGAGAGAGGGTCTTAGAGTTTTGTCTTGGATATTGTATAAATGGACTTGGACTTATAGAACTTATAGTGGTTCTTTTGGACGATCCTCTCTTTGTCGTTATTCATAAATAATTTATTCCAGGTGGAAATTCATTAATCTCTTTTATTGTGCCGACTACTGGACAAGCTGCCGTTTTTAGCGTCTACCATAACCCTACATGTTCCAACAATGCTGTATATATCTAATATAAACTCTGCATGCCACCCATTTTGTTATGACAGACGAGTAACGTTTTATGTCGTTTGAGGACCTTTCATAATTTTTGTTGAAACGGTTAAAAATGTGGGGACGGTAACGGTGACGGACATTCCTATGAAATCATTCTTTTCCTAAAATGTTCTGGGGTATTTATATTTTTAATGTGGATTTTTCTTTCGTTTATTTTTTTAATTGTTTAAAATATATTTTGGTCTGTTGAATGGATTTTTGGTTAGAGGCACTTAAATGGATTGCATTTCGATGAAATTGAATAATATTTTTTTTAGGTTATAAATAATATAGTCAGAGATTTATTAAAATGAATACGATAGCTGCTAGTTCGTTGTTTGTGTGATACTGATTTATTTCGCAAATAACTATGGATCTCCATTCTTAAATGCACCTACATGTCTGAGGGTAAGCTTAAAAATAAAAATCGTGGTTCAAAAAATCGTTTGATTTCGTCTTAGCTTGAAGGCCGAAATGCATAGACAATTGTGAACTTCGAAGCCATTTATTAAAATTATTATTATTATTATTATTATTATAACTGGAAAATTCGCCTTACGAAACAAGACGACCAGGAAAATTAACTAGATCTTAGTCTCTTTAACATAATCCGGAGAAAGAAATCGTGGTTTCCGTTCAGAAAGCTCCCAAAGCTTTGCGATAATAGAGTGCTCTTGAAACAATTTCAATATTTTAAGCAACATATTGAAGCGTTTATTCGTTTGACAACAAAATTATGAGTATGTATTTGGAAAGTAAACACAGTGTCCCAAAAATGATTGGACTTCAACAAGCTCTTTTCTTTAGTAATACTTACTTACTTACTTACTTACTTTTGATGGCGCTTACAGCCCAGGATGGGCTTCGGCCTCAACTAACAAGCCCCTCCAGCCAGCTCTGTCCCTAGCTAGCCGCTTCCAGTTGCGCACACCGAGTGCTTTGATGTCATCATTCACTTGATTGCGCCACCTGTTACGGGTTCTTCCTCTGCTGCGTACCCCATTGGGGTTAGATTCGAAGACTCGTCGGGCAGGTGCGTTGCTGTCCATACGCTCCACGTGCCCCAGCCATCTCAGCTGCTGTATTTTCAGCTTTTTGACCAGGTCAACGTCGCTGTATGGCTCGTCGTTGAATCTTCTCCTCCATACTCCTTCGATACACACCGGACCGAAAATCACACAAAGAATCTTCCTCTCAAAGCACCCTAGCAGATTTTTATCCGAATCTTTCAGTGTCCATGCTTCTGACCCAAAAAGCAAGACCGGGATGATTAGGGTTTTGTATAATACTCCTTGGTTCTCTGAGAGAGGGCCTTACTACTTAAATGCCTTCTTAGACCGAAGAAACAGCGGTTGGCAAGAGTAATTCTTCGCTTGATCTCTGCACTGATGTCATTCTGCGATGTAATAGTGGAGCCCAGGTAGACAAAGTCCTTGACAACTTCGAAGTTATATCTGTCCATCGTGATATTTTGCCCGAGTCGACGATGTTGAGATTCCTCTCTCGATGACAGCATAAACTTCGTCTTGTCCTCATTAACCGCCAATCCCATTTTAGCCGCCTCCGATTCAATGCTCGCAAATGCCCCTGCCACAGCTCGCTTCGTTCTGCCGACAATGTCTATGTCATCCGCATTTGCAAGCAATTGAACGGACTTTTGATAGATTGTACCGCTGGTGTTGACATGTGCGTTGCGTTTAATGGCTTTAAGAACGATGTTGAATAGGTTGCATGATAACGCGTCGGCTTGCCTCAATCCTTTCTCAACATCAAAGGAATCGGTGGTGTTCTTACCAATTTTGACGGAGCAGCGAGATTTCTCCATAGTCATCCTGCACAAGCGGACGAGTTTGGCAGGGATCGTTGAGAAAAGGTTTTAAGCGGTCACACAGGATGGCCGACAAGATTTTATAAGCGACTTTTAGGAGACTAACTCCTCTGTAGTTGGTACATTTCAGAACATCTCCCTTTTTATGGATGGGGCACACTATACCGAGGTTCCATTCATCGGGCATACTTTCCTCCGACCAAATTTTGCAGATGAGCTGGTGTATGCTCCTAGCCAATACATCTTTATTAATACGGCTTTGAAAAATGAAAACAGCGATTATTTTTTAATCATTTATATTAAAATGTTTAAAAGAACATATTTTTAACATTTACCTATAAATTATAAAACTGTTGGACAAAATTCAAATTAAATAAATAAAAAGACGGAATGAATATGCTTTCAAATTTTTGAAAATACTCGTATTAGTTATTAGCCCAGGAATGATGGAAACTAATTCAAGATTTTTGGTATTGGTATCGAAACAGAATTTTATCCTCTTAAACATACAAAGAAGTTCCCCGAAATCACAACAATGGTATTTCGTATAGACGCTTTTGACAGTTCAGAAAGTTTTATCGAAATTATATATTTACTTGCAAAGTGAACAACTTTCGGATCTTTTAAAATCGCTACCAAGGTTGCTTAGAAAAGAATATAAATATTATAACTGTATATTATCATAGTTAAGGGATCCAAGTACGTGTACTTGTAAAGTGTCCTAGCTTGACCACAGAAATGATGCAACCATTGCTTGTTGCACTTAGTTAACATCATGTTTCTTGGAAGAACTATTTGACTGATTTGGATAAAATTTCGTTTTTTTTATTCGATTCCAAATTTTTAGCAGAATTGGACAATTTTTGACCTATTTTTTTAGTGCTTCAAAAATACTTGTTTTTCAGATTTTTTTAATTCAAGGTTAGACAGCCACCCAAATATAACATACATGAGTTTCAAACTAATGTGGTCTTGTAGAAAATTTTATAACAAACAAGTTTATAGTGGATGGTTTTTGCCTAAGTTGCATATTTCCAAAGTTATAGAGGAAAATGTCGGAAAAAATGGGGTGATTTTAGCGTTTTATCACTGTTGCATTTTTCTTGCGTCGAGCACAGGTTTTTCGAACTTAGCTACAGGCTACTCTAACATGGCCCAACAACATATCAAAAATGCAGAAGTACATCGTGCTTTGCGATTTTATTGTCGAATTTGACTGGGCTATAAGTTTTATGGGAAAGTTTGTTGATAAAGTTTTTAATTGTGCAAGTTTGTTGATTTAGTTTTTAATATCTTGAAAAGTTATAGTCCAAGAACTACCCAGATAATAATGTTTTACTGAAAATTGATAAGAGGATTTAATTTTGAAAGCAAAAATAAGCAGCCTTTTTATACCAGGCGTTTTATTTAAACGATTTAAGCGAGCTGTGGCAGGGGCATTTGCGAGCATTGAATCGGAGGCGGCTAAAATGGGATTGGCGGTTAATGAGGACAAGACGAAGTATATGCTGTCATCGAGAGAGGAATCTCAACATCGTCGACTCGGGCAAATATCACGATGGACAGATATAACTTCGAAGTTGTCAAGGACTTTGTCTACCTGGGCTCCACTATTACATCGCAGAATGACATCAGTGCAGAGATCAAGCGAAGAATTACTCTTGCCAACCGCTGTTTCTTCGGTCTAAGAAGGCATTTAAGTAGTAAGGCCCTCTCTCAGAGAACCAAGGAGACTTTATACAAGACCCTAATCATCCCGGACGATGATGCCTCCATGGAGTAGCCTAAAAAAGTGATGTTCGTCAAGTTTGTCTGTGCTCCCTGATGTACATCGAGCTAGAGCCTTAACGGATTTGCATCAAATTTATTGTGAAGCTTTTTTATCTGATTCCCCAGAGGAAAAATTCGAATGTTTGTTTTAACTTATGACGAATGGGTAGCTGCCATACAATGATTTCGGTTTTATCAAGTGTTCTCGAAAACGACTTCAAAGCTTAGGATTAAACTTTGTACATGTCATCTTTAGAATTCTAGATCAGTTCTAATAATACTGCACACCACATTTTTACGAAAAACAAAAATCTAAGAAAAGTTTTTGTATTTTAAACTTTTTTCAATTTTGTTTTTATTCAATCAAACAATTTCAGAATTGTTATTTTAACGTGTTTTTATTATTTTGTCGTAAACGATATAAAAAAATATAAAACCATTACTTTATGTACACCATCAATGTCTAGCTATATTCTAGTGATTAGTTACGAAAGCAAGAGCGATCCAGTGGTGCATATTTTTTTTTTTTTTTTTGTTTCGACCAACCTTCAAATCAGCTCTATCACAGAATCTATCGTAAATGAAATTGTGGTACGAGTTCCGAAATTCTTTCACATATTCTATTCGCAAAGGAAAATTTTCTATACGAATTTCGTAATTCTTGGAATTTAATATCATTGATTTCAAACGAGACGAACATTTTTCATCCTGTGTAACGAAAAGTTTTTTTCTCTCGCAGTCGGATTGGAAATGGCTATTACCACATAGTGTAGTCAACAATACCGAAAATGTTAGAACTTGAAACTTTTAAAATGTAATTCTGATTTTGATAATTTTGTTCTATGTTTGTTTTTGTTAAAAAAAAAAATTTCTGCGCGGACGTTACTAAAATTTAAAAGATTGTGTTATTTTTTATTTTCGTTTCCACCGGATATTTCAGTGGGGTCTCATTTCCTAAGCCCCCAACAGAAATCCCCGAATTGACAACTCGTCGCCTGAGAATTATTTTGTCGTATATGCCATTTGGGCGATTTTGGGAAATTGAATTTTAAGGTTTGAGTTTAAATAAAAATAAACTGATCGATTAAGTTTTCTTTTTTTTTTTAAATATATTATTATGTGGTAAATCTTCTTTCGATTGAAGTTTTCCAAGGTGCCCAATCGGTTTTGGTTTTCGAATTATAAGTGTTTTTCTCGAGAATCCGTTTGTCGTATATGCCACGAAAATAAGCATTTTGTTTCGACCCATACACGTACGACAAAGTAAATGCACATACGACATTGCAATATTAAGTTCATGCCGATTCGAATGAGAACAAATTATTCAACTACAGGGTGTCCGGTAATTCGTGTGCCATACTTTGGGATGTGATTTTTGGTCATATTCTAAGAAAAAAATTGTTCCATATTTAAGTCTGATTTTCAACTTTGACATCACTTTTTGACGATTTAAAAAAAGCCTAACTTTGGTGTACTCTTACCCATGTTAAGGTCAATTTCTCTGTCAGTACTAATGAAAGGGACCTCATTTTAGACTTTTTTTGTAGTAACAAAATACAATCCTTTAAAACTGGGTTTAAATTAAGCTGATATGTTTTTAGGGTTGCAGGATTTTCAATTTTAAATGGTGTTCAATTTTGTCTGCCCACGCTAAATTTTGACTTTGAGATCAATTTTTTTTTTCAAAAAATGCGTAATAAACATACAATTTTCTTATTTTTAGCTGATGAACGAAACAATAATAAAAAAAAAAAATCTTATGAATAAGTGCACCCAAAAACCCATACATTTTGGATACTTGGGAAAATCTAAAACTTATCTAAGACTATACTGTAGAACAATTTTGTTCTTAGAATATGAACAAGAATCACATCCCGAAGTATGGCACACGAATTACAACAGGACACACTGTATATGATTTATATTTGTTTCCCATTTACGTAAACGTACGCCAAACCAATTCCGCCGTTTCATTTGAATTTTTGTGTTGTATGTGTTAAGTCTACGGACGTTCGACAAACTAAAATTAAACAAAAAATAAATCGAAAATACATGGACTTTTTGTCGTATATCCAGAAATCTGGCGCTTACGACAAAACAAAACTGAAGGATGATTTAATTTGTGGATATACGACAAAATTCATACTGAATATTTTAGTAACGGCAAATGCTAGGAAAATTCTGATTGCAGAAATGGAGAGGACCTTCGAAAACATAGGACTTTACGACAAAATTATTCTCAGGCGAAGAACTGCTTGTGTATTTTTAGACTTTCGATTAACCACTTGCAATTTGTGATATTATTATTTCTGAGTTTGAATATCAATGTAAACCGTCATAGGTCAGAGGTCACTTAAAAGTCAAAATGTCTGTCGTTATAGATATTCGTTCTCAATTAGCCGAAAGTGTTAGTAGGGGCGACAAATTGAAGGTGGTCACGCATAAAAAAAAATAAATAAATCGGGTGGCACAACGGCTCATGAAGAACCAGGGCCGAGTGACAAACAACTCGCAACCATTCCTGTGTGCGCCTTTCGACAGGAAAGGAAGGGACCTACAATTTTATGCCGAATCCGAACGGCTAGACGAGAAGCACTTATTCGTGACAAGTGATACTCTTGGAGGATTTGTCAATTCCTCGCAAGAGGCAGTAGCCCTGAACAAAAACTTTTTAGTTTTTTAGGTGGACGAGGCTGGGAAGCGATCCCAGACCTCCAGCGTGGCAGTCGAACGCACTAACCATTATGCTACGGGCTACTACAGGTGGTCACGCAGCTTAAGTCTAAAAAAGCTTAAAAAAGAATCCTGCTTTTCGAGGAGTCTGTCGATTACAAGAATTTTAATTTCAAACGTAAACGTAAACATTTCGGAAAACTAAGAACTTTTATATTTTTATTTTTACAGTTGCGCTTAAAATAGACCAAATATAAATAAAATAAAAAGATTGGATGGCGCTACACCTCATGAAGAACCAGGGCCTAGTGACTAACTAACAACTCTTGTGCGCGTATCGACAGAAATGGAGGGACCTACAATTTTATGCCGATTTGGAACGGCGGCGGCTAGACGAGAAACACTTATTCGTGACAAATCATCGCAAGAGGCAGGAGCCCTAAAAAAAACTTTTTAAATTTTAAGTGGAAGAGACTGAGAAGCGAACCCAGACCTCCACCGTAACACTCCACTAACCATTACGCTACGGGCTACCAAATATGAAACTCTTTTTTCTAGTCGAAATGATTTACTCTGATGAAAATAGCACATGTTCTCAGAACGTCCTTTATATTGAAAAGGCCGTTGTGAGTAGAAATGAATGTGATAAGCCAAATAATTTTTGTACTGAGTGTATTCATTTTTCTGAGTGCAGAAATAGGATGATTGTGTCAGTTTTCTTCGGAATTGGCGAATTTTAGAATTTACCAAATTAGCTCAAAATTTTTATATCACAATTTTTCATAAAAAACAAGTAGAAAACTATTCTTCATCTCAATTGTTTCATCCCTTTTTAATCCATGACATGACTTATTTCATTTATGTGAGTATAATTCTCATACCTAACAAATTAACTTCATCAAAAGAAGATTCTCCTTAAAACTTATTATTCCTGTTGAAATATTTCTGTCAATTACAACAGAGCATTCTACATTAATATATGCAAGCACACTCCAACAAGTTAAATCCCGACAAAACCACTTGAAACCAGCATCGAAAAAAAAAACATAAATATTAAAAGAATAAGTTCCTACTTGGTACATGTGCTTTGCATGTGCATATGTTCCCTACCATTACTTCTCATTAAACACTTCGTAAAGCTGTTCCCTATGAGGATATTCAGAAACCAAAAAAAAAAAAAAAGAATTGCCACTAAAGAGCACGACTTTTTCACTCCTTGTAATGTCATCGAGCAAAAAAAAAATACATCTACATATTCACCTTCTTTTGTCGAGCGACGCGACGCGACGGCTGTGGCGGGCGGTGGTGGCGTCAGCACCGGTTATAACTTGGGTGTGAAGGAAGGATAGAGCCAGAATCCAACTAAGTAGCACCAAGTGGCGCTACAATCGGTGTTCTTTTATTTTTTACAATTTAAATCCTCGGAAAGTGAGACAATGAGCCCGGATGGGTATCTACTAACAAATTATTGCCTCATATAAATGTCCTCCATAGGTGGATCCTTATTAAAATGTAGCTTCGTCTGGAGGGGGTACTTATACTTATATACAGTTTGAAATGTTGTTTTTATATTTTCCTCTGCCAAAATCGGCCCGAAATGGGCAGAACCATGCCTTATTGCCAGGAGTCTATTATAAAAGTAAATTTAGATCTTGGCGACCGACAAATGACCAAACTTCACTCCAAGTCGAATAAATCCCACAAACATTCAATATAATAATTCATTTCAATTTTATTGTCGCAACTCAATACCGATCGTCATGGTCATGAGAGTTTCAGTTTGCCACACAGAAAATGGAGTGCCACTAAGGGGGCCTGCCGGCCGGCCATCTATGTATGGGAATGGGAATGAGATCGAAACCCTCAATATGATGGAGAGACCGAGATTCAACTAAAAACGAAAATAAAAAAAAACACAAGTTAAAACCTCTTTGTGAGTTAAAATTGGCCCCAAAGTTGTTCGCCAGGGATTTGCACTATACTCGTACCTATACGACCTATACGATATGGTCGGATATAATAATAATATAGTCATCGTGTTTAGCTCTTTTAGCTCCTCGACTCTTGTGTAATTGATGATGGTAATGTTTATAGTTTGAAAACATTTTTAATAAAAATGGTTCTTTTTTTTTTGTTCTGTACTCGTATAGAAGCTGACTTTTTGTTGTTGTTGAACAACCCTGCGCTTTGTTATTAACCTCCAAGCTTTTGAATGGAATGTCGGTACGTTTGCTCTACTCTAATGTGTTCGATGGCGGGTTTATGGGGGGTTGGGGATTTTTAGGGGGGCTTTTATGTTTATTGCAATTGATGTTTCGCTGTCGTAAGTTTTTATTTGGCAAATTTATCATCATGTGAACAAAAGGAGAGCGAAACTTAAAATGGGATGAACATAAAATTAATAACAACAAATAAATCGCTTTTTCTTCAACAAATTTTATGTTTATTACGGGTAAATCAGGCGTTGCCAATCGGTGAACGTTAGTTAAAAAAAAATAATAATTGAATAACGAGGCTTATGAAGAACAGGGGTAGAACTGCAAGGAACTTTGCTATGGATTATGAAGTAATGAGTGTTAGTTTAAAAGACTTTTCTGTGAAAAATAGAGATACTCAACTAAGATAGGTAAGGAATTTGAGTTATTTATGTCAAAGACAAATATTTTGGACAAAGCGGATAGAAAAAGTTGTTAAACGCTTTTACTGCTAGAACTACTGAAAAACAATTATTTTCTATAGGAAACGGACAAAAATCTTTCCAACCATCAGGGTCTTATTTCACAAAAATTAACAAAATATGACGAATTCTTCTCAGATATGTACTTTAGGGGTGTCTAATAATTTTTTTTTGTCAGATATTCAAAATGGGTATCGTGGATCTTGTAGAGGATACCCACACAAGTATTTCTACGTCCCGGAAATTTTAAAAAATGGTACTTCCACGTTTTTTTTTTTTTTTTCAAAGTCAACAAATGATCAAGAATTTCGCGTATCAAACGCGGTTTCACCGACTTTAAAAGATTTCTATTGACTCTCTAGGGATGCTAATAATAAAATAGCACAAGTAAGTGCCCCCGAAAATTTCAAAATATGCCTTTTTTACTCGATAAATTGCTGAATACCCCCCAAAGATCGGTCGATTTTTAAGCTTTTCTCGATTTTAAAGACCTCCGTGGGTTCAGGAACGAGCAAGTAAGACTCGTACCACAGATAATTTCGTGTGTTGAACTCAAATCTATCACCCGTTTTTCGCCATTAGCTCTAGTTTTTGAGATATTCCAGTCTGAAAATGGAATGTTACCATTTTTTCACCTATTTTTGAGATTTTATAAAAATTCGAAATGCTTTTTTTTTTCAAAACAAATGCACCGATTCATCAAAGTACTGCACTATGACTCATGTTCATGTATGAATCGGTGCATTTTTTTGAAAAAAAGCATTTAGAATTTTTACAGAATCTCAAAAATAGGTGAACAAATAGTTATATTCCATTTTGAGACTGTAATATCTTAAAAACTAGAGCTGATGTCGAAAAACAGATGACAGATTTGAGTTCAGCACACGAAATTACCTTTGATACGAGTCTTACTTGCACGTTCCGGAACCCACGGAGGTCTTTAAAATCGAGAAAAGCTTAAAAATCGACCGATCTTTGAGGGTTTTCAGCCATTTATCGAGTAAAAAAGGCATGTTTTGAAATTTTAAGGGGCAATTACTTGTGCTATTTTATTATTAGCATCCCTAGAGAGTCAATAGAAATCTTTTAAAGTCGGTGAAACCGCGTTTGATACGCGAAATTCTTGATCATTTGTTGACTTTGAAAAAAAACGTGTTTCTTACATAAAAATCGGCCGCGGGGTCTGGAAGTACCATTTTAAAAAATTTCCGGGACGTAAAAATACTTGTGTGGGTATCCTCTACAAGATCCACGATACCCATTTTGAATATCTGACAAAAAAAAATTATTAGACACCCCTAATGTACTTGACAAATTTTGAGTATACATAAATTATTGCAAGGTAACACAATTGTCCGTTAAATAGGTACAATGACCACATTTTCAAAAATGAAATGAAAACTATCCTATTTTAAAAAGTTTATCATGAAAATTTTGCCATTGTCAGATTTCGACTTATTTGTCATGAACTTTATTCTTTTTTTGTATCAACGTTACTGTTACAGTTGTTGAACAAGATGGCGTTGGTTCAGAAGACCCTCAGTGAGAACGAAGTTCATATAAAGCAGCGGCCACATTATGCCAATTAGCTTCACTTTGGCATCAAAATAATCATTTATTTTTTCTTCAAAATCTCTCAAAATTGACAATTAATATTTTCAATGATGGTTTTCAATGATAGCTAAAACTGGCCCCTATAACTGGCCCCTTAGAAGATTAAAAGGTCACGAATTCCTTTTGACGCACACAGCGCATGCGCAATGAAAATGACAGCTGTGTTGATAAACATTGTTGATGTCTATCAATTTGAGTCGGGTAAAGTTAAGCAGCGTCCTCATTACGCCAATCAACCTTGTTTATTTACATTGTCGATAAACACGCTCAACATTTTAACCTATCCACACATTGGCTGTTAGTGTGTTCGTGTTGAAGGGTATACTGTCATGTGAGGCACAAAAACACATGCAGTGTCTATACAAATCAGTTTGCTGGTTGTTTTGTGGCTTTGATGTTGGGCATCTCCAAGCCCAGTAGCTACTTACGTCCATGAAAATACTCAATTTACCACGTGCATTTTTAAAAATAACACCGTTTTTTTTGGTCTGACCAATTCATTTCATATAACAATACAAATAAGACTACAAACGAAATCAAAACTGTATCAAATTACACAAGTCAAAATACAAAACAAATTATATCGCATGCAACATGTGGCACAACCACAATAAAAATGATACCTGTGTTGATCAACACGTCTACACTTAAAAATTATTGTTCAGTTGACTCAACATTGTTGATTTCTATCCATTTGAATCGGGTTACGTTCGGGTCAATAAAAGTTGATCGACTGAGTAGATTTACACGTCCGCATTAAGCAGCGTCCACATTATGCCGATCAACATTGATTATTTGCATTGTCGATCATCATACTCAACATTTTAACCTGTCCACATATTGCCAGCTAGTGTGTACGTCTTGAAGTCTATACTGACATGTCATTTGTCAAGTATCATTAGTGTTAAAAAAAATCTGACAATGAAATTGCATGGAAATTGAGTAAGTTATAAATAATTATTCTTTTTTAATTTAATTACTTAAAAATTAAATTTTCTTTGTCTAAATAAACAAAATAAAATAATTAGATTTTGTACCTAGACCTGTTCGTTTTAATCAACATAAACAAAATAGTAAATATTTATAATAATTTAAAGAGATCAGAACACGAAACACAAACGCAGACGCAGACGCCGCAACCGCAATAATAGCGACAGCTGTGTTGATGAACACGTCCAGACTTAGAAATTATTTTCAGTCGACTCAACATTGTTGATTATACATTTGAATCGGGTTGCGTTCGGGTAAACAAAAGTTCATCAACTCTGTTGACCTACACGTCCACATTCACTCAACATTTTTGATCAGCTATGTTGATATACACAAATCAACATAATATGTACGCTGTTCTAAGTTCAACAAAAGTTGATCGACTCTGTTGATCTACATGCCCACATCATCTTAACATTGTTAATCAGCTCTAATACATATTCTTATCAACGTATTTTGAGCAGCTATGTGAAAGTATAGTAGGAATCATCAAGGCTTCAGCTCCTTTTTCATTTAGAAACCCTAATACTTTTGTACCAGTTAACAAATGGTTTGACATAGATTGCGAAATATCCGCAAACTATCATTTACTATTCTCAAGCTATTTAGATCAACAAATGACCAATTTTTCAAATTTATTTACCTCCATATTAACAAAGAATATAAAAAGTTGTGTTCGGTCAAAAAAATTGACTACCTTAAAAATATGGCCAAGCAATTGGAAAATGGCAAAAATTCAAAATCCTTCTGGTCTAACGTTCGGGAGCTTGGTGGGCGTAATCGATCTATGAGGAATACCTTAGAAGCTGAGACATTAGCAGCTCATTTTAAAACTCTTCTGTCGGCTGGCGAGGATCTTCATTCTTTCGATTACGCCCTGCCTAACGCTTCGGTTGGTGAGCTGGATAACACTATTTCGTTCTCTGAATTGGAAAAAACGCTTCATAACATGAAAAACAATAAAGCTCCAGGAATAGACGGCATACCAGTCGAATTTTACAAGCATAATACTTCAGAATTCAAAAATTATCTCGTGCTTTTCTTTAACAGACTGTATAATGATTCATGTGTTCCATCAAGCTTCAACAAAGCTGTAATTTTTGCGATTTTTAAAAAAGGAGATGTCAATGCTGTTGAAAATTATAGGGGTATATCGATTCTTAATACAATAAGAAAGGTCCTTTCTGCTATTTTGTACGAAAGATTAAGAAAATGGATTGAGAATAACAACCGTCTAAGTTTGTTCCAGTCTGGGTTCCGCCCTGGCTTTTCTACCATGGATCATATCTTTTGTATTCCAAGTATTGCTAGACACTTTATTGCAAATAAGAAGAAGTTGTACACTTGTTTCGTAGATTTTAGAGCTGCCTTCGAATCGGTAAACAGACAGGCTTTAATTTACAAACTATCCTATATGGGGCTGTCTCGTAAGTTTCTGCTTATGTATTTAGATTTCATTTCATCTACAAGTGCAAGTGTATAGGATGGTTGTGTTTTATCTGATTGGGTCGAAACAACAGCAGGTGTTCCACAGGGATGTATACTTAGTCCGTTGCTCTTTGCCTTATTCATCGATGAAATATGTGACATCCTTCCTGGTGGAGTACTTTTTTCCGGTATTCTAGTGAAAGTACTTTTATATGCCGATGATCTGGTTATGCTTGCGGACAATCCTTTTACGTTACAATTGCAAATTAATAGACGTAGTTCCTTCTGTGAGACTTGGGGTCTCCATATTAATACCAATAAGACTAAAGTTGTTATCTTTGAAGCCAGACAAAATAGAAGAAAACCAGAAGAAATTTGGTCCCTCAATAACGAACGTATCGAGATAGTGCAGAAATTTAAGTATTTTGGAGTTCTATTGACTTACAATCTTAACTTTGGCAAACATTCAATTGCAAAAAGTAATGAAGCTAAGTTAGCAATAAATGTGATGTGGTTGTTGTGAAAGTTTTTCTCTAACCAAAATATCGATATGTCGTCTAAATACCGAGTTGATGGTTGGATGTTGTAGGACGCGGTTAGTCACTGAGTGGCGTCAACACGGCGATGTCCAGTGATGTAGCGAATACTACACATCAATTGTGCTTATTTTACCTCCAAGTGGTAACCATCGGGTACTGGTCTCGTCCATCCGGACTTGACTTGACAAACAAATAAGCGCGAGTGTTGAACAAGAGACAAAAATAGCAACACTATAAATACTCTGTGGGAAATGACTGGCTGTATAAGTCGGCTAAAGTCTTAGACGAGCCCATCAGAAAGAAGGTGTGCGGCGGATGAATTCATCAGAATCAACGGTGTCACCAACAGTATGGACGACAGAGACCTTACGTGAGCTACTCTGAAATATTTAGAGCTGAGGTCAGTAAGGATTTTCAGTACTAGCCAGGGTGCTGAAAAAGAAACCCTTCAAGGGGTCCCCGTAGTGGGCTACTGGTATCGGATTATCCGGCCTGCTGTCCTAATGCTACACAAGGATCCGGCCCTCCGGGTCTGGGGGTCGTGTGACGGGTTGGCAACCTACCACATGTAAAGAAATCAACCGCTTCGAATCGGCAACTACAGCCTCGGATAAGGAATGATCAAACGATGACGACTTTTGGCTATCGAACAAGGACAAATATTGGATTCTGGAATGTTAAAACTCTTCTCGATAACTGCGAAGAAGGCCCTAACAAAGCCAGATTGCTCCAACTTCAGAAAGAATTCCTACGGTACAACCTAGACATCTTGGGTCTGAGTTAAGTGAGATGGTTGGGCGCAGGGCAGGTGGTTTCACCTTCGAAAAGCACTTTCTTATTTACTCTGGAAAACCAGTTGGAAGCTCCCGATGTTCCGGCGTAGGTTTAAAGTTTTAAAGTAAAATTAAAAGTAAATTAAGAAAAATCAACATCATCCAGTGCTATGCCCCAACTGTGGAAGCGTCGGACGCCGAGAAGGACGAATTTTACAGCCAACTTAGCGTGGTTTTCAGAAGCTCGCCGAATGGAGACATCACTTTCGTAATGGGAGATCTTAATACTAAGGTTGGTCTGGACAACACAGCGTTGAAGCACGTTCTGGGTAACCGCGGTATCGGGGAACGGAACGACAATGTAGAGCGGTTTGTTGACTTCTGTAACGCAAATCAGCTAGTCATTGGAGGTACTCTGTTCGAGCATAGGATCTCGCACAAGATAAGTTGGTTATCCACAGATCGTCAATGTACAGCGAACTTCGATCACTTTGCTATTAGCAAGCGCTTAAAAAATTGTCTTCTCGACGTCCGAAACAGACGCGGTGCTGATGATGGGTTAGCTCGCGATCACCATCTTATGCTTGCCTACGTTCGACTTCGAATTGCTTCAGTACATGGAAATCGGAAAAACTTCCTGCGTACACCCAGGTACAATACCGACAGATTACGGGATCCTACAGTGCGCCAAAGATATAAGGACCGCCTCGCCGCAGAAGCAGAAGTCATCAGCATTGCCACGCCAGAAAATGCAGACCAACACTGGAGCAATGTGAAAAAGGCCTTTGCAACTGCCGCAACTGAGTCTGTGGGTATAAGGCAGAGAAGCCAAAGCACATGGCTTTCTGCAGATACATGGAGCAAGATTGAAGAAAGGAACGCGATTAGATCCCAACTTGCGGCTGCCCCAGTAGGTGAGAGATTTAACATCGAGTCTCAGTACCGTAGGAAAAGGAAAGAAGTGCAGCGTAGTGTCAGACGTGACAAAAGGAGGCGCGTAAATGTTCTCGCAGAACAGGCAGAGGAAGCAGCATCAAGGTGCGACAGTGGTACCGTCTACAAGATAACCAAGGAATTGGTTGGAAACAACAACTCCCGGAAACAACACCTCGTCAAGGATGTAGACGGCACCCTGCTAGTTACGGATGAGGATCAGCTCAGGAGATGGAAGGAACATTTTGCTAGCGTGCTCAACCACATAGGCGATAGCGGAGGTGTTCCAGCCCCTAACCCAAATGAGCTATTCGTAGAAACTAGTTCCCGTATTCGCATCTGCCCTCCCAGTTTAGCCGAGATAACATCAGCAATCAAATCCCTCAAGAACAATAAAGCGGTAGGTTTGGACGGCATTCCCGCTGAGCTCTACCAAGCAGATCCACAAACATCAGCGAAGTTGCTACACCCCTTAATAGCACAGGCATGGGAGAACGCAAGTTTCCCCATTGAATGGAAAAAAGGGATGATCGTCAAACTACCAAAAAAGGGAAATCTTACGGATTGCGGAAACTGAAGAGGGATCTGTGTCCTCCTCGCGGTGGCAAAGATAATGGCGAAAATAATCTTGGAACGAATCAAAGAACATCTCGATTCTACTCTCGACAAAGAGCAAGCGGGATTTCGTGCAGGCTCATCCTGCATTGATCACATCAACACCTTTAGGATCATAATAGAACAATGCGTGGAGTTCCGCTCCCCTCTTCATTTGCTCTTCATCGACTTCGAAAAGGCTTTCGATAGTTTGAATCGGGATTTCATTTGGTCAGCTTTACGTAGGAGAGGAGTACCCGAGAAGATTATCGCCATTATAAAGGCTACCTACGAGGGTGCATCGTGTCAAGTCTTAGACAACGGAAAGGTATCAGAGGACTTCGATATCCATAGCGGAGTTCGTCAAGGATGTTTGCTATCTCCACTACTTTTCTTGGTGGTTATAGGGGATGTCCTTCATGCAGCTCTAACCGAGCAAGCGCGTGGAATTCGATGTTTTCGTTCCTGCAACATCTTGATTACGCTGACGATATTTATTTGCTCTCGCACAACATTATGTATCTTCATCATATGGTGACTAATCTGGAATGCGAGGCAAACAAAGTCGGTTTGAGAATCAACACCGGGAAAACAAAAATCCTCAACATTTCTGAATCTTCTTCACAAGTAGTCGTTGCGGGACAGCAGGTTGAAGCGGTGGACAACTTCCTGTACCTCGGTAGTGTTGTCTCAAAAGACGGCTGTGGTACGGATGAAGATGTTAACTGCCGAATCGGCAAAGCTTAAGCTGCTTTCGGCATGCTGTCTAAAGTTTGGAGGAGCAACTTCTTCAGTACGAAGACCAAGCTGCGACTGTTCCGGTCGAACGTAGAGTCAGTACTCCTATATGGGTGTAGTACATGGAAAGTGACCGCCTCTGTCACAAGGAAGCTACAGATTTTCGAAAACAGATGTCTCCGAAACATCCTAAGGACTTTTTGGCCGAACACCATCTCCAACCAAGAACTCCTTCAGAGAACGGGCCAAAGTCCTATTGACATCGTTATTAATAAAAGAAAGTGGCAGTGGATTGGTCACACCCTACGTCGTGGTGCAGACTCTATTGCAAGACATGCAATGGAGTGGGATCCACTCATCCAAGATGGCAGATGACCGGGAGGCCAGAGAAAATCTTGGCGCAGAACAGTCGACAAGGAATCACAAAAGCTCGGTAAAAGTTGGGGAGAGCTGAAATACATTTCCAGAAACCGAACGAGATGGCGTGTAGCGGTAGTTGACGCCCTGGCCCTGTGCCCCTTAGAGGGGTCAAGGATCTAAGTAAGTAAGTAAAACGAATTTATCAAGTCCTAAATCGTCAAAATCAATCGGATGCTCCAATTTTTCTGGAAATTTTCCGGTATTTTCTTCCAGTGCCGTATGTCCTTACTTGAGCCAATACGAATCCATCAAGCCCTTAATCGTGAAAATCGAAGAAACTGTTCTCGAGATATGCTTTAAAAAGAGGATGATCCGTGATTACCAATTTTCCTGGTAATTTTTCTTGATTTCCCTACAGTTTCTTATGTCTATCCTTGAGCCAAAAATCGTGAAAATCAAACGATCCATTCGCGAGTTATACGTGCACACACGGACGACATTTCTCTTTTATGTGTATAGATTTAGGTATCGTCCGCAAGTAAAAGGTTTCCAACCCCTGACACAAGTTAACTGTGATGACACGAGAACGGTTATAATGCTAATAGTCGATAGTGCTTCTGAAAGTGGTAATTTTTACTTAAGAGCTTCCATGAGCTAAATAATGTCAAAAAGACAAACTTTGGGCTTAAAAGAATACAATGATTACAAAAAAAAGAACACAAAATTTATTAAAAGAAAAAAAGAAGACAAGTTAAATGTTAATCATCACGACACGACATCGACATTGCATGAGCATTATAAACACACAGAGGTTCAAGTAAACTTTGCATTGGATCAAACTGAAAAAAGTCGGTGTTGGTAAAACCTTCGACAACAATTGCAAGTGTTTGATTCGATGACCTTTTCAACTCCTTCCGACGTCCTTTTGGGATACTTAATTAAGTTTCTTTGAGTATTTTTTTGTTTCCAACTCTTTTTTCTTCATGTGTAAAAGAAAAATTACCCATAAAAGGTTAGGGTGATGTATGTTTTTTTTTGGAACCAAAAACAAAAAGGGTCAGCAAAAAACGAAGGTACCTTTCAACATCATTGCGTTTGTTCAGTGAATATTTCATGCCTTCAAAAATAAATACCAAAAAATCCACCACCCGGGAAGTGGTTATAAGAGAGTGTGATGGGAAGAACAGGCTCGAAGCTTTTTTTTTTTTTTTTTTTTTTGACAAAAAGGCAGACAAATATTCTGTGTTCTGCTCATTAAACTTTTTTGAAAGGCCAAACATCGTTTGGGTCTTTAACAAAGCAAAGAATGGTGTTCTGGCACACACAGAACACATCTATCTCTGCCTCTCCAGGCACTGACTATACCTAGTTAACGAGATATTCATACATATTTCCATTTCATAATCCATATATACACTTCCAGGTATCTCAGGTTTCAGTTCGCGAGCTCTGAGTGTTCTTAATTGTTATAAATGTGCAAAAGATTGCAAAGTCAAACACAATCCCCCAGTGTGATATTTTGTGCATACCTAGCTCTAGCATACATTCGGAAGTATAGAAGCAGCCGAGCCGCCTTCTCTTCTTCTACATTGCAAGCCTTATTCCTTTGCATATGGTCGTTTTAAGTTGAAAATGTTTTAATAATACATGCGTGCTCTCGACACTTTTTATGAATTTAACCACAGGAAATAAAAAAAAAAAATGGCGAACGAAATAGGAGAAAAAAAAACACCAAACATTATGGATAAAAAGCTAGAGCAAGGAAATAGACAATGGAATATGGAATGTTGTTAAATTTCGGGAGTCTCCTTCTACAAAAACTTCGTGCCATCGGGATTCGAGGACTTTATTAAGTTATTCTTTAATGTGCAAATCCTTTTTCTATATGGATAGGTATATAGAAGAATGACTTCGTATTGGCGCGCAAGTTGTTGAAATGAGTGGTTAATGATTAATTAACATGACTTCTATATTTGAGCACTTTACTATTCATGAATCAGGTGGAAAAGAGTTTGCGAACAAAAAAGTCTTAGAATGTCTCTCCACTTGTTTCGTTAAGAACTGTTGAATTGTGTGTGTAGAATATATATTCTCAGACGAAAACATTTGACAAATTTCGAAAACTATGGAATGGATCTCATATTTTTGTCTATTAAAAGATAGTCTTTAAAGGAGAATAGGCAAAAATGTATGGTAGCTGGTCTAACTACTCAACAACAATGTGTCTGTGTCATACATCGTTGAAAAGGTAATGACGTGTACAATGTACATCAATTAATGACATGGACGTAAGGCTCTAAACCATGGAGTTCGAAAGATATTGCCTTTCAAAGCACCGAAACAGACAGTAATGCAACTCTTCATTTGCAGCTTGTCTTACCACCCATAGTTAATTCCATACATCGTTGAAAAGATTATAACGTGTACTTCATTTTATTAAAGAGCCGTTAAGATGTAGTAAATGGGGTTCAAAAGATATTAAGCCATCAAAAGCGGCAAAAATAAAATAATGCAATTCTTCATTGGCAACTGGTCAACCAACTCAACAGTAATCTGTCATACATCGTTGTAAAGGTTAAAACGTGTGCTTCATTTCATTATTTGGCCATTCAGCTCTAAACCATGGGGTTCGTGGGGTATTTGGCTTGAAAGCTTCAAAAACAAGAATAATCCAATGAACGTCAATGAAAAGGTTACTGCGTGTACTTAATTTTTGTTTACAACCGATAAAGTGTAGGTAGTGGGGTTCGAGAGGTATTTGGCAAAAATGCATAAAAAAGCAATAATGCAATTCCGCATTGGAAGCTGCTGCATCTGATGCTCAACAGAAATGTGACATATATCTTCAAAAAGTATAAGGCATGTACTTTATTTTTTTGAAAGCCGTTAAGATGTAGACCATGGGGTTCGAGAAGTATTTGGCCCTAAAAATCGGCAAATTCACTACTGAATTTGCTTTAAAAAAGACTATTTGAATCCAAATTTTTAGCAGAATTGGAAAATGTTTGACCCATTTCTTGAGTGCTTCAAAATTACTTAGTTTTTCAGATTTTTTTTTAATTCAAAGTTAGATAGCAAAACAAATATAACATCATGAATTTAAAACTGATGTGGTCTTGTAGAAAATTTTCTAACAAACAAGTTTATAGTGGAAGGGTTTTTTCCTAAGTTGCATAAAAGAAAATGTCGGAAAAATGGGGTGATTTTAGCGTTTTTGTCACTGTTGCTTTTTTCCTACAGCGAGCACAGGTTTTTCGAAGTTGCAAACTTAGCAACAGACTACTCTAACATGCCCCAACAACATATAGAAAATGCACGACTACATCGGGCTTTGCGAATTTAGCACTTTTTTTTGTAATTATTGACTGGGCTAATTGGCAAGTTTTCATTTCAAAATTGAGTAATTAGGTAATAAAAAAAAAAACTTGACAAGTAAACCAACTCAATTTATGTCAGTAATCATTAAATAACAGATTTCTCTTACAATTTCGAGGTTCTTCAAACGATGTTAATCGTTCAATGTAATTCCACACAGAACTGAATGCACTCATTTGCATCTTCAAAATGACGTCAAAAACGTCTAAATCATCAAATTGTAACGGAGGTAAGTCAATTTTTTTTTTCTATGACGATGGAAACCGTACAAAAATGTAAGAAGTTCCTTATTTGCAGGTATGTATCAGAATCCTGAGCAATGGAGCTTGTTTCTCCATTAAACAAAAAAAAACGGAAGCGGCTTTTTGTTTATTTATCAGTTCAGACGACTTTTACAGCCAAACTGACAAAGAAACAAAAATTAGAATTTTGTATAGAAGTATAGATATTTATAGATGAAAAATATAGATTAAGGCCTTTAAAAAAGCTTAAGCTTGATATTTAAAAAAACAGCTTATGGCGCACTAAATACAGGGTGTCCCTTAATTCGTCAATAGTATTTTAGGGCATGATTCTTGGGTATATTCTAAGAAAAAAAAATGTATAAAAACCGGGACTCAAGGGGATGATGTGTAAACATCAGTGTAGTATATAGTTTATACTATAGCTTACAGTATATATTAAACTGATGAGGTTGCCAAAGGAGCCCGTCGAACGTGTTATGTTATTTCAAGTGATTCAGGGCTGAGCGTAAATATGTATTTAATTTTGTTCCTTACCTCACCCTCCACTTTTAAAAAAGGTACTTTTAGAGAATGTGGCAACTCTTAAAATCATACCCAATTTAGACCTTAAAACCATAACAGTTTTAAGGTGCAACTGCATTTTCCACAATTATATGATAATGATAATTTTCCCGACACTATTTAATGCACAAACCGTTGGCTTGGTTGGTGTCGTTGGTGTATTACTATACCCAACGACATTACCGACATTTACCACATTATCTCAATTTACTCTATTCAATGCACGAACCATTCGCATCCATTAGTTAAAAATCTTAATAAATAAGATGGTGGCGTATCCGTAATTTTGTCAATTTTGTCTTTCTTCTTTCAAGTTTACCCATACCGATAGTTTGTTTTTTTCTTAATACCTAGCGCTAAGATGGTTACACATCAAAAATCGTTCTACAGTAAGGGCCTATCTCCAATTTTGATATCATTTATCGGGAATTTAAGAAAAGTCTTGCTATAGTGTACTCTGACCCATGTTAAAAGTAATTGCGCTGTTAGTAATAATGATCGAAACTTCGTTTAGGCCTTTATTTTTAGAAGAAAATTGATATCTTTTCTCAGTTACTCAGTACTGTAGATAGATTTTTTTCTTAGAATAAACACAAGAATCATGCCCCAAGATACTAATGACAAGTTAAGGGACACCCTGTACAAACATTTTAAGCGTTGCCGTTGTTTTAAAATAACTGTCTTTATTTTGTAAATGCCGCGTAAACCGGGGCAAATAGATACCTTAATATTTTTTCTTGTCTCGGCTTTTTGTCACATTTTTTACATTTGTACATTTTGTACATATGTATTTCCGCGTAGTTTTTGAGTGTAGTTTATTAAAAAATCTTTGTTATTATTATAGAACAGTAAAACATTTTATTATAATTTTTTTTTTCGTCAAGATTTCTTTCAAAAATCTTTCAATTTTTACGTACACTAGGAGTTAATACTCAGCCAACTAAGGAACTTTTTTAATCGTATATGATATTCATATTAGGCTACATGAATTTTGGCCCAAATGAAAAATGGCCCCAGAAGAAAAATGAAAAATGGCCCCAAATTTGGGGCTTTTTTTCATAATGAAAAATGGCCCCATTTTCAAAATTGAAAAATGGCCCCAAACACAAAATTAAAAATTGCCCAAAAATAAATATAAGAAGCAACAACAAGAGAAAAATTACAAACGTACAAAAAATGTTTTGCGACAGTTTGGGAGAGCCTTAAAAGTATCTTGCCTGGCCCGCTTCGCGGGTTCAAGGATTTTAACTCCCTTTTTGGGTCCTCCGTCCCGCTCAAGCGACTCCGTCGCTCGGCTTAGGGTATGCTCAGGCGCCTATGTTGTCAGTCGGTCTGCTATCAAAGTTTTGGTTGTAAAAGTATTTTGGTTTAAGAATAAAATGAAGTTTCACCCCAAATTAAAAATGAAAAAAGGCCCCAAAGCAATGAAAAATGGCCCAGTTTACAAATTTTAATCATTTTTTGTTTTTGTTGTTTCCCTTATACATTTTTGGGCCCATATTTCACTGGGGCAAAATTTCGTGTAGCCTTCATATTACCTACTTCAAGGAAAAAACCCAAACCACATAAATTGGCCATAACGAATTCAAACATTTACTTTTGAGGGTTTTTACAGCTTTTTTGTTCAAAAAAGTTATTTTTTACTGCTACTTGCGATAATGTGTCAAATTTTCAAAGAGTGTCTCTTGTCATGAAAAAGTGCTTTTCATCTAAGCACTAAGACCTTCAGTTTCGACAGAAAATTATAGTTTCTCTCCATTTTTCCTGACACACTCCTAGGTACATGAATTGTTGAGAGTCCAAAGTTACTAGCCTCTGGTTCCTTACGAGCTGTATCATCACCAAATGCATATTTATATTATATTTCAAACCATATTGCATTTGCTGCCATTAATGTTTACAGTCTCATCATGAGTTTAGTTAACAAACATATTTGATCTTTGTCTAATTTTAAAATAAGAATTTCTATACACCGCATTGAATGCTTGTATTTTTCTAAGCAAGAAAAAACACTACTTATTTAAGTGAAAGCCATTTTATTCTCTTCTTTAATAATAAAAGTTTCAATAATTTAATTTCAAAATAGTTAGGTAGGTAGTCGGTAGATAAATCTTCTTTAACCGATATTACAACTAATTGTTCCTTTTTATATGGCTTATACATAATGTCACGTTTACTATAAAACACAATCTATTAGATATTGTTACCTACTCCACTCTCCCATATCAGATGCCAAAACCTACCTACTGGGTACTTCCCTTTTTGCAAAAATGTATATATCATTGGACGTGCGTGGTTTGTTATTTATGCGTACGAGGACATTGGTTTTATCTGCCATTATTTCAAACTTTGTTCGATGCTTTGCCGATATAGAACAGAACAAAAAAAAAGAACACAAACAACATCCATTAGCCAATGAATCTGTTTAGAATTCATTTTGTTCTCTATATAAATAGGTCTTTGTGTGTAGATATACTCCCCAGCAAAGGATCGGACAAAACATTTTCTAAAACTAATTGTACTCCGACCCGGAACGGACAACACAGTATTAATCCAAATTACCATCAAGGTGATTTAATTGCTCGGAATTGCATCCTTACCACAATTGGTTCCGAACTCGTGTCGACTCTAGCTCTATTCCTGTACCATATCAGGCAAGAGGAGACACCAAAAACGTGCCATATGTCCACCTGTAATGCTCTATTATATGTATGTACCCAAAAACAACATTGACTCTCTCTCTCTGGCCGTGCGTTGGAACGGACTTGTGGCCAAAAACTTTTGCTCTACCATTAAACATCATCATCATTCGAGAATTGAGCACCATCATTTCTGGTATACGAGTAGGTCTGCTAGGCATTGGGTGAGATTCGGGAGGAGTGAAGTTTGAACGATTGTCTTCATCGACGACATTGATGACGACGACGACGAAGGGAGGAAACCATAGAAATTTTATGTCGGCCTCCAAAGGGTTACATATTTTCCGAATAAATCCCTCATTCATCTGTCGGGATAAGTTATTGGCAAGCAATATATCTCTTACCCCGCGTACGTCCAGTATAAAGAGAAACACACATCACATCAGGGGGTAATGTTCAACTATGGGAATCCAGATAGAATCTGCAACACAACAACGAAGGTACCAATACCGAAATGGAACTGGCTTGCCGTTGCCGGTAGCAGGGCAGCTCTATGTGCTGTGCTCTGCTATCAGCCAGCGCCAACGGAGAACCTAAACTAGACTATCGGGTGAAAGAGACCACTTGAATGGGAGTACCTACATAATATTATTATTAGTTCGATAGTTAATTCGGCTGAAAAATAATTGTTTTGTTGTAATTTTATGATCGAAAATAATATTTGTTGCCTAATCTTAGGCTCAATAAATAAGTAGGTCATGTGTAGTTTTACCATAACGGCATTATTAGTGCTAGATCTAGCATTATAGACGATGAAAAAGCATTATGAAATTTTAAAAATATGCCAAATTCTTTTTTGGCATTATAATTTTTTTGTTTTGCATTCTTGAATGCAATAACTTGCCACTTTCATTTACATTTCTTTGAATTCCGACGGTTTGGAAGGGGCAATATTGCTCGGTAGATGGAAGGCAATTATTGCTTTCATCGTTGAGGCAATACATTTTTGAGCCGTTGGGTAAGATTTCTACGAATAAATGTTCTCATCCACTTTTATAGGTTTCATTGGTCAAAGTAAATATTTTTTATTATCATTTATATGGGAGTTTATGCAAAGAAAAATTAATTAGGGGTTTGAAATCTAGCATTATGAAATTTAAGATTATGGCAACACTGGTCATGTGTCGCCACATATTTTGTTACTATATTGTGGTGAATATGCCCAGTTATGTAAACAACCACACATAAGTACAACTTTCCGCGCCATCTTTGAGTGAAATAAATAATTAATTCCATCACGGTTAATGTCCTGCCTCGTTCGTACTGGAATAATTGACGAAACCATCTAGCAGACCCTAGAAAATTCTAGAACCCTTTATTTTCGGATATAAATACAGGGGCACCAGTCCGAAAGCGGCAGTTTGATTTTGAATGTGAATGAATAAATGTCAGTGTGAATAAAGAGTTGCATACTTGTGCTTGGTTATAATAAAAGTAGTAGAAATAAAAGTATTTGAAATAAAAGCGTTTTATTTTGTAAAGAAATTGTTGTTTCAGTTTGAATAAAGGAAATAAGTTTTATTTGCGAACCCTTAGTAAAATATTACAATATTTTGAATGAGCTAAAAGAATGGAGCTTTTCTTTTCGAATAATGCAAGGCGTTGAATTTTTAACTAAAGTTTAAAGTGCAAGGTGTTGTATTTTTAATTAAAGTTTAAACAAAAAATAAATCAATATAATTTAACGAAAACTTCAAAATAAACTAGAAGAAAATGAGTGTTTAAAGTAAGAAAGCTTTAATTAACCTTTAAACACGGTGGATGGTGTTTAAGTTAATTGGCTCTTGGTTTTTAATTATCACTACGATAAAGTCCCAGAGCTAGTGAACCATTTACTCAAATTATTTTATAACGCTCCAGATTTTGTGATCGGCATGCCATTTGTATAAGTGCAAACTATCAACCATAGCAGCGATAACGGAGCCTTAGCACAACCATAATGCAAATTGCATGCAATTCGGTTGCAGTTTGCATAATGGTGGTATGCTAGAGATTTTCGTTATCGCTGTCAGGTTGATGACATGTGGTACGCGCTTATTCAATTGAAATGGTTATATAATTTAGAGCGGTACAAGACAATTTCGAGTGAATCGTTCACCAACTTTTGGAATAATTTGCCTTTACTAAACAAAACTAATTGAATCGCTTATTTCGTTACTTAACATCTGGGAAATTGCTATCATTCAAGAATTGGATTCATATCAGATGAAGCACTTGCTCTGAAAAACTGATTTTTAAGTGGGTGCTCCGTTTCATTCATACCACCCATAGACAGACTTTGGGGGCTTTTATATGGCTGGAACCGTTTAATGGAAAAACCTTTGATATCAACTCGGAGATGCTCCTCTTATAAAAATATTCCATCGAGATCTTGTGACAACTTGCCCAAAATTCTATAACTCAAACAAGCTTACGAATGTCGTCGTGAAGGTGACAGGGCAACTTTCACCTAGAGTAATGAGACCAACGCAGTAATTAGCACTTTTTATTTACTTTTCTATTTCCGATTTTGCAGTTCATAAATTAGTGGTTGTAATCGAGTGACCTGTTAACTTCACAGTGAAATTAGTAGGTCACATGGTTTATCGTGAACCAAGCATACAATAGGAATTTGCAGTAAGGCTCCAAATGTGCAGTTTTCTTGCATTTCAGGAATAGGATGAGTCCAAATTTTAAAGTCTTTAATTGAAAAAAAAAAAAATGCATACACACTCATTACAACCACTATTTGGTGAACTGCAAAATGGGGAATAGAAATGCCAATGGTCGCATTACTCCAGGCGAAAGCTGCCCTTGTCACCTTCCAACACGAAATTTGTCGCTTTTCACTTGTCCAATAAATAGTGACCGTTCTTTGTGAAAACTAAGATTGTACTGAACAGTTTCTTAGCACTGGTATGGTCGGTACCACTCTTCTTTTGTAAATCACCTCAAAAGTGTTAAGATCCTCTAGGGGTCAAAATTAAAAAAAAAAGTCGCTCGAATCGTTTTCGAAATATTGAGTTTGATCAAAATCAGTAAAGTCGTTTTCGAGAAAGTCTTGGTAGGGATCTTTATAACGAATTTTTTGGAAGTGAATTTAAACCAAAAATTATAGTATTTTATAGTCCAGCTAATTTGCCATAATTTAGCCATAGACTATAAAATCTTAGGTCTTAGAGCGGTAACAGCAGATCTAACTGATAAAAGCCAGCTGTTGTTATCAGGCTTGAAACGTATTTGGACTAAAGGTAGCATACAAACTTTAAATTGAATTTTATCAATATATTCCACTTAAAATTAAAAAACAAGCAACATTTCTTCTATTGTTTACGATTGTTTTCTTCTTATGAATATTTTGAGGGAAAAACACCTTAAACTCCTGAACAAACCACTTTAAAATTAAAAGCTAACATGTATGAAAAACAAAGTTACAATTTAAATTGTTTTCAACTTTAATGAAATCGTTTTAAACTTAAAAGTAAACACTTTAAAATTAAAAATGACACTTTAAAAGGCCATTTAAAAGTATTCAATCTGGAATTTAAAGTGTTTTCAAAGTTAAAACTTGAAAAAAAAATGTTTAAAAGTTTAAAACCAATTTTAAAACATTCACTATGAAATTAAAAGTGTATTTAAAACTCTCACTTTTAAATTCGATTTAAAATGGCCTTCTTTAAAAATTTAATTGTATACTTTGGCTAACCAAAGTCAAGTACAACAAATGTTCTTGAATTTGAAACATTTTAAATAGTTACTAATACTTATAACTTATGTGAATTATATAAAATACAAAAATTGAATTAATTAATCAATTTTAAAAATTTAAATTTAAAAACTAAATTAGTTTGTATAACATCTTAAAAATATTATGTTTGAATGCAAATTTAAAGTGATTTTTCTTACTTTTAAAGATAACGGTTGGAAAACAGAAGCTTTTAACTTTAGCAAATTAAGAGTGATTTATTTTTATTTTAAAGCTTAAGGTTTCAAAACACACACGTTTCCTTAAAACTGAACCATTTTTTTTTATTTTGGACATGAAACACTTTAGATATGCACAATTTAAATTCAAATGTGCGTACATCAGTGTACAAAAATTAGGGTAGTTCCAATTTTGTTTAATGTTGTCTGGGTTAGTTAAGTGGTAAAAACTCAATTTTTTTTAATAGATCATACTACAACGGAGACCATTATTATCAAAAAAAAATGCTAAAAGGATTCTTAAACTTTCCGACTTGTGGGTTTCTTAATGTATGCATTATTTGTAATAGGTATAAGCGATTTTGCCCCGCCCTCTACAAACCCTCCTTTGTAAGTTGTTTTTATTTTTTTCAAAAACAGTTCAGTTGTTTTTTTTTTTTTCTTCAATTTTTTAATGGAGACATTTCTAAAAACAGTTAAATTTAGTACACGCATATGTTTAAAAAAAGATCAACATTTTTTTTAAACTCAATATTTCGAGAATGACGTACCTAATAAATCTTGTTTGAAACTAGCAATAAAATAGTTTTTTTTTAACAACTATAGAATACTTTGAAAAATCTTTTTCCTAAAATCCAAAATGTTAAAAAGCCTTTAAGAAAAATATTATTTTTTTCGAAAACGACTCCAAGAATTTCGATAAAAAAAAATGTATTTCCCATATACATTTTTTTTACATTTTCGGCTCTCTCGTTATTGGATGAACCGATTTAAAAACAATTTAATTTGCTTATACAGAAGCTTCTTAAAGGTTAAAATAATTTAGAATAATAAAACTAAACAATTAAAATTTCTCTTTACAAAAACTCGAACAATTCCATTTTTCAAAAACATGTTTAATTAGAATGTTTTTCGAAATTAAATTTTTAATTACATATTAATATGTACATTGTACATACATAAATTACTTGAAATATGTATTTCAATTTTTTTTTTTTCTAAAAAATTCAAATGATTAAGAAGCAACCAATGAGCCAGAACAAAACACAATGTAAAATTCAATATTCAAAACCCTTGATACACGAATGCATTCAATTTGTATCCTTTTTTGACGAATGCCTTCAATTCGTCCTGTTTTTTTTTTTTTTTTTCTTTTTTTTTTCATCTCGATAAATTACATCATGTTGCAAATCCGTTCGATGCTAATCTATCATTTTCGAAACAACCTGCTTAATTAGAAAGCACCGTCTGGTGGATTCGTCGTATTAAATTTAAATTTCCTCAATACAATTCAACAAAATATTCAAAATGCAAAATACATCAAAGCAAAAGAGAAAAAAACACGAATAAAAGAAAAAATCAGAAAAAATAGTAAAAAATAAAAAAAAAAAAACATCTCTAAGAACGAGAAGTTACCTATTCGTATATGTCCTCTAATGGGACCACTCGTACAGAGTTGAATATCCAAAAAGTGCCACTTAGAGCAGAAAAAGGAAATATATTGAGTACGTGATCTTTGAGATGTCCTGATGTGACCATTCCGACTTGACAAGAAATACAAAAAAAAAAAAAAAAAAAGTTATATAATATTACATCTCTGTCGCGTCCATATAAGACAAGCTCGATTGAGACAGAAGGATGGACTATGAGGGAACTATTGGAATCTATTCCGAACGATGTGTTTTCGTATATGATGTACATACATGAAAGAGTGAGTTTAAAAATATAAGTGCTTCTTGGTTGTTAAATCTTTTTTTCTTTTTGTCACTGTAACTGTGTCCCTGTGAGACCATAGTCTACACGACATCGAATCAACGATGGAATATCAAATTTTTCTGAACGTCTACTATGTCTTTTTTTTTTTGTGGAGAACAAAATGTCAATTTCATTAATTTTTAATTAATTCCGATCTAGTATTCAGGCCGACACCACTACTGACACGGTACAGAAAATGAAGCAACTTAATCGGCCTTAAAATAGGCCAAAGATTTATTTTGAAAATTTAAAGAACGAAAACGATATTTTAATGTAATGAGTGGTTGATATTTTTACAAAGATAAACTTAGAAGTAAACAGTAAATGCTTCTTGTCATAAATCAGAAAGATTATTTTGAAAATATGTACAAATCAGTTCGTTTGAATTTGAAGGGTTTCAAGTGATAACAGGTTAGATACTGTTTGAAAATTAAAGATCTATGAGTTACATTTTGGGAAGCTATTGTGTAATTTGTCAAAGGTTATACGAGTAGTATCGAGAAGCTAGTGGTGATAAAGCTTTGACATATTAACCGACATATTGTCCGGATCAGTATCTGTGCCTTAGCACCTAATCGAATTTTGGTTTTGAAAATATTAAATACCGTTATATAGGTTCTAGCTTCAGTGGTAGGGTAGGGCGGGGCTAGTTGGCCCATGGGGGAAGTTGCCCCATGGTTGAATTACTCGCCAAATAAAAGTCCTACCCGAACATGATTGAATGAAGCGTGTTCATTAAAAGGCACGTGTAAAAATGGTTTCAGTTGCATTTTGTCAGTAGTACGGAAGCCACACACCGATTTGTCTTTTTATAGTGCTAAAGTAAAAAAAACATGTTTGTTTCTTTTTGTGTTATTTATAAGAAAACGTGCGAGTCTCACAACAAGTTATAGTATTTTCTTGAGCGCTGTTATTATATTTTAATATTCTGTTATTAAAATTAGAATGTTTTCAGTGGTTTTTATTTAGTGACGCAATATGTGCATCAAACTAGGTGTGGGGTAAGTTGGACCAGTGATGGTCCAACTTGCCCCGCTGATTTAGAAATACAGGCTTTATAATAATTTTAATAATTTTAACTATATGCCTGTAAGACCTCAGGTCTTTTAAATGCAATGCACGGCACTAGTTAGAAGGAACAGAAGGAAAGGAAAGATTTTTGTTGGCACAGTGGATTGAGAATTAGATGTTAATTATCTCATGAAATTCCACGGGTGGCATCCAGTTGAAACTGGGGAATATAGAAAAGAATGCTACCTAGACTGGGGCTCGAACCCACACGTCCAGGTTAGCAGTCAAACACTATATCCACTGTGCCATTGCCACCCGCCAATTGCTTTATATTGGGTTGAGTGCTGTGCTTGCCCATACAAAAGGCTTAAAAACTGGACATAGTCATATTTATTTGCATTAATTGCAAAAGCGATTACGATACGTAAATCTACTTTAATGTGTGACGTATTCATTTTTTTTTAATCCTATTTTATCCAAGAAGAGGTTTTTGTTTTAATTCGATTCGATTTGTTTTAAATATTTATTTTTGTCTACTATAAAATAATAATTAATTTACAATTAAAGTTTGTTTAAAATAAAATTCAATTTCCAATAAATAATGGATTTGATGTTATTTTTAGATATCATTGTTCCACTTTTTTGGCCCATGGGCAAACTAACCCCTCCTACTGGTCCAACTTACCCCGCTAGTGGGGAAAGTTGGACCACTTGGACTTGGTGCTCTTGAAGCTATATAATTCTTCTGCTGTTGCACATTTTAAATTTTTTTTAAATGTCATTTAGAAGCCAAAAGTACATTCTTTTAATTGATCTCACTTTCGTAGTTGTATTATGAGCGGTTTGGTAATTATAACACTTCCAGAAAAAAGTGTTGCAACTATCCTCCGCCCTACACTACCAAAATAATAGAAATTGACTATATTATGTCACTAGCTATAATATATGTGGTCATCCCTGTCCAACTCATACCTTCTTCCAAGAATAAAATTATACCCGGACAACTCATTTCAGGCAACTCATCCTAGTACAACTTATTTTAGGTCAACTCACCCAGCACAACTCCTCAGGATTCAAAATAATTTTTGTACACAGAAATCGTTTCAAAAAAAAAATTTGAAAGTACTATTTAGTACTATCCACCCATCAACACGCCCACTTTTTAAATTATTTGGTTGTTCGTAAACGGATCTAACGGTTCGCGTAAACTGAAACCGATTTATCGTCCGATTTCGGGTCGGAGCTATTCCGACGAATGTGTCGGAAGTTTGTCTACGTACGCTCCTACCGTTCTTGGTCGATGCCCGTTTTTAACGCTGCCCATTTTTTATTTATTGTCTTTGCGAAATTGGTCCCTTAAACTACTTAATTTTTTTGTTTTATGTCTGCAAAACACAATTTCATCTCTGATGAAACTTCTTCTATTTTTGTTTTCTATAAACAAACACATTTAATTAATTATTCAATATTTATATTATTTTGTATCCATTCTGGCAGGAAATGTCCGGAAAACTGACGTCAGTTGATCGGGTATTAACGGCCGATATCGGACGATGTCGGTTGTAGTGGTGTACGCCCTCTCTTCCTTTTACATACGTTTCCGTTTCGTTTCGACCGAGCATAATTCAGCCGATAACGGGTTATGTGTACGCGAGCCGTAACGGTTTGAATGACATTTCCAGGGTTTTTATTTATAGGAATATGAAAAAATTAGGTTTTGTACACAAAAATCGTTACGAAAAACAAAGTAGGTATTTTGTTTAGTAATATCCGCCCACTGATAAACATCTTTAATATATCTGAAATAGGGCTGGCCACGAGACGAGACTCTGCGAGACTTTTGTAGGTCTCGTCTCGGCCTCGTTAAAATGGAAAATTTTCAGTCTCGTCTCGGTCTCGTCTTGGAATGCGGAAAAGGCAGTCTCGTCATGCGAGACCGAGATCGAGACCGAGACTTTTCTCGTCTCCTGGCCAGACCTAATCTGAAACGAATCTAGAGATTTGGATGAGATTTTAGGGGTTTATTCTAATGAATAAGGAAAAAACGCCCAGCTCTTACTTCTTGATTTCTCGGAAAAAGCACTATTTCTTGGAAACGCTTCAAAGGATTTGGAGGAAATTTTCAGAGTTTCTTCTTTTATGAGCAATTGGTTTTTGAAAGAAAGACGCCCACTTTTCTGTTTTTTTTTAGTCAAAAACAATATGGATGACATTTTCAGAATCAGTTTGTTCATAAAACGATTTTAGTAAATAAAAAATCCGCCTACTGCCACGTCCATGTTTTATTATTTCTTTGTTTCTGGTAAAATTCTCTTTTCTTGAAAACAATTTAAAGGATTTTGGATGAAATTTTCATTGTTTGTTCTTATGAACAAGACAAAAATTAATAAATTATTTTTTTTTTGTAAAATCCGCGTGGTAGAACCACGCCTACCTTTTTTGTTTCTTAATTTTTCAAAAATGGCTCGAAAATTCTAAAATAGTGGTCTTAGCTAAATTCATCCCCTACCCCGCCCAATTTGATTATTTTTTCGGAAATAGCTTTAACGATTTGTGTGAACTTTTAAGAGTTTTATGTTATCAGCCAGAAAATTTTTATAAAATAGAAAAAAAGTAAAATCCGTCTAACGCCCACTTTTCTTGTTTATTCGCTTTTTTGGAAACGGCTTTAAGGATTAGAATGAAATTTTAAGAATTTGTTTCTTAGAACAAGTCAAGAATTTTAAATTGTTTTTGTAGTTAACCCCGTTTAACACCAGGCCCATTTTTATTAGTTTTTATTTTTTCGGAAAGGCCTTTATCGATTTCGGTGAAATTTTTAAAGTTCCAGAGATCAATTTAAGTAAAATCTGCCTGCTGCCACTCCCATTTTTATTCATTCTTGGTTTCTCGATGATTTGGGTGCAATTTTCTGAGTTTGTTATTATAGACGAGACAAGATTTTAGACATCGGTTTAAGTAAATTCCCTTACTTCCACGCCCACTTTTATTTTTTGTTGGCTTCTCGTAAACTGTGCTCTATAACTCGTAAACGATTTGTAGACAATTTTAAAAATGTTGCTATGAGCAAGAAAAAAAATTAAGAAATCGGTTTAAGAAAGATTTACCCCACTGTACGTTGGCAATATTTAGCATTAAAGATTTTTAATGAAAAAAAAAAACAACTTAAGTTGGGTTTTTGTGTGATAACACACTCGCAGTTAGGCTGCATAGTTTTCGCTCCGTCCGGGTGTTGAACATTTAAAACATTCAACAACTTAAGTGGTTTGTTTAAGTAATATCTATTTCACTATAGTGTCAACCCTATTATCAAACTTCATTGTGTGTTATTAAGCATTAAAAATTTATCTAGACAGGTGTCATCCAGAGCCATAGCCCAGGACGCGGTAGAAAACTCTCATCGAAATAGCAAACTATTTTTTTAAGTAATCCCGAAAAAGCAACATTGGATATTAAAATAAGTCGTTCTCATAGACCACAAATTCAGTCTACAACATGGTTTTTACGAACTTTAAAAGAATAAAAAATATTTAAGATACAGTTTTATAGAGTAGAAATACTTCATTAAGCTTGCCTGGGAAGGAATTGGAACCATTACACGAACTGAAATAGTTTTTACAGACACAACGAAGTCTTCTATATTATAAATACCTTTCCGATGAAAATAAGCTTCATTTAAAAACACAATTCCAGGCCACAAATTTATTCCCACGAAATTTCAAAACGCACCTGACCTGAAAAATCTCATTCCCCCACTCGCATTCAAAGCAAAAATAAACTGAAATAAGACAACCGTGTCGTCCCAAATAAAACAACAACAAAAAACTTAAAATCATATTTAAAACCGATTGTCGTCGTTTCCTTTTCATTGTTATAGTTTAGTGAATATTAAATTATAATATATATGTTTGTATACAAATATTATTTGCATACACAATATTCTATAAAACGACGAAATAAAAATAACTCATCCCTTGTCTATGGTGTGTTTGTTTATCCTCTCAAAGACCATCGGACAGTTGTATAGTCTTTCGGGTAGGTTGGGTTCGGGGACGGGGGTCGCTATACTTTCCTCTCGTTCAGCACTGAGCCGAGGAGAATTTTCCTCTTCCTGTAAACACCCACACTTTATGAAATTTTAACAAGGATAACACGATCTAACAATAAAAACAATAGCCACAGAGTTGTTTATCCCCAATGGAGCTTTTTGTGTTGCTGGTGTTTTCAAACAATAACAACAACAATAACAAAGCAAAAAAAGTGAAACACAACCCAGCGAATGTATGTCAGTTGTTATATTCTATAGACTTTGGATTCTGTCCCGCCCCCTGACTTCATCCCTCTACCGAACCTGCCTTAAGATTGTGGGTGAACAAAAAAAATGACAACTAAAAAAGAAGACAACATTGTTGTCGTCGTCGACGACTAGAACAACGACGACGACGATGTCGATGGCAAAGCCTGAGGACGAGCGAGGACGAGCAAAAGCGAGTAGGAGCAACATTCAACAAGGCGCTCCAAGAAGACCTCCTTGTTTATACCTTATGTTTGTTGTTATATTACTCTTTGGATCTTTTGTTTTTATGTAGGTATGTGTGTAGCTGTATATATGTAGAGGTAGATGCGTGGCGTTTTGGTTCATGGTATGCCTCCGCTATTTTGCATGTCTAAGCGCGCGATGTCGACTTCCTTTATACCACACCTGCTTCATGTTCTATATGCCGATTACGTTATAGACCAGGGATGTTATAAGTTTAAAATTATTTTGAATGATTTATTTTACAAAGGTTTTACTATACTCCAAAGAACATTATTTTTTTTACTTGCTATTGAGAGCTTGGTTTTGTTTTAAAAAAAAATCTTATTTTTAACCAAATTTAAAAAAAAATGTTTTTAATTGCTTTAATTGCAAATTAGATAGGCAAACAAAATTACTAATTGCCCTTATGGATTTCAAGAAAACTAGTTTCCTGCTAACTTGACGTCAACTATATAAAGGCTTATTTCTCAAAAATATAGATAAACGACCCGAGACTATGAGGATGTTTAAAACCAATTAACTACTTAGTTACATTCGCTTACGACAATCAAAGTGTTCGATTACTTAAGCTAGAACCTAAGCTAATTAACCGATTTGCTCTAATTTGGTACACAGCATTTTTATGTGAAAGTATTTTTGTAGACGGTGGGTAAAAATAATAAAATAAAATAAATCGGGTGGCACAATGGCTCATGAAGAACCAGGGACTAGTGACTAACAACTCGCAACCATTCCTGTGTGCGCCTTTTGACAGGAATGGAAGGGACCTACAATTTTATGCCGAAAGCTAGACGAGAAGCACTTATTCGTGACAAGTGATACTCTTGGAAGATTTGTCAATTCCTCGCAAGAGGCAGTAGCCCTGAACAAAAACTTCTTAGTTTTTTAGGTGGACGAGGCTGGGAAGCGATCCCAGACCTCCAGCGTGACAGTCGAACGCACTAACCATTACGCTACCGGCTACTACGTGGGTGGGTAAAAAATATATTTTTATTTTTATTTTGGAAGCGGAATATTTCCTCGACCATAAAAATACTTAAAAATAAAATTAAAAACGAATATCTAGAAAGAATGGCAACCCTCACGATAGTGTATTATATTTATACCTGTTTTAAAGAAGTCTAATTAATTTTGTTTTTTTTTTGTTTTTGTAATTGTCAGATAAGGACTTGAATGAATGAATGAATATAAAATTTGAGGGATATTGCACTGCTACCTTGAGATCTATTGTGCCCCCATCTAGAGTTGGATGAAACCTGCTCATCTTACAGCTTTTCGTGCAGATGTAATACTCTCAAGAATTGGAGTATTTGTTGTATTTTAAGAGATGGTAAGTCACTCTCCTCTACCTGGTAGTGTCCCAGGTAATTTTTTCTTTGATGTAGGAGTGGGCTACATCTGCCTAGAATAAGGTCCGGCGTTTCCTCATCTGTGTCACAGAACCTGCATGTGGCACTACTTACTAGTCCAAGTATCCTAAGGTGTCTTTTTAGTTTGCAGTGTGCAGTGAGGAGACCCGTTATAATTCTTAGGTTGTTTCTACTTAAGCTGATACAGTCTGTAAAACGTTGGTGGTTCTAATTCCCAAGTAATAGTTTAGCCTGTCTTAGCTTTGGGAGTTCTTTCCAAGTTTGGGATCTTTTTGCCGCCTTTTCTTTTTTGATTTTGTTTCTTATCACGTTTTCTCCTATTCCGCAATATGGTTCAGGTGCCGTTAAGGGAGTCGTTACACCTATTGTTGCTAGGACACCGGGACACCTACGACACCAGGTAACCAATGGAATGTGACAGTGAGTTCATTTAGCCTTCATACACATTCCCATACCAGCTTAGAGCTGATGGAGTAGGAGCTCAGAGCTTTGAGTGCGGCTTGGCTATCTGACATAATGGGAATGTTTTGTTTGTTATAATTCCTTTCGAGATTTAGACCTGCGCATGTTTCTATCGCTTGTACTTCAGCTTGAAAAATGCTAGAGGACTCATCGAAAAGGAAAGTTTGGTTCTTGGCCCAAAAACAAAAATTCCCGCACCAGTCACTTCTGTCGTTCTGGATCCATCAGTGTACTACTTTATAGTACTTATAAGGAGATAAGGACTTAAATAATGGCCTAAGTATTTATTGCCCCTATTAATACTCAATTTAACGCTAAAACCCAAGTGCCTTAATGTCTTCTAGTTTTGGAGAAAATTTAAATCACGAGAACTACTTTTTGGTTTCAATATTTTTTTTTTTTAATTGGCCCTTCCCTCTTAACTACATATACTGTCCCTCTACAAGAACCAACAATTATTTTACGCCAACTATTCGTGCACGGTAGCGTAATGGTTAGTGCGTTCGACTGTCACGCTGGAGGTCTGGGTTCGCTTCCCATCCTCGTCCACCTAAAAACTAAAAAGTTTTTTTTCAGGGTTACTGCCTCTTACGAGGAATTGACAAATCCTCCAAGAGTATCACTTGTCACGAATAAGTGCTTCTCGTCTAGCCGTTCGGATTCGGCATAAAATTGTAGGTCCCTCCCATTCCTTTCGACAGGCGCACACAGGAACGGTTGCGAGTTGTTAGTCACTAGGCCCTGGTTCTTCATGAGCCGTTGTGCCACCGGATTTTTTTTTTTTTTTTTTATTCGTGCACGGTATTTTACGATGGTTTTCCGACTTTTTTTTTCCAAAAACTTAAAACGCTACACCCTAATGTAAATGTGCAATTTTTAAGTTCTTGGCAAATATTTTTACAGTGACGCATATTAAAACAGAGACAAACAAATATAACATCCCTGTTTTCACCGCTGCCCTAATCTCCCCTAGCATAGTTCAAAGATACATTTAAATATTCATTGTAGATTGAAAGAAAAAGATAGGTACACTATAGGACCTTTCTTTTATACACTACACACTGTGTTGTGTGGATACTAAATACATTTTTTTGCTATTATTTATATAAAATTTATTTTATTTTATTTTTTGTATTTGTTTGGGTGAAAAAAATTTCAAACAAAACATCATCCATCTGCCTGGGGCAGCGGGTTTCTTATTTTTTTTATTTATGTGTGAATATTTGTTGTTTCGGTATCCCTGCCCTAATGACTCCTGTTTTTTTTATTATATTTTTTTTTTTTTTTGGAGACGAAACGCGCGAAAGAACCTTCTTTAACGTTTTTTTGTTGTTCATAAGAATGAATGAACAATGAAAATATATATATTTTATTGTTTTGATGAAGAAACAAAACGAATATAAATTTAATTGAAAACAAAGAATACAACAACAAAACTCTGATTCTATAGACGTCGTTCAACTCATTCCCGCACAGATGTGGGTCAAAAATGGGAAACCACGCGCGTTTGAGTTAGTTAGTTGCTTGAAAAGAAAAAAATAAAAAACAAGCGAAGTTTTGAGAACAAATGCGAGGTTCAAATTGTGGTGTTTAAAGGAATTTTATGAAAAGGAAACAATTTTTAATGAAAGTCTCCATTTTTTACACCGTCTTGCTTTAAAAAAGAAATAAGTTCAAATTTCTGTTATTCAAAATTTTGTAAATTCAGAGTTCAGTATTTCGAAATTCAGTATTCAGTATTCAGTAATTCAGTAGTAGCCCGTAGCGTAATGGTTAGTGCGTTCGACTGTCACGCTGGATGTCTGGGGTCGCTTCCCAGCCTCGTCCACCTAAAACTAAAAAGTTTTTTTTCAGGGCTACTGCCTCTTGCGAGGAATTGACAAATCCTCCATGAGTATCACTTGTCACGAATAAGTGCTTCTCGTCTAGCCGTTCGGATTCGGCATCAAATTGTAGGTCCCTTCCATTCCTGTCGAAAGGCGCACACAGGAATGGTTGCGAGCTGTTAGTCACTAGGCCCTGGTTCTTCATGAGCCGTTGTGCCACCCGATTTTTTTGTATTCTAAAATTGAGTATTTCAAAATTCTGTAATGATGGATGAAAAATTGCTTTGGTAATGATAAAATGTGAGCATTTTATGAAGAGTTGAACTTAAATAAGGCACTTGGATTTATTTTTGTTTTAAATAATACTAATCTCAACTCTTCAACTCCTTACACGATTGCTCCTGTCTTGAATCAAAGTTGATTTCCTTTTTCGCGAATAACATACATACGTATTTTTATTTTATCGAAAAGAAAGACTTAACCATTTTTGACAAGAATGTGTTCTGCAAAATTGAATATATTTGTTTTTGTTTGTAATATTTTTTTTTATTTAACTATGTAGTTATAGCTATTTAAACAATATTTAATCAAAAATATGTCAATTATATTTTAATTATTTACTAGTACCGCCCAGTGGTCGACATTCGACCATTCTCTATATAACAGGTACTTTAATAAAAAAAATTCTAACCCACTGAACAACGTACATGAATTGTTGTTGTAATGCCCTGCAAAATATCGTACGCTCCACCATGACCATCCTTATTGCATGCCCAAAGCACATAGCACACTGACACTGATCATTCATAATTACCTCTTGAACACAATGCAAGTCGCTGGTCGCGGTAAAAATCGCTGTAGCACAAGCTGTCATTAAAATCGCTCACTAGGTCGCAAAGGTCGTCCACAATATTGTAGCGCAGAAAGAACGTTTTTTTGACATTTAGATCTGTTTGGGTTCGTTCAGATGTTTGGAATTCTAATTTTTACAAGGCGTGTTCCATATGTTGCATGTTGTTTTCATTTCTATTACAAATGCGAGACTATCATGTTACTCTTTTAATAAATAAAACACAAAGTATGCCGGTATTTGACACAAAAGAAAACAAACAAACAAAATTCAACATGGCAGAGCACAATACAGAATATTTTATTAAATTTTTAAAAAGAAATAATATTTTGTGCAGCTGCATTGTGGGCACATGAAAAAAGCACGCACGATACTATTTGATAGCTATTTCAGCTATGGCCTCAGTTCCAGTTGCGGCACTCTTTTGTGTTCATTTTGCAAAAAGTGCAAACGTGGAAAAAAATATCTATTATAAGACACTTGCTTGCCAAAAAAAAATTGAAAATCGTGTATGGTAACTAAAATTATCTGTCAGAACAATTTTCGCATGTTTTTTTGCAAACAGGTGTCCTTAGCATACATGTTTATTTGTCACTTTGGCACTTTTTGGAAAAAATAGGTCTATGTAGTTTAACCTTGCCCTTGACAGATACAAAATTGGAAGGAGAAAAGGACAACAGTATCTAGAAAAATTCCATCAGTTTTATAAATGTGAAGAATTTGTTTTTTTTTTCTTCCAAGCCCATTGGAGCTTTCATACAAAGTGGTCAGTGACAAAATACTCAAATTATTATATTATAAGACTTTATTCAAATGCTTTTTTTCTACAATCATTGCTATCGAAACCAATTTTTTCCCAAATTTCAGTTCATAATAAACATGAAAAAATAACTCAATGTGTTGAACGAACCCAATGTCTAGTTTACATACAGTGTTTTGAACAGACTCACAGATATGTCAAAAAGTAGCGTGACTAAAAGCAGAAAGTTGAAAATTATTCAACTTTGGCGACAGCGATCGCTGCAGCTACAGCTTCTCATTGTGGCGCTGTGTACTGTTTTCGTATATTTTAACTTTGACAGTGCGACAAGCGGCCGCTACAGCGACTCCATTCTGCTCGGGCAGTAATCGTTTCTACTCTGGCTGTGGCTGTCAGGCTGTGTGAAGTGTGAGCTGTTGTTGTTTTTTTTCGGTTTTTTTCGTTTTTTTTCGGTTTTTCTTTGTGCTTGCTTACCAGCTTACCACTGCACTGAAGTCTATTGGAAGGTTGGAACATTGAATTCGCTGCACAAACGAAAAGTGATGGTGACCAATCAGTGTTGCCGAAAATACTCCGATAGGAGTATTGTACTACTTAAGACACCATCGTACTCCCGTACTCCTCCTTTCACATTCGTACTCCTATTTTTTTAAAGACCTAAAATATCTGACACTTGCAGATTACAATTAAGTTTCTTATTTTTATTCTAAAACATATATTACTATAAATTAAGGTATCTGCCATAAGACAGATTTTATAATTAAAGAGATAGTTTCTTACTTTTGTTAGTAAAATAGATTCTTTCCAGTGTTGCCGGCGAAAAATCCTTGTTTGTATTTATTTTGCTTTACTCTTGACTTTTGAATGGCAATTCAGAGTGAAAACGTCAAACTAATCTTTTTTTTCTCTGGTGAAAATACTTCAAGATTAATTTTTAATCTACTCCTTTTAATCCGAACTATCTTTAGGTATACACGTAGCATTACTTTGAATTATTCTTACAAAGAATAACTATATTTCAAGCATTAATTCAGCAAACCTTTTCATTTTATTGAACTACACATACAAATTCACGAAGTTCAAACAAAAAAAATAAATAACGAACTACTGGCAGATAAAAATTTCATGAAGCCAACGAAAAACGAAATAGTCTTGAAGCTGTCAAATTTACATTCAATTTAAAGTGAATTAAATTTATTGAGGTTGGCATTACACTTTACTGCAAGTGTAAGATATTTTAGGTCTTTAAAAAATAGGAGTACGAATGTGAAAGGAGGAGTACAAGAGTGTTGAAAGTAGTACAATACTCCTATGGGAGTACTTTCGGCAACACTGGTTCTAACCCACTGAACAACGTACATGAATTGATGTTGTAATGCCCTGTAAAATATCGTACACTCCACCATGACCGTCCTCATTGCATGCCCAAAGCAAAGCATACTGATCATTCATAATAATCGTTTCTACTCTGGCTGTGTGAGCTAAAAATCGAGTCGTTGCTGTTTTTTTTCGGTTTTTCTTTGTGCTTGAATTAGCTGCACAAACGAAAACTGATGGTGGCGGGGTGAGTTTGCAAGCGCGGTCAGGGGGTGAAGAAGCGAAAAACTATATAAACAATCATTTAACTGCCTTAACGGCAAAATATAAACAAAATAATAAGATTGCCGTAGAGTGACTGCCCATATCTTTGAAAAAAAGCAAAAAAAAAATATAATATGTTGCCATTAAGACATTCAAAAAGGTGCGGGTACAAAAGCACCTCTACGTATTAATATAATGATTAAATATTCCAAATATGTAAGAAAAGGTAATTGCGACTCATAAAGTATCGGGTACTCGGGCATCCAAAAAAAAACCATACTTACTATTTGGTACCCAGCTAGGAAAATTTTGTCTCCCCAAAATATTTTATTCCCCAAAAATTATCATGAATCACCCCATGAATAATTTTGAGTTTTCAAGGGCTTTGTTTTGTACACAAATTTTTTCTTGTCAAAAATCAAAACAATGGTTGATATTCGCGACAAAAACAATTAAGTTTTTAATTTTCGAATCGAATTTTGACACAAAAAAATGTACCTACCTACAATTTCTAACGTCCCTTAAAATTCATAGCGAATAATTGTATCCTTAATTCCTCCAGCATGAATAAAATGTTCGTAATCTTTTTAAAACTTTAAAAGACAATCAATGATCACAGTGGCGCGGCGTCCATATAACACGATTCCTACCGTCTTCCCTTTTCAAAATTGCACGAAAAATACTATCAAATAAACATAAAACTATGCAACCCTACCAATTTGAATTATAAAATTCGCATAAACACACAAACATAAGGTATCGAATAAACACCGTCAATTCATTCTTCTCTTCGCTCTTTACTAATGAGCTGAACATACGCTCTCTTTGAAAGAATTAATTTAGAAATAAAACACGTCTTTCACCGTCTTATAAAATTGATTTTGTATCCTTTTCTTCCCTTAGCATTTTTGGTTCTAGATCCTCTTTGTCCAACACGCAACAGCATAGGAAAAAATAAGACGCTGGTCGGCTGGTCCTCGTGTTATACTGGCACTTGGTATGGAATGGACTGTTTTTCATTCCTTTGCTTGACTCCGTTTCTCTTAATATTCGTTCTGTTGGGTGAAAAATAAAACGCTCTTCTTCGACTTATTTGCTATGAAAGTTGTTAAATACATTTTCAATTTTTGTTTGCTTGTTTTTTGGTTAAGCTTAGTTATAGTCCAGGAAAGATTTAAATGCGTAATTTAATATGGGTAAGCGGTGAAAAATTAATTCAAAAAATATTGCAGAATTTCATCTTCTACAGCATATCAAAAGTCTCGCAAAATCACAGTAGTGGCTTTTGGTTTAAAGGCATTTAAAGATGGGTAACGGGAAGAAGGTTTATCAATCTGAAATAGTTGGTATGGTTAAATGTAAGAATATGACACATGATTTTAGGGTACTTTTTAACGCTGGATCAAAAAAAAAAAAAAACTATTAATTTTTATGGGACTTTTTTAGAATAACAAGATAAATATTGAGACAAAATGGTAGATTTGGAATAAAAGTTTCATTGCGGTGTTGTTAAATAAGAATCAAAAGAGTTCCTAAAAATATCTGTAATGAAATAGTGTTAATTTAAAGGTGTTTTCTCGTGATAACACTTGCAGTTAGGCTGCATAGCTTTCGCTCCGTCATATTTAACATTGAAGGTTTTGAATGAACAACAACCACTTGTGTTGGCTACCACCGAGTATTACGTTTTGGCTGGAATTATTGCAATTCCATGGCTGCCACACCAATCATCAGATTCCTTTTAGTGGTGCTTAGTCTACAGTTCCAATTTTAATTTATAAATTGTTTTGCCGTCAACTGGATTCGAACCTAGACCAAGCTAGTTCATTCAAAACTTTCAACGTTAAATATGACGGAACGAAAGCTATGCAGCCTAACTGCAAGTGTTATCACGAGAAAAAACCTTTAAATGAAATTTAATTCTTGACCAGTGTCAAATCTGTCATACAATTTCCCTCCTTACACATATGCAACGAATTGTTGCGGTGATAACGGAGAGGAGAAAAATAAAGAACCCGAATGAATAACATCTTACTTGGGTGTGGCTTGTAAAAATGCTAGTTGTCCAAATGTAATTGAAAATTAGAAAAACCTTCATTAGGATGGGCACGATCAGGTGACCTCGGTGGTGCAATGCGTAGTGCAACGGCCTCTGACGTAGCTTTGTCTAGGTTCGAATCCAGTTGACGGCAAAACAATTTATAAATTGAAATTGGAACTGTAGACTAAGCACCACTAAAAGGAATCTGATTATTGGTGTGGCAGCCATGGAATTGCAATAATTCCAGCCAAAATGTAATACTCGGTGGTAGCCAACACAAGTGGTTGTTGTTCATTCAAAACCTTTAGTGTTAATTTAGTTAGTTGTGAAGTTGAAGGTTTTGTTCTTTATTTTTTGTTTGATAGCTATGTAAATACTTTAGAGATATGTTTTTAGTCTTGGTTTTTCATTGGATTTTTAAATTTGTTTTAAAGCATAGATTGTTGCTTAACAGATTTTCTCTTGGAGGAATCAAATGAATTAAACAAACTATGTATCTTTTATTAATAATCGTTTTAATGAAAGGCCACTCTATGCGTCCTATGAAAATAGACTGCAAACGGAAGAGTTGTTTTTAAACTAATTTTAATGGGGCGTGTGCATAGTCGTTTCAGACTTGGGTCTAATTTAAACACAGCTTTGGTTGAATTTTCAGACGTTGATTCTTTTTTTTTAAGATTATCATTTCAAAATATTTGAAGCTTTTTGTGTAGTTTACCAAGTTAACTATCTTATAAAAATATAAAACCAACAATTTGTAATTACAATCGGTCTGTATTCATTGAGCCAAAATTGTCTTAAACTGTAGTTTAGTTAAACCTGGGTCTATCTGCGACTATGAATATGCCCCAATGTATCTGCTTGTTTTTTTTTTTTTTTTTTTGCTCAAGATACAAAGAGGTAAGTTTTGTTTACCTTCGCAGATCAATCATTTTCGTTACGTCTTCCCATTTCAAATTATTGACGCTACGCCACTGAATGATCATTTCGATTTTTTGCAATCTTTTTCTTAAACGCCAGTTTTCGTCTTTTAAATAGTTTTTGTCTATACATTTTTTTTTTAATAGGCATTGAAAATAGGACATGTAAAAGATTAAGGTGGATAAATAAGACAGTCAAAATAGTGCAGATAATAGTGTATATAAAGTTTTGAAATGTTTGGAATGGAACGACTCGTTCGGGTTGCAGAGATGTAAAATAAGAATGTATATTAGACTGGACCTTAGGCACCTAAAACAAAAACACTCTTCTCCACCCTTTATTAGTTTCTAAATAGTAAAAAAAAATCCCATAATTTTTTCAGATTTTTTCCTCTCCCCCTTAGTCGCCCTGTTTTCAATTAAAGATTGATATATATCAGAATTCATTCAGCCTTAATACGATTAAAAATTTCAAATTATTATTTTTACTGTCACTGGATAGTTTAAACCCTTTAAAATTAACATGGAAAATATGTATCTGTGAGGAATTCTATTTAAGCAGACATTTAATTTAAATAGTGAATTGCTATTTTTGTTCTAGGAATTTGAAGAAAGTACAAAAATAGAAATTTACTATTTAAATAAAATGTCTGTAAAAATAAAATTCCTCACATATAATTATTTTCCATATTAATTTTTAGGAGTTTAAACTATCCAGTGAAAGTAACAAAAAAATAATAATTTGACATTTGTAATCGTATTCAGGGTAAATGAATTTTGATATTCACCCCTGGGGGTCAATTCTCGATCTGTGAAGCTGTGAAGTGATAAATTTTCCAAAACTTCACACACTAATAACTCTATTCTGGATGAGTGTTTAAAAGTGATATTAAATGTCAAATCTTGATAAAAAATTACGAAGTTTTGACATTTTATTTCACTTTTTCACACTCATCCAGAATCAAAATATTAACGTTTGAAGTTTTGTAAAATTTATCACTTCACAGCTTCACAGATCGAGAATTGGCCCCCTGTTCTGTTTTCCGTATCGTATTGAATCCGTATGCGAAATTTATTTCCCTACGGATTCAAAAAACGTGTTCTGAATTTCAATTTCGTAGTAGCCGATATCCAAACCTTTTTTTCTTTCGAAATTTGAAAAATAATTATTAAAAACAACCAAATATAAGTGGGCACTACGGATTTTAAGTTGCTATCAGTCACAAAATATAGGGACTTTAATTATTTAATTTTCACATTGGGTAGGTTCAGAGAACTTAGGGGACTTGCAAGTAAGGCAAATTTCTAGACTGTGATTAGTCAGCTGTCGAAAAATTGTTTCAAATGAAGGGAACTTTCGACAGCTGGCCAATCACAGTCTATAATTTTGCCTTACTTGCAAGTCCCCTAAGTTCTCTGAAGCTACCCATTCACAAATCAGACTAAAAAACTCAAATTAATTACAAATGTCAATTTATTTTCAATCCGATCGAAAATGGAAGATCACTTGTTTCGCAAGTTTTGAAAACTCAAAGTATTTCCAAACAACTTGAGTTTGAAAACGAAAGGATTTTATGAACGATCGGAAAACAGAACAGGGGTGATTATATCAGGGCGACTAAGGGTGAGGGGAAAAAATCTGAAAATATTAGGGGATTTTTTTTACTATTTAGAAACTATTGAAGGGTGGAGAAGAGTGTTTTTTGAAATATGAAAAAATTACAGGATTTTTTGTTTACTACATAGAAACTATTGACGGGTGGAGAAAAGTTTTTTTTTTTTGTTAGGTGCCTAAGGTCCAGTCTAATGTATATAGATAGTTTATATATGTTCTATTCGGGATCGTTACTACGCTAGCTATAGGTTACCAATAAGAAACGCCTAATATTTCCTTTAAAGTGACCTTTATTTTCTATTAGAATTTTTAAGGAAAACTTTTTTATTTTTAGGAAATCTAAGTCACAATAAAAAAAAATTATTCTACCGTTTCGAAAATAGGAAAATCAGAGTTAACTTTTAAAATCAAAATAGCGGAAACCCCTTCTACCAACCTCTAGAGCCTAGATTGTTAAATGTTCGAAAGCTTGCACTAAAGGTTCTTTAACGATGAAAACAAAAATCTGTCTACTCAAACGTATTACATTTTATAGGAATCATGTCTAAATTAATACAGAAAATTTAAAGTGATAATAATTATTATTATTGTTATAGTTAGGGCTTTTAGGTCATATTTTAGGTCAAACCTTGCACTTCATTCTGACAGGATGAGCTTTGGTACACTGATAGTCCACACTCTATATTTAGTTTTATGAAGTGTTGTCACGTTGGCTACACTGGCAGACCAGAGATATAAGGGTTGTCTCCTTACCAGGTTATAACAACAAAATTCCTATAAATCGAGAACCAGACATCGGACGATGACGTGGAATGTCTCATTGGATTCAGAATACTTGAACCATCAAAACATATTATTTTGTTGGTCCCTTTCCCACCCTTTCTCGCTGGTGGTGCAAAATACCCTTGGCGGATAAAGGGGTTTTTGTTTTGTCAGAAAATTATGGTAATTATGTACACATTTATAAAATCACAAGATTCGTGTCGACGCAGAATTTCACATACTACGGCACATCCGAAGCTTTCCTAAATCCTAAATTTTGTATAATCGCTTTCAAGTGAGAGAGGTATGTGGATGTATGTAAAACCAATATATATTTGTCTAGATATAATCTAGAATCTAGGGTAGTTTTTAGTGTCCAATCTTATGAAACCAAAATAAATGCAATACAACACCCCTGGAAAAAGTTATTTTATTTTTATAAACAGACAGCAACATCTAAATTCGACAAATTTTTTACGATTTAGGCGCACATAGGTAAGGCATAAACGGTTATTTGAAAAGTACAAATTATTGGAACTCGCGAGTTGGTATTTTTAGCATTGAATTAGCTAACGTTAGTTTGGAAGAGGATTATGGCAACTATTTTGTACATAAGGGTGAACCACGATTTCCTTTTTTTTTTTTTTTTTTTAAATAAAGCGCGCACTAAATCCTACTACCCTTAAAATGTTTAAACACAGTGCGAGCGTTAGGAAAATAGGAAAGGATTTAAGAGGAGATGCCGGTGCACATTGGTTTTGAACCTTTGAATATCAAAATGGCAGGAAAAGATAGTGCCGGGTAAAGCATTCCACATTCTTGTAGTGCGACTAAAGAAAGAATCTCTATACTTAACAGTACGTCCGAAGTTGGGCTTAAAGGTAAACTGATGTGCATTCCTAGAAATACGAGTATTACGGTTGAATTGTTTTAGGGGAGGAATGCAACTGGCTATTTCGCTAGAGCACTGGTTATGGAAATAACGGTAAAATAACGAAAGACATTAAACATTGCGTCGGTTATCGAGAGCTGCAAATGCTTCCGTTATATTTCTATCACCTATCATTTTCATAGCTCTTCTTTGAATTTTATCCAATAAACTCAAGTGAGTTATTGGAGCACCTGTCCAAACATGAGAATTGTACTCGAGTTTTGGATGAATAAAGGCTTTATAGATAACAGCCAGATCAGAAGGGGTGAAAAATTTGTTGCATCGCCGAAGAAAACCTAAACATTTAGCAGCATTTTTGGCAACATCAAATATGTGATCGTTCCACAGAAGGTGGTCTGTGATACACATACCGAGGACTGAAAGCTTTTCGGTTTCCTCAATGCACGAACCACTCATGGATAGTGGCATGAGGGGTGGGTTTCGTTTCGACGAAACTAGACAGCATTGAGTTTTTGAAGCATTAAATTCTACGCATTTTTGATTCCCCATTGGACAATGCTGTCGAGATCAGAATTTAATGAGCTTATCATACGCTGCCGTTCAAGTTCCACATCCGAAGGACATGGATGAGAATCTGTAAGCGAATATGAGAAGCTGAGGGTACTGTCGTCAGCGAAACAGTTTAATGGATTAGAAGTTTCAGACAAAAGATCATTTATAAAAATAAGGAAGAGAGTCGGAGACAAAACGGAGCCCTGGGGCACACCAGCATTTATTTTGTGGATTTCAGACTTGAAACCGTCCAATACAACACTTGTATTGAACGGTCCGAAAGGTAATTTCTAATCCAACGAAGAAGAGATTCATCGAAACCAAATGCACGCATTTTCGATAAGAGAGCTTGATGCCAAACTCTATCAAACGCTTTTGAAATATCAAGTGCAATAATCTTACTCTCTCCAAAACGATGTAAAGATTTGTTCCACTGTGCGGTGAGATATACCATCAGATCACCAGTGGACCTATTGCTACGAAAGCCGTACTGCCGGTCATTAAGAAGCCTTTGTTCTTCGAGATATTTCTTGAGCTGAAAATTGATCAGCGTTGCCATGACCTTGGAAAGAAGGGACGTAAGTGCAATTGGACGATAGTTTGAGGGTGAAGAAGATACGCCTTTTTTAGGGACAGGCTGGACAAATGCTGTTTTTCCATCAACTCGGCAAGAGACCAGTAGAGTAGGACAGATGGAAAAGCTTACGCAGTAGTTTTGCCAGCGTTGAAGAACACCTCTTCAGAACAATGGGAGGGATACTATCCGGGCCAGCGGATTTGTGAATGTCGAGATCTTTTAGAACTCTAGCAACTGCACGAGTGCGGAAGAAGATTTGCCCCATAAAATCGTTTACGCTCTCAATTACAGGCGGAGTTCTATCACTTACTGGCAGCGTCGAATTAACAGCAAACTGTGCTACGAGCAAATTGGCTTTATCTTGCGAGCTGACAGCAGGTGTGTCGTTGAAGACGAGCGTTGGAACCGCAGACGAAGAAGTGTTTCCTTTTTTCAAGCCATGCATGCTTTGACTTAACTTCTTTGGGCCATTAAAACACTACCTGAATTTTGTCAAATTGTTTAAAATGATGTTATAGGACCAAAATAACTGAGTTCCAAAAGATGGTTTAAAACAAACAAATAATGGAAATCTTGTTCCGAACTATTATTCATACTACATAGTTGTTTTTTTTTTTTTTTTTTGTTTAATTTATAAAATCTTGTATCAACCTTTGAATTTGTAAAATTTCTTTTTCCTCTTTGTCCTTTTTTCAGCTTAAACATTCTTCCTAATTTGTATAAAATGCGTTTATAGGCAATGAGATTGTGCTTCTCCCTTAAGATCGTCGTTAATTTTTGGAAAACAACATAACCCACACTTTTTTTCTTCGAATTTAGATCAAAATTTTGCTGATCCGATACAAATTCGTCAAGAAATCAGGACTTATATTCTCAAAAATAAATCATTCTTTTTTAAAAATGAAATAAAGTTTATGGAGTATCAAAAACACACATTCTACTTCTACTACTAATCTCAGTCCTAGTGTGTAATATACCCACAAATCCTCTATCTGAGCACACACTGTTAGCAAAACCAAAAAGGATAACCCATTTGATCTCTCAACACAAATAACATTCACACCCCCACTCTCAAGTTTCGAGGTGTTGTTTTGGGGTTAACCATAGCAAAATCCTTTCACCTATTCATGGCGGGACACACAACTATTTTACAGTTATTTTTTTTTTACGTTTTACTTTTTTGTTGTTTGTATAAATTTTATACTTACTAACGTTTAATGGCATAACAGTGCTCTGCATCTGACTGAAAATCTGTCGAGATGCCGGATGGTGATTGTGGTGATGATGGTGGAGCTGTCCACCCACAACCCCTCCGTTTAGCAGGAGATGGCTGTGCTGAGGATGTGACGTTGGTTGTTGGTGATGATGTTGCTGCTGCTGTAGATGTTGATGGTGTTGTGGGTGCTGTTGTTGTTGTTGCTGCTGGTGGTGATGTTGTTGCTGTCGACTTGCTGCCACAGCAGCGGCCGCAGCCATTATGTGATGATGGGCATGATGCTGCAACTGGCCACTCGTCCGTTGACTGTGTAGATTACTTAGCGCGTGCATGGAAGACGCGTGTGCCGCCGATTGATAGACCAAACTGTGGTTGGCCATCGCCATTTGATACATTGATGGCCTGTTAGGATTGATTGCGTTAGGTGGAGGCGCTGGTAGTTGTCTATAGCCAGCCATTTAGGCATTCACTTTCGATTTCGATGCATTAATACAAATATATAAGACGCGTGGTTTTGCGAATCCTTTTTTAACCAGATATTATTTTAAAGATAGTTTTTTTTTTTTTTATTATTATTTTTATTTCTTAATCTAAGGTATGTTTTACGTTTTAAATTAATTTCACGTTTTATTTTTTTATTTTGTTTATCAACGTTCTACTGGAGTATATTTCTATTCACTGCTTAGCTAGATTTATCACTAAATATACGAATCAGTTGATAAAACTAAATGTACAAGTCATAAGCACACAGACGATGATAGAAGATAAATCTATTTGAACTAATATGATGCGCTTATATCTGGTCTGTTCACTTTTTTTTAACAACAAAAGAGATTCATTGTATCTTATTCGAGATAGAGTTTGCAAATAAACTTTTCTGGCATTTTAATCTCGCTTTGATGGGTTTTGTTTTTATCTGTGTTGCCTAAGTTTGCGTGTGAATGTTGGGAGATTCTTATTCTTTAATTATTATACTACAGCTATAGCTGATATTAAATTTTTGACTATAAATGAGCACACATATGTATGTAGATAAAATATTTTAGTTACAGTATTCTATATCTATACCTATATTGAAAGGGTTCCTAATATTTATGTTAGCATTGTTAAAATTGGCTCCATTTTCTTGTCATTGGGATGTCAGGTCGCTTTTATCCCGAAAACGGACAAAACTGTCAAACTGTATCAATGTATCTTAAGAATTCTTAAACACGAAATAATTCACACTTAAAAAAAATCATTTAACAAAGAGCCGGAAAAAAATGTTGGGAGTGGATGGTTAACCAAAATATGAGTATGAGGTGCATATATCGTGGTATGGAAAAAAAGAAGTCTGGAAGGTTTTTACAGCCTTTGGCGGGGTGGGGGTTTGCAAAACTGTCAGAGGTATTACCACTTCAATAAATTTTAAAAATATACATATGTCATGATGCTGAGCAAACAAGTACAAACATCATAATCATGGCAATTCAAACAATAAAACTCAAGATATCGGGTTTTTCAATAAGAGCGCTACAAGTTTTTTTAAATAAAACAAAAACAGTTTTGGATAGCAATGAAATTCTTTATTCCTGTGAAAGTACGTTCGATGCCATTATGTATGAAACTCAATTTCTTTCGCATGGCCACCACGGGACGCTAAACCCAATTTTCGATGGTTTTCAAGCATAAATCGACCGATACTGCTGCAATTTCACGTTCGATATTCGTACGAATTTCATCAATCGTCGCTGGCTTGTTGGCATAGACCATAGACTTGATGTAGCCCCACAGGAAATAGTCTAACGGCGTCAAATCGCACGACCGAGGCGCCCAAGCGACTGGACCATTTCGTGAGATAACACGTTCTCCAAACTTGGTTTCCAATAAATTGATTGTGACATTCGCTGTGTGGCTTGTGGCGCCGTCCTGTTGGAACCACATGTCCTCCAAATCCATATCATCCAATTGGGGCCAAAAATATTCGGTTATCATTGAACGGTAGCGATCCCCATTCACAGTAACGTGCCGGTCTTGATCATCACGGAAGAAGTACGGCCCAATGACGCCGCCGGCCCATAAACCACACCAAACCGTAATTTTGTCGGGATGCAATGATGACTAATGGAGTATGTGTAGATTGCTGCCTGACCAATACCGCATATTTTGTTTATTGACGAAACCATTGAGCCAGAAATGAGCCTTATCGCTGAAGATGATTTTTCGATGAAAATCCGAATTATTTTCAAGTTGTTGCTCAGCACAATTCACGAACATACGACGCTTCTGGTGGTCAAGCGGCTTCAGTTCTTGCGTCAATTTAATCTTGTAAGGATGTAGGCCAAGATCTTTTCGCAAAATTCGCCACAACGACGTCACAGAGATGCCCAACGCTTGAGAACGACGTGTGTTTGGGCTTATCTGCAACTGAAGCCTCAGCTGCAGCAATATTCTCGACACTACGGGCACTTCTTTGTCTCACTGGCACGGGAACATTTTGTACTGTGCATGTGGATTCAAATTTTTCCACTAGACGCTCAATTGTTGATCTGCTAGGACGATTATGACGACCATAAATTGGACGTAGCGCTCTTAACGTTGAGGCCACTGACTCCGAATTTCGGTAGTTAATTTTAATAATTTCGACTCGTTGTTGGCTCGTATATCTTTCCATCATGAAATGGCAAACCTTACTGAAGAGAAATGACAAAAGAGCGGCAAGAAATATGGCGTCATTTGCTGTCCCTGTTGCTCTCGTTTTGTAGCATCCCTGTTGAAAAACCCTTTATTAGCTTTTTAAGCGAACCTTAATCGATTTTTTTTTTTTTGAGAATTTGATTTGTTGATTTTTTGCGTTTTATAAATCTCCAAGAAAAAGCCGATAAGGTCTTCTTTAAAAACTTATATCTTGAGTTCTATTGGTCGGATTGCCAAGATTTAGATGTTTGGACTCAAGAAAAATGACAGAGCATCATTCATAACATATGTTTTTTTTTAATTTATAGAAGTGGTTATATTTCTGAGAAAATATTTGCAAAATCGCTATACTAATATTTTTGTTATCCATCCACTGCCAAAATTTGTTGACGGCTCTTAGCCTTTTAGGTATTTGTTCAGAATTCGAAGTCGACAATTGTACAATCATTGAAAAATCGTATATGTGAACTGCGAAACTAAAAAAACATGTATTTCTAAGATTCAATGAAATGGAACTATGTGATTTTGGAAGATTTAAAGCAAATTTTGTATTAAAATGGAAACAAAATTAGACTAGCGTAAATTGTATAAAAGGAACACAGGAATGTGATCAATTTTTTAACTGTGTTCAGAACTTTAATACCTAATATTGTATAGAAAAGTTTGAGACTCAAATTAAATTTTTACGCGAAGACCAGGCTGGAAAAATGTCAAGTTTCTGTCTAGTTTCGACAAGGCCCTATAGTAAGTTTTCAGTAGGGTAATCTTAGACGATGAAAACTTGTCAGATACTTTGTAAGCCCTTGCTGGATTTCAGTTTCAAAAATTTAGACGAGGGAAACTTTTCAAACACTCGTGAGGCCCGCCCTTGTAAGAACTTGTTTGGCATCTTTTGGTACCCCATCAGGAAGGTCTCTTGTACACCTTAAATATAATTTTATTTACTTACGACATTAATTGTTTGTGTACAAATTAAGCCCAGTCCGTAGCGCACAGGACTACTGACAAGTAGAAGATTGTGGGACCAAGTTCCACATAAGCCAATTTTTTTTTTGTTTTGCCTGACGGGCAAAAAGGTTCATAATCGCCAAGACCCTTTTCCTAGCCTTTACTTAACCTTCCTAGCCCCTCGCCACAATCTATATAAAACTCTCTAGTGCTTTGTCGAAAACTAGATTGTTTTTCTGCGCTGGGAAATACGTAACAAAGAGATTATCCTGATAAACCAATCTTTTTACCACGAAAAGCGATTAACCACACCAAGCCAACAAGTTCATTAGTAGTAGGGTGGGGATTATTTTGAAGTTTTTTTTTTTTAATTTTCCTCGCCCTCACCCCTCTAAAAATGTAATTGATTTCGGTTAACAAATTCGAACATTTACAAAATAAGCCCTAATTTAAAGCACTTGTAGGTACTATCATAATATGTAGCTAGGTACATATTCAGGTACAAAAAAAACAAACTCTAAATGCCAACAAAATGGATTTGATAATAATAAATTAGGAGAAAACAACTTTTCGCAGAAACCAAATTTTAGGGGTGGGTAAAAGTTGCTAACTACTCTCTTGGTGTAAATATAAACAAGTTCAAGAATCGGTTGCAGGTTGGCAAAGTTTATGCCAATTAAAAGAAACAAGAACAAAAACCATAAGACCATTTAATAAGCAAAAACGAGAAAATTACATTTTGAATGGGACACCCTGTATATAAAGACTTCTCAAGCAATTCAAACAACTGTATAAACTGTTGTTTAGAATGTCTCTAAATTCTGAAAAATACCAGAATATTTTAAAAAGTCATATAGTACATCTATAGCATTTATAGAATTGTTTATATTGAATTTTGTTATCAATTAACAACAACAAAATCGCATCTTCACCTGCGTTGCGATAAGAATAATAAGAAGTGATGCAGGCTATTGATTTATCACCTTTATTTCATGTATATAAACAACAACGATGGCGACGGCCGGCGACGGCGACGTCATAACTTTCGTTTTAAATAATTATGACAAATTTATTTTTAAAATGCAAAATACGAGTATATCATAAAACAATAGAAATTTATTTGTTTGTTTCTTTGTTTTGAGTCATTTATATAAACTTTAAACAGTAATTTATTGCAAACGTAAATACTATTAAATAAATAAACAAAGGAGAGTGTCCAAAAAAACCCAGAGTCGATTAAAAAAAATCATACATGATTTGCAAGGACATTAATTATTTAACGTCCCCTATTTTGGCGGACACTTTGTGGCGGAATCGGAAAAAGTTGATATCAGTTTTTCTTGACATCAGTTTTTAAATGCTAATTTGTTGCTCAATCCAAAAATTTGTAGCTCGCTTAGTTTTTAAGTTATTGAAAATTCCGCTAAAATAATTCTGAAGTTAGCGGACTAAATCCAAAATAATAAGAATTTTGAAATAAAATTGGTACCCAAATTTGTAGCTTTTTTAATGCTCTTAAGTTCTGAAAAAATAAATTCTGTACCTAAAATAATTTTTTAATTATTCAAATTTCCGCTAAAATAAGTCTGAAGTTAGCGGACGAACAATTGAAAATGACAATTTCTTTGACGTCCAAAATTGTAGCTTTTTAAATGCTAATTTGTTACCCAAAAATAAAATTCTCATCTCTTAAGGGTAATTTTTTATTTGAATTTTAAGTTTAAAAGGTGCACTTCCGGTACACTGAAGCTGGCGGACAAAATCTAAAAAAATTAGATTTTCATTTTTTTTCTTTTGCCAGAATTTGTAGCTTTTGAAATGCTGATTGCTGGCCCCAACCTCAAATTTGTAGCTCTAACGGTTTATTTAATATTTAAGATTCCGGTGGCAAAAGTTAGCAAAAAAACGAGCTACAAATTTTTGGATTGAGCAACAAATTAGCATTTAATAAGCTACAAAAACTGATATCAACTTTTTTATTTAATTATTGTAGATGACAAATATATAATCATTTTCTTAAAAAGTTATCCCTGGGACTGAATATGACAATTTAAATTTTTTAAAAACACAATCATCCCAATTATGAAATACGTATTATTAAGTCGTATTTGGTCGTATGTTGGGCTTGTGGTGTTCTTAATGGTATCAGATTTGTTGGTGCAATGCTTTGGAGAATTTACGAATAGACATTAAAATGCTATGCTGGTATTTAACAACATAATTATCAAAAGACATGGCGAAAAAATCAATTTGTGTTCTTTTCGAACAACTTTTGTTCTATACACCATAACTTTTGATTATTTATGTTGTTAAACTTGAATACAAGCATCGCAATATGTGTTTTTTTTGGCAAAGCTGTCCTCAGTGCAGTAGGATTTTACACGTATTACAAATACAACTCCGTTTTGCCGATAAAAGTAGAAGTAAAATCCTACTGCGGATAGAATTTTGACTTTTATTCGAGTCTCGAATTGGATAGTGTTTGTTTTGTTTTCGAAATTGGTACAATTGGTAGTTAAATTGAGTCTCGATGGATGTTTTCATGGAGTAGTTATAATTCTTAATTTCCATTGGACAAAAAAATCGGTCTATTTTTGTAGTTGGCCAGTTTATATTAATAAGACCTTAGATATCTCCCTATTTTTATAAATATAAAAGCTATTCCTCTTGAAAGTTTCTTTCTTTTGCTATTAAAAAGTGAGAATGAATTTTTTGCACTCTTTGATCAGTTATTTTCTTCTTAAAAAGGGCTTTCTCGACAGGGTTCTTATAAGAAAAACGTATCATTTTTTGTTTTCGCAATTACCCCGTTTACATGCAGGTCTGAACTAGTTTTCAACCCGACCACTCAATTCATCATGTAAACGTAGATAAAAGTAAAGGTGATCAAAGTCTGTCCCGGTCTACATTGAACGATTTTTCCAGTGCCGATCTTTTGTTCGTTGGTGATAGGGATCAAATCGTTTGTACCACAAAACTCGAACGATTTTTCCAGTCTGTTTATGTTCTCTTTCACCCTCTTTCCAGTTTCTGTGTTTGTTCGGTGTCAGTGTGCCGTTCATTTGATGATGTGCGTGAATATTAATGAAAAATGAAGAGCACAGCAATAAAAACATGAAGAAGACAAGGAAAAAATCTTATGGAGAAAATCGTTCTGTGTGTACATTTCACACGATTTCTGGAAAAATCGGGCAATGTAGATCGGGACTCTGCGAACACTTCCCTTGACTTTTGTTTTGATCTTAACAGAAGAAAAGTAAGCAAAACTCAAAAGCAATTTCAAACAAATGGCAGCTAAACAAATGGAAACTAAAAAAAGCTAAATAATAGTTGATTTAAAATCGTAAAAACAATAATAAAACCAACATATATTTATAGAAACAAAATTTTTAGCGAATTAAAAATTTTGATATCCTCACGACCCGGCAAAAAAAGTTCTTGGTTATTTCTTTTTTATTCAATTAGGTATTTGACAACTAACCAAGAATACAAGCGTTACCAAAAAAACACACCTTATGTCTTTTTTTCTTAAATTCTCAAAAGATTTGCACCAAAAAGATGATATTTTACTATTACGGAAACCACAGGCCCAAAATACGACCAAATACGACTTAATAATACGAATTTCGTAATTGGGGTGAGTGTTTCGTCATGTAAAAAAGTAAAAAGTGACAAATCTTGTTGTTGATAAGTCATACTTAAATCAGCAGCCACAAGATGATTCTGTCATCATTCATAAAATGGCGGTTATCACCCATACCGTGACGCAACAGTTTCGAAAGAAAATAGTTACCTAAGCATGCCGGACAACAGTTTGAGGAAATACTATAAATTTTAAATTTTTGGGGATTCTTCTTTGTTTGAAAAATAATTATATTTAATTCCATAATAATAAACGATTCATAACGTAAACAAAAAATAACGCCTGGGAATAAAGGAAAACCGAAAAGAAATCGTGATATCTGTAGGCAAATAATTTGATGGGCTAGTACAACCAAAATAGGTTTTTAAACATCGACCAAAATTTGTGTCTTAGTAGGGTATAACAGACTGACTGAAGAGCCCACTGTTATACCTTGGGCGAAACACAATTATTTCTGGAGTTGAGGTCACTTGTACTTTTTAATCAAAATAGGTTTCGGCACCAGAAAAATGTGTTACTAAAAAACTAATTGATGGATTTTCTTTAAATATGGTGTGAAGCATTTGTATAGGGAGAAATGCAATTTTTTGTTTCAGTTAATCTAGAACGCTTCACCGGTTCTATCAAGTTTTAACAAGAACGGCTGTAACGATTTTGATTAAACTTCGTTCTTGCTATTTATGAAATGGTTTTAATAATAAAGCATTTCAAGTTTTTGCCAAATATTCAAAACAAGGGAAATCAAGTTATGAGGTCCTTTTTGAGAAAAATGTTTTTATTTTTTGCATATTGCCGAATATCTAATTAATAAGTTTGTATTTCGGAATTTCTGAACTATTTTTTATTTTTTTTAAATATTGCATTTAAAATTTGTAGTAGCGTAATGGTTAGAGTGTGGGACTGTCTCACTGGAGGTCTGAATTCACTTCCCAGTCTCGTCCACCTAAAAACTAAAAAGTTTTGTTTCGAGTTGTTAGTCACAAGGCCCTGGTTCTTCACGACCTGTTGCGCACCCAATTTATTTAAAATTTGTATAAATAACTTTTTTAACAACAAATGAAAACTCATTTTCTTGATGGTTTTTGTTTGTAAATCAAAATGTTTGGGTTACGTACGAATGATCGAATGGTCAAAATGTCGACTTTCATCGGCTTTTTTTAAATCTAAAATGCTATGAATTTTTTCATCGACTTAAAAAAATGTCGACATTATGAAATCGCAACTTGACAAAATTTTGCCTGTTTTTAAAAACAAAAAAAGTCGAGCAAAATGTCTACCTGTCGATTTTTTTCTTCCAAAGAAAATATAGAATTAAGATTTAGTAGGATATCGAAATAGTAGGATACATCAACTTTTAAAATGTCGACTCATAATCACAACAAAAATAATGCCACTGGTTAAAAAAAGAACCTTGAATGGTGATTGAAGACTATGAAACCAACTAGTGAGATTTTGACTGTCGAAATTTTGATAGTCGACATTTTGGATATAAAGTCCCCAAACTATAATAAAGGGTTTTTCAACAGGGACGCTACAAAAGTAGAGCAACAGGGACAGAAAACGACGCCATATTTCTTGCCGCTCTTTTGACATTTCTCTTCAGTAAGGTTTGCCATTTTATGATGGAAAGATATACGAGCCAACAACGAGTCGAAATTATTAAAATTTACTACCGAAATTCGGAGTCAGTGGCCTCAACGTTAAGAGCGCTACGTCCAATTTATGGTCGTCATAAACGTCCTAGCAGATCAACAATTGAGCGTCTAGTGGACAAATTTGAATCCACAGGCACAGTACAAAATGTTCCCGTGTCAGTGAGACAAAGAAGTGCTCGTAGTGTCGAGAATATTGCTGCCGCTGAGGCTTCAGTTGCAGAAAGCCCAAATGTGTCTCCCACACATCGCTCTCAAGCGTTGGGCATCTCTGTGACGTCGTTGTGGCGAATTTTGCAAAAAGATCTTGGCCTACATCCTTACAAGATTAAATTGACGCAACAACTGAAGCCGTTTGACCACCAGAAGCGTCGTATGTTCGTGAATTGGGCTGAGCAACAACTTGAAAATGATTCGGATTTTTATCGAAAAATCATCTTCAGCGATGAGGCTAATTTCTGGCTGAATGGCTTCGTCAATAAACAAAATATGCGGTATTGGTCAGGCAGCAATCCACACGTACTCCAAGAGTCATCATTGCATCCCGGAAAAATTACGGCTTGGTGTGGTTTATGGGCCGGCGGCGTCATTGGGCCGTACTTCTCCCGTGATGATCAAGACCGGCACGTTACTGTGAATGGGCATCGCTACCGTTCAATGATAACCGAATATTTTTGGCCCCAATTGGATGATATGGACTTGGAGGACATGTGGTTCCAACAGGACGGCGCCACAAGCCACACAGCGAATGTCACAATCAAATTATTGGAAACCAAGTTTGGAGAACGTGTTATATCACGAAATGGTCCAGTCGCTTGGCCACCTCGGTCGTGCGATTTGACGCCGTTAGACTATTTCCTGTGGGGCTACATCAAGTCTATGGTCTATGCCAGCCAACAAGCCAGAGACGATTGATGAACTTCGTACGAATATCGATTTATGCTTGAAAACCGTCGAAAATTGGGGTCAGCGTCTGGACTTCTGCAAGCGTGCCCGTGGTGGCCATGCAAAAGAAATCGAGTTCAATACACAATGGCATTCAACGTACTTTCACAGGAATAAAGAATTTCATTGATATCCAAAACCGTTTTGGTTTTATTTAAAAAAAACTTTTGTAGTGCTCTTATTAAATAACCCGATATTACCAAAATGTTTCCTATCAAAATCTGGGGTGTTGAAATTTAAATTTCGATTGTTTAAAATAGTCTATCTTATTTGAGTCGACATTTTAAAAGTCGACATATCGTACCCAATCCAATTTTGTATCTCTTTTTGGAAGAATTTTTGTAAAATACTCGTTAGCTTTAACGTCTTTTAAAGTGCTCCCACTTACAGGACCATTCCCTTTTTAATGTAAAATAATGCGAGATCATACCAGTCTTGGAATTTAATTCGAGTTAAACCTTTGATTTTTTTATTATCTCAAGTTTAACTTTAATTTCTGGCAAAGCATATCCGCTCCCCGTAACCAATACCAGAACGCAATTTTATTTTATTTTTTTTTTTCTTAATAATTTCACACTTCTACCACTATTATAAACTCAGACGTTTAATCGTTAGATTGAAATAACGTAAATCTTACCATAATAATAATCTTTGACAATTAACCTCATTTCATGCATTTTTTTGTCTCCAAGTTGCGTGGTGTTATTGTAAATTTTGTAAATCAATGTAAATAAAATAAAATTTAAATTTATAACAAAAACTAAGTTAAATTGTATTTTATTTTATTTTTGATTATATTTTTAAAAATATTTAAACTAGTATCACAACTTTGATTCATGAGTCATTCGCCTGATAATGGAGTAGATACACTCCGAAACGCGTAGCAATTACCAATATGAATAAAAGTTGTGATACTAGTTTAAATATTTTTAAAAATAAAATCAAAAATAAAATGAAATACAATTTAACTTAGTTTTTGTTATCAATTTAATTTTTATTTTATGTACATTGATTTACAAAATGTACAATACCTCATTTCAGCTATATAGGATGAAACTGGCAATAGAGAAAATAGGGGCCAAAAAACCTGACACTCAAATTCATTAGTCTTTATTTTTTTTAATATAATAATTAGGGCTGGCCACGAGAGAAAAGTATCGGTCTCGATCTCGGTCTCGCATGACGAGTACGAGACGAGACTGGCTTTTAAGCAACCGAGACGAGACCGAGTCGAGACTGTACGTTTGGACCGAAATTTAAAGAGAGTCTAATAAATTAAAAAATCCAATTTCAGTTAAATATTTATTTTCTTCTTCACGTATTTATACTATATTCATAAATATTTCGTTCCAATAATCAACAGGTTGTCCGGAAATCGTATTTTTCGGAGACGAGACTAAATTATACGAGACCGACACGAGACCGGGACGAGACTGAAAATTTTGGATGTTAACGAGACCGAGACGAGACTTACAAAAGTCTCGCAGATCTCATATACCGAATCGGGGTGTAAGACTTGCGTTTTTGTATTTGATAGTGATATATCTTCCAGTGGTCTACGTTTCATGCTAAAATGAGCTAGTTAAGTAAATGTTTGTACTTGCTTTCCGCTTAAAATTTTCATAGCAGACAAAATTCACAAACCATACAACAACAACAAAATGTGTGTATTCCGCTCATTTTTTATGCAAAAAATCTGAAACGTTAGTATCTTAAACGATGTGATAACTTTAAAGATACAAATCTAACGTAATACTCGCGCTTCTAGGAATCAGTTTACAGAGATTCTTTCTTTAGTCGCACTACACGAATGTGGAATGCTCTACCCAGCGCTGTTTTCCCCTCCCATTGTGATCTACAGACACTCAAAACCAATGTGCATCGGTATCTGCTTTTAAATCCCCTCCGACCTACCTTATCACTCGTGCTGTGTACAACACTTTAAGGGTAGTCATAACCTCTTGAGTGCGCGCTAATCATATAAAAAAAAACTGTACTGACTACAAATATCATATATTGTATAAATTCTAGTAAATTGTAGTAATTTTTTTTTTTTTTGTTGATTTCCCTGTAAGTTTTGTGGCAGAAAATGTTCTGAACACTTGAAACAGACCTAATATAACACGTTTTAGAGGTCACTACCATCGATTTTCAATATTTAGCTGCTACGCTAATACATTTCAGCACTAAATATTAACAAAAATATTTAATACAAATTCAAATTCATCGTTTTGCAAGGGAGAAACCCTTTAAATCTCAAACTTATAGTTAAATGGAATTGAAATGTTTCAGCCTACACTAATAAAATTGTAAGTAAACATTTTAAGTATGCCAAAACCCAGCCAACAATACATTTTGTTTAAACTTCGGTCTCCATTCTCTCGCTTCACTCTCTGTGGAAATACCACCTGACAGATTTATTTAAATTCTCCTCTCCGGAACTATTGCGAATAAGCGATATAATTAATTAGGAGCAATTAAGATCCAACAACAATATATATGCCCACACATACATACTAACATATATATATACGCACAAACGAACGCATTTACAAAAGGTAGAGAAGACATCGCAAACAGATAAATGTGGCATTTGTAACAAGTCAAACCCTGAAGTATACATTCGTATAATATTTGCTCAGTACATACACACAGTTAGCAAACGGCAAAGATCCACACACCATAACCAGATCCGCAGATCCAGAAAGCCAAACCAGAACCAAACCTGGCACCATGAGCTCAGGGAATAATATCAACTTGCGAAGATTACCTGTGAAAGTTTGCAAAGTAATTCGAACCGGGATTACACATTGAAATGAAATGCCTGGAATTCAAATATTCCCACCATGAAATTGCTTTCCATTCGTTTCGTTTACAGAACGGCACGGTAGTAAGTGGCGGTGGCAGTGGCGGCGGCGGGAACCTCCAGAACGCACTCTTCCTGTAGGACGACATGTTGTAGAGCCTCGTGGCATTTTTAGTTCTATAGGCAACAAAATATACATAATGTGTGTATTGCATATAAATGGTAACCGGAAACGGATGATGTATTTGCCTTAGCCACACGTATAAAATGGATGGAGGAAGTTTGTTGTTTTGTTTCCTTTAACAAAAGCAAACAGAGTGAAGCAGCAAAAGCCAGTTCCGTGTTAAATCGTATTTAACCAAAAAGACGTCAGGTTGCACAAGTCAAGTGCAAATGAATTTTAACAATATTAAAACAGACAGTAAGAAAGATAGTAGCAGATAGTGATAAATTGAGATAGATAGAGACGGAAGATCAAAACTGTAAATGAATAAAGATGGCAACAGCAAGGTACCTACGTTGTTCATCGTGTACAGCTTTAAGGTGAATTGGAATTCCTGTTTATCCAACAAGATTATATGTGTATGCTTATATGTAACTGGAAAATATTTACTTTAAAATGAAGGTCATTGGAGCACTGACTGTGATAAATGTCCCTTCATCACAGTTTCTCGTTAGTTTGTTTCTGTTTTTTCTACCTATACAATATACAAACAAACATACATATTTTTGTTTACCTGGATATTTGTATACAAAAACTTTGGGCTTACAGATTATCAGGTTATCAAGTTAAAACTTTCAACTGTCTTTCAGGAATGTTTAAATAATTCTCTTTTGTTGAGATAGCAATTTGATGATACAAAAAACAACTTGCGAAATTCACAATATCATATTCGAAACGTCACATGGGAAAAAAATACAAAAATGTGTAAACCTAAATGAAAATTATTATATTTGAAATATTTTACAGACTCGTTGAATAAATAGTTCACGGTCATTTAATGACATAATAGTTAATTTAGCGGGTTTTTGCTCCAATTTTTTCAAAATGACCCTTTGAACTGTTTATAGCGATTGTTTGCTTAAAATTGAATTAAAGCAAGAGTCAGACGTACCGATAAAAAAAAAATTAATCGGGTGGCACAACGGCTCATGAAGAACCAGGGCCTAGTGACTAACAACACGCAACCGTTCCTGTGTGCGCCTTTGGACAGGAATGGAAGGGACCTAAAATTTTATGCCGAAACCGAACGGCTAGACGAGAAGCACTTATTCGTGACAATTGATACTCTTGGAGGATTTGTCAATTCCTCGCAAGAGGCAGTAGCCCTGAAAAATTTTTTTTTTTAGTTTTTAGGTGGACGAGGCTGGGAAGCGAACCCAGACCTCCAGCGTGACAGTTGAACGCACTAACCATTACGCTACGGGCTACTACTTAGACGTACCGATAGATACCGGAATAAAAATAAAATTGAATACTGAGTGGGAATTCTAGGTCTTCATTATTATTATTTATTTAAAGAGCTCAAGAACATAGGAGCATTTTAAAATAAAATTGTCCTTAAGTCCGCTAAATTACGTTATTTTAAGCCTCAACCAAGAAACCAAAAACATATTTGAAACAAATCAACTCAGACGCTCGGAAATCTTAAACCAAATTTTGTTTTTTTTTTCCTCTATTTCTATGGCAAGAAAGCCATTGGAAGTAAATGGGAACTCCAACCCCGTATTTATCATTGGCTATACATCTCGGTAATTAGACCGATTCTAACATAGGGGGTGGCAGTATGGTGGACAGCTCTAGACAAAAGCGGTTAACCGCGATAAACTTAGTAAGTCCAAGGATCAGTTTGCATATGTATAAGTGGAGCACTTCGTTCTACTCCCTCCGCGGCACTGGACACTCTTCTTCATCTGACACCCCTCGATATATTTAGTAAACAAACGGCAGCAAGAACGGCAATCCGTCTTAAAGCCTCTTCACAGTGGACCAAAAATGAAATAGGCCACTCAGCTATTCTGAACTCATACACATCACTTCGAAGTATTATTGACTACACCATCCCACAATTTAGTTTCGATAAAAATTTTCAAGTTGCCATACCTTCCAGATCCACATGGGAGGACGTGACATTTTTGGAAGACGAATCGATTCATTTCTATACGGACGGTTCCAAAGACCGAAGATATGGGGTTGGTGGAGGCGTGTCCTCAGACAGACTAAATTTAAGTCTCTCATTTCGTCTTCCAGACCATTGTAGCGTGATGTTCCAGGCGGAACTTTTGGCGATAAAGGAAGTCTCATCTTGGCTCAAGGAAAATGTGATATCGAAAAACTGCTGAAGCAAGATGCTTTAAGGAAATCCACTTGCCTGGTGACAAAACAGATCTGGCCTTCGCTAGATGTGAGGTGCTCTAAGTGTTTGATATCTTTGATGAACAGATTGCATATCAGCTCCGTAATTGGTTTCATAACCGGGCACTGTCTTATAGGCAAGCACGCAAAGCGGCTTGGAGTTTTCGCAAACGACTTTTGCAGAAGCTGTATGGACGGAGAGGAGGAAGAATCTGTTTCTCATCTTCTTTGAACATGCCCTGCCCTATCCCAAAGACGCAGGCTCCATCTCCGGGACTTCTTCTTCAATGATCCTAGTGATCTGACAAACATAGACATATGTAGTCTCGCACGCTTCATAAGACGCTTGTTTTTGTATTATTTGAATTTAAAAATGTTCTGGAAGAGAGAAGCAACTACATACATACATATTTGCATTTTTAAAATGATACTTAAGATTTTGTTGACAGGTTGAAACTTTAATTATTGCTGTCTATGAAGATGTCATACCTTTTTACTACATACAATACATATCGGATACTTCATTAGGAAAAAAGATTTTTAATGTAAAATTAGTTCAATTTTCTCAAAAACAAACACTTAAAGGTATCTGGGTTCTTGCTTTCGTTTAAAAATTAATAAAAATATTGAATAGTTAAGGCGGAATTATTAGTACCCCTAAGCTGAAAGGAATGCTCTACACAGCAGTTGTTCGTCCAGCGCTTACATACGATTCACAGTGTTGGACGATGTACAAGAAAAATGAGAGTAAATTGACGGCAGCTGAAATAAAGATGCTTCGCATGACAGCAGGAGTGACAAAGAGCGAGGAAGCCTACACGTCAAATATACCATCTTGAACAAAATACAGCATGACCACCTTAGCTGGTACTATCATGTACAAAGAAGATGCCATGAGAACCCAGTTTAAAAGGCAATAGCACAAGACGTTCCAACAGTATCGCATAAGAAAGGCAGGCGCAAAAATTCCTGGATGAAACAAATGCAAGGATACCTGCATTTAGTTGGCCTCAGACATGGATCAATCCAATACCGGAAGGCCTGTCGACGTTTTCTAAGGTCAACCCGGCGAACCCCATAAGTGGCACCTTAGGTGAAGCAGTTGAGTGGGAGAGTTGTGGTCCCCCTCGAGATCATGACAATCGCCGGTTAAATGAAGAAGAAGTTATGAAAAAATTAAAAAAAAAAAAATCGTACTAGTTTTCTGTTCTGAAATTTGTACTTCGAAAATATTTTCTGTGGTGTTTGGTATAAACTTGATATTTTCGTAAACGCATTTTTAAGGTAACATTTTTAAATTTATATTAAAATGCTGGAAAATATCTTTAAAATGTAAGGGAATCATTTATTTTCAATTCAATGCATAAACCCCATCTTTCCTTTATTTTTAACTTATTTTAATTTAACGTACATATGCTCTAGATTTTCTTCGCATCTAATGCGATTTTCCTACTTGTCCGCCTGGTCTTATATTATCTTAAATATTAATAAAATATTTTTTACTAGTGAGCAGCGTTAACACAAACAATAGATACGTAAAAACAAAAATCATAATTGGTGTGGATAAACAAAGCATTTTTCTCTTAAAAAATTATGTAAGCCCATAGCCAAATGAAATGTGTTATTTCTACATAACATGATTTTTGAAGTTTGTTATTCAAACGAGTTTTGACAAAAGAATTTAATTTTTGAATTGTTTAAATTATAATATACTTTTGAATTTTGTATTTATAATTTAAAGTCAAAAGCACGTTCAAATCCCGGCGGCCGGCGGCGGCGTCTATTTTTAATCGCGGCTTATTTTCTTATTAGAAAACAAGACAAAATCTTAAAAAGCCGTGCACATTTCAAAAATCAAATTTTCAACATCGTTATTATGATTTTTCCTGCAAAAATACGGTTTTGAAAATTTGTAAAAAAAAAAATCGTTTTTTCAATCGAAATTATTTTAAACCGCTAGCGCTGCTAGCGACCTCTTAAGGAAAAATATTTTCCTGGAATTATAAGGACATTTTTGTTTGATATCTTGACGTGATGCTTCGCTAAGAAATCAAAAAATAATCGCACAAATATAATGTAGGAGAAGTTTAAATTCATAAAAGGAGAATGGGCATTTTTGGCTGTGAGCGGCCACGAATGAAATTAGTGTCAAATGAAAGGTCTGCTACAAGGGAGTAACTTTCAATATTGCTGTTTCGTTGCAGTGCATTTAGGAAAGGAGATATGAAGATATTTTCAAATGCATTTTTAAATGCATTTTTGGGGCAGGTGGCGTTTTCAATTACTATCTGATACTTATCCTGATTTGAAAATGTCTAATGACACAATAAGTACCAGGTCAAGATATAGCCCGCGGTAATTTTACTAAGCTCCTTATACGAGTTTAGAAGGCAACAGTTAAAGATTATCTAGTTCATCACAGCTTTTTAAAAAGAGGGTACCAACCGATTCTTTTAGTACAATCATTATCAAAACCGGTGGCGGTGGTCAGATAAGCTTATTCAGGCTGTTTCGGTGGTAAAATGCACTTTTCTTTTTGCATTTTGGTCTAAGTATACCTCCTTAACAAGGTATTTCCAAGAATGGAGTATCAAATGACAGATTGCCCTCTTTATACGAATGTAAGGCTCAAACAGGCTCAGGTCTAAGAATGTTGGGCATTTTTTGAATTCTCTAAGGAAGCATCTCTTAGGAAGCATCACTGATGTCCATCCCAATTTTGACGATTTTCCAAATCTATCAGAAGATGATTTTGTTCTATTTGCTCTGGGTACGTACCAAGTGAAGATAGCCCGCGGTTATTTTGCTTAGTACCTAGTACAGGGCTTGTATAATATTAAAGTGCACCGAGGACAACAAGTAAGACATCTTCCGCAATATACCGAAGAGCAAGGCATTTGGTTACAGCGCGCAACTACAGTGGGATGCTGAGCGCATATTATGTGCGTAGTTTGGTATTACGGCTGGGCAAGAAACCAAACCAATGATATTCGCTTTGCAGCAGCGGAATTAATTACGATTATAGAGGATGAGTAGTGCCTACTCATTTTTAAAAAACGTTTTATTAGTATAGAATATTATACAAAGTATGGTAATTGTAGTATTGTACTAATATTTAATGTTTTATGTGCTTTGTTTATAATAAAAATTTTTGAGACTGATGCCTATAATTGTTATTCCATTTGCATCCATTTGTTCCATGTATTTCCATTCACATTAGCCACAATACTGACTAAAACTCTTTTAAAATGGTACACACAAAAATGCATTTTATCCTAGTTTGAAGTACACCACAACGAAAAAACTTCTACACTGTACTTTAACGACCAAACCACATCCAAAAATAATAAAACTATTCTTGGCCGCTCGCACCCACTTTTCATACAAATTTGCCCATTCTCCTTTATGATTTTTTTTTAAATTAAAAAGAAAATATTTGTATTGAAATACAGGTTCTTTTTTATCTTCAATTTACAAACTTGTGACAAAATATGCATAAGCAACGATTCATAAATATTGATTCAAGCGTATTTTATTTTACAATATAATATTAAACATAAATACGTTTGCTTATGTTGACCATGTACTAATCTTTATTTTACCTCTTTAGGTCACTGTGGCGTATACGTGTTTTTTTTTTTCAAAGTATTTTTTTTTTATAAATTTAATTGACTTTTATTTGATAAATTATTTCTACTTCGAGTTTGGAATTTTTATGGAATAATTTATTGAAAAAAACTCTTTAGCCTCTTGTTTACCAAATAATACCATACACATACTAGAACAAGATGCGTAGACCCTGATTGGCAAAGTTATAAGGTTTAAAATATTTACCGAAGGGTTTATATATTAAGAGTGTCAAACAAAATAATATCTGTATTGACAGATTTAATAGTAAAGTTCAAAGCGTAACTAGGATTAGCTAGCTGTTCCTTAGGAAGGTCCAAAGAACAGCTAGCATTGGCACCACAGGGGCTATTCGATCTTGTCCAACAGATGCTTAAGGCGTTTTTCTGCACCTTTTACCACTAGATTTACACATTAAATACCTGGTATCTTGCAGCGCGATAAGACTAAAAGAATCGAACTCCTGGTTTGCCAAACGCTATGGGCACAGCAACATCACGGTTTTAATTCCAACCTTCACATTCACTCCTACAATGAGCCTCGGTTAAGATTTTAAAGTTATATTCTCATCCAGAAAGGAGTGGAATGATGACGTCGTCATGGCGAAAGACTTCGACACAACTATCTTTACCGATGGGTTAAAGATGCAGTGCGGTGTTGGTGCGGGAATTTTGTCTGAGGCCCTAAATATATCCAGGTCTTTTCGGCTACCTGATTTTGCTAGTGTTTTTCAAGCTGAATTACTGGCAGTCAGGGAAGCATGCAAGCTGCTTAAACAAGATCCAAACCAGAACCGGAATACGGCTATTTTTTCATACAGTCAAGCGGTTGTTAAAGCTATTCGGCTATATCATCCTCTAAATTAGTACGACAATGCCAGGATGAGCTTCTGAGTCTGAACACTAACCTCAGGGTCACTCTTATCTGGGTTCCGGGTAACAGTGGCATTGAGGGGAATGAACGGGCTGGCGAGCTGGCCAGGCAAGGTTCAGCCCTTCATAACTCACTTGCGGAAAGAGTCAGTACTCCTCTCGGAGTTATGAAGGGCAATATATTCACAATTTTCCTCACAGAATCTAATCGTAGGTGGAATAGTTTAACTAACTGCATTATTACTAGAAAAATCTGGCCTACCTATAATAAATCCCGAACTATTAACCTATTGTGCAGACCCAGGCGAGACATTGCCAGGATCGTTGCAACATGCACTGGACACTGGCCAATAGGAGAACATGCAGCGAAGCTTGGCATACAATACTTACTGTAGTAGTTGTGGGGACCAGCAGGAATAGGAAACATTATTTCATTTCCTCTGTAAATGTCCCGCTTTGGCCAAAATGAGGCAACAATCTTTTGGTAAGCCCTTTTTTGACGACCTTAACGAACTCTCCGAAATGAAGATCAGAGATTTGACTTCTTTCCTCAACGCGACGAAATGGATCTAGGATTTACTTCGGTTTCCTCTTGCACCATCTTCTTCCTTAAACGCCTATGACTGCAAGCTAGCAGACTAATGGTGTTTGAAGGTGGCTCATGGTGCGCGAGGACCGGACGATCACACGGTTGTGCCAATTCTCGCTTCAATACCAGTCAACAAGTTGCCTAGTTGGCACAGTGTAGATGGTTTTTAGTTGCGAACTTTGGTCCTATCGGGTGTTTTCCTATGTCCAAATCCTTATTGAGTTTTATCCCATGTCTAAATCCAATAAAAGCGTCTGGTCATACAGGCGGGTGGTACTTTCTCTGGTAACCACAAGTCATGCTGTGTTAGCAGACGGAGGTGTACAGAGATTACCATATCCGAGTGTGAGACTAGATGATCACCCTAAAAGATCAGACCGTATGCGTCCTCGGCAAATCAGCAAATTGCTTAGCGTAGCATACTGCAGCCTTACTCGGGCGTAGGCGATGATCCATTGGAGGTCTATCACCAAATACCCTCATTTTCTTAAAAAATGTTCTTTTAATCCACAGGTCAAACGATTTATGGTACCAACACGGCGCATTACAGCATTAATTGGGTCATCGACTGAGGATGCTTGTGACCGCCACCTCTACCTACATACCCAACTTGGAACTTTGCAAGCACAAATAAACAGACAAACATATATTTAATCTGGATTTTTACGCAAAACTTAGCAACAACGACACAAAGTGCATTTATGTTTTCTTTAAAAAATCTATACACACTAATTTACTGACCACTACTTTTGAAATACCTACGCCCGCAACTGACTTTGTTGCGTTGAAAACCTTTGTTGTTTCAGCGTTTGTAGCGAACCAAAAAGTGTTCTTCCTTAGGTGCTACCAAAGATACAAACTGGTGTTATTGCGACGGAGATGCGACTGCGTTTTTTGATATTCCTAAAAATTGATTAGATATGATTCAACTGAGGCTTCAAGAAAAAAAAAAGTACAACATTCGTTTGTGATTATGAAAACGTAGTTCTTACAAATGCAATTGTAAATTAGAAAAACCTTCCTTTGGATGGGCACGATCAGGTGACCTCGGTGGTGCAATGCGTAGTGCAATGGCCTCTGAGGTAGCTTGGTCTAGGTTCGAATCCAGTTGACGGCAAAAACAATTTATAAATTAAAATTGGAACTGTAGACTAAGCACCACTAAAAGGAATCTGATGATTGGTGTGGCAGCCATGAAATTGCAATAATTCCAGCCAAAACGTAATACTCGGTGGTAGCCAACAAAAGTGGTTGTTGTTCATTCAAAACCTTGAATGTTAAATATGACGGAGCGAAAGCTATGCAGCCTATCTGCAAGTGTTATCACGAGAAAACACCTTTAAATATTTTAAATTAAAATTCACTTTTGGCAGTGAGAGAAAGTTAAGAAAAAGTCAAACATTATTAAGTCAAAGAAAAATTAAATGAAATTATTTTGTTCACAGTTGAAAAATATTAAAGACGAATTCACTGACAAAACCCATAGACATTAAAATCATTTCGGAATTTAAAGGCCTATCACATTTAAAAAAAAAAAAAAAATGTTTGCATAAGCTAGCTTCGTAAACTGTTACAGGAAAATAATGAGAAAAAATAAAATTGTCTTGTTATTTTTAATTAGCAACAAATAATGAACGGAACTTTGTTATTTCTTGGGTGAAAAAAAACTCAAACTTATAAGATAAAAGTTTTCTATGAAATAGATCAACACCGTACAAAATCGGTTTGACCACCATTAACAAGCTCTAATTATTTTACATTAATATTCTTTGATTCTTCATTTAACTTTTTAATGATGTGTTTTCTTCAGAAGTTGATAGCTAATTGGGAAAATCTTTTTCACATGCAAAAAGTAAAAAAAGATTCACTTTTTTTTTGTTCTGCAATCAAGCAATATTCAAATATATAATAATATATTTTTTTTTTTAGTTTGTGTGCACAAATTTGCACTTGCTATGCACTTATGAATAAAACACAACTATTATTACTAAAATAGTTTGTTAAATGATTTAACAGGGGCACAAGGAGCACTATAATATTTAAGAAGGATCTTAGAGGAAAAGGCACTGGCATGTTAAAATAGAAATTGTATCAATCTTTAATCTGAAGAACGACGTAACGTGACAAAAATAAGAAGGTTTTAAAGACTATACAACATCAGGTAGTTTGTATTATTTAAAGACAACTTAAGAAACATGAAGACCTATAATATTACACTTCAAATTGCGAGTTAATAAATTTAATACAGAAAGTATAATAAAAAGTTTTAAAAATTTAATGTTAGCTAGAAATATTTTTTTTTTTTTAATAAGAAACACAAACAAACACTTTATTTAAACATCGAGAAACAAAACTAACAATATCTAACACCAACTACAAATAACTAGACATATCAATTTAATTTCAGTGTGCATTCGCAAGAATAACAATATACAATTAAATTAATTACATGGGGGTGCAAACATTTATAAAATTGTTTTTCTATGTAATTTTATATAGAACACACACATTTATAATAATTAATTATACATCAAGTTGTTGAAAACAATTGCAAACAAAATAAAATAGGATTTGTGTTGAAAAGTTTTTTTTTTTTTTTTAATTTTTGTTTATTTTTTGATTATTTTTTTTTTATTTTAAGGACACAACATCAACAAACAACATCTAAGGCACACATAAATAATATTCATTTTTATTTATATTTGTTTTATATTTTAAATTTGCTTTAACATCAATAAACCACAACATTTATTTTGTTTTTTTATTAACCTTGAAGAAGTCGTCGATTTATTGTTGAAAAGTTGCAAGTATCCAATATTCGTCAAAGAAAATGGGATCAAATGATTATTTTTTTTTTATTTATTTATTTCTTTTTGTTTAATTCAAAAATAAACACCACCGTCTGTCTGTCCGTCCGTTAAAACAAAAAAAAAACAATATCCGAAACTAGTTTTGGAAGTTTGACGTGAAAGCGATTTATTCCGAATTCCGATACAACACATCCTTTCGGCAAGGACGAAGTTAAGTTACTAAACTATTCAACGACCACATTCGTTGGAATTTCCTCCTTTCATCTTTTTTTGTTTATTTTTTTGCAAAAAAAAAAAACACAATTCACCGAAAAGGATAGACAGACTATTTCTATGTTTTTCACACGCGGCGAAAGAGCCGACAAGGATATTGGGGCAATCCTTCTCTAGAAATCCACCTACTCGAGAATATTTACAGAGAGGCAATATGTGTAGGATGCAATATAGAAAAGCACGTGTTGCTGTAAAATCTCCCCTCAAAGCATTTTTCTCTACTTTCGTCTCAAAAGGATACATCATTAACATAAACTTGAAGGATCTTAGAAGAAGAATAAAAAAAGGATGTTTAATCTCAAAAACGAAGGAGAGTTATTGTATAGTTTTTTTTTGTGAAAAACTAGCAACAATTCTTAGACTCATCCTGCCATTGGACTGAATTTGCCTCCTCTAAGGATATTTTTGTCTTAGTTTTATTTCCTGTGATTGTAGGGGTAGGCAAATTGAGTGCGCGTGGACATGCGTGCTTTGAGGACGTGCCATGTGCTTTTTGAGCGCCTAAAATTTGTACCTTCCCCAAAACATATAGCAACAATATTGAGTGTGCAGTGAATTCAGGACGACCGAAGACCATGTGGTTGATGGCGATGTTTTTTTTTTATTATTATTTGTTGTTGATATTGTTATTTTCTGTTGCTATAGTATGGAACATGTGTTCAAGAAAAAAATATATATTGAGAGTAATAGAGTCCTAAAGGAGAACAAGTTATGTTGTTTTATTTTTTTTTTTTTTTTTTATAATAATCTATCGAGACTGGATGGAAATAGTGTGGGGAAAGGAGGCGTTTTTTTGTATTAGAGCATGGGAAAATAATAAACAATTCAAGTAAACACGTTCCATAAAACATTTTGACTTAAGGTAAATCTGAGATATTTCTCCATGAACTTCACTTAGGTAAATTGAATGAGATTCGAATTTCAATGGATTTATTTTGCGAAGCTTCAATATTTACTTTTTTTTTTTTTTTTTTTTTTGAGGTCAGAGATTTATCACATTTGAGGATTTCTATTTTAAAGGTAGGTAGTTGTTTTATTTTTTTTTTTTTGCATTTGATGTTTCTATTTCAAATCGATAGTGATTATGACCAACATACATTATAGAAAATATAGTTGTATTTTAATTAATTCATTTGATACGAAGTACATATAAATTTTAACGAAAATAGAAAATCTGAATGGCTTCGAAATTCTGCATTTGTTTTCGCTAAGGTTACTCCCTGTAACTCTAGACTAAAAGTAAGGAAAATATTTAAAATTTTTGATCAATAAGAAATTTCGAAAGAAAGTTTACATTGTTATAATCTTATCCGAACCCTGTCGAATCCGAACCCTGTCGTAAGAGCATAAGTTTGTGTTTACTTCTTCTGTGTTTTGACAATGTTTTTCTTAATTATTTTTTATTATTGTTAATCAAGTGTTTAAAATTAATTATATAACAACGTCTATTAGTCAAATAATTTGTGAACAGTTTTGTATACAGTGCATTTAATTTGTGTTTTTATTTTCGCATAATTTATTGCATTCTTTGAGTGACTTAAATTGATTTACATTTTATTATTTAATTCTCTGTCTCATTTTTAACACAAGTTGAGTGCAAAACCTGTGTGAAATAAAGCATCATAAATCATTGCATACCCCCAGGCGAATTACCTTAAACTTGAACATTTATTAGTATTCAGTGCTGACACTTTTGTTTTTAATACTTTACCAATAAAATGCCTTCTTTAGTGTGTTGAAAAGATATACTACCAAATGAAAAATGTATTTTGTGTGGTAGTTGTGGAGATGCTATTCATGTAAGTTGTGGGAAAGTCGATTTTAAGACACTTGAAAAAATTGCAAGTTTTCCTAACTTTCACTATTTTTGTGATAAATGTAATATTCAAGATGCTGTTTTCCTTCGTGCTAAAGTTGATGAAAACAGTCTCAAATTAACTGAAATTCAAATATCTTTGAATGAGATTAAAGCTCTGGTTGCCGGTCTAGTCAAGGAGCCCCCTTTGACGGGAAGCAGCAAAAGAAAAGCTGAGAATACATCCGAGTCTGCGAAAAAAAAGTTGCATCTAACAAAGAAGAATACAACAACTAAGGGTAATTAAATTCCACATACCGAGGAATCTGTAAACCTAATAGAAGCTGAAGAAAATTTGACATCTATTGGAAAAAAGAGTAAAGATGTTCTGGAGACTATGGATATACAGCTGGAAAGTGCCACCGATATAACAGATCCAGATATCCCAATGTGCTCGAAATCAATTACAATCAATTCGCAAATAAGATCTAGTCAACCCCTTTTACTCAAAGCTATACCGCCACCTAAAGTACTGTTTCTATCACTTTAGATTCTTTTTAAAATATGAATTTAATACCGCCCGAGAGATCTCGTCATTTAAAATAACAGTACCGCATTACTTATTTAATGTTTTAATCAATCGAAATTTTTGGCCTGAACATGTTTTTATTCGAGAATTTGAACACCGTCCTCGAAAACCTCAAAGATCTGTGAAGTTAAAGCAACCCTCATCCGTTGAATCCATTCATCCAAAAAACAATTAAAATCAAAAAATATTTTAAATTTACTCTACTACAACACTAGGTGGCATGAAATCAAAACTTATTGGGGCATATTCATAGTCGCAGATAGACCCAGGTTTAACTAAACAACAGTTTAAGACAATTTTGGCTCAATGAAAACAGACCGATTTTAATTACAAAATATTGGTTTTATATTTGTATAAGATAATTAACTTGGTATACTACACAAATTGCTTCAAATATTTTGAAATGATAAACTAAAAAAATAGAATCAACGTCCGAAAATTCAACCAAAGCTATGTTTAACTTAGACCCAGGTCTAATGATGACTATGAATATGCCCATTAACTTTTATACCAAATCTTTGTGCACTGATTATGATCTTATCTGAAACCTGACTCAACGATTCTGTTTATAATAGTGAAATATTATGCAGCGATGTTAGCATTTATCGTTGTGACAGAAATATATTAAACAGTGGTTTTTCTGTTGGAGGTGGAGCGTTAATTGCCATTCGGTCATGTTTCCATTCTAAAAGTGTAACTCTTCCGAATTTCGCTTCAATTGAATTTATATGTGTTGAAGCAATCATTATGAAACGCCAATTTTTGTTTACATGTTCTTATATACCTCCTCTTTCTACGCAAAGTATATATAATCTACACGCCGATGCTATATCGCTTGCTAGTAAAAAGTTTACTTCTGCCAACTGTTTTATTCTTGGAGACTTCAACTTATCTCGCGTTAATTGGATGCCGGATCCTGAAGGGGGATCCTTTTTGTCTCCCTTATTTCCTATGGACTTAAGAGAAAATGCTTTGGGAACTGAAAGTTGTTTCGCGGATGAATGCGCAAGTATTGGACTATATCAAACAAATCATATTCTAAATTCAAATGGGAAAGTCCTTGATTTGGTCTTCACAGATGTACCCGAATTTAGCTCGGTTTCTGCAGCCGATAACTTCCTGTTTGAAAATTCTGTTCATCATTCTGCGATTGAGGTTCAATTTTGTATTGATGGGTGCTCAAAATCTTCCTTTTACAGTGAAAGAATTCCAGATTTTCGAAAAATTGATGACGTAAGATTTCTTAATCTTTTGGAGAATTATAACTGGAATAATATTTACGAAGAAACCGATGTAGAGCACAGCTGTGCTTTATTTTACGATGTACTGAAAAACTATTTATCTCTATATGTTCCTTTCACAAAAACTCCTGCTGAAAGTGGAAGCCCAAGATGGTTTACCAAAGAATTAAAGAAACTGAGAAATAATAAAACCAAACTTTACAAAATCTATTTAGCATCAAAATCTGTTGTTGACTACACCAAATACCCTTCAGCTAGGAGACAACTCCATGCGAAAACGAGGTCAAGCTATCAACTGTACTTGAGCAATATTAAGGGTAAAATCCGGGATGACCCTAGGAAATTTTGGGATTTTGTAAACATTAAAAGAAAGACTAATAATTTTCCAGTTGTGATGACCTATAAGGATTTATCTTCTAATGATAATACAACAATCTGTGATATGTTTTCGAACTTTTTCCAAAGCGTTTATAAACAGCCTAATACCTGTGATAATACCTGTGATAACACCTATGATAACATCTGTGATAAAAACTGTGATAAAAACTGTGGTAACACTGGAACTATATCAAACTTTTTCCAACTTGACGTTGCTAGACGAGTAATTGACGAAATTGATCTTATAGGCCATGTCTCCAAGCTAAAAGATTCATCATCCTATGGTCCTGATGAAATACCAGCCTTTATTGTTCGACGTTACATTTATGTTTTAGCTCGTCCTTTATGTTATCTTTTTAATTTATCGATTGAAACAGGTATTTTTCCAAATGTTTGGCAGTCCTCATTCATTACGCTGCTTTTTAAAAACGGAAACAAATGTAGTATATCCAACTATAGAGGTATTGCCAAGTTATCATGTATACCAAAATTGTTTGAAAAGATTATGTTGGAAATAGTTGCAAAAAAAATATAAAAACGTGATTTCGCCACATCAGTATGGATTAATGAAGGGAAAATCTACTACAACCAACTTGATGGAGTTTTGTTCGGATGTTTCATTTCATTTCATTTATTTATTTAAAGAATCTTTTACAATGGGCTACAAAGCCTACAATAAATAGTAAAAATTAATAAGACGAATTTAAATTACAATTTTATGAATTAACATTAATATTTAGAATTATGTAGATTTATTTTCAAAACAACAAATTAGATATCTCAAGATTTTTTTTTTTTTTTTTTTTTTCTTTAAACTCTTACATTAATTAACTTTAAAATAATTTTAACTTATTGCCAAATATTTGAATAAAATCGTCTCAAACTGCCTGGTACCGCGAAGCCTTCTGATGGAAGAGGGTAAACTGTTCCACTGCCTTATGACATAAACGAAAAATTGACATTCCGAGTTCCGACTACTAAATCTTGGTTGAAGCAATGTAAAAGACCGAGACGAGTTTGCAAACTTTATTTGCTCAAAAAGATAAGAAGATTCTTTGTTCATTATTATTTTATTGAGTGTTTTAAGGGACAAATATTTCAGGTATGTGTAAAGGTTGCAGCCTAGAATATTACTAGAATAGTTTGAAATATGGTCGTATCGTTGAAGATTGTACACGTAGCGGGTAACATTATTAAAAGCCACTGACAGGTTTCTTTTCATTTCTGAGCTATGACTGGTAAAGACTTGACATCCATATGTTATTAAAGGAAGGATTTTTAGCTTTATCGACATACTCAAGTTGTTCGTTTCCGAGATACAATGCAGGAAAATAGCTATGATCAAGTTTTTAAGCATTTTGACTTTGCTGGATTGAGACGCAGGTTATTTGTGTCAGACCAATTTAGAATTCTGTTTAGATCAGAGTTTAATTTATGAGTCCCATCTTCAATCATCCCTAGCTTACAGCTTAACTGAACTTGAGCATCGTCTGCATACAAGTCTATTAATGAGTACCTGGATTGAAGTGGAAGGTCATTAATAAAAATTGTGACAACAGTGGGCGAAGAATCGATCCCTGCGGAACTCCCGAAAGAAGATTTAGAGGGCGAGATGATTTTTCACCAAACAACAACAGCTTGGCTTCGACCACTAAGGTATGAGAGAATCAGATTTGCAGCATTGTCTGAGAATCTGAACTGCTCCTTTAGTTTAAATATGAGTCTCTTGTGATTGGCAGTGTCAAATGCACTAAAAATGACACCAGATCACTATCCATTGCATTTCTGATATCTTCTGAAACCTTTAAAGTAGCTGTGATACAACTATAGCCTTGTCTAAAACCAGACTATCTATCACTCAAGAGTTTATTAGTTTTTAAGAATCCTGAAATTTGTCTGTGAAGAAGTTTTTCCAATACTTTAGACAAAAACGACAGTATAGAGATTGGTCTAAGCTCTTGTTTCGATAAACGAGTTGCAGGTTTCTTAAGAACTGGTATAACCTTACCAATTTTCCAATGAGACGGAAATTTAGATGTCATTATGATTGTCTCTCTTGTCAACTCTTTGAAACTGAAATGTTGTTGTAAAAAACCAAAATGGATTTCAAACTGACGTCGCTTACTTGGATTTTTCAAAAGCATTTGACCGTGTGAATGATACATTACTATTGAAAAAGCTAATGATCATCGGGCTACCAAATTGGTTTTTAAATTGGCTAGAGTCAAATTTATGTTGCAGATCACAGTTTGTTTACTTTAAAAATAAAACATCAAAAAGAATAATTGTGCATTCCGGAGTTCCTCAAGGAAGCCATTTAGGTCCCTTTTTGTTTTTATTATTTATTAATGATTTACATGCTGAAATCCACTATTCACAACTACTTTTGATCGCCGATGACGCTAAGCTTCGATTATCCTACAAAAATAATAATGACTCTGAATTACTGCAAAAAGATCTAAATAATGTTTCCCTTTGGTGTAAAGTCATTGATATGGAACTCAATGTATCAAAGTGCAAGTGTATGTCTTTTACTCGCAAACGTGCGCCTTTCTTTAATGTCTATATGTTGTGTGGTCAACAAGGCGATTTAGAGAATTTTTAAGGCAGATTTTTATTTGAGATCAAAATCCAGACAAAACAAAAATGGATAGCACAACAAAAATGGCACTGCAAATCCATAACTCTTAAGTATCGTCCACATATGCTGATTTTTGGAAATCAATACGGCTAATGAACAATGTTGAGTTGATGACGTGTAGATCAACAGAGTCAATCCATTTTTGTTGACCCGAACGTAACCCAAGACAAATGGATAGACATCAACAATGTTGATCAACACTACTGTCATTTGTATTGCGCATACGCTGTATGTAGCCAATGAATGTATTTTATTTTTTATATCTTGAAAATTGAAATTCCTAGATCCACGTGGTTTTCAGTGTTTGACTAAAAATTAATAACAGCACTGAGTTTTTAAAACAAAAATAGTACTTAATAACGTACAATTTTGAAGTTTTCAAAAACTATTCACTCGAACAACTTCATTTTAAAATAATATTAAAGAATAGACTTTTGGCTTTTCAAAATGCTATAGCATAACTCTGTAAGTATTACCGTAATTTTTTTGTCTGTTTTAAGTGATTTTTTTTGAAAATTGCCCCTCCCGCCTAAACGGGGGGAATAGACTCCCCCTCCCCAACGATTTTTTTTTTTGTCTAAGTCCAACCTACACGCCTAAGTCTTATGTGACACCTTGTGCACCTCACCCTGTATAATAAGAGATAATAATTTTTCCTTACATTACTATGAAAGCTAAAAAAGTGGGTTTCGAAATTTTGTCTGACTGTATGTACCTCGAAGCGATTTTCATCAAACTTTGGACTTAGGGTTTTTAGCTGATTCACTAGATGGGACATATTTTTAGCAATAAGCAAAAGTAAATAACATTACCTGTCATACAACCAATATACAAAAATTGTTTTATTTTAAAAAATTTCAAAAACGGCCCCAACGATTTTGAAAAATTAATATTTTTTAGAAAAAAAAATATGTATAGGTAACGGTTATTAACTTAACCTGTCATAGAATCGATTTTTTTATTTTCAAATTTCTCATTAATGACCCAACCTTTTTTAACCAAATTTTGTATACAGGAGGCCTATGTTAGTTTAAACAATTTTGCATATATACATTTTCAGGAAAAAAAATATTAATTTTTTTTTATAAATATTTTGAAAATTCAATATCTTGAAAACGGATTTGTGAATGTTGTTTAAATTTTGTATAAAATTGCGAGTTGATAGATACATTATAAAATTTTACAAACAAAAAATTAATTAAAATAAATCGCTTGTAAAAACATATTTAAAGTCACTATTTGGACCAGCCTCATGTCGGTGTTTCTTTTTTTTAAATTTTCATGAATTTCAAATAATTACCCTGCCAGGTAATCTGATAAAAAAGCATTTTTGGTGGCTCTAACTTGTATTGATTTCGCTTACTAGTAAGGTGAATTTAAGGCTTTTCGGTGTCTGTTTTGTTGATCTTGAGGTGATGTAACCGGCGCAGGGACATAAGTCCCGAATTTTTTTTCGGGACTTTTGTCCTATTTACTGGGTCATAAGTCCCAAATCGAAAGCAGAACTTATGTCCCACTCTACTGAGACATAAGTCCTGAATTTTTTAGTCAAAAATGGGACATAAGTCCCGAATGAAACAAAAACTGTTTTATATGGTACGGGGAACTAAGTCCCCGGGAACTATGTCCACTGAGGGACTAAGTTCTCACCTAATGGGAACGAAATTCACTTTACTTAAGTGGTCTTGGTTCCCAAGCAAGGTGGGAACCACCTCTATTTTCTAATGGGAAATTAGTACACACTCAAAAGTATAAAGTGGGAACCAATTTTCAACAACAAAAATTAAAAGACAGATTATTTGATTTTTATTATTTGATTATTTTAGAAAACTAAATTTCTAAACAACCTGATACTTTTGGATTCAGCTTTCGAGTTTTCGAAAATAATCAAAAAAAATCGCACCATTTTTATTTTCGAAAATTCGAAAGCTGAATAAAAAAGTATAAGGTTGTTTCGAAATTCAGTTTTCGAGTTTTCTAAAATAATCAAATAAAAATCGCGCGATTTTTTTTATTCAGCTTTCGAGTTTTCGAAAATAACTAAATAAAAATCGCGTAATTTTTTTTTGATTATTTTCGAAAACTCGAAGGCTGAATCAAAAAGTATCAGGTTGTTTCGAAATTCAGTTTTCGAGTTTTCTAAAATAATCAAATAAAAATCGCGTGATTTTTTGTTTGATTATTTTCGAAAACTTGAAAGCTGAATCAAAAAGTATCAGGTTGTTTCGAAATTCAGTTTTCGAGTTTTCTAAAATTATTAAATAAAAATCGCGCAATTTTTTTTTAAACGAAACAGTTTCTTTTAAAATTTTAAAAACTTAAAATTAATGTTTTAGTTTTTTTTGGAATTTGAGGATGAAATTACAAGGCTAAAATTGTTTGCGAATTGTATCAAATAAAAATGAAAAAATCCCGCGATTTTATGTTTTATGCGATTTTGTCATTTTATTTATTTGATAAAATTCGCAAAAATTTTAAATTGTCTCTATAGGTACATATTCAAAAAAAAAAAAAAATTATACGTTGGACATAAGTCCCGAATTTTTTTTTTGTCGGGACTAATGTCCCACTTTACTGGGTCTTATGTCCCACTTTACTGGGACATAAGTCCCGAATAAAAAATTCGGGACATGTCCCGGGAACTCATGCCCCTGCGCCGATGTAACCATATTTGCTAAGGTGTATTTAAACGAATGGCACAAAAAAAAACTTCGATTTTATGACTTAAATTGTTCAAGGATCCTTAAAACTAATAGTTTTTTAGGAAGATTCAAAATTTTTCCTGGATCTTAATCCTCATCAGAGCTGTCAACTTTCAAGTACAAGTACCAGTCCAGTACCAAGTACCTTGCACTTGTACTTGTATTTGAAAAAAACAAGTACAAGGTATTTGGGACTTGAAAATCACCAAGTACAAGTACTTTTATCTAAGTACATTTACTGGGTTTTGTAGTACTGCCCAGTACATTTCAAGTACTTTTCAAGTACAAGTTCATTTTCAAGTATTTTTTAAGTACAAGTTCATTTTAAACACTTTTTAAGGAGCGTATGAAATTTAATGAACATATTTTATATTTTATGAAGCAAATTATGTTACTTATGTAAAACATATTTACCTAACCGAGGCCGAGGGTTTGAAACACTAGTTTTACTCGCGTTTCAAACCCTGTGCCTGGGAATGATTTTTATCACTGTGATTCGATAGTTACAGAACACAGTCAGAATTTTTTTTAGTTCTCTGAGATATCATATACAGGGTGTCCTGTAAGGGAAGTGTCTTTGGAAAAACGGTAGCTATTAAAATTCCGCACAAAAAAGATCAACCACTTTTTTCGCCGGAGCAAGAGAATTTGAAAAAAACAGGGACAAAATATTTTCCACACCGTTGCATTTGCGCTCATTTGTCTCAAAATCCATTAGTCTAACAAAAAAATTATAGTCATCTATCTTTGTAGATGAAAAAAATCGAAAGTCATTGCCCAAATTTAAGGTTTTTATTAAAAAAAAAAAAATGCGTAATATATCAAAATGAAGCTCTCCACCAAAACTCAGCTTTGTCGGAGTTATATTTGAAAAGATATTTTAATTTTATCGATATATTTGAACAAAAATGTTTTATTTTTAACCTGTTTTATTGGATTCAAACGGTTATAACTTTCCATCTGAGCACCGCTTTAGCAATCTTTATACCTTTTTTAAAAACTACAGAAAAACGGGATATTTTTGAGAGATAAAACCTGTGTTATGTCATACGAATTTTATTCATAGAGCTCTTAAGAAGATTGAGGTCAAAAATTAAGTTTGGTCAAAGTTCAAGTTTATCTTTTAGTTTTGTAAGCAAATGGTGATGTAAATGAACATTTTTTTTTATTCAGTAAAATAAGTCAAACTATTAGCCAAAGTTTTAGTGTAAAAATTGTAAAAAACAAAAGTCAATTATGGACAGGGTGAGCAAAAAACTGGTTCAAAGTAAAGTTTTTTTTAAATTTCGAAAAATAGCCGTTACTCGAAAACCGTAATGATTCGGTATGAACAAGTTACCAAAATCTGAAAGGTCATGACCTGGCCTATTACCATATTCAGTTTGGACCATCCTTTACGGGACACCCTGTATACCATATTTATGAACAAGCCTAATTCTTGAAGTCACAATGACGTTTGGTTAATTTTACCAAATCGTTTTCCCAAGCAAATTCGTTGGGGAATTGTATCCAAGTTGTGTAAATCATTTCTCATACAAATTTTGACAGTTCATTAATCAAATGGTAAACTTACGCAAATTTATATGGTACACTTATCTAGTGTTTTACATCGTTGCGTGGATACCCTACGCATACTATGTTTAAAATAAAGTAAATTTGTTCACTTCCGTACAAATTTGGTGAAGTTTATTGAATAGAATTGTACAAATCTTTCTAGTGTTACTCGCGTATCAAACCCTTGGCCTCGGTTTGGTAAATATGTTTTACATAAATTACATAATTTGCTTCATAAAATATCATAATTATCCTCGTATTACACAAATAAAAGACACAGTGTTCCATATTTTCCAATTCCAACATACCTAGGCTAAATATTGTTTATCACCATACATACAAATTCTTCTTCTTAAATAATCTCTAACCATAACATGAAACATTATCAGACACTTAATTACAAAAACTAATTTTCCACTCGCTGTAATAATAGGTTTATTATTATTAAAACAAACATCATATTACTAGGTCATTAAAAATTAGTAACCCTATTTGCCCAGAAAACCTAATCAATATGACCATAATACCATCAAATGTTGCTCTAATTCTATAATAATTAACTGCTTAATATGAAAATGTATACAAGCAGGTAATTTTTATTCGTACGTACACCTTTATTATCTCATAATTAATTGGCATTAGAAAATGTCATTATATCGGAAAATGTTGATCGAATGATAGAACCGTCTGTTTTACGATGGGAACTTTTGTAAACCAAAAACAAACAAAAGGACTTTGCCATGCGGTGGACAGGACAGAGAGGACATTTCTGTTGTGTAACCGTAATGTCGGGGAACTCATTCAATTGGATTGCTATATTTAGTCCTCGTTAAATGTTTTCATATTATTTTTGCACTCTTCTCGTTTTATAGATAAAAAGGGTTATTATCTAATTTCTGTTGTATAAATTAAAATAATAAATAATTAATTGTTGTATGATGGTCAGTACGTTCGATTTATCTTTGTTTTTTTTTTTTTTTGTTTTTTGAGCATTTTAGATATTGTTCATTATTTTGTTGGGTTTAGATTTTGAATTATGTTCCTGGAAATGGAGTGCACTAACCAAATGTTTTAGAAAAACGTTATATTTAAATACATATGTTGTGTATTAAGTTTTAAGGTATTGAAACTTTAACAAGGATTTTTAATTTGGATAGTTTTTTTTTTATAATTCTAAATAACTAAGATAGGTATAAATAGGTACACAAATTAAAACTTAAGTAAATATTAAAGACAAAAGAATAAAAGGCAACAAAGACTATTCGCTGAAGGAATGAAACTTTGAGAAATAGAAATTTAAAAATATGTAGTGTTGATATTTATTTGAATTTTAAAATATTGCTTTTTTTTCGGGTTGGGGTCAAAATTCTGTTTTTAAAATACTGCATTTCAAAATTCTGTATTTAAAAAAAAAAATCGTTTTAAAAATGTAAAAAAGTGCGCACTTTTTTACATTATCAAAACGAATTTTTTTTAATACAGAATGAATAAAGATTTTCTTATGATAAAAAGCTTGGTTTTTGTGTCTGTCATAAGATCAGCCAATACTACGCTTCTACGTCAACCAAATCGACCACGTTGCGATAGACGCGAGACATGCTTCCAGTATCTTGGACGTCCGAACGTTCCGAGGGGCCAACATTGACTCGGATCACTACCTGGTGGTAGATAGACTACGTATGCGGATATCCATGACGCGACAACGCAGAGCAGATGCTGTGAAAAGATTCGATGTCGAGAAGCTTAAATCGCAAGAGACCGCCAGAACTTTTGCAGACCACGTAACTCTTAATCTCTCAGGAGGTCCGCCACCAGCATCAAGTGCAGAGGACCAGTGGAAACACTGTCAACAAGCCATCAGAAATGCCGCCTCTGATGTGCTAGGTTTCACTAGGCGAATACAACGAAACCCCTGGTTCGATGAAGAATGCCGGCTAGCGCATGCATCTAAGGACGAGGCCTACCAGGCAATACTGCAGACTCGAACAAGAGCTGCTGGGAGAGTGGCCCGGGAGCTCTACGGGCTGAAACGAAAAGAGGAACGCCGACTTCTCAGGAGGAAAAAGAAAGAGCACGAGAAGCGGGCGGTAGAGTCTTTTAAGGGTTGTAGCGGTAGGGGAGATGTTCGAAAATTTTATCAGAGGGTGAAAAATCCACCCAAGGATTCAAGGCTAGAACGGAAGCCTGTCGAGATGAGAGTGGGAACATGGTAGTAGACACACAGTCAGTGCTGAGGATCTGGAAAGAACACTTCTCTAGACTGCTTAATGGCGAAGAAACCCTAGATGCCGCTAATAGGCAGAACGTCCATTCAACTTGGACGATGATGGCCAAGAGTTCCGTCCACCCGACCTAACCGAAGTGCGGCTAGCGATATCCAAACTTAAGTCGTACAAGGCTGCTGGTGCGGATGGCTTACAAGCCAAACTATTTAAATCAGCGGGAGATGAATTGGCTAGGAGCATACACCAGCTCATCTGCAAAATTTGGTCGGATGAAAGTATAGTGTGCCCTATCCATAAAAAGTGAGATGTTCTGAAATGTACCAACTACAGAGGAATTAGTCTCCTAAACGTCGCTTATAAAATCTTGTCGACTACTCTGTGTGACCGCTCAAAACCTTTTGTCAACGATCTGATCGGCCCCTATCAGTGTGGTTTTAGGCCAGGCAAGTCAACCGTCGATCAAATGTTCACACTCCAAAAGATTTTAGAAAAATCCCGGGAAATCCAGATCGATACACACCACCTTTTTATCGATTTTAAAGTAGCGTATGATAGCGTGAATAGGGACGAATTATACAGAGCCATGTCGAGTCTCGGCATCCCTGCCAAACTCGTCCGCCTGTGCAGCATGACGATGGAGAAATCTCGCTGCTCCGTCAAAATTGGTAAGAACACCACCGATTCGTTTGATGTTGAGAAAGGATTGAGGCAAGGCGACGCGTTATCATGCAACCTTTTCATTATCGTTCTTGAAGCCATTGTACGCAACGCACATGTCAACACCAGCGGTACAATCTATCAAAAGTCCGTTCAATTGCTTGCATATGCGGATGACATAGACATTGTCGGCAGAACGAAGCGAGCTGTGGCAGGGGCATTTGCGAGCATTGAATCGGAGGCGGCTAGAATGGGATTGGCGGTTAATGAGGACAAGACGAAGTATATGCTGTCATCGAGAGAGGAATCTCAACATCGTCGACTCGGGCAAAATATCACGATGGACAGATATAACTTCGAAGTTGTCAAGGACTTTGCCTACCTGGGCTCCACTATTACATCGCAGAATGACATCAATGCAGAGATCAAGCGAAGAATTACTCTTGTCAACCGCTGGCGCTGTTTCTTCGGTCTAAGAAGGCATTTAAGTAGTAAGGCCCTCTCTCAGAGAACCAATGAGACTTTATACAAAACCCTAATCATCCCGGTCCAGCTTTATGGGTCAGAAGCATGGACACTGAAAGATTCGGATAAAAATCTGCTAGGGTGCTTTGAGAGGAAGATTCTTCGTGTGATTTTCGGTCCGGTGTGTATCGAAGGAGTATGGAGGAGAAGATTCAACGACGAGCTATACGGGCTATACAGCGACGGTGACCTGGTCAAAAAGCTGAAAATACAGCGGCTGAGATGGCTGGGGCACGTGGAGCGTATGGACAGCAACGCACCTGCCCGACGAGTCTTCGAATCCAACCCCGATGGGCTACGTAGCAGAGGAAGAACCCGTAACAGGTGGCGCAAACAAGTGGATGACGACATCAAAGCACTCGGTGTGCGCAACTGGAAGCGGCTAGCTAGGGACAGAGCTGGCTGGAGGGGCTTGTTAGTTGAGGCCGAAGCCCATCCTGGGCTGTGAGCGCCATCAAAAGTAAAGTAAGTAATTAGAAGCCTCGCTTGTCTGGCGTTTTATACAATTTTTTTTTTTTTAATTTTTAAACAAAATATGATAAAAGCCATCATTTTATTACCCAAATTTGTAACAATTTTAAATCTAATTTTAAAAAAATCCGTTTTTAAACATCAACACGAAAAAAAAAACTAATGTTAAAAAACAGATAAAACCTTTCCAAATAAAATGGTGAAAGTGACATAAATATTTTGTTTTCTGTATTTTGCATTTTCTAATTTTTTGTTTTGGTCAAAATCAACATAATCGTTTGTTGGTTTCTTATAGTATTGATTTTTCTGTTGTTGCATTTTTTCCAGCTAAAAAAATAATTTGTTGGATCAACAAAAATAATTTGTCAGATTAACAAAATTCATTTATTGGATAAACAAAATATTTTTGTTCATCTAACAAAAGAACTTTGTAAAACTGACAAATTATTTTTGTTGATTCATCTAAAGCAAATTTGTAACATTAACAAAAAAATTTGTTAATCCAAAAAAAAAATGTAGTTAATCTGACAAATTATTTTTGTGGATTCATCAAAAACTTAGTCATGATGACAAAACATTTTTGTTATTCTACAAATAAATTTGTTAAGCTGACAAATAATTTTGTGGATTCAACAAGACAAAATTGTTGAATGGACAATTGACTTTGTAAATATGATAAAATAAATTTTAAATATGACAAAATAATTTATATAAATAACAAAATTTTTGTTTATCCAACGAAATATTATTTTTATTTTTGTAAATATAACAATTGTTTTGTTGATATGACAAAATAATTTTTGTTACTTTGACAAAAAGAACAAACACTTTTGTTACTTTTATCTAGTTGAAAGAACATTTTGTTGGACGTATTTTGAAAAAAAATTTGGTTCTATCAACAAATTTTTTTAGTTATAATGACAAAAACAAATTGTTTTGTAACTTTTATCAATTTGATAACACCATGTTGTTGGATGTATAATGACAGAAATTTTATCAGCTCAACCTACATTTTTATTACTATTTTTATTACTGACCTCCATGCTCCAAAACAATAAAATATAAAATTTTGGCTCAGAGAATACATTATACACAATTTATAAATGTATGACCACCGAGGTGGGTCCAACCAAAAATCGCAAGCTAAGGACCTAAGTAGTACCTAAAAAAATTTGGTGCTTTTGTCCGGCAAAAACACATAATCTTGAATTTTGACGCTAAGCGCGACCCCACTAACTCCAACGATTTTGAAAAAAAGTGTGTTTCTGAATTAGTGCAGTCATCTTTTAAGTAAAATAAACATTAACTTCGCATTCTTGCTAACATTTTTAAATACCCTTATTTTTTAACATACAATTTTTAAAATTTTACATTTAAGCCACATGAACATAATAGTCTAGGAAAGATAGGAAATTTAATATGGGCAACCGAGGACAAATTAATTCATGAAATTTTATTGCTGGTATCGACGCAGAATCGTATCCTCAACAACATATCCAAAGTCCTCCAAAATCCATGAATTGACTTTTTGTGTAGATGCATTTTAAGAGGTGGAGAGGGGAGGGAGGCGGAATTTTGTCCAGCTGAAAAATTTGTTGTATTACAATCTAATCATATGACACATGTTTTAAGGGTGCTTTTCAACACCGATTCTAAAGAGACCAAAACTAAAAAGATACATTTATCCTGTGGAAAGTTAATGTCATTTTTATGGAATGATCACTTTTTTCAAAGTACAACAAGTAATATATTACCCAAAACCATTTTAAGATAATGGGATTTTAATGAAATTTGGTATAAATGTTTCATTTGGCATGTTTACTAAGAACCAAAAGAGTCCCCAAAAATATCTGTGGTGAAAGGGTGTTTTTTTATGAGGGCGAGATGTTAGTGCGTCATTATTACCATAACATATATGAATAAGTTTTGACACTGATGAAATTTGCTAAAAATATTAAATATTTCATGGTTTCCAAGTATCAAAAGAGTACATTAAAATAACTTGATCCAAAGAGTTTTTTAGAGAGTTTATGTTTGACCTGCCCTATACGGAGCAAAATGTTAGCTCTTACTAAAAATTGTATTTTCGTGTAATCGAGATAGTACATATGAAATGTGATATATGATTTAAAGGTATTTTTTAACGCCGAATCTAATAAAAGAAAAACCAATGTGATACAAGCACCCTAAAATAAGTTAGATTAATTTTGAAACAGAAATTACTGTTTTTTCCGTTAGGCAGGTCAAACATTACACCCCCAAAAGACACACTTGGACCTTAGATATTTGTACGGACTCTTTTGATCCTTGGGTGCCAATATAAATATAATATTTTTAGCAAAGTTCATAAGTGTCAGAATTTGTTCATGGATGTTATAGTAATAATCACTCACTGGCATCTCTCCGTCAAAAAAAACATCTTTTAACCAAAGATATTTTTGGGGACTCTCTTGATTCTTGGTAAACATGCCAAATGAAACATTTATACCAAATTTCATTAATATCCTATTATTTTAAAATGGTTTTGGGTAATATTTTACTTGTTGTACTTAAAAAAAAAAAACGTCATCATTCCATAAAAAGGACTTTAACTTTCTACAGGATACACGTATCTTTTCAGTTTTGGTCTCTTTAGAATCAGCGTTAAAAAGCACCATAAAAACATGTGTGATATGATACCATTGTATTATAGAACATTTTTCAGCTTGACAAACTAAGACTATAAGACCAAGGACATACAATCCATTCGTTCATATTTTAACTTGTTTTTTACATTTTTTCATAAACGAGTTGAAATATTACGAACCATTCGTATTCACTGACAATGTTTAGTTACATTACCCGTGTTTTTTTGGCATTCTATAAATAGTACAGTAGAAAATTACCGAAAAAACGCAGCCGCAGTAGCCTGGTTTTTGTATTTCATAATTGGTTTAACTGAAAGATTACCTGTCAGAATATTAAAAAAATATATATATCTGTGAGAATCAGAAGCAGTCAAAATTTACTTCCCGAAAAAACTAATAGTAACCAACATTTGAGAATGAATTCACCAAAAATCCATTCGAGACTGGGAAATCTATCCGCAGTATGATTCTACTTTAACTTTAATCGGCAGTATTCATACTGCAGATGTTGTATTTGTTGTTCATGTAAAATCCTACTATGGATAGCTACTATGAAATACTACTATGGATAGCTTTTCCAATAAAACACGGGTATTCTAGTTGTTGACTATAATAGCAAGTACCTACGTGGGATTCAATCTAGTTTATTTCATGTGTTAACTGAAAATGTTTGGTTTAAAACAAAAACAGAAATTTAACTATACTTTATACCTATCCTATATTTATACTATTTATAAAATCTACCTACTGCTTCAACAAAATTACTTAATTCTTTCTCTCCAAATTACGTCAATCCATGTCTGTCTGAATTTTAAAAATAAAATAGAACTTGGCTCATCTCCTTTAGCAAATAATAATTTTCAAAGTACAAGGACTAATTAAAGGCCTTAAACTATTCATATGCCTGCATGTGTGATATGTGAGTGACTGTGTGTTATCCTTTCCATTTTTATGTTACTTTCGTGTGCTACTCACCTTTTGTTGAAGAAAGAAAATCAAAGTCTTTTTCTATTTGTTTGCCAAATCAAAATTTAGGTAGGTATATTTTCTTATTATTTATATAGCATGAAATAGAAGGAATGTGCATAACTATAAATAAATCACAGGTTTGCCGTCATTAAAAACCTCAACTCTATTTTACCAAACACTAACACAATAGAACAATCGTCATAGTCATCATCATATAGTGATGGTACGTATATGAGCAAAAGAGAGACACACTGGAAACGAAAACTCATAAACAAATAAACAGTCATTCACTCAGTAGGACATCGCCTGAAAGCTTCTCGTCCTCACCACCCAGACAAATTCACTCAGGGAGAAGAGGATACAAAAATAAAAATATACATATTTATTTCTCTAAATATAAAAAGGACGAAAGAACAAAAATCCTAGATGCAAGTGAAAAAAAAAATATCCTCGAATAGAGAAAAAAAAAAAAATAAAACTCGCAATTCAGTGAAACGTGTTCGGCATGATAAACAATTATTCAATTAAATTCAAATAAAAAGCCCCAGGATGAAATGCGAGTGAGCGAAGTATATGATGATGTGGGCTGTTCGCCGACGAGAGGGTATAAATGGAGGAGACTCCTTTTCTTTTTTCTTTTAACATTTGGAGCAACCCTCAAAGAATATAATTCTTTAAGGACTTGTTTCTTTACTCCAAACCAACACTCTCATCAATGAATATAATAATCAGAGGAACGAACGACTACGACTTTGGCCAATGTGAAGAAAAGGAGCAACAATAATAAAAATAGAAAAACCAAAAAAAAAAGAACTTTGTTTTCTTGTTAGTTAGTTCACGGCAAACGGGGCTAGGTATATTTGTTGGCCTGTATGGTCGAACAGTTTTCCATCTTCACCATCACAACACACTGATGGCGATGGGGTCTTCACTTCTTTTTCAAACTGACCAGGAGCAAGTCTCTGAGATGTGTGCGGGGAATGGGGTTCCCCTCATTAAGTTTCCAAGATGCAGCCACCATTTCAAACATAAAAATAAAGACATGAAGTAGGGGGGGGGCGTTGGCAGGGGGAGAGGAATACAAAAAAACATCTTAATTTGCGAATATCCATCTTCATCGTCTTCGGCTTATTTGTACAACCAGAATAAAGGACCTTTTTTTTTATTTTTATAATATAAATTAGAAGACACGATCAAAATCACACAAAAGAGCGAAAGCAAGTTTCAGGCATTTCTTCTTTTTTATTTGGTAATTTTCTGGGCCCCATCTGGCTGGGCTATATCCCTCAAACTCCCAATTCAATCACCCCTCCCCATTCGCTTGTTTATTATTATTCTTCAAAATAAAATAAAAGTTTGTTTCTAGTTGTGTTGTGTTGTCTGGAGCAAGCAATGAATATTGATGATGATGATGAATGACTTTACTGGACACAAGGTCCTTAAAATTTGCTTCTTCGTTTCCTGTGTCTCAAAGTCTGCGATGGTTGTTGTCATTTTTTTATTTTATTTTATTTTATTTATTTTTTCCTGTCTTGACTCTTTTTCCGATATCAGATATTTGAGTGTCTCTTCTATAACACTTAAACTCATGTAATCGACTTGTGTAATAATTATCTCCTTTTCACATCTCACTGAGTCCTTTTTTCGTATTTCTGTGCAACAAAAAGGTCTTCTTTAAGACTCGTTTATATTCGAACAAGTGGTTTTCAAGTGCGACCGTGTAAAGCGAGTGTCACATTAGTAAGTGCTGATGATGGTTGGGGTCGGTATACCAAGTGACTTTATTTTTTTTTTTTCTGTTGGTCTTGTGCTGATGTATCAAATAAATTTTTAGCTGACAATACAGAAGGATGTAGCATTCAGATGAAGCACATCCTTGTGTTAAATCTTTCGAGTTATTGATATTTCGATTGTGTGATGGCGCACTTGGGGATATACAATTTGCGATGTCTTCGAAATTCCGATAGAGTGCAATGTTATTTTGATGTGTGATGGGAGATTTATACTTTGTAGCTTGACTTTAAAAATGTTGTCTTATATTAAGGGATCATTGGAACTTTTGTTTGGACGCTGAGTCGACTTTTAAAAGTTGGCATCCGCACAAACCATGTTTCGTGGTCATAGCTTTGCTGGAAGCAATAGAGATGCGAGAGTAGAAATATCGAACAAAAATAAAAAAAAAAACATTTTATTTCCTTTGAAATTTAATGTTGTTAATTAGTTTACTTTTATAATACTATGAACATATCCTTTATCTGTAGGGAATTTGATTTTCTTTCAGTTTGTCATATTGACTTTGCCTCTATTACGCTTAGTTTTCTCAATATTGAAGAAAAACTACAAAAGGGGACATTTACCCCCCTCTCCTGCCTAAACCTTGTTGCCCAGGGCTGGGGACTTTGAGTATGTTGTACCTCAGGGTCAGCTCTACTACTCACACAGTACCGTGGGTGGCTTGCTTCGCAGGTTCTAAGAATTTATTTATTCTTTAACTCAACCTCAAAAGACACTACTATCACATACAACTCGTACTATAATAATAATAAAAATTATACAAAAAAAAAACATCAAAAAAATTGTCCTCGCAACTTTCAATTTTCTCAAAAACTAGGAGACATAGAACCATTTAGAAATTAAGAGTTATTAGGGGTAGTGAATTATTAAAGCCAATTCAGCATTTTATTTCCCAATTTAAAAAGAAAAATCAAAAACAAAATTTTCATTTTTTTTTAATAGTTTTGAGTTTGAAAGCTATTTTTACAAAAACTATGGACATCAATAACTTGATTTGAAAATAAAATAAAAGAACGGAGTTCTGGCTTTCAAAAAAGGTAAATTTTTTTGTTGTAAGTGTTGCCGTTGTTTTTTAATATTATTTTTTTTTAAAATGCCCCTTCTCTCTAAAGGGGGTAAGAAAGTACCCCCCTCTATGGGCTCTTAACCTTTAGCACCTCATATATGGGATATTCACAAAAAAAGTATGCCATCTGAAAGGTCAGTAAGTGGTCAAAAAAGGTCAACGTGTTTCAGAAATTGGTCAGCCATAGAAAATTTTTTATCAAGGGTTACATTTTTTCAAGGTCAACTGCATGATAAAATCTCCTGTATGCTGTTGACTCCCTTGCATATGCTAATTCGATGTCTCCTCTGGTAGATTTACCCAAAGTTGAGTACAACGTCTTCTTCAAGAAAATAAGATAAACAACTCCAAATCGGAGCTTCAGGAGCAGCCAACTACAAAATCATGGTTCTGAAACTTCCGAACGGATTTGCGCCAGCAGCCAAAAAGAACGTGAAGAACCTAGGCATCCACTTCAAGGAGATGTTAAGGTTTAACCCGCACTCACAAAACGTGCTCATAAAAGCCAACTGGGCCTCTCACTGACTCCACCCACTGATGAGACGCAAAAGCAGACTAAGCCCTAAGTCGAAGATATTGATGTACCAGCAGCTACTCTGCGGCCTATCATTCGATATTCCTTGTTATCTGGTTCTTAATCTCGAAGACGGCCATGAAGGAACTTTAAATGTTCGACAAGCCCTTGCTGGATTTCAGTACCAACAATTTAGACGAGGGAAAATTTTCAAACACTCGTGAGGCCCTCCCTAGTAAAAACTTATTGAACATGTATCGGTACCCCAACAGGAATGTCTTGTGTACACCTAAAACAAACATTTTATAAGCAACATGCAATTTCAGTTTCATACGATACTTTTTTCTCTCTTTTCTTTGACTTTTTTTTCATTATTATCACACTTCTTCTTTGGGTATATTATATATGTATTTGTTATGCAATATGGTATGAAACTTGACATTGAACTTCTGTATAGGGAATCAGCCCAACAATGGGTAGCGCATTGGACTGACAAGCAGAAGATTGGGGGGTCAAGTCCTAGATAAGCTATTTGTTTTATTTGCCTGACGAGGCAAAAGGGGTTATAATCGCCAAAGCCCTTGTTCTAGCCTTTGCTTACCCTTGCTAGCCCCTTGCCAGAATTTATGTAAAATTCTCTAGTGCCTTGTGGAAAACTAGATTATTTTTCTTCACGGGTTGTTTTATTGCTTTATTGCTCTTTCGCTGTGTTTTTCTATAGATGTAAATAAGGGCAGCTAGTTAAAACGACGATCGTTCAATCAAAAAATCGAACTATAGTTTTTGTCTTACGCCATCTGAGCCTTGATTCTTAAATAAATAAATAATTTGGGTGGCACAACGGCTCGTGAAGAACCAGGGCCTAGTTACTAAAAACTCCCAACCATTTCTGTGTGCGCCTGTCGACAGGAATGGAAGGGACCTACAATTGTATGCCGAATCCGAACGGCTAGACGAGAAGCACTTGTTCGTGACAAGTGATACTCTTGGAGGATTTGTCAATTCCTCGCAAAAGGCAGTAGCCCTGAAAAAAAAAACTTTTTAGTTTTTTGGGTGGACGAGGCTGGGAAGCGAACCCAGACCTCCAGCGTGACTGTCGAGCGCCTTTATTCTAGCTGGTACCAAAATATAGGTACATCGCAGTTGAAAATTAACTTTATTTTGAGTTATTCCTATTTAGCAAAGTGGAATCCGCAAGTATATTTCCTCACCAAAATCTCTTTGCTCGTTTGCCTTTTTGGCAGCTGCTTTCGCAAACGGCAAAAGTCTTCTTCTCCATTGATAGCAATCTGCTACTATTCAATGGTAAATCTTTCAAAGGACATAATAATTTCCGAATCGCGTTTCCAAGTGTTGATTTCGATGGTTCGTACCTACATCAAGCAACATCGATTTATGAACACCCAAAACGTCTCGTCGTCATCAGAGTCTGGTCGTATAAGGCGAGGACTAAAGAGGAATTGCTCTCAGTTGACTTGACAATTGCTGTGTTGTGTTGTGCGTCGTCTGTGAATTGAAAGATGCCCTCCCACAAAAGTCAAACAACCCCACATCAAGATGAATAATAAATATTTTCACCACATGTCTCCATCTCTCCACTCTTCGACAACACTCACTTTGGTGTTTCGCTAGCTTTCAGAGCCACGAGTTATTTCATAATGTTGTTGAATTTAGTTTTTTATTCTTTTTCTCATTTTATTACATTTTGTTGTTACCAGTTAAACTTATAACTTTCCATACTCTCTCATTCACAGTACGAGTATTTTGTTTGTACTTTTTTGATGTTTTGCTTTCGTCGAATATGGGAAAAAGTTTTTTGGTGTACACTTCCGGCGAAAAATAAAAGCGGATCCTGGTACTAGGTAACACTTGTCTACTAATTAGATATCATTGCTTAATTTTTTTCGCTTCGTCTCCCTGTTAAAGGTACCGTTATTCTCTGTTCTTTTTTTTTTTTGGGTTCTTTTTCCTTTTGAATTTTGTTTGAAAAACCCCCGCGCTTATGGCACACGATGATGACGTGGACGACGACGACGACGGCTATGATGATGATGATGAGGACAAAGGAAGTGCATAAAAGGCTCTAGCTCTGAGATCCTGGCAAAAAAGGGCGAACAAAAAAAAAAGAAACAACGGGTACACATCCTGAATGGGTATTTACATGCAAGCGAGGAGATAGCGAACTTCGGCCTTAATGGGTAATGATGTAGGCTTGTATCCTGCCTGCTTGCCGTGTGCTTCATTTTATTTTTTTGGATCCTTGCTCATTCTGGGGCTTATTTCATTTTGTCCGTGTGCTTCATTTTTTATTTGAGTTGTTTCTTTTTCAAACATTTAATTTTAAATCTGACCCATCAGCTGAAAAATAGGGGTAGGTGAAGGCGGAAGTGAACTCTAAAAAAAGCAAAATGAAAACAGGAAACAATTTTTTAAACACAAGAGTTTTTTGTAGATACGTGGTATTTTTTTTTTTGCTTTCTTTTGTTTTTCACTCACTGCACGAGGAGGTGTTAATCAACTTTTAGCCTTTGTTTAAAAAAGAAAAAAAAAACAGAATAGAAGGTGGGGGTGAGAAAAAGTCTCGGAATGATGGGTACGCGCGCCGAAGGACATTTCGCCTGTATGAAGTATTTTTAATTTTCCATTTCTTTTTTTTTTGTTATATTTCAAGTTGACGTGAGGATTGAGTGAAGAATGTTCCAGAAATAAACGTATAACAAGGACCTTGTATGTTAATGCTTTGAGCTAATTGTGTCGTGTGGGTTTATATCCGATCGACAAGTATGAAATCCACATCAGCGAATGGGTATTAGAATTCTTTATTGGAATGCTTCACAAAAGAATTAATGAGAGGTGTTTTCTTTGTACGTGTAGTATTCAATTTTAACATTAGAGTTACCCGTTCTATTTTATATTATGTTATTAGTTTGTATCTGATTATACTTAAAAAGAAAAATAGAAAAACAACATCTTTTAGAAATAAATATCTATTCAAAAAAAAATGGAAGTCAAAAATTAAGTTTTCCAAATTTCAACCAAGCAGAAGTTATTGAGGATATTAAAGGAAAATATTTGTATCCAATGTGGTTGTTGGTTGGTGGTTAGTCGTTAATAATAAAAGTTTGTCTTATTACACCCCCTCAAAATTACATTCAACTCAATCTGATATAGAATTTTTAATAAGTGTTAAGCAAATAGTCCAGGAAAATTAGATAAATAAATGTCCTTAATTCGAAAAAATTCCTACAAAGCTGGATTTTTGTGGAGAGCTTCATTTTTTTTGTCTTTAACAATTCCTGAAAAGTAACCTTAAATTGTGATGGAGCTAAAAATGTTTGGGGGAGTAAAGGGATCAAAATGATTTTTTTGTATGAATTACTTAAAACTATAGGTTTTTTTTGAAAAAAGTTGTAGGTACACTTTGTTGCTCATGAAATTCTAAGATTATATTACTTTTTTTGGTACAATTGATAGATTTGGAGAAAAACGGTCGAAAACACTTGGGTGCAGTACATACATAAACCAGGGCCCAGTGACTAACAACTCGCAACCATTCCTGTGTGCGCCTGTCGTCAGGAATGGAAGGGACCTACAATTTTATGCCGAATCGGAACGGCTAGACGAGAAGCACTTATTCATGACAAGTGATACTCTTGGGAGATTTGTCAATTCCTCGCAAGAGGCAGTAGCCCTGAAAAAAATATTTTTTATTTTTTAGGTGAACGAGGCTGGGGAGTGAACCCAGAACTCCATCGTGACAGTCCAACACCTTAACCATTACGGGCTACTACGGGTGCAGTACATTTAGTCCAAAAAATGTAATATTGGAGGATATTAATTATATTTTTGGATGCGGAATTTTTTGTTCGGTTTATGTTTGGAAACATATATTTTCTATTAAAGAAGAGTGGTACCGGAAGGGAAATGCCACCATCTTGAAAAACGTCATTTCTTTTATTTTTAATTTTTTTTAGTTTAAGCTCCACCCCACATTTAGGGTACGTTTTAAGGAAATGTTTAGGGCAACAAAATGAAGCTCTTCACCAAAATGCAGGTTTGTAAGATTTTTTTCGAAGTAAGAACATTTTTTTATCTTATTTTCCTGGACTATTTATTTAACTCTATGTATATCAAATTAAGTTGAATGTAAATTCAGCTTTGTCGGAATTTTTCAAAGTGCATATCATATTTTCCTGGACTAAAAATTATTCGCATAATACATGAACCGAGCAAAAGTAAGAGTAGTAGCCCGTAGCGTAATGGTTAGTGCGTTCAACTGTCACACTGGAGGTCTGGGTTCGCTTCCCAGCCTCTTCCACCTAAAAAATAACTAAAAAAAGTTTTTTTCAGGGCTACTGCCTTTTGCGAGGAATTGACAAATCCTCCAAGAGTATCACTTGTCACGAATAAGTGCTTCTCGTCTAGCCGTTCGGATTCGGCATCAAATTGTAGGTCCCTTCCATTCGTGTCTATAGGCGCACACAGGAATGGTTGCGAGTTGTTAGTCACTAGGCCCTGGTTCTTCATGAGCCGTTGTGCCAACCGATTTATTTTTTTTTTTTATAGAGCAAAAGTTAGAGCGTGTAGATTGGGTTGAGACAAGAAAAAAAAAACATGGCAGGGGGGTCCTATTTTCCCCCTTCTAGTCACAAAGTCAACACTTACAATATTATACTATGATTGATTTTATTGAAAGTTTTACGTTATTAAGTACTACTTTCGATTTGATCTTATTGATCTTTTTTTTGGAGTGGATTATGTCAAATTTCAAAAATTGTATTACGAGTATTATATAAAAATATAGATATTAAAAGCATAAAACTAATTTTTGAATTATTTAAATTTCCCGGCTGGAAAAATGCCAAGTTACAGTATAGTTTGGGCAAGGCCCTAATAAGTTATCAGTAGGAAAAATCTAGACAAGGAAAACTTGTCAGATACTTGCCAAGCCCTTGCTGGATTTCAGTACCAAAAATTTAGACGAGGCAAACTTTTTAAACACTCGTGGGGCCTTCTCTAGTAAAAACTTGTTGGACATTTATCGGTACCCCATCAGGAATGTCTCTTGTACACCAAAAACACAGATTTTATAAGCACCATGCAAGTTCAGCATCATTTTGTAACGAAATGTCAAATTTTGGGACAGGAAGTAGAAAATGGTAGCAGAAAGTTGGGACGAGAAAATGGCGGCAGAAAATTGGGAGGTAAGGAGACCGATGACAAATTTGGAAATAAGGTGATGACGGCGAATTGGGTTGACATTTTTTCGATGGTTGGATGTCATAAATAGGAGTGCGTTCAACAAAAAAGCTCCCTTTTCTTTCGACAAACAGGCAAAGGTGGAACCATAAGGGTATTTCAAATTAAATAGAACAATTGTTGGGAGAAACCTCCAAACTTAAATAAAAATAACCTCTCGGGAACCAGGGCTCCCAGCTTAAATAAATTTACATATTTGAAATTTATAAACCTTTTAATTCACATCTTTTTGGTTTGCTTATTCTGTCCAGCTGCTCAGCAGCGGATTTTCATTACAATATAACACTTTTTTCTTTCTTACCTTTGCCTTCTTTTTCGTATCACACTATTTACTATTGATGTGAGACATCCGTATAGAACTTTTCAATGAGGAAAAACCTGTTCTAAGTTGTTCTATTCTACCTAATAAGCAAGTGAGCAATATGGAATGCAACTTATTCATTTTCGACATTGAATTTTTGTATAGCGAGTAAGCCCAGTGGGTAGCGCATTGGACTGACAATCAGAATATCGCGGGATCAAGTCCCACCTAAGCCAGCTTTTTGTTTTGTCTGACGAGACAGAAGGGATTATTATCGCCAAGGCCCGTGTTCTTGCCTTTGTTAAATCTTGCTAGTGCCTTGCCAGAATCTATGTAAGACTCTCTAGTGCCTTGTCGAAAATTAGATTGTTTTTCTGCGCGGGTTTTAAGCTTTAGTAGTTTAAGGTAAAAACAAAAAGGGTATTTTATTTTTTCAGCAAAAAAAACCCCAGAGTTGACAAGAAAAATGTATACGTGGTTTTTGAAGGCTTAATAAGTACCTTCAAAAAATGTAATCGTTACATCAATAAACCATGGGTATCAAAATGCAACCGAAGAAGTGCATTTTCTAACCAAAGCAAACTGAAAAAAAAACTTTTCCTACTAATAGTTTTGATTTAAGGTATTGGTTGGAACTCACTTTTTCAACAGCCGCGATGCAAAAATTATTCATACCCTCAGCTCCTCTCTACTACATCTACACACAAAACAAATAAATAAAAATAAAACAGTAATAAAATAATAATAATAGTCATATTTGGTACTCGTTATGTTTTACAAAATTGCTCATAGCTCCTTTAACTCATAAATTTCCGCAATGCCCACTTGATGACGTCATATGCTTAATATACATAACTCATTAGTAAGCATTTCGTTCTTGTCGATTCTGGGTTTTTTGTCCATACATTTTCGGCCATCTCCTTTTAGGAGACACAAATTGTTATTAAAAATGTATGTCCTGCAGGCCCAAGACACCTCCACAACCAAATCATAGATCCGCTAATCATGGCAGCTACGGTTATTTTTGGTTCTAGGGACACGATTTTTTCAACAGTTCTGTAAAGGTGTTAAAATATAACTTTGTTCTTAGTTTGGAAACAAATTATAAAGTTGTTTTCGAAATACTGAGGCATATTCATAGTCACAGATAGACGCAGGTTTAACTAACTACAGTTTAAGACAATTTTGGCTCAATGAATACAGACCTATTTTAATTGCAAATTGTTGGTTTTATATTTTTATAAGATAATTAACTTGGTATACTTCACAAATTGCTTCAAATATTTTGAAATGATTAACTTAAAAAAATAGAATCAACGTCCGAAAATTCAACTAAACCTACGTTTAACTTAGATACAGCTCTAAAATGACTATGAATACGCCCCGTTGAGTTTTAAAAAAAAATTGAACTTGCATTAAATTCTCAAAAAATTGTTTTTCAAAAATATTTGTATGCATACAATATTATTCAAACGTTTACGAAGCTTCTCTAAAGATAATTTGAAAACAAATCAACTGAACCATTTCCGAGGAAGTCGAAAATCAAAAAAGGGTCTACAACAATAATACCAACCATTTTGCGAAAAAAACAAAAGTAGAATTTCCTCATAAAAGTTACTAACTGATTTTTTTTTTTATCAAATTCTTAGAAACCGTTTTTGAGAAAAATAATATTTTTTTTGCGGATAAAAAAAAAGGATGGCAGACACCGTAATTTTTGCTGCTAAGAAAATCAAAAAACGTACTCAACAAACACTAAGTTTTAAGAAAATCAATCCAGCCTTTTGGACAGGTAGACAGAATTGTGAGACCAATTTTTCCCGTCTTCTAATTCATCGCTATAGACAGTTTGATGAAAATCTCGAGTTCAATTTTTAATACAAATCCGTTAGTTCCCTAGGATGTAAATCGCAAGTAAAAAAATTAAGCCTATTTCTTTTAATTTATTCAATTCATTCACTTTTTATTTAGTTTAAAATCGCTTTAAAAAAAAAGAAGAATTTTTCAAATTTCATAGACTCTTATCGTCTGTAGAGCTACTAGCGATGTTGCACATATTTGTAATGCATGTAAAATCGTAGTATACTATGGACGGCTTTTGCAATAAAACACGCCTATTATGTGCTTCTTAAGGGGATTCTGATTTCAAATCAAGAATCGAATTTGTCTTCTCAGAATCGCCAGAAGCGTATTTTGTGTGCCAATGAAATGGTTTCAGAAGACATCCGAACGCTTCTGGATTTGGACGCTTCCGGACGTCCAAAGAAAAACGGAATTAGAATAAGAATTCTGAAAATATTTTTGTTTACAGCCAAGGAAGTCGTAAATCGTAACTTCGGTAAAATTTCACAACACCAAAATGCATGAAATTTTTTTAAGAAATCAAGAGGTAAAATTAGTAGCTTTAATGTAGCAACTATTAAAATTCAACAAATTCATTTGTAAAAATTATGAAAACAGGATTACACAGTTTATACACCTTATGAAAGTTTTTCGCCGATCCATAAATATGTTCTCTTGAAAGTATATTCGCTCCATGAATATCTAAATTAAATACGGATTTTTTAGGATGCCATCCAAGAGTACAGCTTATTTTAATTTGGAAGTCTAAAATACACTCCTTTAGTCCAAGAATCAATACTCAACCCAAAGCAGTTCAGTCCATAGGTACTTCATACTCAATCATGTTAAGTTTCGAAAAATGTACAGCCTTTACTTCTTTCAATTGAGTTGAATGTTTTTATTTTGTAAAAAAAAACCTTAATATTACATGTTTCCCAAAAATGTATGTCTTCCAGGCATCCTAGAACATCTCCTGGGCAGAATAACTAAAGCTAGACAAGTATTCAGGGCTCGTTATCAAAACGCAACGCAACAAATAAAAGCACAAAACCTCATGTGATTCATATCACCATCGACACTGTTCCTCTTCCATACTTAACCATACACATATTGGCTGGTCAAAGCCAATGTGCATAGGAAAACCCATGCACCTGCAGGATGCACAAAACAATAGTCCACACACAAACACATTCAAACTTCTGGAACATATACGACTATGATGCATAGGATTGCATTGCTTTGTAATTATTATGAGAGACAAACAACAAAGCACTTACCACTCCCAAGAGGTACATTCGTCTTTTTTTGCTGTCCCGCTGCTTCAAGTTTATTCTGGACTTCATCCAGGCTCACAGCAGTCCCGGCACCTCCTGTACCCACCCCGGAACCGACACCTCCTCCTCCAGCACCATGATGGGAATTCCGAGGGTTCCGGCTATAGTTATTGCCGGTGTTATTGCCTTTGTTATGGCCGTTGTTGTTGGCATGCTGCTGCTGCTGCTGGATAATGCCTAAACGAGCATTTGTAGATTTGACCCGACTGGGAATAGCTGCTCCAGCTGGTCCTGTTGTTACTGACACAGATGAAGTTTGCTTCAGCAGTCCGGTTTGTGTTGATTGCGGGGTGGTGGTCACTCTGGAGAAGGCCAAAGACGAAGGCAACGACGATGATGTGGCTAATGGTGGCGTAGATGTGGCAGTGTTAACATTGCCAGCGGTTGTAACATCACTAGAAGTCACGGTAGAGGTGTTGTTGTTGCTGTTGCTCGTATTAGCACTCGAATTCCGAATTACAAGGATTGATTGTGACTTTTCTAAGCGCTTTAGCGTTTGCAATATGAACGGCCCTTTGGCATTTGCCCCAGAGAGTGTTGTAGTAGTTGTAAGGCGGTTGCCATCGGTACTATACGTCCGATTGGGCTGCTTCTGGATAAGGAATGACCGTTCACCAAGATTACCCTTTTTCATAGACGCCGACTGAAGAAGCACCGATTCCAATTGGTTTGCATTGATTGGCGTTTGCAAGAGAATAGTATTGCCACCACCACCACCGGCACCACCACCCGTGGATGTCGAAGAATTACCCCCACCATTATTTGTCTTACGTGGTGTATGCAAGATTAAGGGTTTGTCCTCTTCGTTGATGAAACTTATCACATCGTGCTTGTTTTGAATGATTGTTTGGCCATTTTCGTTGCGAGATCCTCGCAACAGAATGATATTATTGGTGCTTCCAGTCGATTGTTGCGATTGACCAGTGTCGAAAATCGATTGTGATGAATTATGTTGGACAATTGCTTTTTGCAGTGGCGATGGCGCATCACTTGAACTACTGCTGTCCATGGTGATACAAGATTGTTTGGACATTTCGTTGGAGTGTTGGTTACGAGTCGAAACAGTCTTGCCATTTTCATCACAATTTGATTCTGTAAGTGAAAGAAAAAGATTAAATTTTTAAGAACCAATTTAAGTCGATTTTCATTTTTGTGTATATTTATTTAATATTTAAGAACACAATAAGTGGAATACAAAATCTCAATCTATTGGTATACAGTTCCCACACTCAAATAAAATAAAAAAGAAATTCCAATAAAATTCTGCCGCAACAAAATGTTCATTTTTCAAATTCTTTTATAAACACAGCTAAGCACGTCCAAAATAGTGACAGTTGGTTCCATTTTGACATTTATAAATGTCAAAGTGTCATTTGTATTTAGTACGATGCTAAATAGATAAAAAAGCCTTTTGATGATTTTAACTTCAATACAATTTAAGAAAAAGTAATAATTGTATTCATGCAAAGTCGTAAGTTTACATAATTTGTAAAATGATAAGTTTATACAAAAGTTTGCATTAACGACCTTGAGCCTGATTATACGGTTCGTTTTTTCGTTCGTTTCGTGTTTCGTCTTTTTTACAGACACGAACGTTCATGATTACATGGTTCGCGAAAATGCGTACGTACTTCTATTCGTTATTTTGACGTTCATGGAATTTGGGGTTGTTTTGTAAGAAAATAATCAGTAGTAATAAATAACAATATTTTTGAATCACTTTTTTCGCAAATACAATCGAATATAAGGTGTATCCAATTACGAAAAACAATTCTTCAATTCAATCAGTTTTGTTTAAATCGTTTTTTGCTAACATCATTTAGCATTGTGGTTGCCAAATTAGAAACGTCCAAGTTCAACCAGAAAAAGTCTTGAAATTTTCATTCCTGCTTTCGTTACTTCCTTCCCTCTACATTTCTACTCCCCTCACCCAATCTGTCAAAAAGGCGAAAGACGAAACAACCGAAAAAAACGAATCGTGTAATCGGGCACCTTTTTATTAATTTGTTTAAATGCTGTGTAATTGAACGTTCGTATATTTGACAGATTTGGTGTGTGACACATTAGACGTGTTTAGATTTCGAAGTTATTTTTCAATGAAGAACCTCTCCCGAACTAATGCGAAATCGGAGCCGAATGTCTCGCAACGATAAAAAATTGTAAGATACACGATGGAACTACAATAGTCGTAGGCTTACGGTAGTGGTTGGAAAATGAGCGTTGGAAAATGAGCGAATAATGTCGGTTTCTTGATTTGCGCCCCGATGTTGATGTAGTTTAGCCGTCGTCAACGATTGGTTGGGGAGGACCTTTATAAATACACCTTAATAGTTTACGAGAAGAAGCTTTCCTAATTTTTGATTAAATGATGACGTCCTAATTATTTTTTCTTGCATAAACAACATTTTAAGTCACTTTTATCGCCAACTTATCGCGATTCGATAGTTACAGAACACGGTCAGAGTTTTTTTTAGTTCTCTGTGTGAGATATCATATATTTATGAACGCGCCTAATTATAAAAGTCACAATGACGTTTTGATAAGTTAAAAGCTGGCTTTAGACTTTCGTTCTTCATTCGGTGAACGTTGTTCGGTGTTTGTTCTTCTCTCAACAACTAAGAAAGCATTTACATTAGAAAGCTAAAACCTATTTACAAAATTGTTATATACCTAGGCTTCTTGTGCCATTCATTGATTAAAAGAATTTCGAAAATGTCCCTACATATAACACAACACCCCAAAACAATGTTCATTTAAATAGTTCTCGCACTTAAACACACGTTGTTCGGGTAACAACGAACAACAAACACCGAAATGTCTGACCTGATTTGAATTTGCACGTTCTTCATCCGTTCTTAGTTCGTTGTTCGGTTTTCTTATTTACATTTTCGTTGTTCCGCGAACGAACAACAACGAACAACGTACACCGATTATAACACCGAAAGTCTAAAGCTGGCTTAACCAAATAAATTTGGTTAATTTTCCCCAGCAAAATCCTTGGATAATTTTAACCCATACAAAATTTGACAGTTCATTTACCAATTGATAAATTTAACCAAATCGTATACTTATCTAGTGTTTTACGACGTTGCATCAATACCCTTAGTATAATTATTAACTCATTTAAAATTACCAAATTTTTAACCTAGTATATAAATACTACAAATTTTTTAACACCACACTAATTTAACTTATATTGAAATGCATCTCTGGTAAAAATCAAATTGAGTTTTAATTTACCGTTAAGCGAAGTTAGTTACAGTTTTGCAATGCCCTCATTTTTCTTAATTAAGTTCAATTATGGTCAGGACCAAGGAGACCAATAGCCGCATTGGTACCCACATTTTCTCATAGCTTGAATAACTTCCAGCCAAAGACCAAATTTTTGTTCTGTGCATATATGATAGTGCTGTGATAGGCTCACATTTTTTTCAAAGCAATTTTTTTAATAAGACACCTTTGAAGGCCGTAGTTCGAAAACTGTAGCAGACAAACACAGAAACAATTTTGAGCTTTGGCTGGTAGTTTTTCAAGTTATGACCAAAATTTGTATACGAATGCGGCTATTGGTCTCCTTGCCCCTGACCATATCGCTAATTGGTGTTTGTCCTTATTTCACGTCACACTGGCTCTAAGTAATAAACGAATTTGTAGACGAATATAGCTTTTTTGAATGGGATAAACTCGACTTTAGGCTGAATTCGACACTTAATTCGTTTATTACTTAAAGCCAATAATAAGCTTAAATTAATTGTAAAATTAAAAAAGCATAAAATTGCCTGCTTCGTTGATTGCCAAACTTCATAAAAGTTCCTGACTTTATTCTAAAACCAATTTGTTTTAACCTTATTTTCAACATTCCTATATTGAAGCTTAAAATCTCTAAATTAAGCTAAAATGTGAGTCTAAATTCGTGTGTACAAGAAATTGGCAGGGACAAACATTAAATTCAAAAATAGTGTACAAAAATCACTCCTCAAATGTTTCTTTTCTATTTTTAATTCAAAAGTTGATGATGGAAAAATGAAGTTATTTTTTAGAATATTAACCCCCCCCCCCCTTTCATAAACGGGAAAAAATAGGCTTTCCATACATTTTTTTTTGTCTCGACCCAACTTACACGCATGAGGTTTTATCTTCATTTGAGAGCCCTATCAATGACATTATGTGTGAAATATAACATCGTTTAAATGGCCGCCTCGGCTTCGCTGGGTGGCCCGGATTCGAAAGGTCTAGTTTTCGATAACTTTGGCGCATAAATCAGGCTGAATTTGACCGATGGCATCGATTATGTTGCCTTTGAGGGCCGCAGTGGTTTGCGGCTTATTCGCATAGACCTGCGACTTGAGAAACCCCCACAAGAAAAAGTCCAAAGGGGTTAAATCACACGATCTTGGTGGCCAATTCACGTCGCCTCGGCGCGAGATGACCATAACCGCTCGTGCAGAATATCGATTGTGTCTTGAGCTGTGTGGCACGTAGCGGCATCCTGTTGACACCATATGTCTTCGGTGTCCATATCATCCAATTCAGGCCACAAGAAGTCGGTGATCATCGACCAATAACGATCGCCGTTGACGCTGATGGCCTGGCCAGCATCATTTTCGAAGAAGTACGGACCGATGACGCCTCCAGCTCAAAATCCACACCAAACAATAACTTTATTTGGAAGCATTAGCACCTTGTGAATCTCGGGTGGATTGGTGTCGTCCCAAATCCGGCAATTTTGCTTATTCACGTTCCCATTCATCCAAAAATGGGCCTCATCGCTAAAGATGATTTTTCGACCAAAATTGGGATCAACTTCCAAATGCTCCAAAACCCAATTAGCGAACACACGAAGTTGCGTATGGTCGTTTGGTTTCAGCTCCTGGGTCAGTTGGATTTTGTATGGGTACAGGCCCAAATCACAACGCAAAATTCGCCATGTTGTGGTCTGCGACAGGCCAAGTTCTTATTGAAAATTGACTGCCTCGGATTCTGCTGCACACTTTCACGAACAGCGGCGATGTTTTCGGCAGATCTTGCGTTTCGCTGCCGTACGGGTGTTGGCTCATTATTCCACCAAACGTTGAATAGTCGACTTGGAAGGACGACCATGTCCATGTACCCCATAAAAAGGGCACGTCTTGCTCGACGCTTTGACTTTCCATTATGATTTGTCTTTAGTAACTGATTAAAAGACGATATTTTGACTGAAAGTAATAGAAACAATATGGCCGCCACGAGCTGTCAAAATCAAACCGCCCCTATTGGAAAACCCTTTATTTCTATCTTTTTATTAATTGAAATTTGTGTATTCTTTCAATTTATGTATGTTTCAAAAATAAACAATTTCCTCTAGAACAAACCAAGTGCTTCACAACTCATGTGAGTTTGACAGTTTATTCGTTACCTCAACTCACCCCATGCGAGTTCAGGCCTACTCCAGGTTTCAAAAAAACACATCTCCTCGCCAGGGTCGATTCAGGTTTTTCAAACTCGGGCGACTTCCGGATTACTTCAGGCATATCAAATCTATTGATTTTTGGTTTTCAAATTTTACCGACCATTTTTTTGCCTGATTTTTTCGATCAATTATCCGGGTGTTAAGCTATCGAAAATTTGCTTAACCGGTTCTTCCGTGTAATTACATTAAATTCGCATCAATTAAAAGATGAAATATTCAATTAACCCCAAAGCCAAACTTCCAAAATCAAATTCTACCAACAACAACATGACATTTGCTGTTCAGTTACTAAGGCCCATTTGCTGATACGAAACATAAATACTTAAGTTTAACATATATACTTATGTCCAACTTTTTTCTAAGCATAAACTGTTACATAAGCTCTTATGTTGAACTTAAATGCTTAAGATTCGTATCAGCAAATGGGCGTAAATGACTAAATGTGGAACACATTGCTGGAAAAATTTACCTAAGGCTGGCCATACACGACCGAGCCGAACGGCTCGGAACCAATTTGGTTCGTGCTTTTCCCACTGGCTGAATATCCAAATGGTTCGGCGCCGAACCTTTATGACAATGATCCAGTACAAAATATTCGGAGACAATTGGCTCCGAGCCGTTCGGCTCGATCGTGTATGGCCAGCTTAAGAATTAACATGTTTTAATTTTGTTAGCTATGTAGGTACAATTTTATTAGATAAATAACCATACAACTGTGTTCGCCTTATGTAAAAAATAATATTCCAACCTTATTTATTGCATCAATTAAATGGGAAAGTCAATTACGAGAGATGAAATTAAGCGTGGAATACTATATCCAGTACTGTTATCGATAAAATATCTTAGCAGTCCCGAAAAAATATACGGAAACTTCATTCTTACTGAAAGTCCTCTGGGCCTGCATCATCTTTTTATAACATTGTCCATTCAGAACGTTTTTATTCATTCGTTCACTACTTCTATTTTCAAAACGTTCTTATCTACAAAATAGTTTCCAAATCGTTTTTTTTTTTCATGTCGAATTCCTTACAGCCATTTGAAGTCGATTTCATTTAAAAATTTTTCTTGGTAGAAGGAATTTAAAACAAATTCGACTTTTTTTTTGGGTGTGTGAGTGCAATTTGACAGGAATTTTGTTGCCGCACAAAAACAAAGAAGTGGTGCGCGCTAAACAAATATTAAAGTGTATTTTATTTTTCGCGTTGTTTTGATAATTTAAAACCAAATATATTTCGTCTGAAAATTAAAAAACAATTGTGCGCGTAATTAAGTAAAAAAATTGTAATCCAAAATCCATGCAGACACAGCAGCGAAGATCTATTCTGAATATTTCACTAGGGGACGAAAATAAATAAATTTGCAACGTGTTTTTCTCTCAAATTGTATGTTATTTATATGGGATTTTTGTTTCTTGAAGATATATGCACAATTATCTTTACTTTTTTTGATCATTCACTGAAATATTAAATAATTTGAAACACTTTAACATTTGTTTTCATTTTTAACATCGTCACAAAATTGTAATGAGAACGTTTAATTTCATCGTGATGCATGAGCAATGTCAAATCTTGATAGTGTGTGTGCGATTTGATGTGAAATCTAGCTGAAAACGCAAGATTTGTTTGACAGCATTAAAATCGATTTTGTTTAGAAAAAATCGATTTGTTCAGAAAAATTCGAATTTTTTTGGTTGTAAGGAATTCGACATCAGATTCGACATTTTGATTAGTCAATATTATTCCAGTTGATTACACACATTATGTCATTTACGTTTTATTGATACAAAAAAATCGAAAAACCGTACCCTACCCGTTGTTTTTTTTTTATTAATTATTTTTGTTATCAGATTTTTCGGCATTTTATATTGGATATTGTCAATTTTGATAATTTTCAATTAGGTTTTCACTTTAAAATATATTTCATAGACTTCTGCATCACATCCTTGCATCAGTCCCTTGAATTTAAAGCTTCCAAACCAATCTACCAAATTTAGCTACCTAGACTTAAAGGTCAACCATTAAAACATCCCTTCTTCACAAAAGAAAGTGAACAAAAAACACAAACAAACAACAACAACAGCAACAACAAAAAAAAGAAGAAAATCATCTCTACAAATCCCATAGGCACCATCATTTTTCATAACACTAATGTGTGGTTTGATCCGCCAAGCCGGCCGGCCGTCCGCGAGATGAAGAGAGCTATGGTTCTTTTTAAATTTATAAATTTATAAAACAATTTTTTTGTTGTTATCCTTCCTCACCTTTATCCTACACATGTATACCTTACCTAGTCGTACCTCCACATGGCACTTCCAAAATGTGTATGATGAAATCCACTTTATTAACAGAAAAAGTGAATTAAATTAAATATAATATAAAACCATGAAGCACAAGAAAGCAAAAAGAAACACAGAAAATAAAAATAAACGACAAAAAAAACGGCCTCAGCAAATAATATTTTTTTTTTTAATTTAATAAAAATGCCTTCAACAGCGAAACGTGAAATGGGCCAACAAACGAACGGATATGGACGGAAGAAAAAAAAAACTACACAGCCCCTCTCTTCTCATTTAACTGGTCCATGACCCATGCTCCACTGACATTTCCAAACAAATCCTTTCCTCCCTTTCCCCCGGCATGCACGTCACGTCACCATCACCATCGCGCAAGGTGATTTTAATGGTTTTCAGTCCACCAACCGACATCGACATAACCAACCCCACCCCACCCCACCCCTTTTAATCTCAATCTATTATAGAGAGACGGACAACACAGGAAAAGAAGAACTTGCTGACATTGGAACTCCCAATTGAAATCCATTATGAAACCAAGTTTTATACACTCGTGTATAGAAGCACTGTCCATCGCACGTTTTATACAAAGCACTAAAAAAATGAGAAGAACAACAAACAAAAAAAACGTCGTCGTTCATATACAAAACATGTTTCAATAACAATATAGGCCGTCACCATCAGAGTATAGTCGTTACTGGTCGTTGTTTGTCGAGAAGCAACCCTTTCTTTGCTAATTTTTTTTTCTTCGTCCTGCCTTCTAATATGACCACCGGAAAGTTCTTGTCCTTTTTTATGGCATCAAAACAAATATTATATCTATCTGGTTGTGTTTTTATGATCCTTTCAACCAACGGAACGGAGGCATATCGCTAAATCAAGAATAGGACATATTTATAGCACTATTTCTTACTAACGCAATAAATGTTCACTTCTACTGTTAAATATTCCTATATACCCATCAGGGTCTGAGGCTCTATAGTGGCTCTTTGGCTATTCGAAAACACCTACCCTCCGAAATCGATGTAAGAGGCCCTACGACCTAACCTATACAAATATGCCACACGCGGAGTAAAAGCTTAAAATAGTATAAATAGAAGTCGCCTTAATATAAAATTGCGAGGTCATAATTAGCTGTCGGATGAGTTTTTGTTCGCCTTTTGCTCTACTCTTTTGGAGCGTATGTCCGTCCGGCCTTCCGTCCTTCTGTTCATTGTTACACAAAAGGAACCATCCTTCATGATAATGGTGTGCAGTGCCAGTGCCACCTCCACTCTGTGTGTTATCCACCGCTGCGTGTACACGTTTGCTTCCTTTCTTCGGTTTTCGCGGAGGAAGAGGAAATGTGACAGCAAGCAAACCCCAAAAACAAAACCTCAACCGGCACCAATAACGGTGCACAAGTATTATAGCAGTAGCAGCAAGCTATAAAAGGAACTCTTAGTGGTGTTTTACGCGACAAATTCCCACCACAGAACAAGACTGACCAATATTACGACTACGAGTGGGTTTGGGTTATGGTTGTTGGGTCAGGGATGAGGAGGTCTCTCTCTGTCCACGTTCCCTGATGTACACCTCGAGCGTGGACAATTGAAAGTACGCTCCCATCTTCTCAACGGTGTCGTCGTCATCGTCGTCGTTCTGTAGCCATTCTTGCTGGTGGTCTTTGCTCATCCGTAAATGTAAATGCGATAAATCCGGCGAAAAGTTAAACATTCGTTGGGGTTGTGCTGTGATGTGCTGTACTGGTGCTCCAGGGTCAGCGCATCATAAAACTTTCAGCAAGTTTGTGAAAAATCTCTTAATAGTTAGTCCTGAGAGGTACCAACCCTTCATACCTATAGTGTGACAAGATTTGGAGGGTGAGTCAAGTATCCTTCTACTGATGTTTCGAAAGGAGTATTTATCCTTCCTCCACGGTCCGAGCTCAACCAACAACAATCTGACAAGCTGTAGGTACACAAAATTTAATTTCGCGGTACCAAATAAATACTACGACGATGACGCTCTATGGTTTGGGGTTTTTATATATTTTCGTTTTTGGTGGACTCTTATTCTTAGAAAGATTGCTCTACGTCGCCATCCGGTCAGTCCTGAGCATCCACACAATATTCACATACTTGAAATGCCAACCGTACCTACATACATAAGTTGGTGAATTGTTAATACGCGGATGGTGTGCCACCGGTGGCAAAGTTTGCAAGATGGAACACACCAAAAAGCAGGCTTGCATATCTCTGGAAGTAATAAATAGACCTTCTTTATACATATACAAAATACATATGGATGTGGTGTAAAGTGGTTTAGGGTTTTTCGTATAGCTGGGATGTTTGGAGTATATTTTTGTTATTTTTGGTATGAGAAACTTGTTGTGTGCGGTTATGCTGGGTACAGGATAGCGGTCATTGTAAGCGTGATTTATGGTTTTGACGCTTAAATTAGGGATATGACAAATTGTCCCATATTTTAGGGTTAGAAGCTATTGTCTAAAAGACGGTTGCATTTTTACATTTTACAATTTATAATAACTTGCCAAGGTAGGTATGCCTAGCGCCTAGCGTATAGTATAGACTATCCTACAAATTAACTCAATTAATCAATGCTTTTCTTATCGTTTATAATCTCAAATTCACAATTACATGTACTTTGTTGCACGATTATTTTAATTAAAACAAGCGTTGGCCATGGTCATAATTTTAATTACATTTTGTCAGCTTAGAGTTTCACATAAAAAGTTGCAAGTTTTCAATTCTTTAAGGCAAATGTTTAAATTGATGAATATTTACAATTATGTTTAAATTTAGAGCATATTATAAAAGAAAATTTAATATTGAAAGACATTTTCAGTCTTTTTTTCTCCTATTAGTCCACAAGCCAGTCAAAAAGTCGAAAATATTCGGTGAAATTGGTGATTTTACTATAGATGGTTGGTTTTATTCAAAGTGGTAACACTGTTAAGATTGGAAGTCAATTTCGCTGGTCGGAAAGATAGCCAAAATTTTGAATTGTAATTTCTAAAATCCTCTATACACCACCAAAATCTCGTTTTACATCAATAAACAATTATTTTGTATTTTTTGAAAAATAAAAATACCTTTTTTTCTGTGAGCCGGCTTGCGTATTTAGAGGGGAAGGAAATTCATGGATTTATAGTCGGAAGTATTTCGAAATTGGCATTTTGTTTTATTTTTCTAATCTCAACAACTTTTTACTGATCTCGTACAAGTGCAAAATTCTCGTTATAAGACCCTATTTTTTTTACCAGCAGTACTTTAAAAATTACAATATTTCAGTTTAAAACTTACATCTCCCCGCCTTCCCCCTTCTTTGCAAGCGACTTTAACAAAAGTCAATAAGGGTATTTCAGAGTACATTGGATTGTAGATGGTGAAATTCTGAACGATTATCAATAAAGTACAGGCAATGGGGAAAAATCTGAAAAAAGTTTTGACGTCTGAAAAGTTTGAATGCAGTTTTGAAGAGGGGTTGCTTTTTAGCATAAATCTCGATTTGCGGGATTTTTGGTCTTGTGAGGCGTCCGCCATCTTGGAAAAATGACTTTTTTTTTGAGAATTTGCGTTTTTCTCACTTCCTGTGCTATTTAATGAAAAAAATATTATATACTTTTTTTGTTTTAATTTAAATTTCCCACAAATCGGTATATAAATAATTTTTCTGGTGTAGATAATTCAAAAGTTGTTAATGAAAAACGAGTACAAATTTAGGCCTTACGGGCTTAGTTATCGAATAACTCCCAAACTATTACTTTTATAAAAAAAGTCTTCAATTAAAGGTGTAGCAAAAGGCTAGGGCGTGTAGGTTGAGTTAAGATAAGAAAAAAATCGTACAGGGAGGGGGGTCTATTTCCCCCCGTTTAGGAAGAAAGGGCAATTTTCTAAAAAAATTACTGAAAATATAAAAAAAAATTATTAAAAATCAACGGCAACACTCAAAATATCATGTTATAGCTTTTTTGAAAGCCAAAAACCTATTCTTAAATTAATTTTCTAAGTCAAGTTGTTTATGCAAACAGTTTTTGAGAAAATAATTTTCAAACTCAAAATTAATAAAAAAAAACTTAACTTTTTTTCTTCTTTCTAAGATGGCGGACGCTCCACAAGACCAAAAATCCCGCAAATCGAGATTTATGCTAAGAATGGAAACTAGTTATTTCCAGTTTTAAGACATCTCTTTTCAATAGACATTAATTATTACTTTTTTTTACACTATAACCATACTAAAAAGAGGGAATTCAAAGTATGTTAGGAGCTTAAATTGCATTAAACGTTTTGTGCCACTTGAATATTTCACGCAAATTAATGTAGGATACTTACGTATCTGAAGATTCAAACAATAGACAGCTTGTGAAGACATCATATACTAGCCAGCATTTTCTCTGAAATTAAAATAAAATTAGATTAGAATATAGAAAATATAAACTAATGCAAAAAATTTAATCACACTAATACAAGCAGGTTAACATCTGTGCAGAACTTATACATATTTCTTAATCATTCATTTCGAATGGTAAGAAATATCAATATATTATTAGCCAAGTTCTTCTATATACAAAAACCTTTTCGTAACCAGTCAGCCGTAAAAAGTAGTGGGTTCTAAAAGTACGCCAAGTTCTAAGTTTATTAATGTTAAATATCAAATATTTTAGGTAGAGTAATATGGAAGAACCTCAAAATTATCAGAGAAATCTGTTATTTAGTGATTACTGACTTAAATTGAGTTGGTTTATTAGTCAAATTTTCATTTTAAAATTGAGTAATTAGGTAATAAAAAAAAACTTGCCAAGTAGACTAACTCAATTTAAGTCAGTAATCATTGTATGACAGATTTCTCTGATCATTTTGAGGTTCTGCAATATTACTCTACCTAAAATATTTGATATTTAACTTTAATAACTCAATTTAAGTCAGTAATCATTGTATAACGGATTTCTCTGCTAATTTTGAGGTTCTTCCATATTACTCTACCTAACATATTTGATATTTAACTTTAATTTACTTAAAACTTGTCGTACTTTTTACGGCTGACTTTTTACGGAAAGGTTTTTGTATATAGAAGAACTTGGCTCCTTTTTTAACATTTATGTTTTTGGAGTGATTTCACTAATTTTTGCAATGATTCTTTTTATCAGGAAAAGTGGGTGGGAGAAACGCCCCTGCAAAGAAAAAGTTCATGCTTTCAACTTTTTCTTTTTATACACCTGAAAACTAACCACTTTACAAAATTTCATAATCCTGCACAATTAATATTAGTTCTGTGAAATGGGCGGTTGCCACGCCTACTGAATGTAAAATCTCAATATTTTAATTTCCCCTTTGCTTGCTTGTCAAGTTCTATCGCTTTTACAAGTTGCATCACTCTACGACAATCAGAAGTTCACTACATAGTTGATATCAATTCTGAGAATATAGGCGGGTGCCACGCCCCTGATGGATAATTTAAAATTTTCCAATATTGTATTGACCACATGATTTACCAGTCTACCAAATTGTATTATTCTGCAACAATCCGAAGTGATCCACATATTTAATAACAATTCTGAGAAAATTTTTACCGTTCTACCAAATTAAATAATTCTACGACAGTCAGAAGTGCTCCTCATAATTGATATCAGTTCTTATTCAAATGGGCGGATGCCACGCTCCCTGAATGTAAAATCTCTAATTTTAAAATTTTCCCTTTGCCTGCACTTTAATCCCTACCGCTTACCAAATTTCATCATTCCACGACAGTCAGAAGTGCTCCAAGTAATTTATAGCAATTCTATGAAAATGGGTGGGTACCACGCCCTCTGAATGGAAAATCTTAAATTTTCAATTTTTTCCTTTGTATACACCACAAGGCCTTCCGTTGTGCGAAATTACAAGGTTCTACGATGTCGCGAAGTAATCCATAATTTTGTTGATCTGGCAGTGAGTGAGTGAGTCAGTGAGTTAGTCAGTCAGTCAGTTACGGTTTTTGCTTTTTTTTGCAGTCTTATTTCTCGGGAACCACTGGTAGTAAGGAATTGAAATTTGTTGAGATGTCTAAACCTGCGAGTTTAAAGTTCTTGACTTTATTGGTACTGAAGTTAGAGGGGGGTCAAAAATCGCCTGAGTTAGATCCTGTTAAATGGGTGTAGTGCCAGAATTTGGCTGGGCACTGCCGTGCCCTTTGATTTTCATTATTTTATCAATTTTACAGAACCATGTTTTTCAGCAGTGTAAATTTGGTATGACAGCTTTCGAAATTGCCGTAAATATGCCGTGGAATCAACAAAATTTCCGCGCTAGTGGTTTACCCATAATCAAAAAAGACGTTTGAGTATGTCAGAAGTTGCCAAACAATTGCAGACAGATAATATGACTTGACAAAAAAAATGTCCGTGCTCTTGCCCTTGGCGCGAAAAGGAAATCCTGCTAACTTCACGCGTAAAATTAGCATTACACTTTTGTTTTTTTTAGCTTCGTGCAGTTCGAAAACCGACTATCGACAACCAAAATCATTAGAGAGGGAGTTGCGCAACGATCCAAACTGGGACCATACCTTTACAACATATACGCATGGGAACAACCCCAACCCAACAATGCCATGAATTTGCTTTATGCGGACGACTCACTAACCTTTGCCAAATACATGTGCCCAGACATTGCAGCCTGAAGAGTAGAATTGGATTTGAATACGAAAAAATTTGCTGGATCTTATCACATACCCTTAGCTTTTTCTTTTTTCAATTAATTTTTACTCTGGCTATTTTAAGTGATGAATTAAGAAGGAAATAGTATAAGATAGAAAGCGGTGGGTGGTAATATTGTTGTCGTTGTGATTTTGTGTTTTATTATCATGTGGTACATTTTTTTCTAAATAGGCACTCAGGTGGTTGAAATGCTTCAATTTTTAGATATATTATGTAGGCTGACCGATATGTACGTGGAATGTCCCTATATAGGCCACGTGCAGCCGAACAACTAGTGGAGGCCCTAGACTGCTGCAAAGCAGATACAAACGCCATTCAAGAAGTGCGATGGGATGGACCGGGCATATGGAAGATGAAAAACTGCGACATTTACTACGGTGACTGCTACCACGAACAAAAGCAGCGTTTATTTGGAAGTGGATTCGTCGTTGGAAGAAGACTTAGGCAAAAAGTCTTGAGTTTCAATTATTTGAACGAGCGCCTCGTGACAAACCGCATCAAGGCTAAATTCCCCAACATAAGCCTCATATGCGATCATGCCCCGCATGAGAAGAAAGATGAAGACACCAAAGACAAATTCTACGAGCTCTTGGAGAAGACGTACGAGCAGTGTCCTAGCTGACATTTAAATTGTCCTAGGCGATTTTAACGCGCAGCTAGGAAGACAGGACGTTTTTGGTGAAATTGTCGGAAAGCACAGCCTGCATGACACTTCCTCCACCTCCGGCAACGGAATCAGGCTGATCGACTTCTTTGCGGGACGAAACATGGTGGTAGTTAGTACGCGGAAAATACCAGATTTTGTCCTGCCATCAATAGATGGAACCAGACTTAGTCTTTCAGAACATGCCAAATATCTGGGCGTAATTCTTGACAAAAAGCTAAACTGGGGTTTGAACACTAAAGAAAGAGCCAAGAAGACCATGATTGCTTTTTACTCCTGCAACAGGATCTTTGGTAAGACCTGGGGTCCAAACCCTAAGATCATAATGTGGATGTACACGGCCATTATAAGACCGATCCTTACATATGGTAGCCTGGTTTGGTGGAGCGCGATGGACAAAGAAACTAATTGCAAAACGCTTAATAAAGTCCAAAGACTAGCATGTATAGGAATTACAGGGGCAATGAGATCCACACCCACTGCGGGAATGGAAACGATACTCAACCTAAAGCCCCTAGATCTACTTGTACAAGAAACTGCGGCCTACAGCGCCCTAAGACTAAGCCAAACCAATAGCTGGAAAAGAAACACGGTAGGTCACGCACAAATTATCAATAAATTTACGGAGGGGTATGAATGCACAGACTACACAACACCCCGTACAGATTTTGAAAACCCGTTTTCTGTCTCCATCCCCACAAGAGAGGAAGTGGTAGAAATATACACCGATGGATCGAAGATGGATACGGGTGTAGGTGCGGGATTCTTCTCAGAAACCCTCAATTTAGCCAAATCTTATAGACTTCCCGACTACAGCAGTGTCTTCCAAGCGGAGGTTCTGGCAGTGATTAAGGGTGCCGAGCAAATATTTATGATGGCGATACCACGAGCTGATATCACTTTTTACATTGACAGCCAGGCGGCGATCAAGGCCATCTCTGCCACAGAAATCAAATCCAAACTGGTTTCATGCTGTCGTGAATAGCTAAGAGTTCTTGCCACACAGCACAACATCAAACTCTGTTGGGTCCCTGGACACTGTGGAATTGAAGGTAATGAAAAAGCCGATGAACTGGCAAGTACTGCTTCATCGTTAGATCCAAGCCTTACAGACTCCATTGTTAAAATTCCACCCTGTTCCATAAAACAGGCGATTAACAAGAAAGTAGTGGAACTTACCAATAACAGGTGGAACTCACTTGCAACTTGTACCACTACAAAGAATCTGTGGCCCAGCTACAATAAGAAAAAAACAGACAAAATTATTAACCTGAAAAAGAGATCCCTGCATCTTTTGATAGTACGCGGTTTCCTCACCTCAATATCCACAAGGGGACCTGGAAATATTCTGATCAATCAGTCTTCAACCAGATTGATCATTTTGCGATCGACGCAAGGCACTCCTCCAGTATCAGGGATGTCTGAACGTTCCAAGGAGCCAACGTTCACTCGGACCATTACCTTGTTGTAGCCAAGGTACAGCTTCGGATATCTCAAACACAGCCAAACCGAAGAAATGCTGTGAGGAAGTTTGACGTGTCGGGCGGCTACAATCGCAAGAGATTGATAGGTCTTTCTCCGATCGGGTCTCAAACAACCTCTTAAGAGGTCCTATGCCGCCATTTAGTGTTGCAAACCAGTGGCAACATTGCCAGGAAGCCATCAGAGATGCCGCATTTGACGTGCTGGGTTTCACCCGACCATCACAACGAAACCCATGGTTTGACAACGATTGCCGGCAAGCACATGCAGCGAAGCAGCAGGCATACAAGGCGTCGCTACACAGAAGGACCAGAGCTGCTTGCGATCTCAACGAGCAAAAGAGGAGAGAGGAACACCGGCTTATTAAAAATAAAAAGAGGGAGCATTAGAAGCGCGAGAACGAGGAGATTGAGGGATGTCATAACAGGAATGAAGTTAGGAAGTTTTACCAAAAGGTAAAAAGGAGCTATCAGGGCTAGAGAGCCCGAACCGAAGCCTGCAAGAACGGGCGAGGGAACATCGTAGTAGATTCGCAGTCGATGCTTAGAATATGGAAAGATCACTTCTGTAGATGTAAAACGGCGATGACGAATCGAATTCCGCTGTCAGGCAGATTACACCATTCAACATAGACGATGAAGATCAACAATTCCGTCTACCCGACCTCGACAAAGTCGAAGTGAAGATAGCAATATCTAAGTTTAAGTCGAACAAAGCTGCTGGAGCCGACGAGCTCTACTGCCGAGCTATTCAAAGCAGCAGGAGATGACTGGGTAAGGAGTATGCACCAGCTCATCTGTGAAATATGGTCGGAGGAAAGCATGCCCGATGAATGGAATCTCAGCATTTTTTGCCCGATCCACAAGAAAGGAGAGCATCTAAACTGCGCCAACTATAGAGCAATCAGTCTCCTTAACATCGCCTACAAGATCTTCTCTGCCGTATAATGTGAACGCCTGAAGACGTTCGTCAACAACCTGATAGGTCCATATCAGTGTGGCTTCAGGCCAGGAAAGTCCACCATCGACCAAGTATTCACACTACGGCAGATCTTTCATTCGATTTTAAAGCCGCGTATGTAGTATTTATAGAGAAAAGCTATACATAGCAATGTCTAGTTTTGGTATCGCTGGCTAACTCGTCCGTTTGTGCAGGATGATGATGGGGAACGAACGCTGCTCCATCAAGGTTGGCAAAGACCTCACAGACATCTTCGATGTCAAAAAAGGATTTAGGCAAGGCAACGCGCTGTCATGCGACTTCTTCAACATCATACTTGAAAGAATAGTGCAAAACTTGCACCTCAACACTAGAGGCACAATTTTTCAAAAGTGCAACCAAATACTTGCATACGCCGACGATATTGAAATAATTGGAAGAACAAAGCGTGATGACACTGGAGCTTTTGCAGGCATTGGGAAGGAGGCGGCAAAAATGGGTTTAGTGGTGAATGAGGGAAAAACAAAGTAAATGATGTCATCTAGAAGGGACGCTCAACACTAACGTCTTGGACAGAACATCACCATAGACAGATATAACTTTGAGGTAGTTAAGGACTTTGTCTACCTGGGCTTCGCTATATATTCAGACAACGACACCAGCCAGCGCTGAGATCAAACGAAGGATAACTCATGGCAATCGCTGTTTCTTCGGGCTAAGAAGGCAATTGAAAAGTAAAGCCCTCTCTCGAATGATTAAAGTTTCCCTGTATAAGACACTCATCATACCGGTCCTGTTGTATGGTGCAGAAGCATGGACCTTCTTAACGGCGGATGAGTAAGTTTTAGGAATATTCGAGCGAAAAATTCTTCGGGTAATCTTCGGTCCCGTATGCATAGACGGGGAATGGAGGAGAAGATACAACAACGAATTGTACGGGCTGTACAGCGACATCGATCTAGTCACAAAAGTGAAAAGGCAAAGACTCAGGTGGCTGGGTCACGTAGCGCGGATGGACACCAATGGTCCGGCCCGGAAAGTCTTTGAATCCATGTCCGAGGGACGGCGCAGTAGAGGAAGGCGGCGTAACCGGTGGCGCATGCAGGTGGAAGAGGACCTCAGCCAACTTGGCGTTCGAAACTGAAAGCAGCTAGGTATTGACAGAGCTGGCTGGAGAAGGATTGTTGGTTGAGGACCTGGTCCACACCGGACTGTAGCGCCAACATATGTAAGTAAGTTAAGTGGTTGGTCTTGCAAAATCAACTGATTCAATAATATTTGCTATCCTTTTAGGTTAGGTTAGGTTAAATTGCTAGATTCTAATAAAAACACGGTATATCGCCAATGTGATATCTCGTTGTTTTGGGAAACTTTCTGCTTAATTTAGTTTTATGAGTCTGACACTAATCCTTAACCGACTTAAGCCTATTCAGAGCATATAGAGTGTTCTGTCAAGGGATAAGGGTACTCCCTGTCATGGGTGTGAAGGAGTGGGTAGGCTCAGAGGACTTAGGGGACTTGCAAGTAAGGCAAATATCTAGACTGTGATTGGTCAGCTGTCGAAAAATTGTTTCAAATGAAGGGAACTTTCGACAGCTGGCCAATCACAGTCTATAATTTTGCCTTACTTGCAAGTCCCCTAAGTCATCTGAACGTACCCAGTGATACATTTAGTTTGAAAATTACTCTTTTGATCTAATTTTTGTCTGAAAAAAAACTTCAGTTAAGGAGATTTACTTCCCAGATTGGTAGGTACCTTTACTTAGTCGTACCTAACAATTGTGCAATCGTGTATGAATGTACATCCTACCACATTAAGTAATATTTTACAAATCCAAAAACCGGAGAGTAGGAGTTGTAAACATTACAAGTCACTCACCTAATAACTAATCTTTCAGCTTTTTTCGAAAAAAAAAAGAAAAAAAGGAAATACCATTAAGCTTGACAACCCTATGATTATGACCGTCAACAACTCTTCTTTTGCTACACATTCAGTTGCTATTGCTCCCCTGGGACGGATCTATCGATTTTATAAATTCTGCCCACCGCAAATGTTTCTGCCAAAAACATTTTAGGTTAATAATGCACCGCAGTCTCTCTAGCTAGTCCTTCTCCATTAAGAAAATAAAATTGAATAAAAAAAGAGAAAATCAAATTTAGTTGACATCGCCAATACGAAATCGCAACCTACCTTCACATCACCACCGCTGCCGCACCGATTTCGATTCCGCTGCTTCGAGGTCAGCACTCAATTTCAATGCAACCACGATGTCGCTCGTCCTCTCCTCTTCCTCTATCTAACCCTCCGTCACTCTAACTCGATGTTGTTCCATTATTATTAGCATTTAGCGTGCAGTTTGTTGTAAGACATTCACCAAATTCTTTTTACGCGTCCAAAACACTCGCACTCCCGACGACCGACAACACACCAAACAACAACCACGACAACGAGACGACGAGGACGACAAATCTAATTAGAAAAACAACGTAGCACAGCAGCGCAGTTAGTCCACAAAATTGTTTCCGATTCCAAATGGAAATAAAAATTGAGGAAAAAAAACAACTAGAAAAACGTCAAAAACTGAAGGAAAAACCCAAAACGACGACACGGTGAAAAGAGCGATTTTTGCAAATCTGGGTTGTTTACTTGGCGCTTCTCAAACTATTTACACAGCGCGGAAACAAATGAAAAGCGATTAATTGATGCAAGCTAAATTAAATTTGGAACTGGAATTTATGATTAATTCGCATGTAGGTCAACCAGCAGCACCAGGAACAGCATAGCGAATCAAAATGTAAACAAATTTATAATTTTCATTTTTTCTTTTGGCAAAAACCAGTGACATAAGAAATTTGATAATTTAACTGCGATTTTGCACTTGTGTTGTTATTTAAATGATTTAATAAGCTTGTTAGAATGTTTGTTTACATTTGTAGTTTGTTAATTTAACAAGAGGATTTTGCAAAAACACTTAATTTTTGATGAAAATTATAAATATTGGATTTTCTCATTGAAGAAACACAATAAATGAAATGTACATTGGCAACAAAATATATCATTTGAAGTTGGATGTGGTTTTTGTGTGAAAAATTATTTTGACAGATGACAGTTAGTTGAAGTGCAAACCATAAATAGGGCGGGTTGAGAGATAGGATATGTTCGGAATTATGGGAAATATGGTATTACCAGACTAAAATGTTTGGTGGACATAAGGCCTTTTCACACCGAACCAGATATAAAATTCATGACGAAAACAAGCAAATATAAAGAAAAGTAGAGTGGGACAGATGTATGCCAAACAACTGAGCAACTGAGCAAACAACTGAAAGGGAACCGTCAAGAAGATGAACATATTCGTATATCTGCATTATGGCACTTCCTATAATCTGCATGTATGAAGTTCTTCTTCTATGCTGTTCTCTCTCCATCCAATAGATGTACATTTCATATTTTGCCTCAAGTAATGCTGGATTTAGATGTATCTTCGTCTGCCAATATGAATAAAAGTAGAGTAGAGCGGGACAGATGTATGCCAAAACTCCGAGCGTGTGAAGGAGAACCATCAAGAAGATGAACATGTTCGTCTTCATATCTGCATTATGGCACTTCCTATAATCTGCATGTACGAAGATCTTCCGCATTTGGGTGTTCCCTCTTTATCCAACAAATATACATTTTTTTTGCATCCCCTTTTTTTTTTTGCAGAAGTCAGACGAAGATACATGTAAATCCACCATTATGATTGCAAAAATGTGGACAGCTTTATTGCATAAATAATTATGAAAAAATAATTATAATTATGAATTATTATTTCGTACACTTGATGAAATTCATGCGTGGCAGTTGTAAACGATTTCAATAGAATGGTCAGTTATTATTTATAGGTAATATCATTATTTGAAGCAAAATTTTTTTCGGTTTTAATGGTAAGTATTTCATTAATTAGATTCGCTGCGCGGAAGAAATGCGTATACCGTTAAGGCTCTCCCAAACCAATGCGAAACATTCGTTGCGGCGAAAATACATTCGTCACTGAAAATTATTTCATATGTTTCTCCGCCGCGTTGGTGTGGGCACTCTCATATATCACCATGTAAATAAATTTTGACATGCGAATGTTTTTTCGCCGCAACGAATGTTCCGCATTGGTTTGGGAGAGCCTTTATTTTTGATTCTAATACTACGTTTTCATAAGAGCCGAAATGAGGTAATTTCGAAAATTAACAAAAAAGTGTTTTTATTATCAAATTTGCTAATTTCGTTTGAAATTTCATTTTATTTTAAATTTGGAATGGCAGTTAACCGTTTATTTTTGTTGTTTTCTCTTTCTGTTTTATGTTGTTGAGCAGTGTATTGATATTTTCATACAAAAACTTTTAAGAGCGTTTGAAACTGATTCCCACTGGATGCATTCACCTATTTTCCAATCTAATTTCGTGCAAATTTGGTTGAAATTAACTCATTTAGAAACGAGAATTTGTATGGGAAATGAGGAAACTTCGGATCTCATTTGGAAATTTGCAACGAAATTACCTCATTTGGCCCAGTGAAATTGTAGTATAAGAGAATACAGCAATAAGCAAAGGGGAATCCTCAAATAACACGTTGTCTTTTTAAGATTAGGAAGAATTGACCGAATTACGAGAACTACCTAGTTTTTTTCGGCTACACGAAATTTGGCCCCAAACTTAAAATGAAAAATGGCTTAAAAAATTTATATGGGAAACAACAAAAACAAAAAAAGTTTAAAATTTGTAAATTGGGGCCATTTTTCATTGTTTTGGGGCCTTTCTCCATTTTTAATTTTGGGGTGAAATTTCATTATAAAAAATGGCCCAAACTTTTATTCTTAAACCAAAATACTTTTTAAACAAAAACTTTGATAGCAGACTGACTGACAACATAGGCGCCTGTCAGACGACTGAGCATACCCTAAGCGGAGCGACGGAGTTGCGTGAGCGGGACACAGGACCCGAAAAGGGAGTTAAAATCCTTGAAACCGCGAAGCGGGCCAGGCAAGGTACTTTTTATAGTCTCCAAAGCCGACGCAAGACATTTTTTGTGCGATTGTAATTTTTCTCTTATTGTTGCTTTTTATATTAATTTTGGGGCAATTTTTCATTTTGTGTTTGTGGCCATTTTTCATAAGTTTGGGGCCATTTTTCACTTTCGAAAATGGGGACATTTTTCATCATGAAAAAAGCCCTAAATTTGGGGCCACTTTTCATTTTTCGTTTGGGGCCATTTTTCATTGGGGCCAAATTTCATGTAGCCGTTTTTTTCGTCTCCCGTTTCATCATAATAATGTAGCATGAAGTTTGATTAAAATATCGAGTTCGATTTTTTAAGAATACAAAACTTGCCGTATCTATGTTGTATTTTATTTGAATTGATCTAATTCAGCAAAAATAAGTCAAAACGTTGAATATTGACTGATGAAATATGGACAGTTTCGGTATCAAAGGGCACCGGTAGTGCCCAGCCAAGTTCTGGCACTACATTACAGGATCAAACTCAGGCGATTTTCGACCCCCCTCTAACTTCAGTAGCAATAAAGTCAGAAACTTCAAACTCGCAGCATGTGCTAAGCTCACCAGGTTTAGACAACTCGCCAAATTTCAATTCCTTGGCATCAGTTGTTCCCGAGATATAAGACTGACTGACTCACTCACTGACAGATCATCAAAACTATGGAGCACTTCCCGACATCGTAGAATCTTATAATTTCGCACAACGGTAGGTAGGAAAATTTAAGATTTTTTATTCAGGGGGCGTGGTACCCGCCCATTTTCATAGAATTGATATAAATTACTTGGAGCATTTCTGATTGTCGTAGATTGATAAAACTTAGTACAGCGGTAGGAATTAAAGTGCAGTCAAAGAAAAAATTTTAAAATTTGAGATTTTTCATTAAGGGGGCGCGGTATCCGCCCATTTGAATAAGAATTTATATCAATTATGATGAGCACTTCTGGTTGTCGTAGAATGATGAAATTTGGTAGAGCGGTAGAACTTGGACTGCAAACATAGGCTAAACTTTAAAATTTGTTATTTAACATTCATGGGGCGCGGCATCCGCCCATTTTCTCAGAATTGTTATTAATTATATGTATCACTTCGGATTGTTGCAGAATAATAAAATTTGGTATACTGGTAGATCATGTGGTCAATACAAAGGAGATATTGGAAATTTTTAAATTATCCATTCAGAGCGTGGCACCCGCCCATATTCTCAGAATTGATATCAACTTTGTAGAAAAATTCTGATTGTCGTAGAGTGATGAAATTTGGTAGAGCGATGGGACTTGACATGCAACCAAAGGGGAAATTAAAACTTTGAAATTTTAGATTCAGTGGGCTTGACAACCACCCATTTTCGCAGAATTAATATTAAAAATATTGAGAGCACTTCCAATTCGTGCAGGGTTACGAAATTTTGGTAAAGTGGTTAGTTTTTAGATTCAAAAGTTGAAATCATGGACTTTTTCATGCAGGGGCGTTTCATCCACCCACTTTTCCCGATAAAAAGAATCTTTGCAAAAAGTAGTGAAATCACAACAAAAACATAAATGTTAAAAAAGGAGCCAAGTTCTTTCATATACAAAAACTTATGCGTAACAAGTCAGACGTTAAAAGTAGTGAGATCTAAAAGTATGTAGTGTAGCTAACCTACCTCAACATAAACCCAAATAATTAAACAAACAAAATAAGCAAAAACAAACGAAAACAAAACAAGTCGACGACATGACACACAAACATGAAACCGCCACACTTTGACTACACGATGACTACGATGGCTACATAAACTGATGACACATGACTAACATTATTAAACTGTTAATAGTTCACCGAAGTGCAACATATGAAACTAGATATTAAGACCTAGATATTAAGGTATTAAATAGATTGTTAAATAGATCTTTTGGCAGACACCTATGGCACTCGTGCCCTGCCCATCGATTAATCCAACAAGACAGTATCCTACCTCTCCCAGTTAGATTACATTTATCAATTATAAAGAGTATCCTTACAAGTACGCCAAGTTCTATGTTTATTACTGTTAAATATTAAATAATTTAAGTAGAGTTATATGGAAGAACCTCAAAATTATTATTATACTGATTTAAATTGAGATAGTTTAATTGGCAAGTTTTCTTTTATTACCTAATTTCTCAATTTTAAAAACGAAAACTTGACTAGTGAACTATCTCAATTTAAGTCAGCAATCATAAAATAACAGATTTCTCTGATAATTTTGAGGTCCTTTCATATAACTCTTCTTAAAGTATTTACGTTTTTGTTGTTTTTTATGTTTTTGTTGTGATTAATTATTTCTCGACCACAATGGCGCCCAATTGGGTTTCAGGATTGAGTTTCAGAAAGAATGGAATACTTTAGCGCTTTCCACTATTCCTTGTATCAGAGAAACTGTTGATGACTTTAAACTTTAAGGAAACCGGGTCACAAGATTTTGTCACTGCCGTGTGGCTTTGTGTAAATTCACAACCGCATCACTGCGCAAATGATGCGCAGTCTAAATAAATAAATAAAATGCTTCAAACCAACATCAATTTTTGTCGAAGTGAAAAGTCACAATCTAAATAGAGCCATGAACACTTATGTATACAAAAAATAATGCCGGTTTGATGCATTTTATGAATATTTTGTAGTAAGTGATTGCGCATCATTTGCCCAGTGATACGTTTGTAAATTTACATTTTTATTTTAGTTGCATTTACAATATTATGCACTTTCTTCGAGTTTCGCAACTGATTGTCAAAATAAAATCCATACTTACTATTCACTGCTAATTTAAGAACAAACAGACAGTATAAATGAAACTTAAGTTATAAAGGTTCACTTTGTTCACTTATTTTTTATTAATTCTTTATATTCGACGACATTTAAGATTCTCTATAAAACAATTTATTTTTCTTGTTGAAAATCTAAGTTTTCTTCAAAAATGCATTATGGATATTGTAACTACACAAATAAGAATTATATCCATTTTTTGTTTCTAAATTATTGTATCCTACTAACTAAATAATATATTTTTTTTTAGTTTTGTGTTTAACACTTTTTTGCTAAAATCAACACTTAAATTAAAAATTCAAACATCATCTTAGATAATTGGCTTCTTTAAAATGTCCTCTTCTGGTTCCCTTACGAAAATATCTGAAAGTTTTTTCGGCGTCGATGCATTCATCTGTCGGGTATTCATGTTGGAGCTCTATAAAATATATAACAATAATACAAATGCAATTTTTATCCAAATTTCATATAAAATCATTTTAAGCAATCAACAAACAGCCCAGTTGTTTATTGTTTTCTAAGTAAATTTAAACCATACAATACAATTTATGTAGATTTAAATAATTGTAAACAAAGTTGATACCATTTAACTAAAACCCAATACAAAATGAAACAAATTCGACTCAAAATTAGTATTTAATATATATTTATTCGTAATATTATATAAAAAAATAAATTGTTTACCATTATGTATGTATTTTAATGTAATTATATTCGTGATAAAACATTAAAATTATGTATGTATTTTGATTATGTGTATTTGTTTTTTAGAATATAAAAATAAAACTTAAATTTAGCTACATGTGTGATGGTGTATTTCCTTCAATCTTAAAAAATTACAAAATTAAATTTTTGGAATAAAATAAATCACAATTTGTGCAAAGTTTAAAAAATTTTTTTTTCCTTGTTTTTAATGTTATTTGTCATTTAAAAAAAGTTTACCGATTTACAGCAGTAAGATATTTCTGAAATAGAAACAAAAACATATTGTTTGATGTTAAATTTTTGTTTTGTTAAAATAAAAATATTTTGCCAATTTTGTTTTGAAATTAAAAAGAAAACAAAGCGTGTGTATCACAAAAATATCTTCAAGCGTGGAGATTTATAATTTTAAATAGTTTTAAGGACATTTTCCTGCAAGGAAGACATTTTTTGTATGAAAGTTAAAGCAGCTGTTGTTAAGACTAGGAAATCAAGTTATAAAAAAAAGTTTTTTTTTTTGGATATTTTCAGTCTTGCAATTTATATTTTATGTAGGTATCGATAAGAAAACTGTGGTAAGAAAAAGTGCCGACCAAATGGCTATCAAAATATTAGAAGGTGCTTAAGTCGATATGAGTGCATTTTACTGAAAGGATATATTATGCATCTCTTATAATTTTTATATTGTTCATGCTCTCTCCTTAATTTATTCAAAACAAATTATTTACAATAAACATCAATAAAAATGCACTGAAGATATAGAACCTTAATACTAGGTTTCCACCTTTGAGTATATATATAATATGGAGTGCTCGTTCCTATCCCTAATGCATTGTAGTACTTGAGCCTGTGATAGGGGGCGATTCAATATAGAGAGGGTATTTTGACAGCTGGCAGCCATGCCGGTGTTGTTGTAAAAACCCTCTCTATATTGAAAATTGATTTACGGCATAGATTACCGCGCTCCCTATGATGACAACATTTTTGGAATGTAAACGAGCACTCCATATTATATATACTCAAAGGTTTCCACTTGTGGATGAAAGACCCAAAGACCCTGTCTTGTCAAAGTATGTCTTTCAATGACAAGTGGAAACCTAGCATTATTCTCGTACAGAGTAATACAGAGTATTAATTCAACTACATGTAGATTCATTGACGAACGCTTTTTCCTCATATTTTTGGGCTTGTATGTTACACATAAGGCAACATAGCTCTGCATGTATAGATGCGTGCAGACTTGCTGCACATCTGTTTACAAAAGTAATAAATAATTATATTTGCATAGGACACCAGCTTGCAAAAAAAAAAGAAAATTGAGTATGGTGTCTTAAATTATTTGTCAGAACAGTTTTCGTCTTCAGCGTATATGCTTGTTTTTCACTTTTGAACTTTTTGCAAAAAGGAGGTCAATAAACATAGTTAGACCTTTAGCAATGTATGTTACAAGAACCTTATTAATTAGTAAAAATGCAAGCGAGTGTTCTCGTAACAGAATTGCATAATAATTGTAGTCTGATTCTTTTTGCGCATGAAAAATAATATGCACGACACTCTGGGTTATTAGACACACATTTTCATAAGCAAGAATTTCATTATTTGAATAGTTTAAACAGCGCTTTTAATGGTTTGAGCTCAATAAAAGAATGCTATATAATTTCTTGGACAAACATCAATTCATAGGAAAATAGATATAATTTTTAATTTTAATTTAATTTAATTTTTTTTTTAAGTAGTTAATAATGTGCAGTTAAGCATAAAATTAAACAAAGAAAAGACTATAATCTTGTGTAATAAAGTCTTCTTTTTGTATTCAAAAATTTTGTTCTTGAATTTTGATATGCTATACGAATATAATTTTAACTCTTCAATAACTTGTGTACCTGTACAATTTTTAATTTTAATCAGGTTTTTTTTACTATTATTATTAGGTAGCCATGCTTTTGGCGCCAAGAGCATTTTTTTTTTCAAAAACTTTGAAATAGCTTTAAATACATTTTGAAACCAAAAAAATATCTATGCAAAATTCTTGTATGCAACTTATTTCAGAAATTCATACAAATAAAATTTGATCACAATCTATTACACTGTTTTCGAAAAAGTCGAAAATCCAAAGAGCAAAAAAATGCTCTATGAAGGTAAAATTAATTACCATTACGTATAGGTACATAAAGTCTTAAGAAATTAGATTAATTTTTCGAAAAATGCTTATTTGAGTCGATTATACAGAAAAGCAGGTAATGTTGTTTTCGGTTCTAAGAAATAAAAAACAACGGTTTCGAGTAATATCAAAGAGCGCGTTGTACCAAGTTTAATTTTTTTTCGTTTAGGCTGTATTTGAACGGACAGTATCGAAAGATCGAGTTAGATTAAGTTCAAATTTAAGAACCAAGTTTTTTGTCACTTTATGTAGTTCAGAGCCCTAGTTGGGTTGAGTATAAATGGTGTTGAGATAACAGACGAAGGAATGGCATCAATATATATTTAATTTGCAACAAACACAATTAAAATGAAATGATAACAATCAAAACAAATAAATAATTTAACTCACACTCATGTGCAAAAATACAGTCTTAAGCCCATACATATATTAAAATCAATTCCTCCACCCAGGTTGTTTATCAAACATGTTGATTCGACTCCGTTCATGAAGTGGAATCGAGTCGGTTGAAGCTCACTTCAAGCTCGCTTCAATACCTAATGCAAACGGGACAAGAGAGGCAGAATAGCGAGGCCCACATTTTATATCATTGCAGCTACATTTTTCAATGCAATATGCAACATGTGATTCAATTAAATTGCCATCCGAAAACCTTTAACACTCTAGTATGTATCGTTAATAAAATTTCGAAACATAAGCAACGATGAAGATTTATAACTTTCCCAAGAATAAACGTTATTAAGGCAGTAGAAAATTGTCTCTTTGACGTTTAGTCATTATGGCGTATACGCACTATTTTCTCATTCGTTTTTCGACTAGGTGCATATTGAAACTATGTATGTATACATACATTTTCTGTTTCAATAATATATTTTGACACATGACACGCGCATCAATGCGCGACATGACACGTTTCTATAATCGTCGGACGCGTATCAATATGCGCCTAGCCTAAACAATAGAAATTATTGATGATAAGATTTGTTTTGTAAAATAAATCTATTCTTTTAGTGTTCAAAATACAACTTTAGTTGCCTCATAGCCTAAATGTATCGAATTGTACCCTCCAAATTTTCTACAATTGATTGAAAGTGATATCAAACCACGGCGAACATAAAAAACACTTAATGCACCAAAAAAAACATGATTGGTTGATTTTTGATTGACGACAGACACATGTAAATATAAAAATCAGGATGGTAAAAAAGCTACTATGATTTTGGTTTTTATGAAATTAATTTTATATAGGTGTTATCTTTGAAAAAACTCTATTTTGCTTTATAAAAGCCGTTTTATTTTTCTATCTTAATTCATTTTTAACAAATTAATAATTTTATCACACTTTTATGGGCGGGCAGTTAGAATTATTATTTAGTTTAGGTATTCTTGTTTCGGAATAAACTCAACAAATAACGCCAACGGTTGCCAAAGTCCTGAAATAACATTAAAAATAAAGATTTTTTTTATAGTTTTATACTATGAACTTTAACAATCATGTAACGATTGGTTTATGAATGAAAACTGCTGGTTGTATGTCATGTTTGCATACAAACAAATAGAAAAACATGCGTCACACTTTTGGCGATGATTTGGTTTTTATTTGTAGGTTTGTGCAAGATGGGATTCCACACACTATTTCTTTTGTTTTAATTTCAAATCGACTCATTTTTTTTTTACAACAAAAAATGTTTTACTCTTTAAATTCAAATTCTTATTTTAATTAGTAAACTTTTTGAGCATGTATTTAAATACATAGTTTTTTTTTATCCAATTTTTACAAATGTTTAGCATACGAACAATTTTAACAAAAAACACAAAATTCAAAAAACACATGCAACTTAATCTAAATAAAGAAAAAGAAAAAACTTAACATAAACAAATAACTACTCTAAATAAAAATGTGTAACATTACAATATTTTTAATAATTGCTTGGTGTTTTTCTTAGATAATAAAGTGTAAGCAAAAACATAGATCTTTAAAACCATTCTTTTTGGGAACTCATTTTTTTTTTGTTTATCAAAGTCTAATGCCAATGTCTGTGTGTTTATATTTCTTGGGATGTTTTACCTGGTTAGACCAGTCACCAGTTGGTGTTGTTGCTCGATAAAATTTCGAACTAGTCTTGTTGAAAATCGGCAAAAGTTCATTTGCTTCGTCAGATAGAGCCTATAAAATATTTAGAATTTAAAAAAAATATACACATATATTTTAATTTATTTGCATTAAAACCTACCTTGAGGTAGATAATAGCATCTGTTCCATAACCCTCGCAAGAAAGTAGCACAATATCACCATGAAGATATCTGGCATAAAGCCTTGAAATTGGTAAACCATATCCATACCCAGCAAGAGGTACCGTGTGCAAATCTGACTTTGATGGTTGTGGCGCTGTACTGTACATATATTTAAACAGCTGATCTGTCTGCGATCGGGGAATGCCACCTCCTTGATCGGAAACCTACAAAATTTTTAATTTATTGTTTTAATAATGACGTGTGTTATGTTGACTGTTGTTCTTTAAGTAGGTCACATTCATAAAAAATAGTTATAAAAAAAAGCAAATAGATAATATTTTATACCTTTACACAAATATCTTCTTTTCCTTGCACAATAACAACCTGAATTGGTGGTAGATCGTTATCGTGATCATGATATTCGAGGACAGCTCTCATGGCATTTTTAAATAATTCAAAGAGCATGTGATATAGATGCGAGGGCACGTAACAGGTCCTTACAGGTTGACTTTTATCTAAATCGTTGTACTGTCGTATCACAAGCCCTGGACTAGCCAAATAATATTGATCACAGAGAAAACGAGCATTTTCGTAGGCATCGTGAACGACTGCACTTATATCACAAGCAGGGTCCAAGCATCCAATATGTCTGCCTTGTTCGGTCGTTGGTTCACCAAAAAGTATTGCTATAAAAAGAAATATTAACTAAATGTATTTAAACAAATTAAAAGAATTCTCTTACTGTGCTGATTAATAAGCATTCTTATACTGATTCTCGACATATATAGACGATCAAGGAAATACTGAATGGATGTTTCAATTGCAGGTTCAACAGCACCACCTTGAGTTTCTTTGAGCTCGATAACCCCTTGTGCCATTGTTTGTACCACATCTGAATGGCGATTTCGAATTTGAACCAATGTAGAACAGAATCTGGATAAAAAAAAACATAATGTATGTATTAGTTTTTGCATAGTTCATTAATTACATCAAAAAAAAAAAACACAATTAAACTTACTTTTCGAGATTTGTTTGCGTCGGTTCGGATAGTTCGAATTCTAGAACTTCTTCAAAACTACGCGCATACCATTGACTCACCTCACCAACAGAACGTGTGCCAAGGAGGTTTTCAGGAAGTAAAGCAATTTCTTTCATTATATTTGCCAATCGTACAGGGAGTTCTTTTCGTAGAAAAACAAAAGATTTTCGTTCGCATGCATTTTGACCTAAAAAGAAAACAATTATCGAAGTCTTTAATAATGATTGAAATTGATAAATGTTAAGTATGTGTCAATAAAAGAGTAAAACTGATTAAAGTAAATATTCTTATTAATATAAGCCAATCAATTAAATCGTGATTAGCACACCCCCAAAATAGGTAGTTCAAGTGGATAAAACTTGCGTCCTTGTTTTTAGAGGTAATATTTTTTTCTATAGTAAGGGTGATTATATGATAAGGTACATTATTGTTTATTTAGCGAAAATGTATTATTTTAATATATGTAGATATACACATGTACATACATATGTACATTCTACATATCACCTGCAGGAATGTAATGCTGATGAACACACAACGATTGTTGAACATTCAATCATTCATGATTATTGATAAGGTTTTAATCGATATTTTTGTTTTCATAAAAAATGATTTTTGTTTTTTTTTTTTTTTGTTGTTTAAAGTGATATGGCGATTTATAGTTAGTATGAATTAAGTTTGCGTGAGAAAGGTGGGTTGGCTTTGACACGTGTTTGTTGAGAATTTTTGCAACGAATTAATTTTTTTTAAATATGAAAGGTTGATAGCAATACCACGCGAGTAACATGTTTTTGTGACATATTTTAGCATATTGACGTAGGGATGATAAATTTGCTTATAATTAGAAAATGTGCTATTTTGATGAATCGTTAACAACATATTCTATTGAAAAGTCAAATCCGAAATCTAGTCTCTTCAATTAATCACTGGCTGTTGTAGTTCAATTCGATCTAAGCATGGATGTAATTTGAGAAAAATGTTTAAAATTTTGAAGACGTTGCTTAGGAAGGAGTTGCTCTAGATTTATAATGTTACTACCAACTTAAGCATATACTTTTTTGACGGTTCCTTCTTCATTGTGAGAAAATTACAAAAAAAGCATTTATTGACAACATTTCAAAATATTTGTTCTTGTTATAAACTAAAAACAAGCGAATAAATAAAATATGTTCAATACTTTTGTGTGCATACACATAAGACTTAAAAGCAGAAAATAATTAATTAAATAAAACGTTTAAAAAAAATATTATGAAATAAATAATTTTTCGTAATTATTTAAAAAGAAGAACGTGGAGCGCATGATGCTTTTCACTCTATACAACACTCCTTACTATGTAATTTATATGTATATTAATAACTACGTGGTGGCTAAACCTTGTCAACCATTTTTTTCTGCAAATATTCTACTGAACTGCATGATAAATATATATGTATGTTTGTATGCATACGTTACGATAAGACTCCGAAATGAGAAAATTATAGAATTTTGCGCTAAAATTTTGAAATCTTATGCGAAATTATCAAAGGTCTGAAACTTGTTGTTTTTATAATTTATTCCGAACTTTTTTCAACATTTGTTTTTGGATAACTGTATGTATTGGACCGGCTTGTTGGTTTCCAAGGATTTGCACTGTGTTTTTGGCCCCCCTCTCCGGCTCACGCAGCTCCTTTTGGCGCCAGTTACAGCTTTCATTGAAAATCATCATTGAAAATTTTGTCTTTCAATTTTGATGCACTTAAACAAATAAAACTGATGGCGTTTTGGTACCAAAATGATGGTTGTCAGTTATATAATTTTTTTAGTGAAAAAAATGTTTAGTTTTCTTTACAACTTTCATATAAAATCATTTTTTATTTTTCAATGATGAAAATCGTTTTCAATGAACAGCTGATATTTTGTTCCCAAAAGTGGAACACATTCGTTCCAATGAAATGCGTTCCTTTCTCTTCCTGTTCTCGTCTGTCAGTTTTTTGTTCAATGATCGACTTTAACCTCAAAGTTGTTTTTTGTATGGGGAATGGAATTTTCAATGAAAGAAAATTTCATGATAGCTATAACCGACTTGTCAGAAAATATTCCACTGTTTCACTGATTTGTGTTTCAATGATGGATTTCAATGAAAGCTATAACTGGCGCCTTTCTCCCTATAGGATATATTCAGTCATCAGTCAGGAACCAATATAAACATTTTTCTTGGACAACAGTACTTTAGTTGACCCACTTATCAAATGTACTGTGAAAAAAGACGGGAATGAATTATAAAAACACATAATTTAGGACTTTTTCCATTGTTGCTTAAAATTTCTAATATTTGCTTATAAATTCTAGAATTTCCTTATTTCGGCGCTATACAGAGATAAGGTTTGTTTCTAAGCCCTGAAAACGTTTTGGGGTAGCCCCAAGGCTTTTTTTTGAAAAACCTAAACTCATCCTTGTGCGCAAATTGAAGCGTTTAAAGTTTAGTTGTTGCAATTTGAGATTCCGTCCGAATCACATCGACTACAGAAGTAACCGCAATATACCTTGTGTGTTTTTTTGAGATGTGCACGATTAAAGTCTGGCCAAAAAGAGCGCGATCTGGTACTCTTTATAAAAATGTACACCAACAATTTGAACTTAGCTTTTTTTTTGCCGGTGAAGGGTTGACAGCACCGCCCCGCCAGTCTGTGTTGTGTTTAACTAGCTCTTTATTATTGTCAAATTTTGGCTAGTGGCCGATACTCACGAATGAAAGAATACAAGATTACGAAACTTCGGATTTTTCGCTTTGTTATTGTAATTTTCAACACGCTTGGTGACTCAAGTGGAGACAAGAAAGACTAAACTTTGGTATAATTTGTATGAGATATAGGGGTGCGAAAACTTTAAGTTACTTGAACTTGAAATTAAAGTGATTTTTTACCATTATTTTTTTTTAATGTTGTGGGCTATATTTTGATGATATAAAAACAACAATAAAAATAATAATGCAAGAATGGAATATATCTGATATCTGAATTTTTTCATCGCACTCTCTATTTTTGCTTCATATTTTGACTATTACCATAATTTAAAACAATTGAATAACAATTAAAAACATTTTTCGGTAATATTTTTTGTGTGTTTTAGAATGAAAAACTATATTAAACATATAATAATTCGCGAACAAAAAATCATATCTGTACAAATTTTCTTGGCTGTCACATCTGTTGTTACGTTTTGTCTCCAAAAACGTAGGAAGTGTCGTAATCTTGTATTCTTTCATTCAAGGCCGATACTTATCCTTGTCTGTTTAAAAGAAAGGCTGAGTTCCAAAAAGTTTTGATGCGGCAGCTTTGTAAACTATTTCACGTTTGAGTTTTGGAACTAATGACTTTGCATCAAATGCGCATCTGATGCATTTCGGAACTCAGCCAAAACATTTTTTTTTTAATCAATTTAAATTGAGATATAATAGTTTTGATATTGGCAACTCTTAGTCAAATCGATTGCACCTTTCATAGCATATTCGATTCTGTATATTATATATGTGTATACTCGTACATTAAAATATTCTGAATACATTAAATACTTATGGAAAATGTTTTCACAGTAATAAATGTGATAGACAGAAAAACGAAAATCATTAATTTGTCACATTATTATCTATTCATAGAGGAATTCATTGTATTCAGGGTCTTCGCTGTGCACATTGCATTGTAACAATGCTTTCAGTAAAAGTCTCATTAAATATTCAATTCCTTGTTGGTAAGGATTGCTATATTAAAATCACTCTTTTGCTACCAAATTAATCCATTTGAAAATTGAATTCAACTTACGTATTTATTATTACCTACCTTAATATGTACATATTTGTGTATGATGGATTTCATTCGCAAAAGAATGAATTTAATTAGCAAAAGGATTAATTTAATTTACAAAGAAGTGAAAATTTGCGGTACCTTTTACCTATTTACATATTTACCCTTTACATATTTGATTAAATATGTAAAACAGAACGATTTCAAGTCCATTGAATGAATTTTCGGTAGCAGAAAAAAGTGACTTCCATAATTCGAAATGTTTGTAAGCGACTGCAGTATAGTAAGCTGCTAGGGCAGTTATTTTGTATTTGTTGGCATTTTACTTATTCATTTCATTTTAATTGATTAATTTTTTAATATTTTCTCGAGGGGTTTTTGGAAAATTTGTAAAGAATCGAATATGACCTGACCTATAGGGTAGGAAACTTATTTAAGGATCTTACTTTTGAATTTTTTCTTAATATCGATATTCTTTAACAGAATTACTTTAAAATTGTAAGTCACTTGCAGTCATGGATTTTATTTTTACTTGCGCTATATGACAAGTATTGGTTTCCTGTCAAAAAAATGAGGTTTTAATCGAAACTAATATTACAAGGATAGTAAAGTATAAAAAAGTGATTTTAGACAAGACTTCCGTGTCGGTCTGTTTGGCGGTGGCTGTGCGTCCTGATTTAAATCGAGCTAGAGCCTAAACGGTAGAAGGAATTTGCTCCAAACTTGGTGTGATGCAATTTCATGGTATTCCCTAGAGATGGAATTCAAATTTTTGTAATCGCTCTTCTAGCATGCTTAAATGTCATACAACGATAGGAAACGCAAATTTACACAAATTCAGTACTACCCAATGTGCCAGACAACTACGGCAATATGTTTGGCTTCTATTCTTTTACTCAAAAATGATATTTGGCTAAACTGTCCAAAGAATTTTCTCTGACAGATAATCACAGGCAGGGGAAATTTATAGGATTGGTTAGTGAGGAAAAAGGTAGATCAGAACAGAACAGAACAGCACAGATTCGTGAGAAACAACAGACAATTTATTCTGTTCTAAACTGTTCGGACCAGACTCACTGAACAGCAAATCAGAACAGTTTGAAACAGAAAATTGTTGTTGAACAGCAAAAAGTTGTACTTTTCAATTATTCTGTCTGTCTGATTGCTTTCGTAGCTACAGCGTAAACGGCTTGATGGATTTTTGTTAAAATTAAGTAGGTAGCAAGTGTGTTTTGGTTTAATATGCCCAACTGTGTTTGATTTTTTCGGGGCAAACAATAACGGTACCTCCTTTACAATTTTTTTTAGCCACCAATGAAAATATAAGTTTTCTCAAAAACGGTTTCTACTATTTTGATAACAAAAATTCAGTTGACTACTATTTGGTAATTGTTTGTTTAAATAGTTATGGTTTCTAGTTGTAGCAGAATCACAATCGTCAAGACGTTCGTCAGTATTTTGTCTGTGCGGTTGTGCATCCTGATGTACACCGAGCTAGATTATAAACGGTTTGACGGATGTTTTAAGAGTTTAGAGTACGGTATTTGTATGTAAATCCCAAGATGAAAAATTCGATTTTTTTTTGTTTTACCTCATCTAGAACAGGTAGCTGCCATACAACGATTATATTATATTTTATCAAGTTTTATCAAAAACTGCTGAAAATATATTGATTAAACTTCTTATAAGAAATCTTCAGAACAGTTTTTATAATACTGGATACCACGTTCTAATCAATAAATTCGAATAAAGGAAATAAAATTATGTTTTTTTTTAATTTCCTTCTTTTATACTTGTTGGCTTGGTTGATTTTATTCTTATTTTGAAAATTCTGTAAAATTTGTAAATAATTTGTTTTCTATTTTGAATTTTTTTTTTTTTGTTTTAATACAAACTACTATTTTAACATATTTTTATTATTTTATCGTTAAGGGTAAAAACTCGATAATTGCCCTTTAGAGCCAATTAAAATTTAGGTATCTAAATTATTTTGTTTCACCCAGGTATAACAGTGGGCTCTTCAGTCAGTCTGTTATACATGAAACACAATTATTTCTGGAGTTGAGGTCTTGTACTTTTTAATTGAATTATATTCATTGACTCCACTTAAAATTTCAAAAAAATGCCCGCACAGAAAAACAATCGAGTTTTCGACACAAGGCTCTACAGAGTCTAACAAAGATTCTAGTAAGGGGCTAACAAAGGCTAGAACAAGGGCCTTGGTGATTAGGAAGCTTATGTGGGACTTGGGACTTGATCTTTTGCCAATGCGATACTCACTGGAATAACCGCTATATAGAAATTCAGTGTCGAAAGTAAATAGTATATGAATACTTGACAAGTTTTCCTCGTCTAGATTTTCCCTACTGAAAACATACTAGTGCCTTGACCAAACTACGCAGAAACTTGGCATTTTTCCAGCCGGGTGATTTTTCAAAAAAAAAAGACAAGGACAAATTTTCGTCGTCAAACATTTTCTTTATTGGTAGAAATTTCAAAAAAATTATTTGTAAAAAATTGGTTGATGAAATTTTTGGGAATTAAATTTTGTTCTACGTGTTAAAATTACTTTATATTAGCGTTTCAAATTCTCTTCCTAAAAATGTTCTCAAAATTTTATATGTACATAAATGTGTAAAAATTATTAAAAAAACAAAAAACCGTTAAAATAATTTTAATTTTTTTAATTGGTAACCCGAAAATTATTAATAACTTTTATTCGGCGGTAAATATTTGCTTCATAAACGACAATTTTGCTTTTTATTTGAATTCGCTTGAAGAAAAGACACCCTTTATAGTTGTTTGCAACTTTTTTAAGATGATGTTTATTGATTAATTTTGAGGTCATTCAAATTAAAAATTAGAGCAATCTAATAAAAATGAAAACAAACAAGATAAGTTTTTATTTTCCTCCTCCGTACGTGTACGGACATATATAAATGTATGTTTGTACAAATATGCACAAAAAGATAGATAGATAGATATTTATTTAATAGATAATCAGTTTTGGTTTACATATTGCGTCTTTAGCACAGCTTGTACAGAGATATGACAATTATTTAATGTCTTACTACTGGAAAATATTATTTTAATAAATTTGCAATGTAATGAAAAGAAATATAATTTGATTTGAAGGAAAACTATTAGCAAAAACCTTCATGTAAGAGAAAATATAAAAAAAAAGAAAAAAAAAGAAATAATAATAATAAATAAGGGGCTTATATAATAATATCACAGGATTAAAATATTAGAAAAAGTAGTTTAACTTATAACATTTGTAATAAATAGCTAGATATGATTATTATGAATACAGACATTTCTTTATTAAGAAAAATAAATAAATCAAAAATAAATAAATACATAAATATGTAATAACGATTAAATGAATAGTTACAAAATTAGAATAATAAATAAATGAACAATTGAATAAATAAATAAATATATATGTAATTGAATAAATTAACAGTTAAATAGATAAATAAATAAACAAAAACTAAATTGATGTAATTAATATATTCTAACAAAATAAATAAATGAATTGGTTTATCATAATATCAGTATTTTATAATGAAAGACCCCTTATTAGAGGATTTTCAGAGTAATTACATTTTTCAAAAAATTTAATATTAAGATATTCAACTTTTTTTGCAATGGGAAGTACATTGGATTTTTTATGAAGTTCGAGGGTTGAGAAAATCCATGGGAGATTTAAAATCATTTTGAGAACTTTATTTTGGGAGATTTGTAGCCTTTTCATGTGCATATGAGCACAAGAGCCCCAAACTTTTATTACTTTATAAATGACTATTTTGTTATCGTTGCTAAGTAATGACCTTCGATTTATTAGAGGATATAGCATTTTTGTAGCAATATTAATTTTTGTGTTTATATTGGCAGTGTGATTTCTAAAGGTCAATGTTTTATCTAAGCTAACTCCAAGATACTTAACTGTATCGACCCACTTGATTTCGGTGTTTTCAAGCTCTAGATTTTTGCTGGGCAAAAAGCAATTCTTTCTTTTTCTCGTAAAAAAGATAGATTGAGTTTTGTCAGCATTAATTTTAATTTTCCAATGCTTATAATATTCAAATATTATATCAAGCGCTCTTTGAAGTTTAATTTCTATGACACCACCTTATTCATGTGAGGAAAATATTGCGGTGTCGTCCGCATACATAGCAAATTCACAGTCAGGAATCTCGGGAAATCGGCTGTGAAAATGTTATATAACAAAGGAGCAAGAACTGATCCTTGGGGGACACCTGCTGGAACTGATCTTCTACTTGAAAATTCATTATTTAAATAGACCATGAAGTGTCTGTTTGTTAGAAAACTTTGAATCAATTTGATAAGATATGGAGGAAATCTGAACTTAATAAGTTTATAAAGTAGCCCATCGTGCCACACTGAATCAAAGGCTTTTTCGATATCAAGTAAAACTAATCCAGTCGACTGTTTAGAAGATAAACTACTTTTGATGTGGTTACAAATCCTAAGAACTTGATGTGAGGTGCAATGATCTTTCCTAAAACCAAATTGTTCCATTGGCAGAATGTTATGAGTGGAAAGGAACTCTTGTAGCTTCGATTTCATTACTTTTTCCAAAATTTTACTGCAACCACTAAGAAGGCTTATCGGCCTGTAACTATGGGCATTATTTGCACTTTTTCCTACTTTTAAAATAGGGACAACTTTTGCAAGTTACCATTCATCAGGGAAGTATTGTATATGTAAACAAGCATTTAAAATATATGTAAGATATGTATTTGTCCCACATAAACTTATCAATTAAGATAGCAGTTAAGAGTAAACACTTCAATTAACAATTTAGTGAGTCATTACCATTCTAATAACAATCTCGCTTTTGCAAAATTGCTTGTTTCTATCGAAGATTAGACATTTTACTCCCAAACATTTTATCCATTACAAATCTTGAAGTTATCATTATCTAATCTCTTACAGAAGTAAATGTTTGTTATTTATTTTGCAGTCTCTATCACGCTGTGTTTAATAAAACCTTTAAAGTATAATAACTGTCAATTGGCTGAATTAATTTTAAAATAGCTCGCCGGTTTAAATATATAACAAATGTACTGTACATGAGTTCATCAACCACTTTAAAAAACACAATTTAGTGTTCATATCAATTACCTATCTCAAAAGCCTCTGTGTGAAATTTGAATCATGTGTAAGTGATCAAACTATACGATGATCATGCCGGGCGAACTTCAAATGTGTCAAATGAACTGAGCATTTAGACGCGGTTCTGCTATATCTATCATTCATGCCTACGTGATGCTTACGTTGTATTACAGTTGTTTTTGTTTATTTATTTAAACAAATAATACCTACCACTTGTTTTCACACTTCTCACAACGAATACAAAAAGGAACATCTGGTATAACAAAACAAACTACTGAATGCTTATTTAGGTTTTACTTACAATATTGCTGAGGCATTTTGTATGAGCCGATAGACAAGAAGACTCAATCAGGGTCGCTAAACATGATAGTAAAATCCGTATATTTACATACATAACTACAGTATGCGAATTTTAATTTATTGATATTATTATAAAACAGAAACTTAAAACAACTAAAGAGGTTCTAATGAGGTGTAATAGAAACCACTTCCTGAAAGTCAATTCAATGTCAATTTATTCGCATTATTTGTTTGTTGGGATTAATGAATAATTTCTTTCTATTTTATTCATAAATATAGACTTTCCTACATGTCAATATGTAATAATATGTTTGTACGCGTAATAGATATGAATTTTAGAATTTTATTTCAACGAAATTCTTACACGAATATACACTACAGCCACTGCGCTATGTAATTACCTTCTCACTTCAATCAATCATGACAGCTTGTTAAGAGTTGTTTAGGATTGATTAGAGGAAGTACGTGTCGCTTCTTACTATTATTTCCACTATGACGTGAAAAAAGTTATGTACCTTACATGCATCAGTAAGTGTTAAATGTGTTTTTAATAATTTACGTGGGTAATTCAATTTACAAAAAAAATTGGTTTAAAAAAAAAATAATACAAATATTTAATTTGTTTACTTTTTAAACGTAAGAGGCATATTTATGGAGGTACAATAGACCAGTTTGTACAAATTAGCTAATTAATAAAAGAATAATGTATAACGTTTTTATTCAACATTTAATAGATAAGCAAACCTTTACATTTAAAAATAATCAACATGTACAAGTAGTGTACTTTTAAAATTTATTTTTTTCTCGTAATGCCGGATTTACACGAATGACAAAATGTCATTATTTCTGTCATTTTCTTCCCATTTTTGTCATTTTCGTGTAAATGGACTTCATATTTGTCATTATTTTTGTCATAAAAATATTGACGGGCGAAACTAGCATTAAATATTGTCATAAAAATTACATCGTGTAAACGCACAATGACACCATTTTCAAAATTATGACAAACCGCGAGTAATGCCGGATTTACACGAATGACATAATGTCATTATTTCTGTCATTTTCTTGTCATTTTTGTCATTTTCGTGTAAATGGTTTTCATATTTGTCATAATTTTTGTCATAAAAATAATGACATGCCAAACTAGTCATAAAAATTGTCATAAAAATGACATCGTGTAAACGCACAATGACACCATTTTCAAAATTATGACAAGTCGGAAGAAAGAATGAACTTGCTCATTCTTTTATGACAACATTGTCATTATCTAAAACAGTCATTATTTTGTCATTATAATGACAGATTTTATGACACTTTTGTGCAATTGGAGCAATAGAGAAACGAGAATGAAAAGCTGGTTATAAGTATTCTTTTTCATTTTGTACATGGATTGGAACCTTTCATCATCTTGTGAAAGTTCTTTAGCCGCATCAAACAGTCGACAAAACAATTTTTTTTCAAAATATGGATGTCGCCAGTACTTTTTTCTATTTATTCGCAAATGCGTATAAATATAACATGCAATTGCATCTTCTTCTGAGGACGACATTTTTTCGGGGTTCTGAGTTTTTAGATAAAATACCGAAAGTACACCGACAAGTGAAGAGACAAAAGCGGTATCGGTATGCTTTCGGTACGATAAGAAAAACCGCTTACCGACACCGTACCGATACTGTACCGACAAGTCAGGGAGCGGCCTAAGATTCATTGTTTAAATAAATTTATTTTTATTTAACCGGTCGCCAGAAGCGTCAGATGGAAGACATAATGACAAATGATTTGTACGTGCCATTCGAAATTATATTCAGTATAACCGCTTTCGCTTCTGACGAAAAATTCTAAAGGATTATGAATATTTGAATATTCAGCTACTAAAGGATGTAAATGATGTCATAATATGTGTTTATCAGATCACGCATCCACTAAAACTCATTACATAAAGCTGTTGATGGCTCTGGTCGTCTGCAAGCCATTTTAATGGATTAATAGTTTCAGATATGTTTAAACAAATGTATAGTTCGTATGCATGTGGTATATATTATCCACCCCAACCATCATCCAATATACAAGATCTGAACTTCTTTCAGAATTTCCATCACATTCATCAAAAACAAAAAAAAAAACCCTTTATTTTCATTTGGATGGTCAATGGAATTTTTTTTACCTTAGATCTCGTGAGCTTTTAAATTGAAATGTTTTTGTTTGTGGTTTTGTATGTATGTAGTATATGTTTGTTAACATATTGATCATGATTCAAAGTTCAATCTTCTATATAGTTAATTTTAGAATTATAAAAAAGAGACACACCACCCAGACAAAAGTCATATTTTCTGTTTTTGTTATTGTGGAAATTATTTTTTCTCCTAAATTTCTTCGAGAGATCATTCGCGAATTGTAGCAAAAGGTTATGTTTGTTTGCTTGATGACATTGAAATTAGTTTTGTTTTTCATAAAAAGAAAGACTGTATTATTATTTGTTTTGATTTGATTTAGCATAAAATCAAGTTTTGGCATGGCTAACAAAAAAAAATAGTTGAATTTATTATTAAACAGAAAACAAATAAAATACAAAGGTTAATGACTTAAATCAGGTAGTCTAGTTTAGCAATTTTTCGACATGGTTTTCCTGTATAGCGAATTAGCCTAGTGGTCGCAGATGGTCGCAGTATCAGTTCTCAAATATTATTTCGTTTTGTTTTTTTCTGATCACGCAAAAGCGTTCATAATCGACAAGGGCCTCGTTCTGACCAGTACTTACCCTTGACAACCTCTTGCTATAATCTATGTAAAAATCTCTAGTGCCTCTTCGAAGACTACTTTGTTTTTCCAGGCGGGAAGGTTTGGAAAAGATTAAAGCTCCTTTCTATCATTACCTACAAATAATTTGCCTAAAACAGTAAAATTCTTAAGATTTTGACTTACTAAGATTTATTTTAAAACAAACAAATTCAAAACACTTCCAACCAGTTTGGACATATAGGGTGTCAAAAAAAGAGAAGAATTTAATCTTAAGTCTTTTCATCAATAACAATCAAACTTTCTAAATCATAAACAATAGCAAGGATGATAGACGTTAAATAAGATAACGTTTTTATATTGTGTGTTGATTATTTAAAAATAAAAGAAAACAACATATTTTTGAAATTTATCGCGATCAAATAATACCTACTTTATAGTTGTTTACAAAATATACACAAAACTTTGTCGAGTCATTAGTTTGAAATACGAGATTAAAGGAAACAATACGGTTATTTATAAAATTTCCGTTATGTAATTTTTAAATAAAAAACCTGAAATTAAATTAATTTAAACGGTCAGTCTCAAAAACATAGAAGTCGTATTTATAACCTTATTATACTTAAAGAGGGCTATCCAACAATAAAGTTGTTTTGGTTGTCTAGACAAGACAACTATAGTATAATTTTAATTTTTGAGGACTATGTAACAGAAAAACAATTTTAGAAAATTAGTTAGTGAAAACAACAGGTCCGTTTTTGTTACATACATTTTTTTATTTTTATATTAATAAAATACAATAGTTTCGATGCAGATGGGCATCATCATCAGTTTGACTGTCGACTGACCAGACATTATCAGGAAAAAACAAAGAAAACAAAAAAAAGACAACTATAGTTTTCCGTTAGTTAAGGACTGTGTCGACCTTGGCTCCTCTATAAACTCAAACGATATTACCTCTGATATCAAACAAAGGATATCTCTTCCCATTCCTGCTTTCTTTTGTCTAAGAAAGCAACTGAGTAGAAGTTAACCGCGAAAACGATGGCCAAGCAAGTGGAACAGGATCTCGACCAGCTTGGTGTGCTAAACTGGAACAGCTAAGGACAGAGCTGGAGAAGGATCTCCACATCAGACTGTAGCTCAACTATTAAATAAGAGTGGTGTACATTTTTTTTTTTAAATATGAGATAGTTCGGTCATTCTTATTATATTTTAGGAGAATTATAAAAAAAAATGCATTTAACACATTTTATGAGGCGATATAAATACGTATGTATGTACGTACATATACTGTACATACATATGTATATTGGATGTTTGCGAAAATCGAAATTATTTCATTCTGGTAAAACTTTTCCACCACTTCAAAGACAAATTCAAAATATTTTTCGTTCTAAAACAATTGGTCTTACTCTTAAATAAAAAAAAACATTCATTAACCCGTAATTTATTATTTTGGAATAGTGATCATGTGGGAGTGGATATCGTAGACCAAAAACATAACAAAAAAAAAATATTCTATACGATCAGGCATTCGAAATCAAAACAAAGCGTTTCCTTAGCTTATGTTTACCTTTTGTTGATTACAAATTAAAATCTATAAGTAGTGAATCACTCTGAAACAGAACGAATCAAAACAAACAAAATAATAAAACCAAAACCACTCATGTTTGTAATTCAGCAGCTATAGTTAGGGAAGCTACATATGTTTGTATGTATGAATTTTATACATACAAGTAAATCGAATCAAAAAAAACCTTGCGGTTTATTTTGAATCGTATGCAATAAATTTGTGTAATTAATTACTTGAAGGCACTGTGATGGACTTCCAGTACAATGTTGCATTCAATATTGTTGAACTGTATCTAGTAAAAATAAAGAACAACAAAAACACAATTAAACAATTTGATTTGCAAAAGCAATAAAAGAATAACCATAAGCCATGAGACAGTAAACAATATACTTGTACTTTGGAGCTTGAAATTAATTATAGAGGGCGTTTTTTTAATCATGAGAATCGAATAAAAATGTCGACGGAATTGAATTTTTTTTAAGTTTGTGCACATATTTCAAAATATTTTCTTATTTCAAATATAATTTATTAATTATTATTCGAAAACAGGGTTGCTTCTCTGTATCTTGTTGCCAAAGTCAATCCTATTTCAAAGTGTTTTTGGTTTCTTGTTTGAATTAGCAACTACTTTGTATTTAACGAAACAAAAAAAACTTCGAATAGGATGTCCTTTCGCAACAAGATTCAGAGTAGCGCCCCATGTACGAATACGAATACCGTAAGTTTAATTTTGTACCACACAATTTGTGATGTTTTTGGACTAATTATTCTAAAATCTTTTTACAAAAATAGTTGATTTTTTTCTAAGCTATGTACATATGTACATAATACAGGTTTTACTAAATTACAGTTAAAGACAATTTTGGCTCAATGAATACAGACCGATTTTACTCGGTTCAATTACTTGACCAATGCCAAATCCTCTTCTTTAGTTTTATTTTGAGGAGTTGTTTTTCCTTGCTATGAACACTCCATCAGAGCTGCATGAAAAAGCCAAATTTATTGCTTCATTACTAATGCATAAAGTTTTTTTTCGAAAACTGTCTGACAAAATCTTATTTCCGAATCGTCCTTTTGAAAATAATACGATCTTCTTATTTTTCTTTGCTTGGATAACATCACATTTTCGTCTCCGAGGATCATTTTGCTTCACGAATTTACTAAACACTTGTCTCATGGCCAACTTTTTCAGTGCAAAAAGTCATTAAGTATCATTTAGTAAGTTTTCGCACTATAAAATCATTACATTGGGTACTTAATGAACTTATTTTTTACATTTAAAAGTATTTCTGTTGTTCTGATGCTTTTATGTTTATTTTAATCGATAGCTATGACCAAAACTCATAACATTGCATTTTTATATTAAAATCCACCAAAAGTGTACTTAGTGAGTTTTCGCAATACACCAACGATATGTATGCATGTATGTACATATGTTGTTACAATTTGGGAGTACCTATTGTTCAAGTTCTATGTTCTACCATGGTTTACCTGTAAATTTAACAATAGCAATAAGTCCGTAAAAAAAATCGTATACAGTGTCTAACAATCGCTTAAATATAAAAAATTAATTTAGAAAACGGAGTAAAGCATTTTCAAAAAAAAACCTGATATCGAAAAATACACCCTTAAGAAAGTTCACCAAGTAAATAATGCGACAACAGATAATTGATAACGGCTTTTCAACTGAATGAATAAATTTAAAGTCAAAAACCTTTCTTTTATATTTCATAACCTGTCTCATAAGTTTTTTTTTTCACTTTGTTCCTTTTAATATTATTGGTATGAGGACACTGACATATTTCTTTTTTAAAAAATTAATTCTACTATCACTAGAACACACAAATGGAACCAAAACATATTCATAAGGGGAGGCTTGTCACTCTGATAAGAAATAAAAATATGAAAAAAAAAATTCGTTGCCTGGTTGCTTATAGATAAGGCACACACACACATCATAATTCATTTCAAAACTAATGAAACAGAAAATACAATTAAATTGAAACTTATTTCTGTTAAAATGCTGTGAATGGATCTTATAAACTGCATATAACTAGAATGATGTAGATTTAGATTTGTGCTTGATGCACGACTTAAACAAACTCTAGAATCAACCAAGTCAACAACAATTACGTAATTCTTAAAGAAACTTTAACAAGGCCATATTCATTTTGATTGCACAGTTCATAGCTCTTTTGAATTTATTGTGGAGACGGAGAGCGATGAAAAATTAGAAGTAGGTAATTATATTGCATTTTACACCAGGCTATTAATTTTATTGAGAATAGTTAACACTTAAAGACCATTTGTTTAGCAAGTGACCAGTGAAGTGACTAATTTATAAAAAAAGAATACTTTAAAGTTTAATTCATTTTACTGGAAAATTATGTTCGTACGTATTTAAGTAGGTATTTTCCTTATACGAGTATAGGAAACCGATGCAAAGCATTCGCTGGCGACAGTTTTTTGTTATTAATTAGCAAGCTGCGAATGTTTTTTTACGATTTCGTGTTGGTTTCGGAGAGCATTATTTTCTGAATACAATAGAATAACGGTTTACAACTTCTGTCAATAATACTTATTTAAATGTTGAATTATTTTTGGCAAAAGTCCGACATTCATCTCAAATACATACTAACTGGAACATGATACATACACAAATATTTTTTATATGGGCAATCACTTTTATTGCTTGTTTTCCAAATTTAAATAAAACATGAATTTCTTTAAGACGATAGCTCTTAAATAACGAAAATAGACGAAAAGTAATAGACCGCAATTCTAGGTATGTTATATGATTTGTATGTATTCGCCTTGTTTTGTATGACCATTTAAGTGTACCTTTGACAATTATTAAAGTTCTAATATAAGAATGTTTTTATAGGTCCGACTGTCTGTAGAATTTGTTTAAAAAGATCAAAAAAAGAGAAAATCTTCAAACATCAGTTTTTCTCTCTAACTTCTTAGGCACTACAATCCAAGTTTTTTCTGAACTGCAATTATGTATAGCCAACAATTTTCGAAATTTTTTTTTTTAAACTGGTTATCTTCACTTATTACAACAAGACCTTTGTGTGAATGAACATAAATCCTAAAATCTTTCTCAAAATGCTCCTTGTCTCTTCACAAAGGAGTACCTATTTATTTTATAAGAACAAAACAAATAGGTATTCAGTTTTGATTATTTTTGTGAAAAATCAGCGTTAAAATTGCTTAGCAAATGCATTAAGTGGGAAACCGGGAATTTACTTTAGTTTTTAGTTTTACAAACAATTCAAGAAATTGGTCTTCGATACCTATGTGTTTTTATGATTTTAAAAATACCTAAACAACTAATAATACTCAGTCGTATCACAAAATAACGCTAGTTGTATGAATTTCAATTTAGTTTTTTTTTTAATAAATTTATTTATGTACATCCATAACATTTGTGTATATGGATTTATGTACGTATATGTATATCTGACACATTACCAACTATAGTTCTCACCTCTTTTATTCATGATTTTCACCCAAAAATGCAATTTATTTTAATTAGTATGCAATTTTCAATTAGGTTCCTTTTGAGATTAATGACTATCATCATCCCACTTCCCAAAATCAACGACAATTTAAATGCGAAAGGAAGTATAAAATAAAATGCATATAAAACTAAAGATCAATGCAGATCAAAAAAAAAAAATAAACACTCGTTGGTGTACTATTTTTATCGACAAAATGATGCAGTTGATGACGGTGTTCGCATTTGCATTAATTTAACAAAAAAAAACTAATTTAAAAGTGAATAGAAAACTAATTCAACTCGTTTTTTATGAACTTGAGGTTTTATAAGGCTGCAGGCAGTTAGGGGTTCACGCCCCTTTATTGACTGTTCTTATAGAAAACAAAACGTATTGGTAAGTATTAAAGGTGACAAATGCGAAATTTAGTTAAGTGTTTTTGAACTCAAAATTCTCAGCCAAGCAGCTGAAACGTCTGACAGTGGACTGTTTGGAGCAAAATGTAGAATAACATTGATTTGTTGTTGCTTTGTGAAAATAATAATAATGATAGGACGAATACAGGGTGTCCCAAAGGTTACCGGCCCAGACGAAAACCCTGGGTTCTTGAGATAATTTTAAGTAGAAAAACTTAAGAAGTACTTTCTTTCGTTTTCGCTTTCTTTCGACTTATAACGATACAATGAACGTCGACAATTTGTATGCAAGACTTTTTTACTCGATAGGTACATATATAGCATAAGCATTGTTATCATCGTTTATCGTGAAAGAAATTAGCAACCAAGCGAATAGCAATGCATAATTTCATGCGTTTTGCTGATGTGCAGGGTTTGTTCCAATTTTGTTGACAGTATTTTATCACTGCCGCGAGAACATCGTGTGATGTGTAACCAGCTTTACTTTAAGTCTTACGTGGGGTCTAACTGTGTATCTCGTTGCGAAGTGAATTCAAAATAAAGAACCACAGCCTATTGCCTTAGAGTAAACTTTTAACCATTCCTGGGTGCCTATTAATAGTCAACTAGAATAGGGGACTTCAATTTTATAAAAAATCCAAGCAGCACTATGTCATGATAGAAGCCACTATTGGGAGATTTAGAACTTCCTCACAAGATGCAGTACCCCTTAAAAACATTTTAGTTAGAATAACCAGGATTTGAACCCAGACTTGTCGACATGATTCTGGAGCGCTTCTGGAATTTGAACTATATTGAACTTTAAGAGCTTCAAAACTCGATTTAAGAATTTAAATTTTTCGAAGTGCTATTTAAACTAGGAACACAATCGATTTTTATTTTTTTAAAACTGATTTTTTTTTTGTTAGAACTTTTTCAAGAAATTGCCAATGTTATTCAAAAATTCATTACTAAAAAAAATAAACCTGTATGCTAACGTCTGCAAAGTTTTATTTTCAAAACGAAAACTTTAAAATCAATTTTGATTTCTGTCCTATTTTCCAAATTATAAACTCTACTGTGTTTGAGGGAAGGGAATACTATTTGTTTTATTTTGTGAGTATCCGCAAAAACTGTCTATGACGTTGACGAGTTCACCTTTCGCAAACAAAATATGTATGAAGGCATTAACACATTTATCCATAAGAGTATTGGTGTGAGATGGGGTTATAAAGGGGAGGAAGCAACAAACAACAGAGAACATTCTGGTTCTTGTACGATGCACAATTTCAAAACAAAAAAAGTTTGGGGATAGTTTTCAACCAAAAACAATTGTTTGGGCAAGTGAGTTGTTGCATAAGCCAAACAAACTTTGATAGTTATCCGAAGGTTTGATTACCATTTTAATGAAGTCAATTTTCTTTATTTTTGTTCACAATAACAACTGCACTGTCATTGAGGTGTCCTTGAAAGATAAAACAACTTGAAGTTCCAGCTGCTTCTCGCATGCTCATTAAGTCAACAAAATTAAAAGGAAGTTAGGCAAGCAAGTAAAAATAATTTCTGAACAACACTTACCGAAATCTAAAAACTGTTTTATTGACAATGGTGATGGATTGAATTGGGAATAAAAGTCGAGCATTTTATGAATGCTCTGTAACCGCCACGGAAAGATTCTCATTTTGGCAGGCAAAGTTTAATTTCGGTTTCGAATTGAAAGAAAATCTGCAGGATTAATGTCTGTTTTCTTATTTCAACTTTTATAAAATCTTGTTACACCATCTAGGGACAATGGCGATCTTTTAAGTTGCCTTATCTTTCGCTGACATAATTTAACACAAACAAATAGTTAATTAAAAGAAAAAAAACACTTTTTAATAGCAAACAACACACAAGGCTAGTTGAGGAAGAGTCTGTGCTTTCAGACTTTAATGAATAAACAATTAACACGTTTTGACGTTATTCTTTTTAATTATAGAGTTGCTTATCAAGAAGTGAGTGTTTAGGTGATCGGTCGCGAACCTTGTTTCTCGGAGCACTTGACGCAGACGATTGATTCTCCCTAGCTTTGTAGCTTTTGCAATACTTGCCGGAGCATTTGCCAGCAAAAACAAAAACTCACTTTCAAGTAGACGAAGACGACATCGAATTCCAATTCCAAAAAAAAAACATACACTGAAAAAGCAACTGACAGCTATTTTTGACGTTTTCTTTTGCTCTCGAGAAACGTCACAGTTTTGTTTTATTTTTGAATTTCTAAACCTGTCTGATTTGTTCAAAGGAGAGTAAACAGAGGGGTGATTATTTTGGTTATTTTGAACATTGACTGTTTGGACTTTGGACTTTGGTTATTTTGAACAATGGACTTTTTTGTCTGTTTGGCCTTTGGACTTTGCTTTTTAATTCCAAAAATTAAATTTGATGTTCATCTTCATATTTTTGTATGCAAACGTAGGTATACCTACGTAACATTAATAATTGCGGAGGATGTTTATAATAGCCATCATTGTGGTTTTTTCTTATATCAAAAGTGTTGATTTGAATTTTCGGTATTTGTTTCTAATTCAAAAGTAGGAAAGTACATATTATATAGAATCGAATCATCGTTGAAGTACCCATATTCGTCCTTATTGATTAATCTGACGGGATGGAAAATTGTCCGATTTCATACGAATCAGTGGATATTTGTTGCGATCGGTTCGGCGAAAGAATACCTCGAAGCAAAAAATCTTTTCCGTAGGTAAACTAATTTTTTATACTGAACAAAAATAGGACGGTACCTGAAAAACTAGGTACATGAAATTCCACAAGTACATCAAATACTTTTTAAAGTAGATACCTTTGAGTATATATAATATGGAGTGCTTCTTTACATTCCAAAAACGTAACCATCATAGGGGGCAGTGGCGGATCCAGGGGGGTGGCTATAGGGGCTAAAGCCCCCCCCTACAGCTGGTTCTTAAAATTGATTGAAATATAGAAATCAGAATCAGGAGTCAGAAAAAATAACGTGGCTGGGGCTACGCAATTTATATGCTACGTATTTTTGTTCTAAGCCCCAAATTAATTAGGTTGGGGCTGAATTCTGAAGGGAATTGTACAAAAAAACAAGTTCGGGACTACGGATAATTGACAGAAAATTGGGACGAAAAAAAACAGCTCGCGAGTAGGGCTTGACACGAATTTGACGAAAAAAAACATGGTCGGGGCTAAGCAAATAATTCCTTTAAAACTTACCTTATTCCAGAAAATGTTTGCACTTGACTCAAGGGACTGCCAAGTCCAAGTTGGGGCTAAAGCTTAAAGAGATAACTGAAAAAAAAACGGGGTCAGGGCTTAACAATTAACATGCCAAATGATAAAATAATTCACCCAACGACTTCCCTTACTTTAAAAAAAAAACGAAATTGGGGCTAAAACCCGTGGAGAATTTGGGAACAACAAATCAAAATCTAAGTTTTCTCTGGGCACTCAGAAAAGCATGCGTGTGAATATTTGCAATCCCTCTAGACTGACGTGCAAATTTATTGACAGATTTTTTCTTCTGGTGGTTCAAAGCTTGACGTGGCTGAAAATTGAAGGTATATACATTTTTTTTTATCTCAACTTAAAAATATTTTAAATGTTAAATACTACAGATGTTATTGTACCTAATATTAAAAACATTTAAACCGGGGATAGAAGCTGATATAAATCCACAAATAACACGGCTATTCTAAAAGGAAAAGTGGGAATGCCAAAATTCAATTATTTATATAACTGTAGATTTTCACAAAAAAAAACTTTAACCCAAACTAAAACTTTTTTATATTAGTTATGTATAAATTATAAAAATATATAAATTATAAACTAAAATCAACATCGTCACAATAGTTAAAATAATTTGTTCTTCAAGGGAAGCGTTTTTATCTTTTCATTCTCACAACGAATGTTACATTTCCTCGTCACTCACATTAAAAAAAAAATAATATCAAATAGAAAGAAATATAATAATTTATTATTATTATTAAATGGCAGCTGTCAATAAGATTTGAGAATGATTATAACGATCAAGTGTTCTGAACGTTGCACTGATAGACCAAGGGCCTACAGCAAATTTTATGAGTGGATTGCCAACCAAAATATGAGTATGATGGTTTGTAGGTGCATATATCGCGGTATCAAAAACAACCGTCTAGCAGGTTTCTTTTTCGGATTTTGGCGGGGGTTGGAGTTTGAAAATAGCGATTTTCAAGTTTATTTTTTCATAAGTATTACCACTTCAATAAATTTAAAAAATATATTATGTGATGCTCTGCCATTTTCTTTAAGTCAAAACGTCAAAATCTTGGCAATCCGACCAGTAGAACTCTGACAAAATAAACTGGAAAATCGCTATTTGCAACCCCCACCCTCGCAAAAGGCTGAAAAAGAAACCTGCCAGACGGTTATTTTTGATACCGCGGTATTTGCACCTACAAACCATCATACTCATATTTTGGTTACCAATCCACTACCAAAATTTGCTGCCGGCTCTTAGGATATGAAGTTTAAATGGCAGAATACATTCGTTTGACTAGAGCTACAGAATTATCTAAGTTCAAGGTTTAATTTGAAACCGAATCAAGTGCTGAACTTAAGTTTAAACATAAATTGTAGTTTAACTTGTGAAACTGGTCATTAATGTCTCAAACTGGGTCTACCAAGCTCCCCCCACAGCCAAATCCTAGATCCGCTACTGATAGGGGGCGCGGTAATCTATGCAGTAATTAAAATTTCAATATAGAGAGGGTTTTTACAAAAACATCTTCATAGCTGCAGCTGTCAAAATAACCTCTCTATATTGAAATCACGCCCTCTATCACAGGCTCAAGTACTACAATGCATTAGGGATAGGAACGAGCACTCCATATTATATATACTCAAAGGTAGATACGCCTGGCAAAGCACTCATGAACGGTGTTCACATTGGACATGACTTCTCTGATTTTACAAACAAGAAAACAAAAAAAAAATAATAATTTTTTTAAAAATTTACTACTTTTCTTTCTTTCTAACCACAAAGTGGGAGTGAGATACTTTTCAGAGAAGTCAAAAATAGTCGGAAGAATCAGTCTAATCAGTAGAATATCACCTCCAAAAGTAAACCTGATTAAGTTGAAATGAGCTTCAACCAACACAATTTCATTTCAGGAGCGGATTCAAATCGAATTTGTTGATAAAAAAACCCTGGCTTGAGGAGTTGGTTTGATAGCCCCCTTTCACACAAGGAAACTGAGTTGCCAGCAACTCGATAGGGACAAGAAAACTGAGCTGCCATCATCTGGGAGTTTTAAGGTGAAAGGGAAAGGATAAGTCCCCTTTCACACAGGGAAACCAATTGCTGGAGATTTTTTTGACTCCTTTAATTTGCTTATGTACCTTTCACATGAAACAAAATTGCCAGAGATTTTTGTTTGTTTCCTTATGAAGACTATTGGTTGACCGCATGGCCGCACATTAAAACAGTGTAAGAAGGAACGTGATAGAAATCTCTTCAAATCGTTGACCGTGGAAATTTTGTCCCTTCCCTTAGACCCCTTTCACACAAGGAAACTGAGTTGCCGGCGATTTTTAGTTTCTAGGCGAGAAGGGCGTAAAATGAAGACAAAAAAATTCCCCTCACACCCTTCTCACCAACAACTAGCCAGTTTCTGGCAACTCAGTTTGTGTGAAAGCCGTCTTACTTCTTGCCTTCACGACAACAAACTCCCAGTTGCAGGCAACTCAGTTTCCTTCTGTGAAAGGGGATTATAACAGCCTTTTATTCCGGCAACCTCGCCAAATGTTGGTTGGGAGAGCTTTTAACATAGATTTTAATTTCCAAATAGGTATACTCGAGGTTCTACCAAATCCACGCGCCATATTGGGGACTTCAACGATCGCTCGTATAGAATAACCCAACAGAGTGTAAATGTGTTCTCGTTTATCGGCCACTAATGTCGATTTCGATTCAACAAAAAAAAAATCGATTTTTTTTATCTTTTTGATGTCGATTCAACAATTTTGGATTTGGTGGTCAAACTTTAGATCAATCGTGGTAAAAAGAACTCAAAACGTGATTTGATCTATGTTTGCAATTTGTGTGAGTGCCATCTTCTATTGATTTTGATAAAAATGTCACTAAAATATGGGATGCGTGCAAGTGCGTGTGAAAATCTGTGTAGGTCTTTGCCTAAAATCAAGATTTGCAAAATTGATCTATCAAATCACCACCAAAAATTGATCTATCAAATCAACACCAAAAAATTCAATTTTGTTGTTAAATAGAAAGTGAAAACTGAAAAAGATCAAAAAAATCCTTTTTTTTTTTTTGTTGAATCGAAATCAACATCAGACTTCACTTTCTATTGCAAATCTTGATTTCAGGCAAAGATCTACACAGATTTTCACACGCATTTGCACTCACACCAAATTTAAGTGAAATTTGTCTCCAAATCAATAGAAAATGGCACTCACACAATTGCAAGTAAAGATCAAATCACGTTTTGAGTTCTTTTTACCACGATTGATCTTAAATCTGACCACTAAATCCAAAATTGTTGAATCGAAATCGACATAAACTAATTTTGATAAGACTATTGATAAACAATTTTTTAAATTGGAAACTGGCAATACCGCAACTACCGAAACGCATGTTTTGTTTGCCTCCAATTTTGGAAAATAAATTAAATCCAAAAAATGTTGAAATTCAATTTAATTGTGGCAATTTGTGAAAATTTCGGTATCGGGATTAGAGGAGATCTACCATGGCGTCTCAAGTAAGGTTTTATAGTTTTGATTATTGCTATAAATAAAAAGAAAAATAATTATTTTACCAGAAACGAGTTGAGGCATTTTTCGCGCCAAACGAAGAAGACCACTGATGCAAACAAAAAGAATGTCGTCATTATGGGACGAAAAACATACTTTGGAATCCCAGAAAGCAAGAGACCTCTTCCGGAGCGAATAAATATCGTCCTCACTCGTAATCCTGTACCAAGTGACTACCCGGAGAGTGTGATTCTGTGTTCAAGTTTGGAAAAAGCTATGAAACGCCTCGAAGAAGAAGACCTCAAGACAGTGATTGAAAAAGTTTGGATAGTTGGCGGCAGTGAAGCTTACAAGGAGGCTATGGCCTCTCCTCGATGTGATCGATTGTATATAACCGAAGTCAAAGCTAAGTTCGAGTGTGACACCTTCTTTCCGGAAATTCCAAATGATTTCGAAGAGACTCCCTTGGAGAATGATATAACGAGTGGTGTACAGGAAGAGGGCGGAATCCAATATGTGTACAAGATTCTCCAAAAACGGCACAATATTACAAATGGAGAAGGATAAGACTTCAACAATAAATTACTTTTATATTTTTCTAAATGACGGTTTTTTTGTTTTTATCATTATTTTCTTTGAGTTGTTCCTAGTTCTTCTGAGGTAAGTTCTGAGACATTCGCATCGAGTCCCTTGGACTCCAAATGATTTCGAAGAGATTCCCTTGGAGAATGATATAACGAGTGGTGTACAGGAAGAGGGCGGAATCCAATATGTGTACAAGATTCTCCAAAAACGGCACAATATTACAAATGGAGAAGGATAAGACTTCAACAATAAATTACTTTTATATTTTTCTAAATGACGGTTTTTTTGTTTTTATCATTATTTCCTTTCAGTTGTTCCTAGTTCTTCTGAGGTAAGTTCTGAGACATTCGCATCGAGTCCCTTGGCTGCCACCATGAGTTCATAGAGTTGCACTGTCTGTTGGTCACTTAGTTTTTCAACTGCATCTACTTCAAGGGTGTCGCCAAGTTTACCTTTGGCTTTTCCTTTAAGGCCTAATTGTTCGCTAAGTGTTACAGCATATTTCTGAAAATTCAGGAACATAATAGATAAAATCAACTAAATCGCAACAACTTACTGCCCATTCAGTCATGAAAATATGCGCTTCGGAGGGTTTACATTTCAAGTGTCGTCGAAACTCATCTCTGGCATAATTATTACCTAGTTCCTTTAGTTCTTCGGGAAGTCCTGGAAGACCAAGATGCTTTGTTATGGAGCCATCAACTTTGTTGAGAATTTTAGAATGTCACCTCTGTGAAGTCGCAGAACAGTTTTGTATAGAATTCGAACTCTTTGTGGGTGTGACATGTGAGCAACTATTATTTTAGACATGTTTTATTTTAGATATAAAAATTGCTATAGATGGAAAAGACTGTTCTGCGAGTGGAGATCCTCGAAGGCTTGAAGTTGAAGGAGCTAGTTTTGTGATGAAATCTTGAATTTTGATTTTTTTCTTTTCCCTTGTTATGACGTTTGATGCAGATGACATAAGTTTGGGTTTGTTTGTTTAAAAAAATAGTTTCCACTTTATTTTTGAACGAAAAACAGTCTGTACATCAAGTTCGGTATTAGTTAAAATATTTAATATAAATACAAAATTACTTCTCGCAAAATCACAGTGAAGCGAATCCAAAAAAAATTCAACTTTTTAACAGAAAAGAGAGGAAAATTGTTGGAATCTCAGTGAGAAACAGAAACGTGAATTGGATAAATAAAGACTATCGCAAAATAACGCAAAAGCGGAGCGGTTACACAATGCTATACAACAACAAAAAACTGGTGATAAACGAGGGCAACCATACAGAGATTCTCTGAACGACGAGAGATATTTGCTGTTTATGTATGTTCTTTAGCATGTCTCTTTGTATCGTTGCCACTGTTTGGCTCCGATTTCGCATTGGTTTTGTCAACTTCTCAAAAATTGAATTTAATAAATAGAAAATGCAAACGTTTGAAGTTGTAGTTTGTACAATGGGCGTCGCCGTCCAAATCACATTTACATTGTATGTAGGTACTTCAGCAGCAACTGATGTCGTTTTCAATTGGATTTCGGAACAGTACTACTCCTAATTTACGAAAAATTATGTGTGGGTGAGTAAATTGTCTGATATGTATATTTTGCATTTTCAGTCGAGTAAAATTAATTTGACAAGTTATCCGATGAAAGAGCTTTTAATATGATGTATATGTGTGTTCTGGGTCTACTCCTTTATAAAATACCGTACTGAAAAATACTCCAAACATTACTCGGAAGAGCCAATCGAGTTATTTTGGAGTAAGCGGAGTCAAAAAGGAGTAACTCCGAACCTCGAAAACGACATGAAAGAGCCCTTTTCGGTGTTTTTGAAATTCGAAAAATACATTTTTTGACAACTCTTCGGGCTGTCAAGAAAACCTGGGTCAACCTTGTGAAAAGAACAAATAAAAAAAGTAGAAATTACTTTGAACATATTTTTTTTTAATTTTTTTTTAATCAGTACATATTATTGGCCGCGTCCGGATACGTAACCAAAGTTATCTGGATTTGTGTTGTTGTAATGCCTAAGGAAAAACCAGCTGACGAACCAAACAGCTGATGTCAAAAAGAAATCTAAAGCTATTAAAAATTTTCGGATTTGTTTGAATTGTACTAACAGCTGACATCTCATCTGTTCATTTTCTTGGTTTTGTTTGGTTTGGTTACGTATCCGGTTTTGGTCGTTCGAAAACATATCACATTCTAACGTATCTCAGATACGTATCTGCTTACCACCCGAACGTGGCCATTAATCAATCCAAGCGAAGACACCATTTGTGTTTCCTCCATTCGAAATCGTATTAATTTCCGGATTCCTTATTATGTTTTCTTTTTTAGTAAACAAATTGTTAGCAATTACCTTATTTTGATCAGCCTTTTCTTTCAGTTCCGCTTTAATTTCTTTAGTGCCATGTTTTTCGATGTATGTCTGCCAGTAAAGAAGTTTATCCTCTGCAGCCCTTAACTCATTGATGCTCTTGTCATGACCTGGATTCACACCAATTTCCTTTAAGTATGCCATTTCTTTTAGATCAGGTTGCAGTGGAGACAACGCTGATATAGCCCGGGAGAGCCCAATTTGACGATGTCTAATTCTGTGCTCCATAACATCAGCTCCTAGAAGTTCTTCATTCGCATCCATTCGAATAGGAACAATTTTATTTACAAAAAAGAGTAAGACGGCAGTTGAACAAATACCCCAGCAAGTAAGACAAAATGCCGATAAGGTTTGAATGCCCAGTAAATACCATCCGCCACCTTTGAAAAGCCCCGATCGTCCATTGGTTGTATCCAATGGTACTGGATTATCGGCAAAGAATCCAACAGCAATCACACCCCAAATGCCACAAACCCCATGTACAGAACTCGCTCCGACTGGATCATCAACACCCAATCGATCAAATAATGGCATTGCTACACAACATAGTATTGCTCCCAAGCTACCAATAACGAATGCCTCCCAAGCACGATACAGAAAACAACCTGCGGTGATAGAAACCAAGGAAGCCAAAATTCCATTTATTAGATCCATTATGTCCAAACGGCCATCGTGTTTCCAGAATGAGAATATGCAGCTGGTGACACCTCCTCCAAAAGATCCCATCATAGTCATGACAGCTGCCCTGGCAGAGTATTGCCATTTCGCCCCACTGACTCCGTAGGTGCTTCCAGAGTTGAAAGCTAACCATCCCCACCAGAGTACGAAAAGTCCTAGGCAAGCGTTGACAGGATTGCCTAGTGGCAATGGATCGTATCCGTCTGCATAGCGTCCCAACCTTGGTCCAAGCATTGCAGCTGAGGCAAAAGCCGAAGCACCACCTGTGAATTCAAATAATGTTAAATGGCCACACAAAGTGTAAACTATCAAAAACTTACCAATTAAATGCACTGGCCCACTTCCAGCTATATCAACAGCTCCCAATATATTTAAGAATCCATGTTCACCCCAAACCCATCCAGCCGGTATACAATAAACTGCTGTATCAAGCAATGAAAACAAACAGTATGCCTTGAAATTTGTCCTTCAAAAAAAATGTACCCTCTTTATTTACAGTGATTATCATAATTGTTAACAATTACCTACCTTTCTGCCATAGCACCGCTAACAATTGTAGTGGCTGTAGTAGCAAACGACAATTGAAACAAAAACGAAGCAAATATCTGACCCATTAGAGGGTCTCCAACAATTGGATCCAGCAGGAAGTCTCCAATAGCTATGAAAGGTGTTGAGAGGGGACCTCTTCCAAATGACATTCCATAACCAAAAATCCAATATGTGAATCCTCCAAGGACTATGTCAATTATGTTTTTCATCATTATATTAACTTCGTTCTTTATGGACACGCAACCAGATTCAAGCATTCCAAAACCTAGACATTTTTTATTAAATGAAAATTTTGAGAAAGGGAACATTCCAAAAATGACTTAACGAAATCATAAACTTCATTCTGCCAGCTTACGCTGATGTTCGATGAGCGAAATTGATAATTGTATCTTGATAATTTGGAAAAGTCTCCACTCTTTTTACAGATTTTATTGTCTGAACTTCTTGTTGAAGCCTAGTACGCTGCTGAGGCGAAATGAAAATTTTGTGTGGTCACTACACGACAGGGATGTGTCACCAATTACAAAAAAAAAAAAAAAAACAAACACAAACGGAAAACAATCACAGAAAGTCATGCAGGAATAAACGAAAAAAACAAATACAAACACGAATGCCACTCAAATGTCATTTTCCGCGCACAATTAATGGTCTGGTGAATTAATTGTGTTCGAAAAAAGGGTGTAGACTTCTCCAAATAATCTGCTACAAATTATCGATTTCGCTCATTGAATAGCGTACTGCAAAACGAAAAGTAGAACGAAATTTTTCGTTTATGATTTCGTTGTGTCATTTTTGTATGGGATTTTTCTTTTCGCATCAGCAGCGTACTAGGCTTGAGTGCGAAAATATTATATTTTAATGTGTGTATGTTTATGCTTTGTTTATTACCCTGATTATTTGAAAAATCTTCTCTCATTTTATAAAGGGTCCGACAAATATTTTTTTTTTTTGAAAATGCATCATCAACATCGAGTGTAGCTTCGGCTGTGAGGCACGTAGCGCCGTCCTGTTGAAACCAAATGTTGCCAATATCCTCCTCTTCAATTTTTGTGAACAAAAATTCGTTCAACATGGCCCGATAACGATCGCCATTGACTGTAACGGCCACTCCTTGCTCAGTTGAAGAAAAATGGCCCAATTATGCCTCTGGACCAAAATCAGCACCAAACAGTGACTCGTTTTGGGTGTATCGGCTTTTCAATGTATGCGTGCGGGTTTTCTGTGCCCCAAATGCGAAAATTTTGCTTGTTTACATACCCGCCAAGATCAAAATGAGCTTCATCTAAAAAGATGATTTTTTTGGCAAAATCGGCACAGTAATGTCGCAATATTTCCCAGCGTTGTTCAAGCGTACACACAACCATATTCGTTTAGCGGAAGGATAAAACTAATTATCTGTCAAATCAGACATGAGCTAAGTGTTACCTTTCACGAAATAAGCACTAGTTGAACGTTAGATGGCGGACCCTTTAGAAAATGTAACTGTCAGAATTTTTGTATTTGAAATTGTTTGTTTTTGATGTTTCTTTCATTACAAAATGACCTTCTGTGAATTTTGTTTGCAATCTCTGAAACTCTCCATGAAAATTGTGTCTTGTTACAGACCACTTACAAATTTACAATCGCATCAGAAGTCGGTGTAAGCTAAGCAAACAGCAAAAGGGAAACCAACTTTTTCAGTGGACTCGGTACCAGCGAGACAGTGAAATTTGCATGAATTTGGAATAATATTTGTGGAGAGTTCCATGAAGTTCTAGAGTTCAGCGCAGAAAGTGGAGAGTAGTTTCACCAATCATTGCCAACAAAACACAACAGTAGCAAACACGAACAATAAATCAAATGTAATTAATCAAATGTGCCAACAAAAATCTTTCCGTTCCTTCTATTCCTTCTAACTAGTGCCGTGCATTGCATTTAAAAGACGTGAGGTCATACAGGCATATATTTAAAATTATTATTATTTTTATTATTATTTTTTCGAACACAAATGACCCGCACGTATTTTATTCTGTACTAAAAAAAGGGTGGACTTTTTTGATTCGAATTAGCAGAGTTTATCTACTAGGTTCAATAGAGAGACATTTTCACAAAAAAATATGCTACAATGTGTTTTTTTTTCTGAAAACAGGCTGTAGGTAATAAAGGGTGGTTAAATTTTAAGGCCGATGTTGAATGTGTACCACACCTCAAAGTCAAATTTTTTTCTGCATTTCATTTGACATTTCTCAATTTCAGACTAACTCAATTTGAACCATGGAAAGATACACAATCGAGCAGCGCGTTAAAGTTATGCTTATTATGAAAATGGGCGTTCAAATCAAAATGCATATCGTGCACTTCGTGATTTTTTCGGTCAATTTAATCGTCCAAATGTGCGTACAATCGGAAAAATTGTGCAAAAATTTGATCAAACCGGGTCTGTAGGAGATGTGAAAACATCAGTGCATGCTCGTACAGCTCGTACTGCAGAAAATATTGCTATTCCACCTCAACTCGTCGTCGTGCCCAACTATTGCACCTCTCAAGCTCGTCGTTGATGAACATTATGCATAAAGACTTGCATTTACACGCTTACACGGTGCAATTGACTCAAGAACTAAAGCCTCTTGACTATTTCAAGCCTCGTCAATGAATGGTGGCAAGAAATGGTAACAGTGGATGATCAATTTTCATCTTCAGTGATGAGGCACATTTTCACCTCAGTGCATTCGTCAATAAGCAGAATTGCAGCATTTCGGTGAATGATAATCAAAGAGTGATTGTCGAAAAACCAATGCACCCACAAAGAGCGACTGTTTGATGCGGTTTATGGGCTGGCGGCATCATCTGGCCGTATTTGTTCCAAAATGATGCCGGTTAGGCAGTTACTGTGAATGGTGTTCGCTATCGTGAGATGATAACGAACTTTTTAAGGCCCGAATTGAAAGATATGGATGTGGAGGATATGTGGTTTCAACAGGACGGTGCCACTTGCCACACAGCTAATGAAACGATGGCTCTTTTGCGCGACAAATTCAATGGCCGTGTTATCTCGCGTGGTGGCGATGTCAATTGGCCGCCAAGATCATGTGATTTGACACCGTTGGGCTTCTTTCTTTGGGGTTATTTGAAAGAAAAGGTGAACGTACATCGATAAGCCAGCAGCAATTCAAGAGCTTAAGGATGAGATATTTCAGTACATTAACGGCACAGAACCTCAATAATGTCTCAGCGTCATCGAAAATTTGGACCATCGGATGGAGGTGTGCCGCCGAGGTCGCGGCGGCCATTTGGCCGATATTTTGTTCCATACATAATTTAACCATACCAATATTATCATAATAAAAAGAAATGACAGTAATTTCCTAAGTATTGTGTTTTATTCAAAATCAACATCGGCCATCCACCCATCCACCACCTTTTACATATTTTTGAATTTTTCAAACCTAAGGAACCGTTTTTTCAAATACTTTAGTTAAGTTGGCACTATGTTTAAAGTTATATTATCATCAAGTAAAAAATTTGTCTCCATAAAAACTCGACGGAAACTCAATCTTAAAAATGTATTTTAAAGTGTATCCTTTTCATAACTCACCAGTTTGCATTGTGAAAATGATGAATGACGAAGTCAACACCCAATTCGTGTCTTCTACACTCAAATCATAAACTCCTGGTATAACATAACTGCCATTATGAACAGCATTTATTAATATTGGATGAAGCTCGGCACCCGTTGAATTTCTGTTACTTGGCATTTTTAAAATATTGTTTTAATTTTAATTAAGAACAAACTTTATCTTCTCCTTAAAAAATTTTAATTTTATTTATGTCAATACCAACCGGGTCTGTGTCTCAAGAAAAACTAAAATAAATTCAATTCACCTAGAAACTTATTTCTATGTAATTGAAACGTATTGATTTGCCCAATTATTTATATCTGTTAGATAAACGTTTGAGTTTAAATGGCCTATTTTGACCTTGAGGACGATTATCCTTAATTGTAACAAAATTAAGGTGATGTTTGTTCATGCAGGTGCAGGCTTGAAGTTTTTTTTAAATAAGAAAACTGCAAATATATGTATGTATGTACATATGTGTATTGTGTCTTTCAATTCTAGAAACCAGCTAAATGAATAATTGAGATTTATTCAAAAAGGATTTAATCTTGAATAAGTTTTTAGATCAATCAAGAAAGTATACTTTACCATACATATATGCAAATAACATACATTATGTATATTTAATTGTTTATTTCTGTTTATTAAATAATCTTGTATAATTAAGGTACTATGTACATAGTTAACAGTGATTTCCATTTTTCGAGAAAAAAAGGATTTAGAAAGCTTTCCTCGATTCAGTTTTGCAAATGTTCTTTATGAAATAAGACTTTGTCAATAATAAAGTAATAAAAAGAATACTTGTCAAGTAAACCTACTAAATTTGAGTCAGTAGGTACCTAATCATTAAATAAAAACTGTCTCATTATAGGGAGTCACTGATTTTTGAAAATATTTGTGTTTATAAGATGAAAGTAGGTGGATACCAAAACCACCTGAATGGACACAATTACCAGACGTATTAATAAAACACACCATCCGCTCCTTAGCACACGCGTGTAAGCTGACACATGAAAAGATAATTTGTCCGTTTGATAACTATTATTCCTAATAAATATATTTATAGTATATTTAGTATGAACTGGTGAGTATAATCGTGGTTCGCATTAAAAATCTGAGGTGCCTCAACATACAATGAAATGTTTTTAGTTGAAACGGTTCTTCACATTAGTGCTCTGCTGATGCAAAACAAAATGTTTCCCTGGTCTCCAACTGGCAACGAAATGCTTACAGTAGAAAAATATACATGGAGAGTTTCACCAATTGCAAATACATACATAAAACAATAAATCGAAGAAATACATGCTGTAACGAAATAAACAACAAATAAGAACACAAACAAATCCCAAATGTCATTTGGCACACAATTAAAGCCTTACATACTTGTGAACCATGTCGTACTAACATACTTCCTCGTGAAGTGAACATTCGCCTGTGGAGACATTTATCACTGGTACACACTTCTCAATGCGATATGAACGATTGACGTTTGAAACCTCAATTCATCAAAAGCCTAGCACAAAATAAATCTTTGGTGTGTAAATTCATTATTAAAGAATCCATTGTTGCATTTTTTTTAATTTTTCAAGTTGATTAAAGTTCTAAAAGCACGCTACGCAAAAATCAAACTGAAATAAATGAGGAATGCGCCAAATTGAAGCTGTAAACAATTTTTACCTTTTATCCAACTATCAAAGCTTTACCAAGGGTTCCCGTGCATTTTGCTCGTGAATTGCCCGTGAACGAAAACTATCCACTTTGTTCTCCACTCAGCTTCACTAACATTTTGACGGGTGAACAGAAAAAGTGAAATTTGTATGGGTTTACGAGGTGTTTCACGAGAAGGTATGTACTAGGCTTTACATCTATATTTGGATTTTTCGTTCATCCGTGAAGTTGCTCGTGAAACCGTGTGGAGAGTTTTCGTTCACGACCGGTGAACCAATTCCTGTGCTAGGTTTAAGGAATTGTAGTTTCAAATGTTAAACGTTTACAATGTATTCAGAAACGAGTATAAACGAGAAATGTCAAAAAATCAATTTTTCACAGACGATTGTTCAATTCAAGAGGAAGTAGCTTCTAGCTTAATAGTCCGGGAAATTAATTTTGTGCAAAGCGAAGAGACTTCTCAAAAAAGTCTGGGAAAATCATAAATTTCGCTGGTCAAGCGTACTGTAGAACGAAAAAGCACGACGAAAATTTTCTTATCTGATTTCGTCGTGTTATTTTTGTATGGGATTTTTCGTTTCGCACCAGATGTATGATACTGGGTTTTATGTAGGTAAAGGAAGCGTGTGTGCATTAAGTACACATATACTGGTGCAATTTCACGATTGCGAAAGCCTACCACGTTGTGCGAAATTTCAAGATTCTACGGTGGTAGGGCTCGGGAAGTGCTCCATAATAATAAGTATCGTGTTGAAGTATAAAGTCGGTGTCGGCAGGTTTTTCTATCGTGTTGAAAGACAATGAGTCGACACGCAGTTTTGGTTTCCTGTTGTTCTTATCACTGAAAATAAATTTATTTTGACATTATGGTAATGTCGTGTGAATATGCAGAAATATCCTTATAGCTTTAGTGTTGTTATAATCTCATGTGGGTATAAACACAAGTAATGACAAAGTTAAGATACAAAAATCTTCTGCTATCCTAAAAATCTTACCCAATAACGGCTCCATTGGAAATATTGCTCAAAAAGGCGAAACGTCAACATTTATTGACTGTACGATGGAGATCAATAATTGCCTTTCATCTACCGGGCAATATTGCCCTTGGCAAGTGTCTCCATTACCGGAATTTTATTGCTAAGTGGAGCCGTTGTGTTAAGGCAAAAGTCTATTCCATACTAAATTTCAGAAACAGCTGGCTAGAAGTTCAAATTTGGTGAGGTGTAAATTTGAAGTTTTTGACTTTTTTAGTACCTAACCTACTGATGTTAGAGGACTATCGAAAATTGCCTGAGTTGATTCCTATGAATAGTAAGTCGTGGCAGAAGTTGGCTGGGCACTACCACACCCTTCGCTAGCACAAATGCTTTTGGGCCTTTGAATTATACTGCAAAGCACATTCACATTCCATAACCAAATAAGCTTAAAACATTGTTTCATTTATTTTAAAATAAATAACATCAATAATAACATTTATGTATGTATATCTACACATGTATTTACATATATGGATATAATTTGTAAAAGTAACTTTAATCAATCCAAGCAAACGTTCCATTATCTTTCCCCTTGGACAGTGTTAGAACTTCCATATTTTTTGTTTTAAACACACCCCCTGCATCATTGCTTAGAAAATGCTCCGATTTGTCTGAATAATTCTTGCCACGTAAGCTGTTGATTTTTTTTGAAAGAGTATTGCCGGCAATACTTTTCCTTCGTATAGCCGACTTCTTATTATTATCGTCAACAACAGATACATGTCTTTTATTGTGCTTTGTCGGCTCCATTTGATCAACATACATTCGCCATTGACTAAGTTTATCTTCAGCAGCACGCAACTCGTCAAGGCTTCTCTCATGGCCGGGATTCACGCCAATTGGTTTTATTCCTACTATCTCTTCAAGATCGATCTTTAACGGTGCCAGAGCTGATAAAGCTCGAGAGAGACCAATTTGAGAGTGTCGGATTCTGTGTTCCATTAAATCAGCCCCCAAAAGCTCTTCATTTGGATCCATTCGTATTGGTAGAATTTTGTTGACAATATAGAGCAAGAGAAATGTCGAACAGATACCCCAACAAGCAAGACAAAATACCGATAGCGTTTGGATGCCAATTAGATACCAACCTCCACCTTTGAATAATCCCGTCCGACCCTTGGTCGTTCCCAGGGGAATTGGATTATCAGCAAATAGACCAACAGCTAGTACACCCCAAATTCCACAAACACCATGAACAGCACTTGCCCCAACTGGGTCATCAATACCTAATCGGTCGAACATTGGCATTGCCACACAGCACAATAGCGCTCCCAGACTTCCTATAACAATAGCCTCCCAGGCACGATATAGGAAACATCCAGCTGTGATCGAGACCAAAGCACCCAAAATTCCATTGATAAGGTCAATTATATCCAACCGCCCTTCGTTCCGCCACATAGAGAACCCACAACTGCTTATTCCTCCTCCAAAAGATCCTAGCATGGTCATGACTGCAGCTCTGGCTGCATACTGCCATTTCGCACCACTTACTCCATACGTACTCCCCGAGTTAAAGGCCAACCAACCCCACCACAGAACAAAAAGTCCCATACATGCATTGACAGGGTTTCCTAATGGCAAAGGGTCGTAACCATCTGCATATCGTCCCAACCGCGGTCCGAGCATTGCTGCTGAAGCAAATGCTGATGCACCACCTGTGGAGAAAAATAAAACTAAAATCACTTAAACAATGTGAGTTTTTTTTTTGCAAGAATTCACCAATCAGATGTACTGGCCCACTTCCGGCAATGTCAACAGCTCCTAAATTATTTAAGAATCCATGCTCACCCCACACCCATCCAGCAGGAATGCAGTAAACAATTGTGTTTAGAAAAGAGAATAGGCAGTAGGCCTTGAAATTAGTCCTGCAAAACATGACATTGTTAATGGGGGGTAGTTATAATAATTACAGCAGATTTTAATTCACCTTTCTGCCATAGCTCCACTGACAATTGTAGTTGCAGTGGTTGCAAATGATAATTGGAATAGAAATGAGGAAAATATTTGACCCATAAGTGGATCTCCTACAGGTGGATCAATTAGGAAGTCTCCAATAGCTATAAATGGATTTGAAAGTGGTCCTCGTCCAAATGACATTCCATAGCCAAAGAGCCAATAAGTAAATCCGCCCAGAACTATGTCCACTATATTTTTCATCATTATGTTGACTTCGTTTTTGATAGAAACACAACCAGATTCTAGCATGCCAAAGCCTGAAAATACAGAAGTAAAATATAGGGCACGTATTATGTATGTTTTGCACGCAGCTATACAAAATTATTACAATAAAATGAAAATTATATATTTGCAAAAAAAAAACAATATTAAGATAAAAGTATAAATTTTTTTGAGTCATTTCGTTCAATTTAGCCCACTCTAATATACATATTTGTATTTGTTTGTTTAATTGGAATTCAGTTGTATTTAAAATTTTTTTAACTCAACAAAATGTACTTTATAAAGCTAAACGAATCATTTTTAGTCGTTATTTGTTCCAAGATTCTACTATATACAGTCGACTCTCCTTAACTGGAACACCATTATTGCAGAACATTTGTTTCAGTTAATCGGAGTTTTCAGTTAACCGAACTTCGGATAACGCGGAGTTTTGTTAAAATGGTTATATTTACATATGAAACAATTCAAACAACAAAGGTATTTACGAATATTTTTGAGGTAAAGCCAAAAAAAAAAACAGGAGGGAATAACAAGAAATGAGATTTTGACATTTCAGATTTGACATTCTAAATCCTAACAGTGTGTTCGATTTTAAAGGACAATGGCAATTTTGGCCCTCAGACCAATAACGATGTGTCATATATCGTTGAAAAGGTCTATTTGTGTACATAAAATGTTTTTATGAAAGTTTGTCTCAATTCGCTGTGGGAAAAAAGTTATCGCCCGAATAAGTAAGAATACATAAAAAGCTAATATTGCAGAACTATTATTTTTATTTCTACTTTATTTTATATAGACTTTTTATAAAAGGGTGTTTACATCCAAAAAATATATATAAGTACTTCAACATTAAGTTATTTTTAATCCAAGTCATCAATAATAACATTACTAAGAAACGCCACTGGGGCCTTAAAAGGTTCGCATCTTCTGAGCCCATCAAGAGCTTCGGCTAGTACAAGTACATTAGACACCTTTCACACAAGGAAACTGAGTTGGCGGCGATTTTTAGTCTGTAGGCGAGAAGGGCGTAAAAGGAAGACAAAAGATCTCCCCTCACACCCTTCTCGCCTACAAACTAGCTATTTTCTGGCAACTCAGTGTTCTTGTGTGAAAGCGGTCTTATTATTGTACTATTGCATTTATTGAGTTTTGAGCCCTATCAAGTGATTATGCAACAGAAATATGTTCTTCCCCTGACATGCCGTGAATAGGAACGACCTCTTAACAACCAATTAGGGGGCCAATAGTTAATATAGTTAGTTTTAATGACTGCTTTATTTCTTAACATAATAACATTTTGTAATATAAAATTCTTAAGCCTAATTGGTATGGCCTATATGGCCGTCTAATGGTCAATAGTTAATATTTAAACGGCATTCTCTTGAAATATTTTATCTGCGTAAAGACCATTCGTTTTTCGTACATGTACCCCGCAATAAGATTTAGCAAACCTCTTCAATGGCATGTTCATGCACATAGTGAGCCATCGCAGGTTGACCTTGAATAATAATCTCTGTAAGAAGTTGATGTTGATACCTTCGATTATGAAGCCCATGTTGGCAAATAACACACAAATTATAATGCCCTTCCATTTAAATCACAAACAAAAAGAAAGTAACCGTATTAAATCACTTTAGAGCTTTTCAGATTAATTAGCCGCGATTAATTGAAATGCATCCTGCACAGCTCAAGGCCAACTAGCGATTGGTCGATTATATAAAAAATGAAGCTTCTTTATTAACCTCCTTCACCCACTTCTCTTCGAGCATATTTTTTTACGTTCTGTTCTACTTTTATGTCCATAACTTTTTTCACACAGCAAATTGATACTTGTCATGATACCTTTTCAATAATATATGACACGTCGTTATTGGTACGAGGGCTATTGTCCTTTGATGGCAACTTTGAATGGTCGTTTCACTTATGCGGAGTTGAATAAGTGAAAAATGTTCATTTCAGGCGAACAATTTTGTTTCAATTATCCGCAGTTTGCAATTAAGCGGAGTTCAGTTATGCGAAGCAGTTTGTGTGAAAAATTCTCAAAAAGGCTCCGGAATAAATTTTTTTTGTTTCAGATAACCTATATTTTCAGTTAAGTGGAGTTGACTGTAGCTTAATAGTTAGCTAACGTCTGCTAGGGTCTAATTGATTTAATATTTGTATTTAATTTAGGTACTTAATTTAAATAATTCTATTATGTGCATGATAGTTTTCATATTTTGTTTAATTATTTTTGTCTCCATGAATTGCTTATTTTAATAATAAAACATAATGATGTAAAACATTAATGAGTGGATAAACAAAATATAATTACGAACATAATAGTTTATTCTTATTAATGCTTCGACATACAGTCAATTTGATGTTTGAGTAATTTTGAATGAATATTTGTTTAATAAAATATCGTTTAGCTTCTTCAATGAATTTTTTGTAAACATTTTGATGAATATGACATAATGAATGTGTATCTATAAACATAAAGCATTGTTTTGGAACTGTTTGTAATGATTTCATAGCTATTTTCTTTGTTATTTATTTAAATTCGTGTGCATCGATATAAATTTTATACGAGTACACTTTATATAGTGCGTTTAACAGATAAAAAAAAAAAAAACAACACTGGTAATAAATCAATTTACTTAATTGTTAGCGTACAAACTGTATACACGCTACTCTGATGTAGAACATAATGTGAAATGGGAGGTGGAAAATATTTATGCTAAGAATGTTGTATATTAGTATTTTATTACTTGATTGCTACAATTTAAAACATTTTTTAACGCTCATAATCTTGGCTCATTTTAAAGATCACCAAAAGTATTTAATTGAACTGTGATTTGGATGTTAATTCAATTTTGATGCACTTTAACAAAAAACAGTGCTTAGTACCAAAATGAAGATTATCTATATATATAAAAATGGATCGTGGTTTGTGCGGCTGCTTTAAACTTGAAAACGGCTGGACCAAATTGGATACATCCTGCTGGGGGTTTGTTTTTAATTGTTCTGCGAAGGTTTAGGAGCAAGCAAAAAAAACCATAAAATTCTCAACAGGTGGCGCTGCATGCGCACATTTCGTTTTTCAGGAGGATAACTCGAGAATGAATCGTTCGATTTTTACGATTTTGGGTTTGATGGATGGATGGTCAGATGTCAAAGTGACAGATGTCAAAAAGACAGATGTCAAAGTAACAGATGACAAAGTGACAGATCTTAAAGTGACAGATGTCAAAGTCACATGTGTCAAAGTTACAGATGTCAAAGTGAATGTCAAAGTGACAGATGTCAAAGTGACAGGTGTCAAAGTGACAGATGTCATAGTGACATATATCAAAGTGACAGATGTCAAAATGACACATGTCAAAATGAAAGGTGTTAAAATGACAGATGTCAAAGTGACATGAACTGAACACTTGCCCGAAGGCGTCGGTTTTATGGGGATATGTGAAGAAATTGCAATCGAATCCTTGATAGATGGAAACGAAGCCACAAACTATATCACGAAATATGCCATTCGAGCGACCTGTCATTCGTATTTAAGCGTCTCGCTTTCGCTATGAGAATAAATCAGTCGCAAGGACAATTGCAGGATGTTTGTGGCATTAATCTTGAATTCCCATGATCCTCAAATGGTCAATTGTATGTAGCGTGCTCACGTGTCGGTAAACATTGTTGTTTACCATAAACCACTTCAGTAAAAACGCAGGCGGTTTGATTCGAATACGTCGACATTGCTTTAATTCAGTTGTTTCCATTGCATTTTTTCGAATGCAGAACTTAAATTGACCGAATTAAGTACATCAAGCAGAATATGCCAGGCTAGGAATTATTATTTTTATTACAATAATAATTTGGGCGGAACGGAGTTGGCTGGGTCAGCTAGTTAATTATATAATCAAAAAAATGTTTAGGCTGAATTTATTCACTATGGCTCAATTTGCTGAAAACTCCAAATTTGGCCAACTAACAAGTTGTTTTCAAATCCGTAGTTGAACTGAAAGTTGAAAAATTCTTTTATTCACTACTTCGAATCTGAACTCCAGAGTTGAAATTCAAAAGTTGATCAACCTGCAGTTTCTAAAATATCCTTGGGATATTTGCGACCACATGACGCACAAGGTGTCATTTTCAACTTTTGTTTTGCATTAGAATAATTTTGCATTTTTAATAATTTTTCCGAATAATTGCAATCGATTTTTCATTTCATGTGAAGCGCGGAATCAAAAGAATACTAAGCAAAATTGAAAGCTATACAAAATGGATTAGGTACAATTTTTATTTTTAAAGCAAATATATATTCATAATAATTTCTTGTTTTGTAGGCTATAGGTCAATGAAACAAATTTTTATTTTTTTTTTTTATTTCGACGTTTCGGGTATGTTTATACCCTTCATCAGGCCTTTATTAATATAAATACATTATAAATCAACTAAAATACAAATTATAAATACTAACAATTAATTGAGCCTCAAATTTGTACATACATTTGTATGATATCGAATAATATTTAATTTAAAATTTAGAAAATTATTGAAAACAAAATCTACATTAAATAAATTTAAAAAAAAACAAGTTAAGAATTAAGTTAAAAATCCCTTAAATTTTATTTTTTCGCAATAAGAAGTAAGTTTTCAGATACTATAATTTTTTCATACTATTTCGTTTTTCTAAAAGGAAATTATGAAGGAAGAAACACAAACTTTCACAGAGAAGAATAATGCAGGGTCAAACAGGAAAAGACAAACAAAGATCAACAACTCCATGAGACGTAAGAACTGTTATTATGAAATGGAATCATGAATGAATACATGTTCATGAGTATGTTTTGAGACATATCCAGCGAAATCGTCGCTTCCTACATAAACATCACAAGACCAGCAAATCATTCCGTAACATGAAACACAATGCTGAAGTGATCTGTTTATTGAAATTGTACACCTGTTATAGTTTTTGTTAGGGGAAAGGCACGATTTTAATAAACAAATTTCAATTAGAAAAAAAAAAAAAAAAAAAACTATGAAACCAAGCCATCTTAGTACTAACTCATCCGACAATGCTTGATTTCGGTGATCGTTCGAGAACTGAATAGCAAGAATGAATAGACACAAATGAAGAAAAATCCAAAGTTTGCTCGCTAACTTCTACTATTCCGGGGAGTTGAGAAAATCCAAAGTTAATCAACTCTAGAGTAGAAAATCAAAAGTTGAAAACGTCAACTTAGAGTGAATAAAAACTATTTCTCAGGTTGACTGTAGAAATCCCAAAGTTATATTCAACTTTTTATAATTAGGCCTTAACATGTTTATTCTTCCTCCTTTCTTTGGGTAGAAATATTTTATTGGATCAAACGGTGCCTACGTATGCGAGACCAATATTAGCAAGTCGCTTAACTCCTTCCAACGGACACGGAATTAGCATTTTCATTTTGTATATCATTGATCAAAGCCACTGATAATCGGGAATAAAAATCATCACCAATGTTTCTGCTTGTAGACAAATTCCACTTCGTCACCAATTGTGATCAACACAAGCAATGAAGAAAACTGACGCTTAGCTTGTGATGTGTTCAATATTTATCCGTCAACGTCAAATTACGCACAAAACAGGAAAATATGGCAGTAAGATGACCAGTAAGATCGAATAAATACATATGTATGCATTTTTAGAGGATGTATGCAATACGCTTGAGTGCATGTTAATACATACATACCTGTCGTACGTGTAGCGCTTAGCGGAGCTTCAAGCGCGCCATAAATCCTTTCGGAGAAAAAAACTGTTTTCCAACATGCACTGTTGCGTTTTTATTACTTTAATTGTACCTGTTACTATCTGTTGGGCCGGCGAACACGAGATAAGTTCTCCGGCCCGGAAAACTTTTATAACTTGCGAAAACCGAAATTTTTCCAAATACTTAATTGTTTTTATAGACTGATAGCCAATTAAATTTTAGGAAGCTTACTGTAAGCACAAGTCGCTTGCTAAACAAATGATTAATTAACAATTAAAAACGAAAAAGGTCTGGCTGGACCCTGGTGTCGGACGGAGGGTTAAGACTAAGAGGAAATGTGTCATCCACATACCTTAGCCAGATTTCGGGTTTTCCTGCGAATCTGCATAGGGATTTTGTTTAAAATACTCCATCCATAAACCTGCAACGAGGCGAGGTAAAAATAGACCCATAGCAATGCCACCCTCTTGCAAAAAGAAGTATTTGTTGAAGCAAAAATACCCTGATGACAAAGAGACCTCCAAAACCGGCATATAGTTGTCGTAAGCCAGAAGTTAAGATAAGCTCAAGGTCAGAACATCTTGAACAGGTACATTTGTAAACAGTGGACTCAACATTAAAACCCACCATAGCTTCACCCTCTTCGAGTCTTAAGTTATCCTCTTCGAGTCTTAAGTTAGAATCGACACAAAGTGAGAAAAATTCTATATATTTTTAATTACGAAGCTAGTCCGAAAAACAATTATTAAATAATTCTTTTAGTGGTGATTTAAACCAGAATAAGTAAACTCGTGAAATAAATTCGACGCCAAGAAGCAGTTTTTAAGTGTAGAATAAATGCAAAAACACTTACAAAACTTGTAAGTAAAATTATTATCAGAAGCATAATATGTTGATTTAACTCACCGAATTCGGATTTAACATAAATACCGAACTTAGAAACTGGATCCATGTTGCCTTTCCTAGGGACTTATTCAAATTTTTTTTTAATATTTATTATTTTTTTGAATTTATAAAAATAATGTCACATAAAACATTTTTAGTCTTGGTACATTAAAAAAAAGCAAAAACATGGCGTTGTCTTAAAAGATTTATGCGTAAAATGTTAAGAGTATTTTTTAGTGGTTTATACAAAACAAGATTAAGGCAGTGTGTCAATTGCGTTAAAATGTTGGTTAAATTTGATCTCAGTTAAATTTGATCCGTTTTTATAGGGGTGAATAAAATTGAAGGGTTTTGATGTGTAAATTGCATTAAATGAAGTTTTTTAAAACATACATTTCCCGTTAAGGAACCTATCCGAGACGGTGTCAACCTATCCGAAAATGTTCAGATTGATTTGTTGTTGCAATAGCTTTTTGCAGAAGGAATTACGACAAAAATCTATCCAAATCGCTTTGGATACGATGTTGAACGCAGAAATTGGATTAACTAACAGTCGATCGTTATTCTCATACAAAAGTTGCATTGAAGATGGTTTCACCGATTAAAAGCGACAACAGTGCCTATTTTGCCGCGCCGAATGTTTCGCATTGGTTTGGGAGAGCTTTTATAAAGATAAATGATAGTATCCAATCCAACGGCGAATGTTTCTCCGCCGCCACACCGAATGTTTGGCTTTGGTTTGTAAGAGCCTTAAGCGGGGTACACATTATCAAAAATGTTTGACAAATGTGTTCACGTTTGATAGTGTGTACTCTCTGTTTAGCAAACACGTTCTTTGTTCACAAATTTTTTTGATACTGTTGGGTGTTTGACATCAAACGCTTTCATCCATGATTATTGAAACTGGGAAATCGTCGAATGTGTTTATTATTGATCAAATTGTTTTCGAAAAATCCAAAATATGAGTTCCTAATCATGGATATCGCTAATAGCCCTTCCACACTACCCCACTGTGTATAAATACATGTCAAATTGAAAGTTTGTGTGAAAGAAATGACTTTTCATATTTTGCTTCCACACTTGCTTGTATTAATACATTACCTTAACCTACAAAAAAGTGTGATGTAATGTGGGATAGAATAAGAACCATTCCTAAAATTATTCATGAATTAACACATGTCAAATCGTGTGGGATAGAATGTCGGGTTGTGAAGGCTGGGCTTTCATATTTTGTTTCCACACTATTCTACATGATTTGTTCCCACTTTTTTGACATGTATTAATACACAGTGGGCTAGTGTAGAAAGCCTTTAATAAGCCAATTTTGGTTGATTAGTGTTAGTTAATTAGAGCGTGTGAAAGTCACATACCTACTAATGTCGTTTTCGATTGGATTATGGAACAGTAACGGCCAATTTTGATCTTGACAAAGTTCTAAAATCAATTTAAAACTCGATCTAGTAATTCTCGGTTTGTTTTTGAAACTCAGTTTTTAAATTATTTAGAACTCGAGCATTTCTTCACTTCAAATCATTTCCCTAAAACTCGGTCTAAAATCAATATTGAGTTTTAGAACTATAGATTTCGGTTTAGTGAAACTGAGTTCTAACGTGTTTTTTAAATTTTTCGTAGCACCCCGTAGATTATTTTGACACAAATTTCTGACATTCTATTGACAAATTTAACAATATTTATCAGTTTTGCTTTGGCGGTAACGTTTTTTTGCATTTTATATTTCTGTTATGCTGTCTATTCATTTGAAATAAATACCACATTTTTGAATTTTGTGACATTTTTTTTATTTTCGGTATTTTAAAATTGGATTTGTGTGATTCTGCGTTACTATTCGTGTTATGATTTTTGAGTATATTGTACAAAAATGGTATTAGGGCCGGGAGCTCCATATATTAAGTGAACATATGCAAAGTGCATCAAAGTTAACATTTTTGGGACAAAAATAAGTGTGTGATGGGTAATGCATGATTTTGCGGAATTCTTTTTGGAACATGTATATAAGTAAAAGTAGTACCTTTCATTTTGATGCAGTTTGAACATGCAACCTTTATGTTTCGGCTTCCTTTCCTTTTAAGTAAAAAATAAGCTCAAAAATCAAAACATGCAAAAACCACCAAATGAAAATTTAAAACCACCACTCAAATAAAAAACATAACACCAATGAGATGCAACAAAATTTGACATCTTTTTATTTCAATTAAATAAACAATGTTTCGTTAGATGAAGCGTCCTTCAACAAATCGTGTGCGTGTTTCAGGTGTAAGTTGAGTGTGTCGCGAGATGCAACCATTTGCAAGATCTTATCAAGCGCTGAAAAACAAAAGTTTGTCAACGCATTAAAAAACAAATTAAATTTTTTAAATATACCTAGAAGATGCACTTCTTGTGTATGCAACTTAAACTAGGTGCGATGTCAAATATGCTTAGCCACCTTCAGTAGGATACCAGCAGCACTGATATTCTGCGAGCTCGCATAAATAAACATAATATGTTATTGCATTGCACAGGTGCTGGTTTTGCATAAACCATACACTGCTGCGCAATCTTTGGATATGTTTCAAAATTACATCTTTTTTATCAACTTCGAACTGTACAACCCAAACTAATGAATGTATTCACCTTAAATTCACGCGATTAATTTTCTTGGAATTTAACATTGAACATTGCACGATGGTACTTGTGTAGGTACTTGCCAATTTGTCCCTTATTGATTTTAATTGCATTCCTTTTTAATGTTACAAACTTAAATTTCGAACAATATCAAGTGTTTTGAAGAAATGAAAATATTTTTAAACCGAGTTCTAAGTTCCTAAACCCTCAAATTTGAGGGTCCAAATATAATTAAGTTCTAACTCAAATTAAGATTTAAATCGGAATTATTTTGCCTTAGAACTTGGTGAAGAAATGAGTTAGAACTCAAATGAGTTCTAATTTCTCGATAAACCGAGTTTAAAGTTTGTGAAGAAATTGGCCGTAATACTGCTTTTTGATTCCAATCGAATTATTTTCTCATGTTTCGAGACGAATTTGCAAAATATTTATGTGAGTGTGAGTAAATTGTCTGATATTTATGTATATTTTGCACGTTCTGTCGAGTAGGATTAATTTGACAAACAATTCAATGAAAGGGTTTATATATAGATGTGTGTTCCGGGATTACTACTTTATAAAATCCGGAACATAAAAACACTCCGAAAACATTACCTACTCGGAACAGCCAATCGAATTTTTTTGGAGTAAGCGGAGTCAAAAAGGAGTAACTCCAAATCTCCAACCGAAAACGACATAAATTTAACCCATTGTGAACAAATTAAGTCGTTTTCAAATTGCCGCTAGCGTATAGAATTTTTTTTTTTAAATAAAGGGAACCATCGTAATGTTGGTTCCTAGCAGTCCAGGTATAATAGGTCGATGGTGTAAGTAATGTGCAAGAAGCTTAATACAAACTTCAAAATTTGTCCACTAGTTAAAATTTAAACGAGCTCCTGAGCAGGTTAAATTTTGACGACTGTATTCACCTCCACTAAATGTCAAAATTTAGCCATGGGATCAAATTTAACGCACTTCTAACGCAATTGACACACGGCCGGCCTAAATGTAAAAATAAAATATGTCTTGATTGAGTTTGCCCCTCCTGATGCAGTCCTGCGTACCGCTATTAAATAAATACAAAAATATGTTAATTTCTTTAATGAACCCCGTATTTTGGTAGTGATTTATTTTTGGTGGAGAGGTTATAAAATTAGATTACTGGATCGCATAATCGATATAGCTAGCATTCAAGATAAATGCAGGAACGTACAATTTTAATCAAAATCCTAGAAAAGCAGTTTTATTGAAATTGGCTTAGACTCCAATGTTTGAAAAGCAAAACTATATTGAATAGATTGTTTTTTTGTACAATCATATAGGGTACATTCAAAATGTTTATGTCCATTAAAATATGTAGGTCTAAGGGTGTGTTTATCGGTTTTTAACCCAAAATTTGAATTTTGTGTAATCGGAGTAATATAAAATAATAAGAAATATGTTAAATGATTTAAAAAAAAAATAGTTTGTAGGTATGCTTAATCCAATGAAAGTTAAAATAAGAAAAGACGTGTTCACCTAAAAAGTTATCGTCATTTAAAGCAGAATACTATTGAAAATTAGTGTATTTTTTGTAGAATATTATGTATGTTACCATTGCACCCCACGGTAGATATTTTGATAAACATGTTTTTTTCTTGGTTCTAAGGACAAATGAAACATTCTAACCAATTTTCATCCACGTACCATTTAGGGAAGATGTTCAATGGTAATAATTCCACACTTTCTCTTTTTCTTAAAAAACACTATTTCACCATAGATATATTTTTATGGACTCTTTGTTTCTTATGACAAATGAAATACTTATACACATTTTCAGCATATTCAATTATTTTCAAGGGGATTTGATAGAATTTAAATCTTTTTACTGAACTATAACTATAACTTTTTTTAGGATTTCCGTATCGCTTTGATTTTGTTGTCATTTAAAATACAGATCGTAGACGCACAGGGGAAGGATAGGCATTCAAAAATAATATTTTAGAAGTGTGTAAATAGGTAGGTTATCAGAGCGTACCTCAGGTTTGATTTAAACGAGTACAAACTTTTTCGAACACTGTGGCGTATGAGTGATTTTTTTCTCGGTGAAATAATTTAAAGAATTTTTAGTTGCGAACATGTTTGGTACCTGCAGGGTGTGCCTCTTGATTTTGGAAAATGCAAATGAACTTTCAATTTCACCTGTGCCGAAAGTAACTATGTATAATGATTCTTCTGATAAAACCGAATAATATTTACAACTTTATCCATAAAATGCATTGAATTTCACAATACTAAAACTCTTTTATCAAACCGTTTGATTTGCTTTCTTTTTATTACCATCACTAATATGTATGTATATATGTCTAACTCACCAGTTTGCATTGTGAAAATGATGAACGACGAAGTTAACACCCAATTTGTGTCCTCGACACTTAAATCGTAAACTCCTGGTATCACATAACTGCCATTTCGAAATACGCCTTTCAATGCGGTAGCTTGTGAAGCCGTCACATTAGCTTTTGTTGTCATTTTGTAAGGAATAAGTTATGTAGATACGACGCGACGGTTAAAAACTCTTTTTGGTTACTATTTTTTTTTTCCCTAAACAGCCTTACTTGTCCAAACCACGACAACAACTGGACAAATTCAATTTACTGTCTGAATTTAACTTCTCGGGAATGTGTTTTGTTGTAATGTTTTTCGTTTGTTGATCGAATTATATTCAACTGGTCAATTACCATTCGATTAATTTGATTAGAATATTTCGATCCAAATAATTCGCTTAGACCTTGCGTGCGTTTTACTTAAAATTATCTCAAAGTTAATTTCCTGGACGATGAACGCAAGGTTAAAAAAAGCCGGAAGGAAGAGCACGCACAAAACTATTTGTCTCCGAGTGTCTTCTGGATAAAGACTAAACACAATTTTTATTTTAAGCTTGTTTGCAAATACAAAATAAATCTTACCGATAGAAATCTTAAAATCGTAAAAAGTAAATAACATTTATAACTTGGTCAAAGGACATACCCAGCGGACTGGTTATAGGACATCATGTTCGTGTTGTGTTTTAATGATGGCGAGCAACTGCGGAAACCATGAAAAACATCATCAAATATTTAACAGTATTTTTGAGAAATGCATATTTACAGGGAAATCTTGTAAAGCACCCACGCTGATTGGTCAGGTAAAAAAGGACAACATCATGACGGTACGTACATATGAAAAACAGGCCTTTACTTTATAATGAGACAAGAGTGCTTGAGGTATAGGTATGCCTTATCTAGTATCTAATGATAGTGAAAGTGGATGTGCTTTTCTGTACTGTGATGTTAAATGTAGTGTTCAAGATTGACGAAATTTTAAAATGTCGTGACGTTAGTTTTAGAAATGTACTACTTATCTGGTAAGTTCATGGTTAAAAGAAATCTATCTGTATTATACATACATGGTGATTCACCTAAGGTGTGACTAAAATCTTGAGCATGTAGGTTTAGTCGAGACAAGAAAAAAATCGTCTGGGAGAGGGGGTTCTTTTTCCTCTCGTTTAGGTAGGAGAGCCAATTTACTAAAAAAATTGACTTAAAACAGAAAACAAATTATTAGAAAACAACGGCAACAGGGCGATTCCGCTATAGACGATTTTCGGCATCAATTTTTAATTTTTTTATAACAATGCAAGGAAGATGATTTGTATTTATTAAAAAAAAAAAAAAAAATTATACCTAATTTAAAGAAAACACTTTTTTTTGGGCCTTGCAACATTGTCATACAAAGAGTCTGTATGGACTGCAACTATCATAGCTGCTAACAAAAGCCCTAAAAAGACATAACCGATAGTTTGAGGTTATGATTTACTTGGTAGACATGTTGTCACAAATGTTATTTAATCGCTTACATAAAAACATACACGTTTTTGTTATTATTTTTTAAACTATTATTGGTTGCAAATAGCCATTGTAAGTTTGTTGCACCCACGATATAAAATATATAAAATTTTGTTTTTCTCATAGAAATAAAGTGTTAACTTTAGTGAAACTTTGTAAAAGTAAGAAAAAATCAAAAACAAAATTTACCCAGACGTTTTTAGCTGTAAATTGTTAGTTGAATTAAAAAAAAAGCGTTGATTCAAATTGGTTGCACCCGCGATCGCTAAATTAGGATCGCGGGTGCAACTTATCAACAACTAACATTATTGAGTTATGTATCATATTTTATTAATAATATGCTTTGAATAATAATTTTTGTTGTTCAAGATTGTTTTTTTTTAACAAATTAATATAAAATGCAGGGAAGTAAGCAAAGAGACTGCTTCACAAAAATATAGGCGCAAGCTTGAAAAAATGCTGAACTTTATGCAGATTAGGGCTGGCCACGAGACGATAAGTCACGGTCTCGGTCTCGGTCTTGAATGCGTCTCGAAACTAGACGAGACTGCATTTTAAGCATCCGAGACGAGACCGAGACGGGATTGGGGATTTGGACCAAAATGTACAGCTAGTCTAGTAAATTGAAAAATCCAATTTCAGATAAATACTTATTTTCTTCTGCTCATATTCAAACTATATGGGGGACAAATTATAGTTTGACGTTCCAATAATCAACAGGTTGTCCAGATATTGTATTTTTCGGAGACGGGACCGAGACGAGACCGAGACGAGAATAAAATTTTCGATTTTAACAAGACCGAGACAAGACTTCCGAAAGCCTCGCCGATTCTCATCTCGTGGCAAGCCCTACCTTTAATGCAGAGCACTTCTACGTAGGGAATAGGTTAAAATGTAGCCCTACAACCAATAATTTCATTAAAATATTTTGTTATTTAATTATAAATATACTCAAAGGAGTCTCAATATTGCAGCAGCGATAAGAGAATCACACCACAGTATTTTTCGAAAATATTGGACGTATTTGAAAAAAAAAAAAAAACTAAAAATTAATAGAGAACAGTATTGACCAGCAATATATGTTATTAAATCTCTTATCCAGTTCATTTATATGGTTTTACTGATGTCAATATTCATTAAAGTAAGACGTGTTGTAACCGCGATAATTTGATGTTGCTTGCGCGATTGCTTTAAAAGTGAAAAAATTGTAGTTGATTTTTGCTATTTATCTTAATTTGTATGTCTTTAGTTGATTGAATCAATGTCGTTCAATAAAATGAAAGAAAAACATAATAAATGTTTCACAATAAACAGACTTTTGTGTTTTTCGTACTATCAAGATAGGTGGGCCAAATTCGTTGCACCGGCGATCGCACTTTGAAACCTTTTTTCTGACGATTTATTTAATTAATTTGAGTTTTATAAACGAATCCCAAGCGAATAGTTGAAACTGTAACCCTTCAAGTAATAATTTCATTAAAATATTCTTTTATTTTATTATAAAAATACTTAAAGTCTGTCTAAATGTTGCACCCGCGATAATGGAATCGCCCAACACTTATGTCGTTTTCGATTGGATTTCGGAACAGTACTATTCCTTTTTGATTCCAATCGAATTAATTTTTGTTTTTTCAAAACTAATTTGCGAAAAATTATGTGTGTGCCAGTTAATTGTCTGATATTTATGTATATTTTGCATTTTCAGTCGAGTCAAATTATTTTGACAAGTTATCCGATGAAGGAGTTTATATGTATATGTGTGTTCTGGGTCTACTCCGAAAACATTATTCGGAACAGCCAATCGAATTATTTTGGAGTAAGTGGAGTCAAAAAGGAGTAACTCCGAACCTCCAACCGAAAACGACATTACAATGCCTTGTATACCTTTTTCCAAATCCAGAAATCCTTTCTCTTATTATTTTTTTAAATAAATTTGTTTAATTGAACAGTTTTTGAAAATTTTTTAAAGAAATAGATATAGTCCAGTGCAATTATAAAATTTTATATGGGGGACCCAGCAGTTTGTACCACCCCCAAATTTATTTTTTTTTGTTCGATAGAAAGTTGATAAATATTGAATGAAGAATATGATAAATCTCAGTTTTCGCATTCGTAACATTTTTTATTTTTACTTTTTTTACTTTTTACTAAATATCTCGGTTCATATTAGTCCTAGAAAAAAAAACTTGTAAAACATAAAATGCGTAGAATAAAATTTCTTATTTATGTGTTAAATTTTTTTTCGTTATATTGTTCGTTTCGTTTTTATTTAAAAAGTTACAGGCCAACAAAAAAAATTTAGTATTTTACTAAATTTAGGTCATTTTCAATTAATAGTTAGGGCGTTAAGGCCATATTTTAGGTCAAACCTTGTACTTCATTCTGACGGGATGTACTTTAGTACACTAATAGTCCACATCCTAGGTTTACTTTTAAGAAGTGTTGCCACGGTGGAAACTCTGAAGGACCAGAGATATAAGGGTTGCCTTCTGACCATGTTTTAACACGAAATTTCACATAAATTAGCCTATAAATCGAGAACCAGACATCGGTTGATGTCGTGGAATGTCTCGTTGGCTTAGAAAACTTGATGCCATAGGAATATGTTAATTTTTTGACCCCTCCCCAACCCTTTGATTGCATAAGATTGGGCATTAAAAATTACCCTAAGGCCATGTGCCATATGCTTAGATTATACCAAGACGAATATATAGGGGTTTGATATACTTCCACCTTCCCCTCCCCCCATTTTGAAAGCGATCATACAAAAAACTAATACATGGATAAAAATAGAATTCGGATATGCTATAGAGTGTGCAATTCTACGTCGACGCTCATCTTAGGATTTTATGAATATAGATTTTAAAACCATTATTTTCTGACAAATAAAAACCCTTATACGCCGCGGGTATTTTGCTCCCCCCGCGTACAAGGGTGGGGGAGTGGTCAAAAAATTAACATATTCCTATGGCATCAAGTTTTCTAAATCCAACGAGACATTCCACGATATCAACCGATGTCTGGTTCCCGATTTATATGCTAATTTATGTGAAATTTCGTGTTAAAACATGGTCAGAAGGAAACCCTTATAGCTCCGGTCTGCCATTGTTGCCACCGTGGCAACACTTCTTAAAAGTAAATTTAGGATGTGGACTATTAGTGTAGAAAAGTTCATCCCGTCAGAATGAAGTTCAAGGTTGGCTTCCTTAACGCCTTAACTATAAAAAATTGAAAAACTTTCTACGACAAGTTTGTTGGCCTCAAAGTTTCGAACATTTTATTCATACAACTTTTTTTCTGTATTTCAATAAATAAAAAAGTTATGAATATTTTTCTATTAAAAAAATGTTTTATACCAGAACTCGTTTTTTTTTTTAAATCTGAGATCTTGGCTGAAAATCTTGATTTGGGCTCGCTATAGTTAGATTTTCTCTTTGCTGAAACTGTTTTTAAGATTTAATTTTAGTTGTTCGCTTTTCTAATGCAAAACGGCAATTAATTTTTCCCGAGTACCGAATTTTGAAAGTTTTTTTAAGGCTCCATACGCAAATTAATTTCTCAAGTATTTCCTTTGCTGTGGACCTTTAGAATTTGGCAAGATTGCTAATTTAAAAAAAAAAGCTATACAAACTCTTTTATCAGCCAGCATTAGGCAAGGGCTGAAACAGTGAAACAGCGTGTGGAAATGCTTAATGCAACGAAATGCTATTAGCATAGAAATCCATGTGGCATGCTGGAAAAAATATGGTGACTTACGTCGAGTTTCGGCATTGTCGGGAAGTGCGACTGACAGACCCACGTTGTCACCAGAACCATCGCCATCGTTGGATTGGAATTGGAAGAGCTATTAGATTTCGACTATGAACACTTGTGCTTCATATGGGGGAATCGGCAGAAAATGAGTCGCGGGAGAAAATTGATCTGGTAAGAAAACTTCACTGAATTGCGCTTTGAACCTTTTCTTAATTGTGCAGTTAAATATTGCAGACTCCAAAACAAAATGATTTACCTGAGAAATTAATTTGCGTATGGAGCCTTAAAAAAACTTCCAATATTCTGTACTCGGGAAAAATTAATTGCCGTTTTGCATTAGAAAAGCGAACAACTAAAATTAAATCTTAAAAACAGTTTTAGCAATAAGAAAGTTTAACTATAGCGACCCCAAATCAAGATTTTCAGCCAATATTTCAGATTTAAAAAAATGAGTTCTGGTATAAAACATTTTTTTTTAATAGAAAAATGTTCATAACTTTTTTATTTATTGAAATACAGAAAAAAGTAGTATAACAAAACTTATCGAAACTTTGAGCCTAACAAACTTGTCGTAAAAAGTTTTTCAAATTTTTAATTGAAAATGACCTAAATTTAGGAAAATACTAAATTTTGTTTTTTAATGACCTGTACCTTTTTAAATATTATCAATAACGAAAAAAATTTGAACACATAAAATAGGAAATTTTATTCTACGCATTTTATGATTCACAAGTTTTTTTGTAGGACTAATATGACCCGAGAAATTAAGTAAAAAGTAAAATCCAAGATGGCGGTAAAACGGTAAATGTTACGAATGCGAAAACTGAGATTTATCATATTCGATCAATTCTTTATCGATTTAAAAAAAAATTGGGGTGGTAGAAACTGCTGGGTCAGATTATAATTGCACTGGACTAATAAAAGAATGTACAAAATGTGCATTCCACGGTCACGTACGGAAAAATCGTACTCAAATTTTGATCTTATTATGAATATATTTTTAGATTCCCACATTTAAAGTAATTCTTATGTTTTGTAGCTGTTGAAGAAATTATTCATTTTTGACGCTCATTCAAAATTGAGCTATTTACTTTATTGGTTATGACATAAATCAAGAAAACAAACATACGTCACGTACGGTCGGGCAGAATCTACCAAGCGAATTTAAAAGACTTGGCGTAATGGTGCCTGAAGGCTGATTATTGTGGGAATGTACCTAAGCTACGTCATGAAATAATTAAAAACGAATTAAAACATGTGGTTTTTTATTTACAATTTTTTATTGTCTTGTCACGTAAGGCCACATAACGTCATATGTGATAAAATGAACAAACAAATTTATAAGAAATAACAGACATTTTCTTTGAAATCCATGTTCTCCTTGCATTCCAAAATTTTGCCCTCCGAGTCCATAAGGTAGAACCTAGAAATTCCTGCTACCACTTTAACATTATCCACTTTCAACTTTGGGTCTCGTAAAAAACTTCTGTATTTTCATGGAATGCTCCTAAACTATTTTACTTTTTAAAATTTTATCTCAAAAATTATTGCTCTTATTAATTTTATGTCAAATACCGAAAACCAGATGGTTCTTAGACTTTTACTTTTCAAGATATTAAAAAATAAATCAACCAACTTTCTCATAAAACTAAGTAGAAGCCGGCTAAATGATCATTTCGGCATACTAAAATGTTTGTTTAGTTATTTTTTAATATCTTGAACAGTCAAAGTCTGGTTTTCAGATTTCAGTATTTGACAAAAAATTGATAAGAGCAGTAAAATTTTGAAAAAATAAAATAGTTAAGGAGCATTCCATGAAAATACGGAAGTTTTTACTAGAGACAGTTTTCAGTGTTTGACTGAATTTTGATAAGAGCATTGAATTTTGACAACAAAAACAGTATTTAATTGCGTAATATTTTGAAAAAAATTAGTTTGAAATTTTCATTTTCATTTTCATTTTATTTTTATTTTTTTTTTTGAGTCTGAAAATTAATTTTTCAAAAATTGTTGACAAAAATAATTTTATATAAAAACACAATAAAATATGGTATCTATTTCTGGCTTTACAAAAAGGTATGACATGGCATTGTATAATTGTTTTCTGTTTTAAATCAATTTTTTAAGAAAATTGCCCCTCGTCTAAACGGGGGGAAATAGACTCCCCGTCCCATACGATTTTGTTCATACCTTAGGTGAATTGTCCTGTATACGTTTCCTAGGTATGAACGCTTACGTTTGTTATTTTATTAAATTAATAGGCTCGAAACCTTTTTAACCGATTGAGCTCAAAATTCCAAGTAATCTTTGTTATTGGTCGAAGAATGTTTCTGTGAAGATTGATCAAGATCGCTGCTCTTTGCTAACAAGGTATACACACACACACCGCAGAGTGGTACCCAAGAAGTATTAATTTCAGAAATATCTCACTCAATATTGAAAATTTATTATAATTAAAAGATGGCTGTAGGGCTGAATGTTTTTTAATTTAGATATTTATTTCTAAACTAAAAGAAAAAACTATGTAAAATCGGAGCTCATAACATCTTCTAAATTTTAACTTATTGTGAACATCGAACATTCTATATACAATTTTTAAATAAAACTTCAATCATTGAAATCCTTCGTTATCTATTCCCTTAGACAGTGTTGAAACTTCTGTATTTTTCATTTTAAAAACTCCTCCTACATCACTGCTAACGATATGCTCCAATCTGTCTGAATTATTGCCACTTAAGCCATTGTTGGTATTTTTCGAATAGCTATTGCCAGCACTACTCTTCCTTCGCATAACCAAATTTTGACTATCTTCAATAACAGAGACAAGTGTTTTGGGCTCTGGTGCCTGTCCCATTTGATCCACATACATTCGCCATTGATTAAGTTTTTCCTCAGCTGCCCGCAACTCGTCAAAAGTTCTCTCATCACTGGAATTCACACCAATTGTATTTATTCCAACTTTTCTTTCCATATTGTGCTTTATAATTGTTTCCAAAGCTGCTACAGCTTGAATGAGAGCAATTTTAGGATTTTGGATTTTATGTTCTACTAAATCAGCTCCCAGAAGTTCTTCCTCTGGATCCATTCGTATTGGAATAATTTTGTTAATAACAAAGAGCAAGAGAAACGTTGAACAAATACCCCAACAAGCAAGACAAAATGCCGAAAGTGCTTGGATTCCAAGTAGTTCCCAACCTCCGCCCTTTAATAAACCCATCCGCCCGTTGGTTGTTTCTAAGGGAATTGGATTATCAGCAAATAGGCCAACAGCTAGTACACCCCAAATTCCACAAACACCATGAACTGCACTTGCCCCAACGGGATCGTCCACGCCAAATTTATCGAACAATGGCATTGCTACACAGCACAACAGTGCTCCTAGACATCCTATGAGAATAGCCTCCCAGGCACAGTATAGGAAGCATCCAGCAGTGATCGAAACCAAAGCGCCCAATACTCCGTTCATGAGGTCAACTACATCCACACGCCCTTTATTTTTCCACATGGTGTAGGCGCAACTGCTTATTCCACCACCAAAAGATGCAAGCATGGTCATGACTGCAGCTCTGGAGGCATACTGCCACTTTGCACCACTTACGCCATACGTACTTCCCGAGTTAAAAAACAACCAACCCCACCAGAGAATAAAAAGGCCCATGCATGCATTGACAGGGTTACCCATAGGCAAAGGGTCTTTTCCATTTGCATAGCGTCCCAACCGCGGTCCCAGCATTACTGCTGAAGCAAATGCCGCTGCACCACCTGGTGGAGAAAATAGAATAATTAAACCAAAATCACTTAAGTGACGTTAGTGTTTGAAGGATTTACCAATTAGATGCACTGGCCCGCTTCCGGCAATGTCAACAACACCCAAATTATAAAGGAATCCATGCTCACCCCACACCCAGCCAGCAGGAATACAGTAGAGAATTGTGTTGAGCAAAGAGAATAAGCAGTAGGCCTGGAAGTTTGTTCTGTAAAAAAACATTGACAGTGTTAAGAGTTAATTGCAGCATAGATCGTAGTTCGGAACTCACCTTTCTGCCATGGCTCCACTGACAATTGTTGTTGCTGTGGTTGCAAATGACAATTGAAAAAGAAATGCTGAAAAAATCTGACCCATATGTGGATCTCCTACAGGTGGATCAGTTAGAAAGTCTCCAATTGCTATAAATGGGTTTGTAAGTGGTCCTCGTCCAAATGAAATGCCATACCCGACCAACCAATAAGTGAAGCCACCCAAAACTATGTCTACGACATTTTTCATCATTATGTTGGTTTCATTTTTCGTCGATACGATACCAGATTCTAGCATGCCAAAGCCTATAAATAAAAAAGTTAGACAAAAATTTACTTGAGTAGATATTATTTATTTGAATATGGTGAATATTGAATATGCTTACGGTTACATTAATTGGTAACAAAGACGAAGAAACTTAAAAAAAAAATTAGTTCAGTCTTAAATGAAGTAATTGAATTAAAAAGCTCAAACGGTTTTTACTTCAAGATATGCGTTTCGCCTAGATTTTGGCACTAGGTTCATCAGTTAGTTGCTGTCCCTTTTACCGACCAATATTTATTTGAGTTTTAGAATGCGTTGATAGCATCTAACTAAAGAGCCTACTGTCAAGTCTAGGCGAAATGCATATATAGGAGCTGATTTATTAAGTTCAAGTAACATTATTTGTTTAAAATTAATAACTTAAAAAAAAAAAAAAAAAAATATTGAGTTAAAAATATTTTTTTTTTAATTTTTCATTTGATTGGAAAATATTAATGAACTGATTTACATGATTATTATATCATATTTAGATCTGCTAACAAAGTGTTTCAATTGGTCTGTAAATTGTAAGTGATGGAAGATTTATAAAAAAATCTGTAGGAGTATGGAGGCAAAATAAATCTCTCCGACCATGGAAGAAAACGTGGAGGAAATTAGTTCGAGGCTGAAATTTGGTGTGATCATTGGTAATGGTACTCTTTATAAGCTGATAGAGTTCCTCATCAATCCGAAGACCGCTAGGTCAGATACAAGGGGTCAAAGGTCATGAAAATGTTTTTTTTGAAAATAACTTGAAAACGGTTTGGTTTAGAAAATAATGTATGCTATAAACTTGTATCTGAGACAATTTCCCACTAAAATGCTGCTACACATTTTGTCCATAGCTTTTACCGTTAAAAAGTTATAGCAGTTCAAAGAATCAATCGGATCGAAAAATTAATTAATTTTAATTTTTGGTACCAAAATCGGCTATGAAGGTGTGTTTTTTTTTAAAGTAACTCAAAAACGGTTTGGTTTAGATGTTCTATGGCTATAAGGATCAGCGAAACAATTTAAAGGCTTCCGAGTCGTCGGTGTGCTTCAGCTCCTTCAACTGTGGATATTTTGTTTGATGCATCAATGACGGCGTCAACTTCCCAACAACAATTTCTCGCTAATGCAAACAACAAAAGTTGACTCATTGCTATGCTTTCTGAAAAGTTTAAGGCTGCTAACATCCTAGTGAGGCAAGCCAAAAATTATGCTGACGTTTTGATTATCGAAACGGCCATAGATTGTGCTGAGAAACGCACGAGTATTGTTGTAGGAGAGGATGTTGACTTAATAGCAATACTTAAAGCACGGACTCCTGGAGACAAAAGGATTTACTTTCATTAACCAGTTAAAGCTAAAATTGAATCTAAATTATATTGTACTCAAAGTTTAGCCACTTACCCAAAATGTCAAGCCCACATCTTATTTTCGCATGCATTTACTGGTTGAAATTCAACTTTAGTTCTCTACAACAAAGGCAAATTAAAATTCTTCAAGCTTTTAAAAAGAGTGACGATCTAAGATAAACTAAGATATTCCACATTTGTCCGATTGACCATGTTCAACAAGGCTGTACAATTATCTTCCCTTCCTCCAACATCTGCTGCTGCTCAACAACACCTTTATAGAGTTTACTATCTAGTTCAAACTTGCTTGGGAAGAGATAGTACTAGTCCTGAAAGCTGGGGATGGGTATTGAGAAATAATGTTTTGGAGCCTGTTGACACTCTGATCCAACCAGCACCTGATGAACTTCTTACAACAAAATTTTGTAATTGTAGTAAAGGTTGCGGTTCTATTTGTAGTTGTCGAAAAGCGGGGTTAAAGTGTTCAATAGTTTGTGGGCAATGTCATGGACAGACATGTACAAACTCAATTCAAATAGGTTCGTATGAAGAGGACATTAATGATGAGTCATTTCTTACCACGCCATAACAAAACAATCAGACATTCAAACATTGATAAGTATCTAATGTTGACTAAATTTTATTGGCAAAACACAAGTAGATGCTACGGGAAAATGTGCATGAACATTTCTGTGGGAAATTGCCTCAGCTACAAGTTTGTTGCACAATTTCTTTTTTCTAAACCAAACCGTTTTCAAGTTATTTTCGAAAAACCCATTTTCATGACCTTTGACCCCTTGTAACTGAGATAGCGTTCCTCGGATCGATGAGGAAGTTTCTCAGTCTATAAAAAGAGTACCATTACAAATGTTCATACCAAATTTCATCCTCGAACTAATTGTATACTTGTAAAATGCTAATTTTCTTGGACTAACAACAAAGATGAAGAAATTAAAATTATTTCGGTTTTAAGTGGAGTGACTAAAACTCAAATTTTCATCTAATGGAATATGACAGTCTAACTGAAGAGTTTTAGCGAAACGCATTAATTTCTGGAGTTGAGGTCTCCTGTACAATTAAACTTCAATCGTAGTTGTCATCCAAAAGAGGGAAATAAATATAAACTTCGATACAAACTTTTGGTGGAAACATATCATTAAATAAAATACCTATGTATACTTACAAATATGAATAATTGAAACGATGTACGAAAATTATTTTGTATTTGTTCATCTTTCCAAGATTCTACTGTATTTCGTGTTATGTTTATTGTTTATGTTAAACCATCAATGTTTGTTAATAATTCTAATTAAATTATTATTTTTTTATTTAAATTTTGAAGTAATATTTGTATGCACGCAATATTGTTCATGCTTGTTTTGGTCTCCATAAAAATGTTAAGTGATTTAAATGAGTGGAAATAAATAATACAGAATTAATGTCTATTAATAGTTGAGTTGAGGCTTAGACGAAATGCATGGCTAGGTGGCACGTACTTGCTTTTATGTACGAATTATGATGACACTGTGATCTTAAATTCTGAGTGTGTCTACAAAAGAAACAAAATTAGTTATGCGAGCCACATTTCCAAAAAATAACATTTTAACTAAGGGTAGTAGTATTATGTGTGTACCTGTACATATTAATGATAATGAACAAGTACCTGCATATCAATTTTATACATTTTAAACTGAAAAGTTTTCAAAAATCATAATAAATTGTACGGAATTGATTAAACAACACCTTCTGAGTATGTATGTTAATAAGTATAAAGGAGAATGGGCATTTTGGTCTACCTTATGCCCATAAATGAGATTTATATCTTTGGAAAGCTTAGCCCTAATACATCATTTTTTTGTATGGACACAAAGCTATAAACCATGGAGTTTAGGCAGTATATGGCAACAAAGATTGCAATTAGAGCAAAAATGAATTGCAATAGTGTTCCATTGAAATGACAGAATTGGTCGCTTTCGATGAACTGAATAGACCCCAAAATAAAGGAACTTTTATACCAATGGCCAATAATAGCGAATAATATCATAGTTGGCGAATAATTCGATTAACAGTATGAAAATTCTACTCTTTTTTGTTCGATTTAGCGACTTTAATGAATGAGAATAATTGTGCGTCTAGTGCACACAATTGAGATGACCAACGTTGGAAAGCTTAGTTCAAGTGCATCATTTTTGAATATAGACACACAACTGTAAACCATGGGGCTTAGGCAGTATATTACAAAATATAAAACAATTCGTCTATGTTTATTCGAAATTGCAAAGTGTTTTTCTTATTTTTTTGGTCGCTTATTTTAGCAAACTCCCATTGTTAAGGACCAGTACACAGAGAAAAAATCAACGTAAAATCAAAGCAAAAAACTTTGATTCTAAGATTTTTCGGAACGATTTGGCGTCAACGCCGAAAATTCTTAAATCAAAGTTGAGCGACTTTATTTCAAAGTGATTCCATACTTAAAAACGAACTAGATTTACTACGTTTATATGTTAATTTAAAGTGGAATAATAGGTAAATCAAAGTCATCAATCTTTTCAAACAACATTTATCTACTTCGAATCAACGTAGATTGAACTTCGCTTTGTTAGGTATTGATTCAAAATGGCTACCCACGCCACGCTTCTTTGTTTAAATTTATGTAAGACAAAGACAAATGTATATTCATGCTCGGATCATTTTATTTTTGTGGTGAATCGTTTATTTGTGACGAATTAAGTGAGTCGTATAATGCTATGAGAAATGCATAGTAATAAATATAGGAAAAATAATTAAATATTGTTTTTGGATTATATGAGATTTAATTTTGAGTGCGCGTTTAATTTGTTCACAAATGAAAGGGAGCTACTTCAAAAACTACAACGCGCTCTCGAAATTCTTTGTATTAAGCTTATAAATACAAACAAATTGAGGTTTACTTAACTATGCAACACTTCGAAACTACGTTGATGACACTTTAAATGCCACAAAAGTGGATCGCAATGATAATGTGGATTTTAATGTAAAAATGAATACGTTTCACTTTGAATCAAGGTTGAGCGCACTTTAAATGTCGACCTGAATTTCAAAATGATAATGTTTTACTTTAAAATAACGTAGGATGGATTGTAAATGTACAAAAGTTGATTTCAATGTATAAATAAATACGTTTTACTTTGAAACTAGGCTGAATCTCCTAAAATTACGTCGCATATTCAAATGAACATTGTTTCAACTTAAAATGAAAATGCTCCACTTCATTTAAAATACTTTAGATCAAGTACGAGCGTATTAAATTTTGGATCGCCTTTTTTCCCTCAGTGTAGACCAGTCCCATATATGTTTGCCCATTCTCCATTAACAAAAAAAAAAATAATAAATTGGGTCGTGAAGAACCAGGGCCTAGTGACTAACAACTCACAACCATTTCTGTGCGCGCATGTCGACAGGAATGGAAGGGGACTACAATTTTATGCCGAATCCGAACGACTAGACGAGAAGCACCTGTTCATGACAAGTGATACTCTTGGAGGATTTGTCAATTCATCGCAAGAGGCAGTAGCCCTGAAAATAACTTTTTGGGTGGACGAGGCTGGGAAGTGAACCCAGACCTCCTCGCACTAACCATCACGCTATGGGCTATAAATTTACAAAAATTTAAAATTGTTGGAACGATTTTTATTATAAATTTTGTTTCAATATAAGAAAAAAAAAATTGGGTACAGATTTGTAAGTATTTATTAATGTGCAGTTATAAATAACATGCCAAAAAATTTACCAACCGGGTTTTGCAATAGCGAACCTTCAAAAAGCTGTCTTAAGAAAACTTAAGTTATTTCTAAATGAATAAAAAAATTGTATTGTCATAATAAAAGTTAACGAGTCGCCAATGACGTGTTACATCATTGCTTTAATGTGATTAGCTTAAAACCTTAAATCTTAAACAATTCTAAAGGGATCTTTACTTTAGAACTGTTCAAGGTTTATGAATAATACCATGTCAATTCCGTTTTTAATTCAAATAATTTTTTATTGTTTGTACAAAAAAAAATCATTTTACCAATTTAACCATATCGTTCCCATTGAATTAATCATAAAACATTTGCGGTGGTATTATTTAAGAGCAGGTTAATAGAACAATAAATGTGCTACTAGCTATAACTGCATTTTGAAGTTAAGATATTGTTTGAATTTAAATTGATGAAATTTAGTAAGAACCTGTAAAATAATTTCATTAGCTTGGAGTTTTGTTTATTTTAACAGAGCATCGACTTTAACATGAGACAGGTTTTCTTTATTTAATTTTGGTTGTGGCTGAAAAAAAAACTGCAAATTCAGAATTATTGGCAAGTTGAATTTTATTAAGTTTGCTAATTTCCCCCTTGCCCCTTTGGAGAGATTTTTTTTTAAATTTATTTTTGGAAAATACCACATCTATGGAAATAGAACTATATAAATTCTACTTTTATGAATTCTGAAGTAAAAACTGAACTAAAACTTAGAGATGATAGCTGATGATTTATTTTGGCAGCAACGAAAAATATTAAATAATTATTTTTGTTATTAAAAGAATAAAAAGGTGTATTTTTGCGTTTAAAATAAAAATGTGAGTAACTAACGGGTAAGAACAGAACTTGGCTATGGTTTTTAAGGGGGGTTCACACTCAGCGACAAGAGCATCAACACGTGTTGAAACATCACATTTTTGTAACATGAACACCCGTCGAACAACATTCGTTTTTGTTTTTAATGTTTTGATATTTTGCTCAGTCGAATGATTGCCATAGGAGATGTAAACACTATTTGAATGACTGAACATTTGTGAAAACGTCGATTTTGGTGTTTTTTTTTTTTTTAAATATTTTTAATGTAAGATTCAAAGAGAAAAAGTAAAAAGAACTACAAAAGGGCTGCACAAAAATGAAATTGTTGCGCTCAAACTAATAAATATCTGTGCCGTTTTTGCTTTCTAAAAGTCGTTGACTTTTATTGAACTCAGGGTGAACGACCTGTCGTCGTCGGATGTTAACCCTTTTTTCCAAATTCTAAAACTTTAAATCTCAACTCCATCACATTTTAAGTATCAATTTTTCTATTTTTAAGTACCACTTTGCAATAATTTTAACATAAATATGGACATAGCTTGACATTTTGCCTTAAATTAAAAATAAGCCAAATTTATAAAAACGTGAAAACTGGTGCAGTGCATTAACGCTCACGGAAATATCCCCCGCGGGTGTTAATTCCAAAAAAAAGGAATCACCCCAAGCGGGTGTTAATTCCTTTTTAAATTGGAATAAACACCCGCGGGGGATAATTCCTTTTTCTGATGGGTTTTAATTCCAATTTAAAATGGAAATAAACCCAATCTAGCAGGCACCTATGGTGTCATAAGTCGGTCTGCTTGCAAAGTTTTTGGGGCAGTGCATTAATGCCCATGGAATTATCCCCCACGGGTGTTAATTCCCAAAAAAAAAAAGGAATTAACCCCCGCGGGTATTAATTCCTTTTTAAAGTGATAATAAGGCCCACCACAAAAAGGAACTAAGACCCGCGGGTGTTTTTGCTTTTTGGAATTGCCATTAAGACCCAATCTTCATACATATATGATTCTTAAATACTTTTACCCAAATCACTATTTACTACAAACACTTTGAAAGCAGACCGACTGACAACATAGGGGCCTGCCAGGCAACTAAGCATATACCCTAAGCGGATGGACGGAGTCGCGTGGGCGGGACAGAGGACCCAAAAAGGGAGTTTAAATCCTTGAACCCGTGAAGCGTGCCATTTCCATTTTAAATTGGAATTAAAACCCGTCAGAAAAATGAATTATCCCCCGCGGGTGTTAATGCCAATTTAAAAAGAAATTAACACATTAATTACCCTCTAATGGAGGGAAATAAACAATTTGTTTCTTTACTTGTTCCAACCAATTTTTCTTTTTAAAGGGATGGGGAGTGTATACTCGTAGCCTAGAAAACTTGTACTATTTCTGCCGAAAAAAAAATCCAAGTGAAGGTTTTTAAATGCAATTGTCGTTATTTTGGCATTAGAAATACTGTCGCGAAAGTTCATTACCAAATCGTGTGCGCGTCAATAGTTATCCAAGGTAAATTGTCAAAAATACCAGTTTTTGGCATAATACTCGGAAACGGTAAATGCTATCGAAGAGTGTTTCATTCAAATCTTGTAGATTATGTTATCCGCCAAAAAAAAGTTGTAACATATTTTTTCTTAGGACCAATCGTTAGGAATATATCGATATTTCAAAAAACGTAAAATGTCGAAAATGGTCGTTTTTCACGTATAACTCCTAAACGGTTTACATTTTTGAAAACATATGAATGCAAAGTGTGTAAATTATGTGAATCCCTATAAGAAAACATTATTATTTTTTTTCTTAAAAACAACCGTTTTAAAGATATAATTTTTTTAAAAGTGTGACAAAAAGTTCAAATTTTTGTTTTTTTTTTTTAAATTTTTACTCTTAAAAGCACAAGTTGTCGAAAAAAAATCTTACGCTCAGTTTAAATATCATAACATTTTCTTCAAAAAAAAAAAACATATGAAAAAGACATTGCTACTTCAATAGTGTCAACTGTAAAAAAAAAATGATTTTTCGCATATATCTTTTAAACTGTAAGCTTAATGTGAAAATTATATTACCAAAATATATACGTTATGTAATAATATATAGTCATGCCCTAACGGTTTTTTTGCAAGAAGCCATCATTTTAATGATATCATTATTTCAAAAAAAACATCAAAAGTCGAAAATACCGGTTTTTGGCTCTTTATTCTTAAATGACGAAATTTTGGGAAAATATTTTATACCTATTTTGCTGATTTCAATATTCCCTAGGGGAAACATTATCACACTTTTTTAGGTATGGTCTAGTTTCGAACATTTTTGAATAACAAACAAAAAATTTAAAAAAATCGTATGAAAAATGCTTTTTTTTAATATAATAATTATTTTAATTTATTTATAAATCATTTTTTTTTTTACGAATTTTGTTCTTTTCAAATCGCTACCAAAGTCACTAAAAAAAATTAAATAAATATTATAACGATACTTTACGACAGTTAAGGGTTCTGAGTATATGTACAAAAATAAGCGCCAGCTTAAATGTCTAACTTTGGCCATTGCATTGACGCAAACATTTCGCAGTGCACTTAATTAACATTATCTCTCATGCCGAACCTATCAGATCGATTTGAATCGGGTTTCGATAATTCATTTTGTAATTCCCTAGAGTACTTCAGTCCAAATTTATATTAGAATTGAACCATTTTTTATCTGTCAGTTTAGCGTTTCAAAACTACTCTGTTTTTTACTACTTTTTTCTGACTTCAACGCTGTATAGCAACAGAAATATAACACCAGAAACTTTTATATAAATGTCATCTTGTTGAAAATTTTATAAAAAACAAAAATTGTCTTGATGACTTTTTTTTTTCCTAAGATGCATTTTTCCAAAGCTATATAGGAAAATAACAAAAAACGGAGTGTATACTGCACTTTCTTGCACGTTTTGATTTTTCCTGCAAATAGCACACCTTTTTGAGCGGGAGCAACCTCATATTCTCGTTGCTTATTTTATTACTGATCGAATCCCACAAAAATCTAAGATGCTATATGTTACATCCACATATGCTTCAATTTTATCCTAATTTGCCTAGACTATTTTTAATTTTTTTTTTATTCAAAAATGTTCGAAATTTTACCATTTTTGGCTTATGACTCGTATGGAAAAAAGTGTCATTTTTGGTGAAGAAAGTATTAGGATATTTAAACTGAGCGTAAGATTTTTATCGACAACTTGTGCTTTTAAGAGTAAAAATTAAATACAAATATTAAAATTATTTTTGATAAATGTAAATAACTAGAGCATTGGCTCCTTACAACTGTCCTTTAAAATAACGCGATCGGGAGAATAAAAAAAAGCTGAACAAATTATTAAATTAAAAAAAAATTGTAATATTGAGGGGTAAAAAATATACTTTTTTTAAGGAGCATACAATAAAAAGTAAAAAGAAAAGTGCGAAAAACATTGTCTATTTATAAATGATTTTATTTGTCGACTGTCTCATTCTGGAATCTTTATAAACATTTTTTAGTTGTGTGATAAAAAAAAACTCATTTTACTATGATTAATTTTTCTCAATAAAACTTTTTTAGCTTTCACTATTTGTGTATGTTCTTGAATATTTCAAAATTATTTTATTACATGCTAATGAATTTGTAATTTATTCCCATTTCACCATTTGTGTTTCAAGAAATATTCTATTCAACTTGAATAGAGCGTTTAATAAACTTAACAATTCTGACAATAAATCAATTTGGTAAATCAGGTATACAAACTAGACACACCCGCGCTAACCTGTATGCAGAATATAACGTGACATGAAAGGTGGAAAACCTTTGAGTTAAACATTTTGTAAATATACAAATATTATTATCAATTGATTGCTAATTCTACGGCATTGTTAAATAATTATTTAATTTAAGATCAAGTGACGTTATTTGGCTTTGAAAATCATAACTCATTTATGCTCATTCGTGCTTTAATATTATAAGACCGCCAAATTGTTCAACTAAACTTTTATTTGTTCTTTTTTAAAAGGTGTCATGTTAAAGTGTCCCGAAAAAGTAAATTTATCACAGAAGAATGATCAAAAGACTTTTGTCACATAACGTCTAAGTGGTTACATATAATAATTCATGCACCTACACATTTATAAGCTAGTTCAATAAGAAGCAAAATAAGACTGAATCGCAAAATGAATTATGCCATTAATAAGGGCATACAAAAAATATGATAATTTTAGAGAAAATTTGAAGAAAAAAAAAACCCAAAACGTTTTATTATGGAGTTAACCAATTTATCAAAACGTAAGGCTGTTGTTTGATGTATGTTTGAACATATATCATACAGATTGCAAAATGTAAATCACTTTTCGGATATTTCTTAATAGGAGAGTAAGGTTTGATCAAATACGTGCAAGCTTTTTTTGAACACTGTGGCGTATGAGTGTTTTTTTTTGTGTGTAAATAAAAAACGACAAATATGTGAACTACATGATGCGAATCTTTTGTGCATTCCAGTTTTATCAAAAACTAAAAAAAAAATATATATTATTTCTTCCTCCATTTCAAAAAGTTTAAGCTACATGATAATTAATTTTGGGAATTTCAATTCTAAAGGAATGTTTAAGAAAGTTACCAAAAACAAAAGAAATTTGTGTTTACACTCGGGTTAGTAAAAAAGTAATAAAATCAGTTATTAGTTTCACATTCTCTTTGTGCCATCTTCTCATTACCAATAGCATATCAATCAAACTCACCAGTTTGCATTGTGAAAATGATGAATGACGCAATCAGCACCCAACTCGTGTCCACGGCACTCATATCGTAAATTTCTGGTATCGCAAAACTGCCATTTTCAAATACACCTTTAAATGCGGTGGTAGCTGTTGAAGCCGTCACATTAGCCATTGTTGTGTTATTTTGTACCAAATAAGTTAGGATCGGAGAGATGAAAACTTTTTGGCAACAGCTTTACTTGTTCAAACGACGACAGCAACTGACTAATTTCAATTTACTTCAATCTCAGTGTTCTAAACTTTTAACTTTTCGGGAGTTTTTTTTTTATTTTCTTGTTGTTACTTTCTGTGTGATATTTTAACTTGAAGCCACTTGCCAATTACCATTTGATTAATTTGATGAGTATTTTCATCCAAACCTGCGTGTGTTTTTTGCTTAAAAATTATTAAACTTAGAGATAAATTGGTAGACGACGATAATGATGCACGCAGGTTAAAATAACAACCGGAAAGAAGTAGAGACAGCGTGGTGGAGGGAGACACTTTTTGGAGAGTATAGGAACTCAATCCATGAAATATAACCGACTACTAAATTCAATATCCAAAATTACCAGACACCAAAGCTTTCATCTTCATGATGATAATGACAAATAATACAATAAAAATTCGACAAGCTGAACAATTGATCTCAAATTTGTTTAAAATTTGCAACTGAAAAAATAACTTCGCTAAACTGTTTTTTTTTGTGTGTGTATTCTTTTGTTTGTTTTGTTTGTTTATTTCATTATTAAGATACATATAATACTGGTATTAAAGTTTACCTTAATACTTAATATTTTACCACCAGAGAGTTTAAAGCGTTAATTAATTGAATATAATGGCTTTTAAAGGAATCACGAGCACGACAAAATTTAAAAATCAATGTGATAAAGAATTAAGTTGGCCTCTCTTAGCATATATGTATGTAGTTATTGATTCATTGAGTGTTATGTTTATATTAAAATTTTCAAACGCAATCCAAGGAAGCAAAATACTTCCCCACATTTTCAAAGATTAGAGGCCAATCAAATTATATCCTATTAACGATATAAAAGCATTCGAATATTGGATTGAAGGTTATAAATATCCAGACTAATAGTAAGTAATGTTTGGATATAATCAATTGAATTTGAGCAAATAGTATAGCATAAATATATATATATTTTTTAACGGCTTAATTTCCAATGGTTATACAAGCAAACGGCTATTTTTTTAAATCTAAATCTTGATCGTCTTTTATCTTCTACCTGCATAGTACTTAAAGATCAATTGCTATGGGATAGTCTTACAAAAACTTTCAGAACTGCTCGACTGATCTAAGGGGCTTATTGCGAGAGTCTATTCGACTTAAGTCTATTCGACTTTTTTCGATTCTATCAAATTTGAAATTAGTATCGCCTTGCTCAGTAGACTTTTTGAATAGAATCGATTTTCGAAAATAGAATATTAAAAGCTCCCGACTAGAGCTTTAGACTGACATTTCAAATCTCCCCAAGAGTTTTAGAAAATAAATATAGTTTGACGAAAATTTGACGTTTTTTTGATGAAATAAATAGTTTTTCTTCAAAAAAAATAATATTTCATACCGCGACTAATTGCAAAAATGAACTCCGGTCCTTTGGAATTGAGACATTGGATGAAAATATGCAGACATACATTTGTATAATATTATTATGGTGTATACATATTTATGATAACGTGGTAGCTTCGCAGACTCCTTTAAGGGTGCAGTGGTGATTTGTGCATCTTCAAAATGCACTTTCTCCAAAAGCCTTAATAACAGTTATAACAACTTGAAAAATCATTTCGCAGTTGAATGTAAGGCTCCTTTGTACCAAATATGACATTGCAGCTTTTTGCAAACGGAAGGACATTAAGAAAATTGTTGGACATCCATATAAATATCAATAAATACATCAGCATCAACTATTAAGACTTTTTGAAAAAAGTGCATTTTATGATGCATTATAAAAATGCATAATTTCAAAAGAATGTATAAGAAGTATATAAAAATATTTAAAAACAATGTATTATGGTAGCAAATTTTATATTGCAGCACATGTTAAGATGATTGAGCATCTTGAAGGAAGGACACCAAACATGGATGACTATATGAAAGTTCATATTGTACCAGAAGATATTGTTTTCCACTAAAATACATTCTTATTTTAGGTTTAAACAAAAATTTACACAAAAGTCGATCAGAAATTCTTGATCGAAAAAAAAAATCTATTTAGTAGAAAAAAATTGATTCTAATAGAAATTCGCAATACCGATGATAGACTATAAGTCTATTCGACTTTAAGTCTATTCTGAATAGACTCTCGCAATAAGCCCCTAAATGATTTTTACGTACTATAAGGCAATTTAAGGATTCATGCTAAGAAAATCAAGATTATAATTTTTCCTAACATTATCATTATAGGGAATGCGAAAAAAGTGGGTCTCGCAATTATGTTTGTCTGTCCGTATGTCCTTCTGTCCGTCTGTCAGTCTGTCCGTCTGTCCGTCTGTCCGTCTGTCCGTCTGTCCTTCTGTCCATCTGTCAGTCTGTCCGTCTGTCCCTCTGTCTGTCTGTCTATCTGTACCACAGCCTGCAGCCTAAACGGCTGAAGCGATTTTCTTCAAACTTTGGACATAAGAGATTCCCTAGAGGAGAACATTTTTTTTAGCTCAAAAACTAACGGTACCTGCCATACAACCTAAAATTTGTGTCTTAGTAGGGTATAACAGACTGACTGAAGAGCCCACTGTTATACCTTGGGCGAAACACAATTATTTCTGGAGTTGAGGTCACTTGTACTTTTTAATTGAATTTTATTCATTCACTCCACTTAAAACAGAAGTAATTTCAATATTTTAATATTTAAATTTCTTCATCTTCTTATCTATCTGTTTTAGCTATTAAAATAATTAATTTATAATAATTCATAGTAATCATTTATATTTTAAATTATTTTCAAAGCTTTTTTTTGTAATGATATCATAATGTTGTGGAACCAATAAATATGTACATTGTCTATTTCAAACTGCGTTAAAGTTGTTTGCCACGAGAGCAAGTTTTGTGCGATCCAGTCGTGGCCATTTTTTTTTTTGTTGGTTTTCTACGTCTCAGAAAACCCCAAAGGGTTTGAAATTTGCATTTTCTATAGGGATTTTGCATTAAATCCAATTTAATTTTTTGTTTGTTTAGGGATAGACTATATAGAGGATCACTTTATAGCTATAGATTTAAGTGAGTTAATGACAAGAAAAGTTATCGCATTTCAAAAATTATTTTTGTATAACCTGCAGGGTAAATCGGGGTAGAAACAAAAAATGATAGTAAATAATTGTTTTTTCAGGATTATCCGCGTAATTAAAAATATAGAGTGCGATTTATTAATAATAAAAAACGGTAGGTACATACATTATATTAATAAAAAAGAACTCCTTTTACGGAGAACGGACTTTTAAGGATGACTTGAATGATAAATATTTAGGTTTAATTGGTTTAAATCGTGAAATTTGTTCAAAATTAAAATAGAATCCACCTTCAAAAACTCTTTTCGTGTGATTTTCTGAATATACTTGTGCCCGAGCAATGCTGGGATGGGCCAGCTAATGCAATGAAAATTGTTGAAAAAATAAACCAATTATGAAAAGTTGGTCGTAGTTACTTGTTCTTTCTGAATATTTGAAGTCATAATAAAATGCCTTGGATATCCAACAATTTCAGCATCTTCTGAGTCCCATGATGTCAGCAACCATTTTACGGCGCAGTTGTTAGAACGTAGTTATCATCACGACGTAACTCTTCTTGTAACTTAATGCAGGTACCACAAATTTGGGAGTGTTGTAGACATCCCATAAAATATATTAATTCATAATTTCCTAAAAGGTTTGGCGGGAATGATGGCCTTCACATTCAAATCCAAGGTAAGTGGTATTACTTATATTTTGTACTTTAGCTATTTATAACAGTAAAATTTTGATATATTTTTTTGTAAATAGATAAAATTCTAAGAACCTTACTTATTTAACTTTTTTTCCTAGCTCTTCTCAATATATATGATACAAACTTAATTCTTTGTGGAATGAGAAGTTTTATCCCGAATAGGGTGAAATCTATCAAACCCAAAGAAAACTCATGGTTTGATTGGAACTGTAAAGAGGTTATTAGGGTTAGAGAAGTAAGTGTCCGATGTTATAAAGCCAACCCTACTGAGGAAAACCGGAAAAAGTTTGATAGAGTTTGGCACCAAGCTCTCTTATCGAAAATGCGCGCATTTGGTTTCGATGAACCTCTTCTTCGTTGGATTAGAAATTACCTTTCGGACCGTTCAATACAAGTCGTATTGGACGGTTTCAAGTCTGAAATCCACAAAATAAATGCTGGTGTGCCCCAGGGCTCCGTTTTGTCTCCGACTCTCTTCCTTAATTTTATAAATGATCTTTTGTCTGAAACTTCTAATCCATTAAACTGTTTTGCTGACGATAGTACCCTCAGCTTCTCATATTCGTTTACAGATTCTCATCCATGTCCTTCGGATGTGGAGCTTGAACGGCAGCGTATGATAAGCTCACTAAATTTTGATCTCGACAGCATTGTCCAATGGGGAATAAAAAACTGCGTAGAATTTAATGCTTCTAAAACTCAATGTTGTCTCCTGTCGTTAAAGCGAAACCCAACCCCAATGCCGCTATCCATGGGCGGCACTTGCATCGAGGAAACCGAACAGCTCTCAGTGCTCGGTATGTGTGTCACAGACCACCTTTTGTGGAATGACCACATATTTGATGTCGCCAAAAACGCTGCTAAGTGTTTAGGTTTTCTCCGTAGATGCAAGAAGTTTTTTTCCCCTTCAGATCTGGCTGTGATCTACAAAGCCTTTATATGTCAAAAACTTGAGTACAATTCTCATGTTTGGGCAGGAGCTCCAAAAACTCACTTGAGTTTGTTGGACAGATTTCAAAAGAGAGCTTTAAAAATGATAGGCGAAAGATCTATGACAGAAACAATTACATCTCTCGAACACCGCCGTAATGTTTCGTGTCTTTCTCTATTTTATCGCTATTATTATAATGAGTGTTCTAGTGAAATAGCCAGTTGCATTCCTCCCCTTAAAAAATTCAACCGTAAAACTCGCGCTTCTAGGAATGCCCATCAGTTCACCCACGAGCCCAACTTCGGACGTACTGTAATGTACAGAGATTCTTTCTTCAGTCGCACCACACGAATGTGGAATACTTTACCTGACTCGACTTTCCCCTCTCATTTCGATGTGCAAACGTTCAAAACAAATGTGCATCGGTATCTCCAGCCTCGTCCACCTAAAAACTAAAAAAAAGTTTTTTTTCAGGGCTACTGCCTCTTGCGAGGAATTGACAAATCCTCCAAGAGTATCACTTGTCACGAATAAGTGCTTCTCGTCTAACCGTTCGGATTCGGCATAAAATTGTAGGCCCCTTCCATTTCTGTCGACAGGCGCACACAGGAATGGTTGCGAGTTGTTAGTCACTGGGCCCTGGTTCTTCATGAGCCGTTGTGCCACCCGATTTATTTATTTTTATCGGTATCTCCTTCTAAATCCTCTCCTACTTACCTAATCGCTCGTGCTGTGTTAAAAACATTTTAACCCCTTTTTCGCGCGTGGAATATAAAAAAAAAATTGAGGTATTAATTATTTAAGCCAATTATTTCAAAACAGACTATTGTGTAAAAAAAAAATAAATACATTGTTTCAAAGAATATAAAAAGGCAAATTAAATGTCATATGCAAAGTTTTGATTTTGAAGCGATTTTGATGGTAAGACTTTTTCGAATTAAAACATTTTTGAAAATGTTTTCTTGCAACATTTTGATTTTTAGCTTACTAAAGGGTGGTTTTAAAAATCTCAAAATTACACAACATTTAGATGGTATAAGTTTAAATTTTTGGTAAAAATTTGAAATCGATATCATTGATTTTTTTTCACAATATTTGAGCTGAAAAACATTTGTTAAGAATTTTTAATAGTTTTTTGCTCTAAAAAAAAATGGTATTGAATTTTTTTTTTAAATTACCAGTTATTGACTACGTCATTAAATGCAAAAAAAATAGACTGAGTTCGGAATCATTTTTTGTTCTTGAAACATTTGAGACAAAAATTATGTTTCAACTGTTTTTCTAAGTTTAAAGAAAAGTGTCTGTTGAATTTTTTTTTATATTAACCAATTTGGTATTGTGTAATTATGTGTAAAATAAAATAAGTCTGAAGTGAGTATCTTATTCCGTTCTCGAGATAATCGAGATAAATGAAATTTTACTTTTTAAATTGCTGTACTAAAAAACGGTTTATTGAATTTGTTAGAAAACCTTTTCAGCACGTTATGTCAATATTAGCCGTGTTTTTTTAATACTCATAATTACCCACTTTTTTATTTTAAACGCAAAGCAAAAACAAATCTGACTACTCAGTGTTTGTTTTGTTTTTGTTTTTCTTATAAAATTTCAAAGTGAGTAATTAATGAGTATTAAAAAAACTCGGCTATTATTTGTAAAATAAAATATATCCGAGGTCGATGTCTTTATTCGTTCTCGAGATATGGTGGACGAAAAAAATACCCAAAACGTACGTACATATAGACATCTTGCTTAAAACGACAGATTCTGATTCTAGAGACCTCAAAACGTGAAGATATGTCAAAATTTTCAATTCGAGAAATCACACCAATTACAATAACTTCCAATAGGAAGTTAAAAATATTTAATTCATAAATAATATTAAACTAACTTATTTACCATTCATTTTTTTTTTTCAGCAAAATGAAATAAAAGAGCTTGAACTTAAAAATTGACTCAACCGTATTATATAAAGTGTTTATTTGTACTCTTAAAAAAATGAGTCAAAGCTAAAAAAGATGAGTCCCTGTGCGAAGTTTAAAAAAATAAGTCCCAATTGACTGAGTCCCAGTGGTAACACTGGTCCCTGTGCCAAGTTTAACAAATTGAGTCCCTTTTCACTCAAATGAGTCTCAGTGGTAACACTGGTAATAGCTGCATGTTGTTTTCCAGCGTCGTCGTTGACTTTTGTAAGATTTTCGTAATCAAACTTAAAGAAGGGTGCATGTCTAAGATGCAAGCCATGGTTGTAAAGTTTGCTTTGAACTGTCAAAATAAATAGCCACGGTAAAGTATAAGTCTCATGATTTTCGATTTAAAATAGTGTAAATAAATGAAAAAAAAATTAAAAATAGTTAAAAGCGAAAAGAACACACGGTATAAGGCAATAAGTAAAAACATTAAATATATGTCTGAAAACGAAAAAAAAAGAGACGAAATAACACTGTCACCAGAACCCACAACACCAGCTAAAAAGAAACAAATTGCATCGAATAACATCATGCCGGAAAATGAAAATAATTGTAGCTTGGTATCTTCAATGACCATCCTTGAGCTTGCCGCTATGCTAGAAGGGAAGATCAGACACTTGGCATCCAAAGAAGATATCGACGGCCTAAGAGTTGACTACAATGTCATATGTCAATCAAACAAGCAACTTTCACGGAAAGTAACATCGCTAGAAAAAAAAATGCGAACTCCTTTCGGATCAAATTGATCAACTGCAAAAGATACGCACGGAAAACAATGTTCTTCTTCGGCAGGGGGAAGAAGTGAAAGCAAAAGCCAGAAATGTTTGTACTAACCTGGTAGCAGGAACGGTAGTAGAGGACAGTCAAATCCGCCATCTGACGCCGAATCACGCCAAAATCCAAAATGTGTTGGTTAAGTTGCGATCTGGGGAGGAGGCCTTGTCCCCTCTTAGAGCTGCAAACAAGGTGAAAAACACGGGCATTTGGATTCGTAAGGACCTGCCATTCAACTGCCGGAAAAAGAGGTTCAAGCTTGTTCAAGTGGGACATGAGATAAAACACATTTTGTAAATCAAAAAAAAAAGGTATACTTCGAAAATCTCGCACAAAGCCTTGCGATTTGCAAGAACGCGAAAGACTTCTGGAAAAACGTAAGAGAAATCAACGGAGTTAAATTAAAAACTAGTGCCACCTTGGGAGTAGATGTACTTAAGTCATATTTTCAAAGTCTTCTTAATGCGGATACCCAATTTTTGAATACACATTATGCTCGGCCCTAAATTCAGAACGAAATTTTAGATGCAACGATCACAATGGCAGAGGTAAAAATAGTTTTGGCTGATACTAAAGACAATAAAGCAGCGGGATCGCATGGAGTTCCAACTGAATTTTTTAAGTATGCTTCAGACGAATTTATTTATGAACTTATACGACAATATAATAACATTTTCGAAACCAGAACGATTCCAGAGAGCTTCAAAGAGTCAGTTTTGTTCCCTATTCACAAAATAGGTAGTTTTGATGATCCAATTAATTACAGGGGTATCTCCTTTTTAAATGCATCATTGAAGGTCTACACGATTATACCCCAAAAAAAGACTATTATCATGAATAAACCAAAATGGAAAAATTAACGAGTGTCAAGCGGGATTCAGACCAGGTCGGAGTACAATTGATCACATTTTCGTTCTAAGGAATATGGCTCGAAAATACATTGACAGAAAACAAAAGTTATATGCACTGTTTGTAGATTTTCAAGCAGCTTTTGATAAAGTTAGTCGTCCAGCTTTATTTTATAAACTATACTGTAAAGGGGTGTCATATAAATTTGGAAGAGCTCTTGAAACCTTGTATGAAGACACGAAAACAGCTATATGGAACGGAGAGCGGCTTTCGGACTGGTTATCAACGTTTATAGGAATGAAGCAGGGATGCAATATAAGTCCAATTAGTTTCATCATGTATATCGATGATCTTATAGATAATCTACCCGGTGGAGTAGATTTTGCAGGAATCAAAATAAAGGGGCTGTTATTTGCTGATGATTTGGTACTCCTTGCTAATTCTGCTGAATCATTGCAAATGATGATAAACCGATTATACACATATTGTGAACGCTGGGGATTATCAATAAATTTGGAAAAAACTAAAGCTATGATTTTTAGAAATGGAGGAAGAAGGTACGCCAGGACGGAACATTGGACTTATAACCAGAATAACATTGAAATTGTGAAACACTATAAATACCTAGGATTCACAATAACAAGCAACCTTAATATGTCGAAACATTTAAGCGAGAAACTTGCAGCAGCCAACGCCTTGAACGCTACATGGAGAAGCTGTCTTGAAAATAAAAACGTATCTCATTGTGCAAAGTACAGAATATTTCAAGCCACTATGGAAGCAATCATGTTTTATAGTACGCAAGTATGGGGCTATGAAAAGTTTGATATCGTGGAACAAATTCAAAGATTCTTTCTGAAAAGAACTTTTGGCGTACCATCAAGCTCACCAAACTATATGCTGCACATAGAAACGGGGATTCCGGAGCTCATTACGAAAACACTTAAATTACATGTTGATTATATTATAAAAGTAATGCTGCTTCCAAACGAACGGCTTCCCAAAAAAACTGCTCTGTACGCTTTACAACGAAAGTCACTGTGGGTTCAAGAATGGCATAACTTAGCAACGTCATGTGGAATACAACTCAACCTTTCGTTGGAAAATAGCAGCACGTAGCAAATGTATAGAATGGTGGCACAGTTGGATGCAAAATGGATTCAAGAATACCAATGGAAAGCGAGTATGTCAATGCACCGGTCAATCTATGCAAAACTTCAGCACTGCCTCGGAAATGCAAAATACTTTCAAATAAATTTCAGCGCTAAAAAAGTATCTTCTATATTCAGGATGAGAGGAGAACTTCAAAACCTACACTATCAACCACATAGGGAAGACCTTAAAATTGAATGCTCAATGTGCAACCAAAGGACAAGGGAAGACGTCTTCCATTTCTTGGGAGTATGCCCATTGCTAATGGAAATTCGAAGGGGTTATTTCGGCAAAAATGTATTAAGTGTAGTAGAAATGATGGAGTATTTAAAGATTGGGAAAGACTCTATAGATATACCACGAAGGCAGAAAGATACAGATTTCAAATAATTAATGAACAGTTTTAAAAACACAATAAAAGAAGCAAAACAAAAATGTAAACCGTAAACATAATTTAGTTTTGTTATAAAATTATTTATTTAAAAAAGTTTTTTTTTCATATTGTACAAAAAAAAAGTAAACTCTGGCAGACGGCTTTTTAAGTCATGCTTATATGATTTAAGAATTATAATATTGTAAAAAGCAAATAAGATTGAAATCAATAAACCAAATTATCAATCTATCTATCTGGTTGCAAAATGTTAGTTGGACACTAAGCTGAGAAAAAAAAATGAGCGCCACCAGAACAGATGCGTAAAACAAATAAAAAATTTTGTGTAGGACCCGTACCTACATATTGCTGAAACATGTTTCAATCGTAAGTTTAAACATGGGACAATACAAAGTTCATGATATAACATGGCCTGGAGGACAAAGACCAGTTCCCAAACTTGATTACTTTGTATTCAGATTGAAGGAAACACACTTTAATGCTTTTTAACTTTTTTTTTTTTGTACAAAAACAGTGTTTCATTTTGACCCATGCGCAAATTGTATTCATCAAATCGGTAAGAACGTAAATTTTTCTATTACCACTCGTGTTTATATCGCAAGTGCAGTGAATTAGTTTTCTTAACGTGTTCAATTCCGATTTAGAACTTTAATTGAGAAAATTTCGTAAGATAATTATATTGTGTAATCGTTTTTGCAAGCATTTTGTAATTTCAAACTATCCACAATTTACAATAATCATCTACATTATACTCGTACTGGAAAATGCATGAAACTCATAACGCACTACCAGAATACCGGAGCACACAAACCATATGGAAAAATCAATATCATTTGCTGAACACAACCACCCATTAACCTACATATATTATTCATGATGACATACAAATTTATTTTCCAGACAACACAATAAAACTGATTATCCATTGTTTTGATGTTAAATTTTCAAGTGCTTTTAAATTCTTTTATATTTTTTGTATGTCTTGCTTTCTATAGATGTTGTTGGACTCTTTTTTAAAAAATGGATGATGATTCTGAACAAGCCCTATTGATGGGTAATCAACATGCATCGAACAGCATGAGGTACACAGATGGACCACTTCTAAGTCCAGCTGTTGATGGTGCTGGTGGAACATCAGCTTCATACGAAAATAAAAATGTTACAAGTGGGGATATTAGCTGTCAAAATGACAATCCGGGGATGGTAAGTGTGTCCTGATAAACAAAATGTACGTTACCTATACAGTGGTTTACTAAATAACACAAATTCGTTTCGGGTTGGTCGTCGGTGGATTTTTTATTGAGATTTCGATTCCCATTCCCATTTTCCAAAAAAACCGAAGATTACAAACATTTAATTTCAGCAGGATTCTTCAGGAAATGCATCCAACCAAAATAAAAACACCGATTTACTAACCGACATTATGTCAAAATCCGGCGCAACTCTAAGGCAACAATTCCATGCAGATGCCCTCAAGCAAGTAAGTTGTGTTTTCTTGCATTTTCACTAAAAATTGTAATGCCATGTCTAAAAATTTTTATAAAGATTGGCTTTGGACGTTACCAAATTCTTCTAATTATAACAACTGGAATAGCACTGGCAACACAAGTTGCTCAACTATTTTCTCTCTACTTTATAATTCCATCTATTGACTTGGAGTTTTGCATGACACCACTGCAAAAGAAAACATTGATTGTGTCAAATCTTATTGGTGCATGTTTTGGGGCAACATTTACAAGCGGATTTGCTGAGCTGTTTGGCCGCAAGAGGACACTCTTATCGTGCTTTATCTGCATGATAATATTTTCAGTTGTTGCAGCATTTATGCCGGTTTTTAAGGCCTTTGGTGCATCAAGGATGATTGCCTCAGCTTTCGGAGCAGGTACATTCCCGATTGTAGCAACCTATGTGTGTGAAACGACTCCAGCTCACCTGCGTGGCCGGGCTCTTGGACTGGTTACTTCTACTGGTGGGGTTGGAGCTGTGCTTGCTGCTGTAGTATCTTGGTTTATATTACCCGACTCGGGAGCGCAGTTATTGCAGGAACTTGAAGAGCATTTCAGTGGATGGCACACTTATTCCTTGGTCATGGCTATGCCTGCCATTGTTGTAACTCTTGGCTTGCTTATGCTTAATGAATCACCACGCTGGCTGTTGAGCAAAGGAAAAGAAGCCGAGGCTTTAAGGATCTACCAGAAAATGTACCGTTTTAATAACTCAACGGGTACATATAATTTTGTCGAGATGGCAGTTCCAAGGATGAAGTATAGAAAAAACGATGTCAACTCTGTTGGAAGCTCAAATTTGTGGAAGAAGGTGATTTTGTATTTCAAAAAAAAAAAAAAAAAAAAAAAAACACCCACAGAACAGTAATGTTTTACTTTAATTTTTTAGTACTTTTGGTGCTTCCATTCCCCTGTTTGGGGAACTAACAGCATAATTGCTGTCATATGGATTGTCGCAATGTTTGTCGCATACGGTCTGCCAGTTTATGCTTTTAACAATGGACGTTATATTGAATCCCATCAATTTACCGACAAAACAGTTAAGAATATTATTTAGTTGCGAGATGATAAATTATTTATTATTTTTATTTTCAGAATTATACTCTTGCCAAAACATTTGAAAATGTAGAATTTTCTGAAAATATTGAGAATCGAATTTTTGCAAGTTGCAATTTTTTCAATTGTACATTTGATCAAAAACTTTTGAATTATGTACAATTCGAGAATTGTACTTTTTTGAATAGTAATTTTCATGGAATCACTGCCGCTTATACAACATTTTGGTATTCAATTTTCAACAATGTCAAGTAAGTATACCTAAAAATATTATTAAAATATTAAGTATAAGCAAGTTTAAGCCAAAATTAACTGTTAAAATATTTTCGAAATGGCTTTTAATGGCCTTTAGTCCATACAAATTGGCGTTTCGTCTCGGCGACCTCACTTAAATTTTTCAGTTGACTAAGGGCCGCTAAAACCCATTTGAATCAATAGTTCAACGAAAGTCCAGTTAAATATGGCTTAGACTTTTACTTGGCTAATTTCTTTCAGTAGTACCTTTATAAAATTTGTATTATAAAAAACACTCCTATAACCCTTAAGGTTGTAAGCGCACCTTAAGGGTTATAGGAGTGTGCGGCAAAGCGATGCAATACGAAAAAAGTTTGCGTGCGAGAAAAATATTTACATTTATTCTTATACACGGGCGCACACTGAAGCGATATTTGATGAGTGTTGCGAGTTTCTCGCAAACCTACCGCAAGTAGGTACCTCGCTCACAAACTCTTTTTACCACTTTTGCAAGCGCATCTCGAACAGCTTGTCGCATCGCTCCTCGCACCACTGTACGCGCAGCCTTAGGCCACACGAGCGAGTACTCGCAAATTAGATATTCCACTAATTAAAGAACAAAAACATTTTTTTTTTGTCATCAAAATCGTTGGAGCTGTTTTCAAGAAAAATTAGGAAATGGTTTTCAACATTTAAATGGTAGGTACCGTTATATTTGAATCTAGAATCATGATTTTCGCAATTTTTCAAATTCAATTTTGTTTACGAATCCCTTACTATAGCCTAAACATGGTGGGCCAAATGTAAGTTTTTTTTTTTTTTAATGCAATAAAATGAACAAAATTAAATTTTTTTCTATGTTTTATGGCTTTATAAGTAAGAACAAACATTCCCGCTAAGTATGGAACATAAATTGTCGTTGAAGTGGCTGCCTTGGCTGTCTTCGCAGTATTCACTCCATGTCACTCCAATTTTCCAAGACACTATTGATGGTTTCGGGTTGAAGCTCACGGATTGCTTAGATAATATTGGCCTTAAGTGCTTGAATGCTTTCCGGATTGTTCGCATAACATCGGTCCTTAATGGTTCCCCACAAAAAAAGTCCAAAGGGGTCAAACCGCAGCGCCGAGGCATCGCCAAGACGGCTGATAAAACGATTTGGGAATTTGGTGCGCATGAAAGAACGGCTGCACTTCTAATTCCTGATTCATTTTCTGTCATTTCTGAATAAAATTTACCCTTAAGACATAAAGAAATCGAACGAGTATATGTATTTCGAAGATAATAATCAGGAAATTCAATTATTTTTAAAACATAGATATTTGAAATGTAGTCTTAACAATGTAGCCTAGCCTGAACAACTTGAGGTAAGACCGCACAAACCTGCAGCGGAACTACACTTCACGACGCGGAAATAATATTAGTTATAACACACTAAGTGGCAACAGAACTTCATAAAATTTCATTCAAATTATTGTGAATCGCAGTTCCGCTGCTGTGCAATTCCACCTAGTGCGGGTCTAACCTTTAATATGAAACTGACTGCCGCGCGCCACTCTCTTGGCAAAATTATCTCCATCTGAATCAGGCCCAAGTGTATAACCCAAAGAGTTGGTGTGTTTACTGGTAGCCTAAAGTGGATCCTCAAGAAATATGTTTGCAGTTTTTTCACTTCTCCGTGTTCTTTAATAAAATGAGTTGTTGCAGCATTAGAATCCAATTAATTTCAATATTTTATTAGTTTCCAATTAATTCTTAATCGTTGGGTTGGTATGTTCAAGTTCAAGTTCAAAGGTTAATCATTAAGTGTATTTTAATAAACATTTTCTTCTACAAATTTCTTTACATTATTGATTTGTAAGACATGTATTCTTTCCAATAAATCCACGCTCCTTTTTATCACCATTTTCAAATACAAATAATTTTTGACTTGCCGTTTAAAAGTTTATCTAAATCGAACCATGTTTCTGTATCATGATTGACAAGAATTAACAGAGCCCAACAAAATATCGAGGGTAGACACTTCTTCTAAGTAGTAACACAAAAATGTTCAGCCAATATTGAGATTGGACGAGTAAATGCTGTTTTCTCTTACAAACTCAGTAGAAATTGTATCCTCTGACAATGCATATCAGTCTGCTATGAAATCCAGACCTCATTTTCTAAATAAATTCTAGATAAATTCCAAGTTTCTGTCTAGTTTGTGAAAAGCATTAATTTTTTGTAAAGCAAGTTAGCCCAGTGGGTAGCGCATTGGACTGACAAGCAGAAGATCGTGGTATCAAGTTCCACATAGGACAACTTTTATTTTGTTTTTGCCTGACGAGGCAAAGGGATTCATAATCGCCAAGGTCCTTGTTCTAGCCTTTTCTAACCCTTGCTAGCCCCTTGCCAGGATCTATGTAAAACTTTCTAGTGCCTTGTCGAAAGCTAGATTGTTTTTTTTTTGCGTGGGTTATCACAAATCCTGAAAAAAAACTTCCACACCAAAATCAATATTTGTTTAGGGTTTTAAGTTTGCTAACCGAATTTTAGAAATATCATGGAACTTGTTTTTGTTTGATAATCTAAATTTTCTTGCAGATTCATCGATACAAATTTTAAATCGAAGCATTTTATTGGTTGCGAGAAAACCAACACCGAATTTGATCAAATAAACAGCGATTGTGATGAGCCTTTTGAGCTTTACACATTTTTCTACAAAGTCTTGCACGATGCTAATGTTGAGGTAATTGTTCCATCAATTATAGTACTTTTCTGGGGTGGTGAAATCCTAAATCGTATTGGACGAATTCGATTTGCAAGTATGTTTTTAATTTTTATATCCTATAATCACAGTCATAAATAAATTACGAGTACCTCGTCGTTATAGCCTGTTGCATAATAATTGCCTCAGTAATATGCTGCTTAATTGAATTCGTTTCCAATGGAGAATACCTATACTGGACTGTTGGTTTTATTCAAGGAACAATATTTTGCGGTCTTCAGGCTCTAACGCTATACTCTATTGAGTTCAATAATACAATTGGAAGGTGAGTTATTGGTTTTTATTTATTTATGATTATTTATTAATGAAATTCTATTTTTGCAGATGCTTAATATGTGGAATTCAAGTAAGCTTTGGTTTTTGGGGTGCATTTTTGGGAGCTGACGTTTACGGCGAAATTCTGCCAGAGGGCAATGCACGTGTTGTTGCATTAACATCAGTATTTTGTCTTTTTTCTTTGTGTTTCTTAAGCACATTGCTCAAAGAAACTAAGAAATTTTTGTAAAGTGAAAGAATTTAAGAAAAAAAAGAACAAAACGAACAATCTCTCAATATTTTTTTTTCTTAATAGTAAATTTAGTATTTGAGGGAATTTTTTGTTTGTGTTTTTTTTTTTAATTTTAAGCTTTCATTATCATAACGCTGGTACTATTCTACATATCGTAAAATAAATAAAAAATATAAACTTATAAAAAAGATAACTAAATAGTAAAAATAACTGTGTTTTATTTTTTACTTGGTACTATAGGAAATTATTAGGATTCAAAAAAAAATTAAATTAGACCTATTACGATGATAGAGATAACGCGAAATAAGTCATTCTTTCTGCCTATACCTCGAATTGCATGTTGCAACATCCGTTCATCCGTCCGGACGCATGGAGGAATGAATGATGTTTGTTGGACGGGTGGACGTAAGTGCGCACGGCGGATGGACGGACAGATGGACGGATGAACGGACGGACGGATGGACGGACTGATGCACGGATGGACGGACTGACTGACGGACGGACTGACATAACGGATGGATTGATGGACGGACGGATGAACGGATGGACGGACAGACAGATGAACGGATGGACGGACGGACGGATGGACATCGAACATTGAATTTCGAACATCGATTATCGACCATAGAAGATCGAACATTGAACATCGAAAATCGAACATCGAAAATTGAACATCAAACATCGATTTAACACCAAATTCAGAATAATTATAAATAAAATAGAAATAGTCGTAACCGATGTTGTGCGTTCTTCAATATTAGTAGAAATACCCTAGTCGGTTTCATTAAAAGGAATAGTAAGGATTTTACGGATCCTTATGTCTTACTAACCCTTTACACCTCACTGGTTAGATCAACAATCGAATATGCTGATGTGATTTGGAACCCATGCTATAGAGTTCATTCTGAAAGGATTGAACGGATCCAAAGGCGGTTTACTAAATTTGTGTTTCGTAAAATGCGTTGGAATTTTAGTCCAGACTATAAAGCTAGGTGCCAATTGCTCGGGATAAAATCCCTAGAATCTAGAAGAAAAATCCATGATGTAATGTTTGTGAGAGATATACTTTGCTATCATATAAGAAGTCCGTTTTTGCCTTTTCATATTTCCATTTATGTACCATCTAGACAGTTAAGAACAAGTTATTTCCTTTTTGAACAACTGCATAGAACGAATTATGGTAAAAATGAACCTATATCACGAGCAATTTCCTCGTTCAATGAAGTATGTGTTATTTTTGATTTGCATTTATCTCGAGATAAATTTAAAATTGAGTTATTGTATAAATTTATATTTTAAATAAATATGTTTAAATTTTGTAATTGCATCTGTTAAGCAAATCGCTTGTAGATAAATTAAAAAAAAAAAAAAAAAAAAAATGAAATTGGATATGCATGAGTTTTGGAATCTGTACCAGCATACGACTGTATTTGAATACGAGTCATAAATACGAGAATTTCAGAATATGATTAATTTCAAAAATAATCCTACATCTCTCCCTCCAACCTCTTTCCTCTAATATTAAATAATCACCCTGATTAAATTATCTGCCGGGGAAGTCAGACGCACTTTTAATAATTTCACCAGTAAATAATCTGTGAATGTTAACGCGTGGAATAACGGTGCTGGTGTCATATCCTAAATAGAAGAGTTTTGGATGAAAACAATAAATAACTTTGCTGCGCAAGAGTGTCTTTGAACAAGTGTGCAAAATGACTCTCCCCCACCAATTTTGTTAAAATTCAGTGTACGCCCTTGAGACAAACTACGAATAAATGGCAGCGCCTCTCGTGGGTTCTTTTCGAACACTTTAATAGCATAGACAAGAACCGGATAGAGAAAAGTAATAAATGTTATATTTGCCCAAAAAGTACCATGGTTTGTGTAGCGACTACATGAATTTATTTTTCGGAATAGATTTGAATTTTCAAATTAGATTTTATTGTTGTGAAATAGATTTCGTTTATTGAATAAAAATACTTGTTACAATTAATTTATCTCCTTTTTTAAAATACTCAATTTTTTGACCATAATTGTCATCAACCTTAGCAAACATTGAATTCATTTTTGAATTGAAAATATATTTAAAAAAAAGTGTGCCGATTCATTCATGAACATGAGTTATAGTGCAATACTTTATTGAATCGGTGCATTTTTTTTTTTTTTTTTTTTTTAAAGCATTTCGAATTTGTACAAAATCTTAAAAATAGGAAAAAAATGGTTATAATCCATTTTCAGACTGGAATATCTCAAAAACTAGAGCCGGTAGCTGAAAATAGAAGACATATTTGAGTTCAGCAAACGAAATTACCTCTAAGGTGTTTCTTACTTCCTCGTTCCATGTATGCCTTTAAAATCAAGAAAAGCTTAAATAACAACCAATTTTTTGGGAGGTTTCAGCCAGTAACTTGTGCTATTTTATTACTAGCATCCCTAGAGAGCCAAAAGAAATCTTTTTAAGTCGATGAAACTACGTTTGATACCCGAATTTCTTGATAATTTTTTGACTTTGAAGAAAAAAACGTGTTTTTTTTACATAAAAAAGGCCGCGGTGTCTGGAAGTACCATTTTTTTAAATTTCCGGGACGTAGAAATACTTCTGTGAGTATCCTCTACAAGATCCATGACACCCATTTTGAATATCTGACAAAAAAAAATAAGAGACATCCCTAAATTATCGACTTCAAAAAAAATGATTATTTTGAAATTCAGTATTGAGTGTTCAGCAAGAAATTCTCATCATGTAAGTGATATTGACATACCTACCTTACTGACGATGGAAGTATAGCTTCCGAAATGTAGACCTAAGCGTTAAATAAAAAAAAATGAGTGTTTTAAAGTTACATTTATATAGAAACATATTTAAAAATTATAAAAAACTTACTTAAAATTATAAGATATAAATTTTCTGTCAAAAAACGAATTTTTGAAGTTAAACAATTTAAATTTCTCGTGATATATCGAGCCCTGACCGCTATTTTATCGTAAGCGACATTTTTAACAAAATCAAGCTACTCGTGCAATATGATAGGTAATACTTTTATGCATCTATCTACATCATTAGTTTCCCAATAAAACTTATTAAAAAAAAGTTACAGAGAAAAAAAAAAATTTATCGTAAGCGCTACTCATATTTTCTGTTTACAGCTAAATATCGCAAAAGCCATAGATTGTTTTTGCTATTTAATCAACTTTGCTTTATTGTTGACCAAAGTGATGCTGCTTTTTTATTTGTTTACATACCTAAATGGCGGATCCAAAAGGGGGAGGGGAGATGTTCAAAGGGGTCACTAGCCCCCTGTGAGATTCGATTTTTGTTTTTGCGTATGTGAGTTGTGTTAAATTAGGAATTAAAGCTAGAGCGTTTATGGTCATGATCCCCGCTGGGGTTTTTTGAACTCTGTTCTGTATTCATCTCGGAATTCTTTAGAGTTCCTTGCAAATGTTTTCATCTGAGCTTCATTCCCGGGCAAGTAGCAGAGTCAAAGTAAAAAATAATTTTATTGAATTAAAAAATCGATGTTTTTCATGTTTAATTTCGGGTTTTATTAGCCAAAAACGTTTAAATTCATATTTTGGGAATTTCTGTCTGCAATATTATTTGTAACGTGATGAAGTAATATGTTCTTAAGTCCCTTTAAGAAACTTTGACAGATTCAAAAATTAATGAAAACAACAAATATTTTGACTTTTTATTTTTTTGTTCACTAGAGTGATGCTTGGAATGAAATAGGTACTAACAGAATTTCAAAATATAGGTACTTCGTCTAATGTTTATTCAAGCCATTATCATTTGAGTTCCATGTACGAATAGCTCAGATGATGATGGATCGAAAAGGCTTTGAAAAAGCCGAAGATTTGAATTTGTATTTAATCCTCCGGAAGAAGGCGTTGTTGGCACTTTAAAGTTGACTTTTTGAGCTTAATATCTTATATCATATAAATAAAATAATTGTTCTTTCCATATCTATAAAGACGTAACCTATCAAATTCCTTTGAAAGATGTCTGCAATGTCGATAGTTATTGATAGGCAACACATCAAGTAATAATGTAAGTGAATACAAACTATAGATGGTCTAAGGGCAGAGAATCCATCAATAGTTCCACACAAAAACAATTAGGGAGATAATGGCAAATTGGGATTAAGAAAGGTTTCCAAACATCAAACAATTTTCAAATATACCCGCTAAGCTAAATATACTCCCTAAGCTACCTATTAGTATAAATACAGCAGAAGGAAGGTCTTTAAGCTTAGTTGATTACAAAATTGGTTCAGGTCTTCAATGGTAGACAGGTTTAGCACTTATGCTACTTCCTCTACTAGACGTAGAGGAAGTAACTGATCGGTTCATAAAACAAAAATGAAAAATCAATCACGTGCTTTAAGAAAAAGTATAAAACCATATAACGAGTACTATGTACATATGTATGTTACTTTTGTTTCTTATTAGTTTTTTTTTTTTGTTTTAAGTAATTTTGTATGGGAGATTTGACCCACCAAACATCCTGTTTTTTTGATTATTCTGTATACTACTTGCTACTATAAATTTTTGATTGGTAAATTTCGAAAAGCTGTATTTTTGAAACATAAATTGGGCTCAAATTGAAGAAAATTTTCTTTTTCATAAAAATACGATTTTTTTTGCTATTTTTTAAATTTATCGTAAACGCCAAAACTTGATCATGAGCTAGTAAGTAGTGAACACCAAAAGTATCGTAAATGTCAAAAACAACGTTAATTTGGCAACAACAGTATTTTGTTTATTTTCACTTTATTCCTTTTACAAAAATATAACGAAATACTGAAAATCAACTCGTTCCGTTTTGCAATTCAGGAAAAAAACCAAAAAAATGTGTTTCCTGTAAAATTTACTTTTTGTCGCTTACGATAAATTGGCGGTTAGAGCTTGATATTTTTAAATTTTAATATTATTTAATATTTATATTTTTTAATATTTGTTAAAAAGTTGAATTTTGGCTCCAAAAGTTTTAAAATTTAAATGTTAATTTTATGTTACTTTGAATTTTTTAATTTTTATTTCAGTCAAACTCACGTTTTGAAAAATAGTCATTTCCTCCGTTTCTTAGATTTTCAAAGCCATATTACTACATAAAGCGATAAAGGAAGTAAATTAATAATATTTAGACCATTAGAGGCGGTTTCTTACATCAAAGACAAAATAGATTCGTTTAAAAAATCGCAATTTCTCGGAATAAAAAGGCAAACAAAATTAAGTTAAAAATTTAACAGGATTTTGTGGTTTAAACCTCTACAACCGCAAAACTTTTTACCAGCAATTTATTTCTGATGCACGTAGTTATAGTTATGAAATTGTTACGTGCTATGAAAAACCATAATGTGAACACATAACACCTACATACTTTTAAAAAGGCCATTATTTTATTCCACAAAATTTATTAGAACGAACATTTTTAAAACACTAAGGTATGGACAAAACCCAATTCTTGAATTTACCTATAATCATAAAACTACACACACGTTCCATCCTCTTTTTTTCCACGCGACAAGCTTATGAAGTATGTACATACATATTATATTTATTTTCTAAATCACAAACAAATTAACTGTTTATCTAGAATTATTAATCCTAGAAGCGGTAAATTTTAATCCGAATTTAAATCCTTGTAGGTACACAGAAACCTTTTATATCCCATGTTTGGCGGAGGTTGGCCAATGTAATTGTAAACCAAACGTCTTGTTCTCAAAACAAATAAACATCACAGAAGCTAAAACTTCGATGCCAAATATTTGTCCACATTTGCGACTTAAAAGACGAACTTACATCCCTTAATCGTTGTTAATCCAATATTGAAGGCAATGAAAAAGAGAACAGACCCACCTCTGGGTTACCACCTCTCTTTGTATCTATCTACATTCTTGCACTTGCACAGTATAGTTACAGGTTATCGCAAGCCATACACATAGGTAAAGAGGTATAGATTGGTACACGGGTTATAGAAGAACTATTTTAAGTGCGCTGCACAATAGGCGATCTTAATCCTTTTGGCATTCGCCATAAACTTGTGGCCATTGTCCTTGGCAACAGTCCAAATGAAATATACCTAATATGTGCGAAATTTATATTTACGAAGGTACCTTTACATAGTTGCAAGCAAATAATCCTCGATGAATCCTCCTTTCTTCGCGATTTTGTCCAAGACAGACCTGTTTGTATGCTAAACCACTCGATAATCCTTTTATGCCGTGAAGGAAGAGGTATAGATTCGCAAAAAGGGGTGCGTTGCTCTCTGCCGTGTGCGAATAGTATAATAGAAATTGGCAAAAAGGATTGTAAAAGGATGATATGCTTGCTAATTCACCAGCGGCTACTTTATTCGCTTCTCTTGTCTTGTATAGTACCGCTCACACTGAATGGAGGTAGACCAACGCATCAGCTTCCGTTGCCCGCCGCACAAACGTATAGTGGTTTTGTGTTTTTCAAGATATTGTTTGACGAAAATCAGGCGGATTCAATATCCTTTTTTTTTCCACAAAACTAATAAAACTGCCAATGAATTTGTGTGTTGTATCCTTTTTGTCGAAAAGGGTTGTCGTCTTGTTGTGTGTTGTTTTTGTATATGGCAATTGCCCGAAATCATTGTACTAACAACTGCAATAAACTGTTTTACTATTGCCGCTGATTGTTTCGACTTTGCGACATTTATAGAGGTTAAGGAGTTGAGTGAGATTTTTGGAAAAAGGGTAGACAACATTAACATGGATAAGGATATGGCTACGTGGAAGGGTTGATTTGAAGAAAATGTTCGGTTTACTTGTGTTTATGTTTGTTTACTAGAGTTTTCACCCCTAATACATAGATAGCATAGTTTATGATATTTTAAAGGTAAATTTTTTCTATGATGTTCTAAGGAGATGGGTTATAATATTAAAGTATATATAGGTAAAATGTTGAGGAATTAAAAAATAAGTTATTTTGTATAAAACAAACACATTATTTGCATGACGTCATGTTGTTTTTTTCTTGTGACGTTCTTATATTAACAGTGGCACTCTTACACATCAAATCTCTATAGTCTTATTTTTTTGCGAAAACTATAAAAAGGCCTAGAGTATTTGGCAATACTTAAATATTTGAAACAAGTTAAAAGCTAATCCTTTTATTTCTAGAACTTCTTCTCATTTAAGTCTCTTGGATATAATTCAAATTAGGGCTTTAAAAATGATAGGTTATGGTACAATAAAAACGGCAACAACTACATCCCTTGAATACCAGCGCAATGTCAGTCGCATAAGAAGAATGTGATGTTCAGAACTTCAAAACCAATTTTCCCAACACTCGCACTGTGCTTTACTGCGCCATACTTAAAACATAAAAAAAATACCACCTACTAAAAACAATAAATATTGACAAAATTTTAGATCAGTTTTTATACATCGTCAAAATTAGACAGACCTGGGGCGTGTTTTTGAGAGAGTTTTACGCAAAGCAATAACAAAACAAATTATTATAAAGAATTTTGTTTGTGTTTTCCATCTTAAACAATTATTGAGTTGCTGTCTGAACAATCATTACAATACAAACTATCTCTTCTAACTATAGGCTCTGACTGCTATTTATAGGTTTTGATCCATTTGATGTCTAAGGCTTAGTACATAAATGCAACTCTTAGGCACGCAATAGTTTATCTTCTGAAATTAGGACTTACACCTATTTTCACAGTACAGATATTACGTAGCTGTAAAATCTTGGATTACGGTTATTTTTACATATGAAGTCTTAGAACAATTACATTTGGTTGTATGTCTATTTGGATCCATTTTTGTATTTATGGTTTTTGGAAAGGGGAGCCGTGGAAGTGTTTTTTTTTTTTGAATTTGGATGAGGTATAATATACTCAAAAGTCACAGGATTTTTAAAGATTGTAGATAATTGCTAAATACACCAAGTTTAGATTTTCAATTTTTTTAATTTTGAAAGGGGGGGTCGGGGGAGCAAAAAATTTGACATATTGGTTTCAATTATTTGTATTTGTGGAAGAAATTTTGGAATCTATTAGGTAATCTAAGGTTCGACTTGGAACAACTTTTGAATTTTTGGTTTTTAAAAAAGGGGACCAATAAATATTTTTTAAAGTTGTAAAAACTCGAAGATGCTTTTTTTTAAAGATCGTTTTTAGGCTGATATATACAAACATAGTGTTTTCTAAGACACAAATTTCAACACATGTATTTAATAAGAAATATTTTTTGCATTTTTGAAAAAAAGTTTCGAAGGTTATATCTTTGAAAATACACACTTTTCAACCTAATTTTTTGTGGAACAATTGTAAGAATACTTTATGAAACCTGAAAAAATTATAAGAACTTGGAATTTCGAAAAACGGGGGTTAGAATTTTTTCGAATTTTGAACATAGAAGTCTAAAGACTTGGAACAATATTCAGAACAACTAGTTGAATCTGGAATAACTTATTAGATTTCGAAAAAAGGGGGGCTAGGTCAAAAACGTTTTTTTTGGTTCTAAAACACCCATTTTTGAATATTTTACAAAAAGTTGAAAAAATCCGGAACAAACGTGGAACAACTTTTGAAAATATCAAATTAAAAAAAAGGGGCATAGTTCACACACTCTGGGTATACCTGCACTTTTATCTTGTTTATGTAAAGGAGAATACTGAAAAATGTTTGCACAAAAAATTAAGAAAAATCATATGCATTGAAAGGCCATTGATTGCATATAACAAATATGGAATTATTTTCTTAATATGTTATCCCCGGGACTGGCCATGACAGTTTTTAATTTTTAAAAACAAACGGTGGATCCATATTAATAAATAGATCTGCAAAGGTCACTGAAATCTGCAGCCATTAAATGACGCTGTCTTTGATCACAAAATGAAGGTTGTTACCCATATTGTTATACACAAGAGTTTAATCCGAAAAATAAACAATGAAATACTTGAAATCGTAAGAACTCGAATCATTGTCCGTTGTGCGTTACAAAAAGTAGATAATAGCTATAAATCCCTCTCTGTTTTTCACACTACTACATATAGCTTTTTAATAACAAAAAACTCGTTATTCGCAATGTTGCTACTTTGTGCAATCGTTGGCAGTTATGGGGACTACTTTTGAGGACGTTATTACATATTTGATGCCTACTAAGAATTTGCAACTAAATAATAACAGAGTTTCGACATAAAAAGTTTCTGAAGGAAAATATTTCCGAATCATCCGTCACGCTTATGACAATTTTTTTTTTTAAACTTTGTGTTGTGGAATTTAGCTTTTTCTTTAAAGGATAATGGGCAAATTGGTCGTTGATCCAACAGAATTAAAATATATCTCAAATGAAAGTTATTGTTGAGTACTTTATTTCATTATATCGCGGCAAGAACCAAAACCACCGGAGAACAGAGATATGGCCACTTGAATATTAGTATTTCAAGCACCATATTTCAGTTTTTTTTCGAAATAACTACTCATAACTTTTCATATAAAGAATGTAGAAGAATAATAATAGTACCAAATGAAAGATAATTGTTTCATCTTTCAAATAATAGCAAAGTTGTTATGTTACGTTCAACAGATTTTGAGATATTAAGTTTTAAAGTCTTGATTAAAACCTTTTTGAGCACTGCCTTTGCACACCAATATCTCAAAAAATTCAGTGCTGATGTATACTTTATTTAGTGCCATCGAAAAGCTATTTTTACAGCCTTTAATAAAATATATAATAAAATGTCCTTTGCTCAATAAATATCTGCTTTTAAACTAAATTGCTTCAAAAGATACCTTATTATGCTTATAGATCGGTAAAAGTAGATTCTAAGTTAGAAAACAAAAAAATTATACTGTCTGAAGACTGGTATCGACGAATAATTTCACTCTACATTTTAATCTACGTAATTAATTTTAATTAATTAAATACACTCTGGCTCAGTCAATTAAGTCATTATTCATTTAAAAATCTAAAAAAACATCTACCGTACCGGAGTGTATGATTGAAGTTTTTTTTGTTTGATGGCCATAAATATCTCTGTGATCAAACTAGGTGTGTTTGTACTGGTCCTGATTAACTGATGATATCGAAAAACAACGCATCGGACAAACAAAAACTTATATAAGTAAATAGCGGTTAAACCACTTGCGGTGCTCGCTCGGCGGCGGCGGTCTTTGGTGACGGCGGGAATCGGTACATAGCTTATTTGGTCGCACAAATATTTATGGCCATCAAACATAAAAACTTAATTCGTACACCCCGGTTCGGTAGATGCTTTTTTAGATTTTTAAATAAATAATGACTTAATCGACCGATCCAGAGTGTATTTGTATTAAATTAATTAAAATTAATTAGGTAAAGTGAAATTATACGTCAATACCAGTCTTCAGACTGCATAACCTTTTTTGTTATTAACTTAGAATCTACTTTTACCGGTCTATAAGCATAATAAGGTATCTTTTGAAGAAATTTTTGTTTAATAGCAAATATTTATTGAGCAAAGAAAACTTTACTATATATTTTATTAAAGGCTGTAGAAATAGCTTTTTAATTGCGCTAAAAAAGTATACGTCCCCACTGATTTGGTTGTAAAGTCAGTGCTAAAAAAGTTTTTTTTCAAGAATTTAAAACTTAATATCTCAAAACGTGTTGAACGCAACCCAACAACTTTACTATTTTTCAAAAGATGAAACAATTACCTTTTATTTGACACCAATATTATTTTCCTACATTCTTTATATCAAAAGTTATTAACAGTTATTTCGAAAAAGAACTGAAATATGGTGTTTGCAGTAGCCAACTTCAAGTTCAAATATCTCAGATTTCCCATGTACGATTTTGAAAATATTGCACTTATGTAAGAAACTCAACATAACCTTTCATTTGATACCAAACTCATAAGTGTTGGTCTAACGACCAGATTTCATACAAATTTGCCCATCATGCTTTGTTTTTGAAGCTTTGTCCTTCGAAACTTTTATGGATTTCCATGTCTCCAGTAGATATGAAACTACATGTTTTTTAATCGATACCGATTTTTACTGTACCGCACTAACCAACTAATAACTATGTATACATGAAACAACACCTTGCTAATAAAAATAAATAAATAGTCATAACCAGCCCTGGGGATAACTTTTAAAGAAAACAATTTTATATTTAAAATCTACAATCAAAGGCTTTTCAATTCATATTACGTTTTATGTTAATCGACGCTGGTTTTTTTTTGGCATTCTCATTTGTTTGTTTTAAATTTCTTGACCTCTTCATCAGATGATATTAATAGTGAAACTTGGAAAAACAGCAATAATTCATTACAATGCTTTCGCTTTTTGTGTTTCTTGGTTTGCTTCAGCCATCCGATGTATAGGTATGTAGTTCTTGGATCTTCTTAAGTTCTGACCCTTAAATCGACTTTTATTAAAATTAAATGGCATTTTATTTTATAGTCAGTTATTCATTTGTTGCTATTTTCTATTTTTCCAACAGCATCATGTATGTTTTTTACAGTAACGAGGCATCCTAACTCAAATCATGAAATAACGAATCACAATATGTCGCGCCCTTATGGAGACGTTCCGCCTCCAAATACATAATACCTTATAACCATCCACTTAAACAACATACAAATTTTGTTTCTACTATAGGTTTCTTTGTCGCTTTATTTATATACTCTCTCTCAAAGAAACATTCAATAATAATTATTATTTAATTCTGATGTTGCGCCTATAGATGAATGAGAAAAACAAAACAATAAGACAAAAAAAAACTAAATCGAATTCTTCCGGTTGCAATATTCATAAATAGGCACTGCATCTTTTTATCCCGCCAGCCAGACCGCCTGTGAAGCCACTTAAAACCACCAGTCGCACCGCATATAAAGCATCTTTATCTTTAGTGTGCAGCAGCCGCATCAGTTTCTCCTTGGGAACCAAGTTCAAAAGATTCAAATAAATGCACACACGCTATACTTACTCATATTGTTGTATATTCTTGTTCGCAAATTAGCCTCTACTTAAAGTGTTGTAATGGATCGTCAAGTGGATCGGCCTATAGTAGATATAGAAGTCCCAATTTGAGTATACACAAATAGTTGCGACACAGACGAAACCGAACACCAAAAGTCTCGTAATATCCGGCTACAATCGAAGTCTGTTTGTCGGTTCGATCATCATAATGTGTTTTTATTATTTTCAAACGGACTCAGGAATCTTGTTAGCGTTTAAGGTAAGCGCTTCAAACGAGCACCAATATAGCACTTGTCAATAAGAGCAAAGTACAACCAATAAAAACTGACTGAACAAAATCTTAATGTGGTCATGGCCAGTCTATAGAAAACTGATCACGTGTAAGTACTTATTAAAGATTTGATGTTCTACATAGCCAGCTACATTCAAATATGTATATGGACTTAATACAATTTAAAACCCGTCAGCCATTCAATTACAAAAATGTATTCATAACATCAAGTTATTGGCAAGTATTAATTATTAGTACAAGCGCTATGTATTAAATACAAGCGGTATACTCAGTACGTATCTACTTGACCAGCTTCAGCCAAGGGAACCAGCTGCGTGACAAGTTGCGATATTACAATAGAAATGACTCGCAATAGAGTAAACAAAAACAAAGAAAGAAGGAAGAAAGAAACCCGCAAAAAAGATATGTAGTGAATGCATAGAGCTTTACTGATTATCTCTACAAACAGTACATTGAGATGAGTACAGTATGTTAATGTAAATTATGTAATGAGTACATGTCTATGTAATGAGTAGATACCTATTTATTTATGCCATGCATTCATATTTATGTACTGAATACATACCAATATAATCAGGACATATTTATGTAATGATTGCATATCAATGTATTGAGTACATATTTATTTAATGAGTACATAGAATATAGCTGTGAAACTGTATTCACTAACATAATAATATAAGAATCATGAACACCCAACAGAAATTCATTTATAATAAGTACAAAACAATATTAAAGAAGTCAGTAAAGATTTCAACTTGTAAAAAGTACCTGTGTAATGTGTATGTACAATCATGTGTGCGTGGATCTATTCGTTCAGTTACTTCATTTGTGTACTGAGTGCATTCATTTTTACCTTAGTGTGAACAGAGTGAAACTCTTAAAGATGATTTTAACAGGAAACATTTTTTTTATTATTTTCTCAAAGTAGCGTCTAAATTTGTGCTTAAAATCAACACACCAGTCAGTGTCGATGAAACTTGTTAAATATTGCCTCTCATTTGATGGATAATTCGTTCGCTAGCTCCTAAATGCATTTCGTAAAAACATTAATTTATCTTAATTTAACAAAAAGACATTAAATGACTTCAACGCTTTATTTCGGCTTTATGCATAGCAGAGTATAAATGCTTTTCAATGATAATCCTTAAAAAGCTATTTCATCTCTTTTTTTGTTTGCTCCCGGAAGGCAATAATAGAGTTCCAAAAATAATTCCAAAATAATAAATCCCTCCTTATTAAGATCCACCTGAGCACCCAGAAGCAGCAGATTTCCCATTAAATTGTTTTGCTGACAGAACTCCGCCTTCTTCCTATAAACAGCCCTATACCGTTCCGCACCCCAATAATGTGTCGAATCGACTGCTGCTATGTTATGTGTATTTGTGTATATTTATAGCTCTACCCAGAGTTTGAGAGGATAATAGATAGCCGATTAATCATGTTCAACCATTGAATTATAACGAAAATAATTGAAGTTCCTGGCACTGGGATACACTGGTACACAAAAGCCATGCCCGAGATAAGTTTCGGCAAATAATATAGGTGGAGTACCTATACCTAGTACATATCTAGTCTTTTCGTTGTTTGGGTTGACTCCATCGCTCTTCTTCGATCTCCTAAATCACCAAACTGCGGTAATTTATCGGGGCCACAAGTATAATAAAAAGCCATGTGGAAGCTTTCCTCTGTAACTTGACTAATTCATCACCTCCCGGTTGGGATGTAAGAATACTTTATAACATTTCCAACAACCATCGATGTAGTAAGGTGACCTTATGAGCACCAGGCCGAACTCCCTCTTCCAACAGCCATCAGTTGCCCCCCTTCCGTCTTCAACCATTTTCAGAGGCTATAAATAAGAGCTACATTCAAAACTCGCTTTATTGCCATTTTATTGACACATCATGCCGGGCCAGGACAGGCCAGGAGGGTGGTAGGTATGCGTCTGCGCTCAACACCACCCACCCACCCCTACTTCCTGAAGCCAATCCATTACCTACCGAACTTCATTATGTGGATTTATTCCTCTATTTATCTTTCGCCTGCAATGCTGTGGCTGGGTATCCTTCTCCTATACTTCTTGGCAGTGCCAACAACTGAAAACCAACTACAAAACATCCAAAGGAAGTCGTTCAGCAGCACTAAATAACGAAAGAACGATGTGGCGGCAGTTACATTTGCACGTGACGTCCGACTAGGAAATGATTAAATAATTGGATGAAGCAGCGTAAAAAAAATATAAACAAAGATGGCTACTGCCATCTTATATTGGCTATCATGGAATATTTAATGTGTGCACATCGTTAGCTATTTATTTACACCCGTTGATTGCTCTTTCTGCCACATAACCTCAAAATAATTAAGATCCTGTCCCTGCTCAGGCATTCGATTTTACAGATAGAACAAAATATGGTTTCTCATTTCCTTCAAAAGACGGCACTGATGATTGTCATTGGAAATCACATCGTGACGTTTCATTATCCATCCATCCATCCGTCAATAAAAAACTAAAACTATAAGGACCGAAGTTAGAATATTTATGATGGGCTCGCCTATTCAGGACATAGAGCGTAGAGGTATTCATTCGCCTGCCAGCCGATTAGCGAGGAAAAAATTCGGAGTTAATTTTTATTGCGGTTTAACGATTTTTTTACCTTCATCCAATGTTTCCCTCCAGTTTTAGCATTAAAAAAGTGTCACATTGCAAAAATTTACTTGAGTAAAAGATGTTTTTTTCATTCTGTCGAGTTTATGATTCTAGAGAGAACAATCAGTAAGGATATACGAACTGGCACTATCATAAAAGTGTAATGGCCTTGTGTTAACTTTTCGAAAATGTTCTTTTTATTTTCTTTTTTTTTTCGTGAAAAAAATTCATAACAATCGATTGAAACTGGGTAATCGTATTTGGTAAAAAACGAGAACACTTTTTGGTATTATTGAGAGGTCCTATTGCTATTGTTTGATGAAATCTGCACTCTGTGTATGGTTTTTGCTACTTTCTTAGTAAAGAGGCACGAAATGAGATTTACAACCGCAGGGATTCTTTGTGTTCATTCAACAGGAATATTTTTAACCTTGTTAACCTAAAAAACTACTTACATAAAATACAGAACAACCAAATCAGTTTTTGCAATTTCGGAGAATTTGAAATATTTAAACAATGTGGAGGGCAATGGAAATTATGTTTTTGCGCGAAAATTGTAAAAAATTATTGCAGTGAATTTAACAAAACAAATAGGTACATATAACAAATATACGCGTTATAGGATTTGTGGAAATTAAGAATAATGATGTTTGTTAAAAAACGACAAATAAGATTCCTATTGATGTGTTTTTATAAAAGAGACCTCAAGGTAATATGAATGTTCAAGTTTTTGTTGGTATATCTTGTACAGTAAAATAATAAAACTAAATTCAAACACCACACAAATTTGAAACGGGCTGGGGTTTACATTCTAAGACATTCCAAGAAAATGCCCCTCCCCTCTTCTGTTTAAAAATTTAAACATTTCTTCCCATGCCTAACTGATGTAGTTAGGAAGTGCCCAAAAATATTGAGAGCAGCAAAGTTACCAAAAATCCATTTTTGTATAATCTAATCTATGGAGGGGGGGGGTGGGTTAACTAAGGCATCTGACGCGTGTGGCGGCTTACAGGGGTGCCAAATTTATGTGCAGAAAATCTTCAATGAAATGAGATTGGCCAAGTTTCTAAAATATTTGGGAAATTCATAAATAAATGGGAAAATCATTAGGGCTGGCCACGAGACAAGAAAAGTCTCGGTCTCGGTCTCGCATGACGAGACAGAGACGAGACGACACGACACTGCCTTTTTAGCGACCGAGACGAGACTGTATACTTAGACCGAAATTTACAGAGAGTCTACTAAATTAAAAAATTCAATTTCAGTTGAATATTTATTTTCTTCTGCACATATTCAAACGACAATCGACAATATTTCGTTCCAATAATCAACAGTTTGTCCGGAAATCGTGTTTTTTTTTCGGAGACGAGACCGAGACGAGACTTAATTCTACGAGACCGAGACGAGACAGTTTTTTCTCCAGTTCGATTTTTGTACAGAATCCAAAACTCAAGTCTAAGAAGGAAATTTGCTTGCAAAAAATATTGCTCTCTGGATTATTTTTTTTGTGGTAGGGGTTACCCACATTTACATATACCTTAAGTCCCCAACCCAGAGCCGCGACCTAAACTCAGGAGGGGGGTGGAATGTCCCCATTTTTAATTTTTTGTGAATATTTGCAAATCTAAGCATACTAGCGGAAAAGTCTATATCACAAAATTAGAGCAAATGAAATTGTCTATAAAAAAATTGACTATAAAAAAAGTTGTGTTCTCTGAAAAAAAACATGTTTTTTTTTTTTTAGACATTGAATGTTTTCGGAAAGGAGAAGAACCATTTTTGTCTGAAGCATGGGCCCCGTGCGTACATAGATAAAAAATGTACCAAATAAAAGCTGGTATTGAGTTCTATAAGAATGCTGAATATTTTTAAAATCAGTGTTGGAGATTTCAAGATATTTGAGCTTGAAGTTGGCGATTCAAAAGTCATAGAATTAATTTTTTTCGAAACAGATGGTCATAGCTTCTAAAGTATAGTAGCTAGAAAAATGATTAAGGTACCAAATTAGAGAGCACATACCTTGCAAACGATACAAATATCTCTTTCCTACGTTCAGCATATGATGATATATACAGTTCAAACTTTTTCTGAAATAATTTCGTTGCAGGTGCTTTCTACGGCTGATATCTTGAAAATATCAGTGATGATATGTATTTTTTTTTGTACCACTACATATTAACTAAAATCTTTAATTAATTACCTTTTGTTTAAATTACATTAAAATTATCTTACCTCAAATAATGAATGTCGTCTTATAAAAAGGACCTTTTTTGTTAAAAAAAACAATGATACAATAACATGCTTTTTTTAACGCTTAACTAAGGCTTATTTAATATTTAAAAGTAAAGAATAATTTCTCAAAAACTATCGATTAAAATAACTTTAAGCTGGGCTTAAGATAAGCTATATGCAAATATTGTGGTTGTTATCATTTTTTTTTTTTCAATAGTGTTGTCTTGTCTTAGATTGTCTTATTTTTTTGACTCAACCAACACGCTCTAGTACTTTGATGCAGTTATGTCAACCATTCTTTATTTTCCATTATAGGGAAAAGTGCGACGCGACGGTGCAAACAGTGGGACATCTCATTTTCCTCTTCTGTGAAAACATGTACGGACGTTCCAGTATTGGTAAAAACGATTATTTCCTCCTCCACGTGTTTAAATTTTGTCACGCATGAATTTGAGTTTCGCCGTAATCTCCACCAGATAAACATTGAACAAAATCCTTCAAAGTATTTTTTGGAGTGTGTTTGAATTTAGCATAGCAACGGGCAATTATCAGGTTAACACACACATAATTTTTTTTACATATTGGATTTACATATATGTGTTCTGCTATAATAAAACATCAAAATCTTAAAATTCTATTTCATAATTGTAATATTTTGTTTTTTTTTTCTATGAAATGACAAAAAGTGAACAGTGAAACATTTCCAAAAAACAAACAGTGAGACATGTCTCACTGTTTGCAATTTCATTGTAAACTGCTTTTAATTACACAGCGGCTGGTTGTTGTTGTTTTTTCTCCTTAACAGACTTTGTTGTTGCTACAAAAGGAATTAAATATGTCTATTGCTTCCATTGCCTAAAGTGATGATTTTTTTTATTCGAAACAATCTGTAAATTTAAAATAATCTCAATGTGATGACTTACTTTGTTTTTTTTTTAATTTTTTAGTTTATTGTTCTTTAATATTTTTTTTGTTGAAGAAATATATTTAAAATAGGTACTTGATTTAATTTATAAAATACTAATTACCTTCTTATTGAAGGTTTCATTATTTTTTTTTCTGTGTTTTGTTCGTTCGTATCACTGTTCGCCTTACACTGTCTTACTGATCGCACCGTTCGCAAACAGTGAGAGAGTTTGACTTTTCCTAAGTTTCAGTTTGTTGTGATGCTCTCATGGGACATTTCACTAAAATATGCCTTTGAATATACTCCAAGTTTGGTAAAGATTGCTTGAAAACATTCAGAGAAATACCAACTTAAAAGAAAAGTGTTTCACTGTTAGTACCTTCCCCTACTCTGTTTGATAATACTACTTGGTATATTTTTTGTATCGCTAAATTTTGAAATGCTGTATTTTGGAAACCATTCGGTCTACAGATTTGGGTTTGGGCTCAAATTGGAGAAAAGTAGGTTACGTTGAAATCGTAGAACAATGTTTTTATTTTAATTTACTTCTTTAGGACTAAAATCTGCATTAACTGAAAAAAGCGCGAAAAATCGCGGTGTTTTTGATTTTTGACCATGAAGCGGTCGCCGCTTGATGTCGAAAACTTACGTTATCTATAGGCCAATGTCCTGAAGAACTCAGCAAAAAATCATAAATACCAGACTTGACCTAACGTGTGATAGAAGTATTTCTTTGAGTTTGAGTTTAATGAATAAATAAATTATTTGAACCTGCGAAGCAAGCCACCCAAGGAAATGTGTTAGTGGTAGAAGTAACCCCTAAGTATAAAATACTCAAAGTCCCCAACCCAGGGCCGCAAGCTTTAGGAAGGAGAGGAGGGGGGTAAAGGTCCCCTTCTGAAGTTTTTCTTCAATATAAACGTAAGAGTCAAAGTCAATTATGACAAAGTGAAAGACAATTAAATTCCCTCCAATTAAACGCAATGTTAATATTAACAAATTCCCTCAAACTTAGCTAAGCCTACAGAAATCTTGTCCAGAGGACATTTTACGAAGAAAAAAACGATGTGTGGCAGAATGTCGAAAGAGAATTAGACACTAAACAACGGGGGTCAGGAGATAACAATTTAGATTTTAAGCCTGGTACATAATTTCTCGTGAAGTGAACATTCGCCTGTGAAGAAAGTGAATTTTTGACAATTTTCACTGGTACACATACACACTTGTGAATGCGTTGTGAACGTTTGAAACCTCACAGCATCAAATGCCTGGTACAAAATAAATCTTTGGTGTGCTTGAATTTATAAAAATGTAGGACAAAACCATAATTATCAACTTTTTTTTCAAGTTGATCTTTTATTTCAAGATGATCCAAATTCTTAAAGCACCACTACGCAAAGAATAAACAGAAGAAAACATTACCGAAATGTCAAAGCTTCACCAAGAGTTACCGTACATTCATTGCTCGTGAACTGCTCATGAACGAAAACTCTCCACTTTGTTCTCCACTCAACTTCACTAGCCCTTTCACGCGTGAACGAATAAGCGAAATTTGTATGCGTTCACGACATGGTTCACAAGTATGTCCTAGCCTTTAAATGCAACCAATAACTAGTTCCCCAAAAACCAACTGGCCCCTTCTATCTAATGTGCAGATTTTTTAGAGATGAATTTAAATTAAAACCCCAGTTAACCCGCACGAAATTCAAAGGGTTAACTCAAGTCTAACTCGAGTTAAACGCTTAAACTCGTATGATCTTGTACTAAAAAACTGGCCCTTAATTCAAGCCACTGAAATCATAACATAAATTGGACATAAAATACATAAGTTGTTCATCTACTTCAAATTTCGGTTTCGTTTAAGGTTTTGGTTAATGTTAATTATTCATAAACATTTAAATACAAATTACCTCGAATTGTTCATCTTTTTTTTACAATCCCAATTTGTTTTTCTTGTTGTTAAGTAAAAAAACACAAAAAATCTTAACAACAAAAAACAAACCACACAACCCACAAATACTCATTGTGTTTTTTAACGAACAACGCCCTGTTAACCAGTCATTGTCCTTTGAGTCCTTTTTTTTCCAAGCCTATCATCATATACGAAAAACCAACACCTTTACGAGTAAAAATCATAGCCAGTTAAAAATGAAAGGACTAAAAACTATAAAACATAAACTCTATCCCGAAGAGGTAGATATGTACATAGCTGCTCGTACCTTATGGGTAAGTGTAGTTAGGGAAGAAGGTTTTTCACTAAAGGTTTACAAATAGAACTAAGAGCTCCATAAAAGTCATAAAATAATATCGCGAGTTATTTACCTGATGGTATGTATTTTTGACTTTTCAAATTTGCTGCTAAACACCTTTTATATAGGTAACATCAGCAGTATAGATACCTCTTCTGTGTATAAACGGTTAAGGATTTTATAACTGGTGTTTGGTATTGGAATCATTTGTGTCATAAACTCCTTTCATCAATATATAGCTTGGGCTGCATTATATGTATACAGGAATAGAATGAGTATGAGTGATGTCTATATGGTAGTATTTGTGCCAGTATTGAAAGTGTTTACGACAGCGAAAGTGAATAGAAAAAATAAGGTTAAAACTAACATTGAATTGATATTTAGCAAAGAAGAGTTCAACTGAAATTCTCAGCAATTTATGATCCTTTTCTACATTTGTACATATCCTTTTGCATGGCATTGCATTTTACCATATAAGTATATTAGACGTTGGCGAGGGCGATGTGGTGGGTCAACTCAGCACCAGAGTTCAATAAAATTTACATCTTTTTCGAGAATAACACACACAGCACAGATATTGTTCAGTCCATTGTGTCACACAGAGCACAAGTATTTTTCAAGGCGAGTATCTTTTGCTAGGGGAAGTACCTACTCTTATGCAGAGCTGTTGAAATATTTAAATTTTAATCCAATGTCGTTCAATTATTGAATGTGGCCAACCGACAACAACGAGAGTCCTTCGTTGCATTTATAGAATACACAGCACTAAAAGATAGTGATCTACCCCCAAATCAGAATGTCTCCCTTTTGGCCCTGGGGAAATTATTGGTTCGGTACTTCTTCAGGTGGCAACTGGCAGAAATAAGGTCCTTTTTTGTCTTTTCTATGTTTTTTGATTTTTTCCTTAGCACACAATTAATGGTGTCGGTTCTTAATAATCGACATGTTTTACCCGCCACCGCACCGCCAAAATCTATGGCAGAGTGCAAAATTTTGGTATATTTCTTCGTCCTGAAAAAGATCCTTTTTCCATCGAACCACGACAAAGTGTTTAAACATTTTCTTTAATCGTTAAGTATTTTATAGAGGTGATGTTAGGGGATTGTAAAGAAATATAAGTTCTAGGTAAATGAGTAGATATATTCCTTTGCAATAAAATCCTTAAACATATCCTTCGCGTTTAGTGAAGTGAATTGTTTTCCATGGAAGAAGACAATATCCTTGTATTGTTTTTCTTTATTTCTTTAAGTTGTTGGCTGTGTTGAACTGGCGGAAAAAACTATTTGAATTTGAACATGAGCGAAACGGATGATAGCGGCGACTTTCAATAAATCACAATAGAGGCAAGCTGGAAACTCTATGTTCGAGTATAAAAACATTTTCAACTGAAATTAACAAAAACCGATTCGGATAGTAAATTCATAAAAATCTAATCGAGTTGTTAGATTATCGATGAAATTGCTAACAAGGTCAAATAAATGTGAGAATCTCTCAACTTTATTGATACGAATTTATACTCGTATAAGATAGGGTTAAGTCGAACAAAAAATGACACAACGGGGAACCAGCATGCAGTGGCTGTGGCGGTGTAGCCTTTTTAAGATTAATGTGTGAATAATTTGTCGGAGGTTTTCTAAAGGCTATTTGATGTCTTTTTCGTTTAAATTAATCACGTTTTATTTTGTATGCAACAGAAGTAAGAAACATTGTACCTGTAATAAGTGAAAGCAAACGAACGATAAAATGTTAATTTCATAAAAATAAAATAAAAAATAAAATGTTGATTTCATATCAAACAAGTGTCAAAAATAAGTTAGTTCTGGCTGATTATTGTTTTAGTAAGTACAAATCTTCTTTTAAGATTTATTTTGCCTAAAAAGAATAAAACATAGACTTCTATGTGACTTCTAGCTAGAAAATACTTCTTATTTTTTAATTCACTCAAAAATTAGCCAGGTTTTAATTTCGGGAGTATAGCTCGCTTCAAAGTGTTACAAGTAATTTCGTTAAATGAAAATTTTAAACTGGTGTATAGGTACCTATCTATCAAATATCTAAACAAATATTTTGACAACTTATGCTTTTAAGAGTACAAATTTGAAATTTGAACTTTTTGTTAATTTTTTAAGAAAATTATATCTTTAAAACGGTTGTATTTAAGAAAAATAGTAATGTTTTCTTGTATGGGGTTACATAATTTACAAACTTTGCATTTATATGTTTTCAAAAATTTGATCCGTTTAGGATTTATGCGTGAAAAACTGTCATTTTTGACATTTTACGTTTTTTGAAGTGTCGATATCTTCTTAACGGTGATTCTTAGGAAAAAAAAATTGTTCAGACCTTTTTTATGGCAGATAACATGATCTACAAAGTTTGCATGAAATTCTTTTCGATAGCATTTACCGTTTCAGAATTATATGCGAAAGACTGATATTTTCGACATTCAACCTTGAATATATTTTTTTTCCAAACATGGGATCTTTGAGGAATTTTGGAAATTTATGCCAGTGTAACCCTATTTTTTGAGCTAAATTGACCTGGCTATTAGCAATTATTTTTTTTCTTTGATTTCCATGAGGAGAGATTCTGATTTTTTCTGTTCAATGTCATGGAAATGCCATAAAGAGTTTTTTTTTTTAATTTCTGCCCTAAAAATTTTGCGAAATTTGCCTTATTTTTCGAATATTAAAAAATTAATAAATTGGGTGGCGCAACGGCTCTTAAAGAACCAGGGCCTAGTGACTAACAACTCGGAATCATTCCTGTGTGCGCCTGTGGAGAGGAATGGAAGGGACCTACAATTGTATGCCGAATCCGAACGGCTAGACGAGAAGCACTCATTTATGTCATACTCTTGGAGGATTTGTCAATTCCTCGCAAGAGGCAGTAGCCCTGAATAAAAACTTTTTAGTTTTTTTTAGGTGGACAGGCTGGGAACTGAACCCAGACCTCCAGCGTGACAGTCCATTGCACTAGCCATTACGCTACGGGCTACTGCGAATATTTCCCTGTATAAATATATTTGCCAGACCAATTTTGGACGCAGATAATGCCAAGTACCATTACATAATACAATGCATTCATGCATTCCAAAATTTACTGAACAACACAAATCAAAGAAAAAGATATTTTTCTTATTATTTTTGTATCTACTTTTTAACTTATATAATACCTATGTATTAATAAAAAGGTATACGCTCTTTCAAATTGCGCACTACTATCTATTCCATTCCGGTTTATTTGATTTTAAATTTGGTGGTTTAAGGCTTTTATTACTAATTTGTGTGCAGTTAAAGCTTATGCCATGTGGTCTGTTTTTGGCTCCAAAATATTTTTAAAACTACCAATGGCAACATGTGTATTTTTTTACAGCAGACGTATAGACATAGACACCTTGACAATATTACATTAATAAACTCCGATCATAGCAAATATTGCTAAGCCTTCCACTTTACATAACGCTTCGTAAATACTCTTAATTGTTTTTTTTTTATCATTTAAAAGGGTCTTTCAACGCTTTCTGTTATTAAAAACGGCAAAGATAGAAAATAATTTAAAACTCTTTTCTTAGACTTGTCTACATAGCCCTTTACTTTAAAAGTGGTCTAAGTGCTAAGTCTAGTAGCCCGTAGTGTAATGGTTAGTGCGTTGGATGTCACGCTGGAGGTCTGGGTTTCCAGCCTCGTCCACCTCAAAACAAAAAAGATTTTTTCAGGGCTACTGCCTCTTGCAAGGAATTGACAAATCCTCTAAGAGTATCACTTGTCATGAATAATTGCTTCTCGTCTAGCCGTTCGGATTCGGCGTAAATTGAAGGTCGCTTCCATTCCTGTCGACACAAGCACACAGGAATGGTTGCTAGTTGTTAGTCACTATGCCTTGCTTCTTAATGAGCCGGTGCGCCACCCAATTTATTTTATTTATCTAAGTGTTAACTCGCTTTAGGAAAATGGATTAAGCTGAAGGGAAAATTAATTGTTTCTAAACGAACTCTCACCCCTTTAAGAAATAATAACAGTAAATATAAACTTGCATTCCATTTGTATGTATTCAATTTCAATAATTTTCTAACATACATTATGTGCTTCAGAAACGTATTGTATTTAAATTCTTAATATAATTTGTTTGTTCTCAACCCCTTGAGCCCCCTCTAAATACGTGCCTGTGCTAAGTTTCCACATGTCACTGAAAAACAGAGTTTGACAAGACAGGGTGATTTGAACCTAGTACTAGGCTTGTAAATGTTTTTCACTTTGTGTCCCTCAAAGACAAGTGGAAACCTAGCATTGACTTCCTCAAACTCAAGTTTTAGTTCTTGTCTTTATTTTGATTTTGTTCTTGAAGATTATCGGTAAGTGTGTAAGACCGAAGCATGTGTGTTTTATTATTGTTTTCATTAAATGTCAATGCTTACAAATTTAAAAAAGGTGACAAAAGTGTATTCTCTGGATTTCTTGCTTTACCCCGAGGTAACACGGGCAAGTACTGGCAAGCAAGTTGGCTACATAGATTGACTGTCAAATTCCTATAGTGGATATCCTGTGACGGAAGCGGCAAGCAACTTCCAGGCAAGTTGCTTTTAAGTTTATAACTGGCTACGATCTGCTTTTAAAAGGATAGCCTTTCTAGGGCTCTGAACTTATATTTTAATTAAAATTGCTTAAAATAATGAAAATCGTACTTCAATGACGTAAATGTAAATACAACCAAAAAATCACAATCTCACATGGGTTGACCTTCAGCTGAATCATAAATTTCGGTATTTTAATTTAAAAATTTAATCTCAATAATTTCGATCTTTTTAATAATGATTTTTTGGATGTATCTAAATCCATCATCATCGTAGCCATCCTTTAATGATATTTGACAGTTCGTACGTTGGCAGATAGGTATGAAACTAAATTATGTCGGAAAGGGAATATTTCTTTCTAGAAGTCACCCATAAAAGCACTAAAATCGCCTTTTCCCGCGCGATCTCAAAAAATTCAGATTTCCTTAAGTTTTTTCAATACATCATCCTTGTAGCAATTCTTCAATTTAATTTGACAGGCTATAGCTTGACAAATAAATAACAGAATATTCAAAATATCACCCGAAATCCCCAAAACTCTCATTTTTTCCCAAGCAAAAAATATGCTCTCAAAAAATTGGGATTTTTAAGAGATTTTGTAATCCAGTATAACCGTAGCCATCCTTCAATCATATTTGGCAGTTGCTTGTTTTCGAAATGTTTAAATTTCTTGGCCACTCCTTTCTTTTAATATTGTTTCACAAAGAATATTTTGAACTCTAAAAATGTCACGAAAAGCTATTTAGATCGCATTATATACAAGTCTGAACGAGCCCACTTGCCGTTCAAATTTCTTCTCTACTGGCTTCAGAAATGTCATGCCAGTAGACGAGCAATTTGCTTAGGTTTGTAGGTACATATAAGTAAAAAAATGTTTTTGTATAGCAACTTGCCTGCCAGTTCTTGACCGTGTAGCCTAAGGGTTCCAAAAAGGAACAACAGTGGATTATACATAATTGAGGCTGTGAGTCCAAAAGTGGCGTAACCCACTCTTTTCAAAAATGAGTTTTTGTTAAAAATACATCTCTTATAATATCTTTTTAATATAGTAGTTTAAAAAAAAAAATATTCAGCTTTCTATACTCAAAACTAGATGGCATTCAAAACTAAGCTTTTGCTTTTTATAATTTGAGCTAATATTTGAATTTAAAAATGGCGCAATATGCATGTTAAAACTAAAAAAAAAAATAAACTCTCATTGTGTAGCAATTTTAGATGTTTCATCCTGATGTTTGATTGAAGAAATCAAACATTAATTTTAGCTATTTGCTATCTGACCAATGTTTCGGTAACATGGAATATAAGAAAACAAAATCTAATGATATCTTCGCTCCAAAAGTCTATGCGAACGTAATTCCATCAGAAAGAAAGAGGAATATGTTCCAATTAATTAAAATGACACCAGCTGATATGTCAAGAAAATATCTCGAAGAAAATATCACCAATCGAAACATGTCTCTTTCAAATTCTTAGACTGAATGGCTAAAAATTTAGTGGCTAGATTTTGGAAAAAATGTAAACCATTTCCGATTGTGTATTCGACTTACTTGATGTTCAATTTGAAAAATTCAAAAATGTAACTAACTTTTTTAATTTATACAATTTATACAAATCCACCACCTTTTCTTTTTTTTTGGTCCCATATCGACAAGTTCTATCATATTATTATTTTATGATTCTTTAGATGAGGAGTGAAATCATAAACCAAAACCAATATAAATGTATATGTTTTACTGTAAATTTAAAAAAAGTAACAAAATCAGTTTGGCGTAACCTTACTTTTTTCTTTATTTTGACAGAAAATCACCAATGCAAAAGTGGTATAACCCACTTTTTTTCCAAATTGAAGCTGAATTAAAAAAAAAAATTTACTCTTCAAATTATGTCTTTTTATAAACACTTCCATGTATTCAGAAATATCAAAATTTTCAAAAGAAAAAAAGAAAAATCTTAAAAGAAAATTTTTTTTTAATCGCTTGTAGCTCAAAAATTATATTTGTTTGGATTACGCCACTTTTGCACTCACAGCCTCAATTGTAACCGCTTTTTTTAAAATATTTTTGTATTTTTTTTTTCTTAATCTCTCTCCCACATTTACGGGTGAATAGAACTCCCTCCCATACTATTTTTTTCTGTCTCGGCCCAAACTAAACACCTTAGGTTTTTTTCACACCTAAGGTGATTCACCCTTTATAAACCATGTACGTTTTTTTATAACTAAGTAGGTGTAACATTTTTATTTAATTATAAAAGAAAAACAAACTCGACTAATTGTTTTTTTGATAAATTGGAAATAATAATTAATGAAAATTGATATTAATAAAAATAAAACTAATCGAATGATAAAGAAGATCAATTTAGCAGTTTTTTTTAATAATTGATATTGTCAATTTAAAATTGGATCTTAGCCAAAAGTTAATAGTTGTGTCACGTTAAAGATTAATGATTGGCTTTGAGTTTATTGTTTTTATAATGAAATTGAAAACAATTCCGGAAAATGCTATGCTATAGGTATGCGACAAAAACGATAAAAATAAAATGATAAAATGTGCGATTACAATTTATGATTTTAAAATCTTTGTGTTATTTTCATCATGTTGTTTTAAAAGAAAGTTAAGCGAGTTTATATTTTATGCTTACTTCCGAGAACTTTGTTCAGCTAAGAATTGGGTAAATTATAGCCATTTTTAATCGAGTTCATACAAAATGAACAATCACCCCTGTTCTGATTTTCTTCGAATTACAAAACCGACCGTTTTCGAATTCTTGTAGTTCTGTTTTCCGTATTGTTTGACGTTTTGCAGGTTGTTCTAAAAAACAGACGGATCTGCAAAACGCCAATTAATTAACGTTTTCAATTCGGTTTGCTTTTTGTTGGCGAAAACAGATAAGGTGGAACAAAAATGTAAGTTTTTATTGTTTTTTTATAAAAAATAAAATAACTCAACATATTTTTATAAAAAATAAATGAAACTTAGGTAAAAGCATACCGCTCAGCAACGATTTGCGATGTTAGACGGCTTTCACACAAGGAAACTGAGTTGCCAGAAACTGGCTAGTTTGTGGGCGAGAAGGGTGTGAGGGGAAATTGTTTGTCTTCCTTTTACGCCCTTCTCGCCTAGAAACTAAAAATCGCCGGCAACTCAGTTTCCTTGTGTGAAAGGGGTCTTAGTTGCATTTATGGACAAGTATCCTGACCTTGGAAGAGGGTGGGTTAAGACAGACAACAGAGCCGAGCATGTGGAGAGATTGTGGGAAGAGTTGACAAAAGATTTAAATGCTTTAGGACTCCCAAAGAGAGATCCATTTAGGACACAAATGATTTATGTATTTAAATGATTCCTTAGTCAATCTGAACGCCTGAATAAATCTTTAACAAGAGCAGGAGAGCAATTCGCTTTTCTATTGATTCTTCATCTTCATCCAGTAAAATCCAAACTGGTACATCCATCTTCTAATATTGTAAAATGCTCTAACTTCGTGTAAGATAATGGGAACGGATTAATTAACCGATTTAAACCAACACGTGAACTAAACAGTAATCAAACTTAATAGTCGGGGAGACGGCCATAGGACGACCTACCCTCATCTCTTTACCAGATGAGAGGTATACAGTTTTTTAAATAGTGTCAAAACAAACAGTTTGCGCATGGGTTGCCTAAAAAATAGTGGGCTCTTCATAGGGTTGCCACGGTTTAAAGGTCAATTTTTGCGTTTATTCAACTATCTGATTGCGCTTATGTGCTAAGCCATAAGGATATTCAGAAAATAAACTATGAAAGGAAATTTAATTTAAAAATTTCCACATACGGGATTTTTTAAAATTTTAAAATTAAGTAGGGTAAATTAGGGTGAACGTATTAAAAGATCGAAATCTTATTTTCTAAACGGTACGTTATAGCGGAATGATTTTTTTTGCAATCGATAGATTATGTTAAACATATGAAATATTTATATGACAACAAAAATTGTCAAAAATTTAAAACTCCAGATATGAACGTTTGAAAGTCAAAAATGGCGAAATAGATGTTTGAGAAAAAATTTACTATAAATCAATGTGACGTTCTATTGAAATATATGGTATGTTGTCATAACGCTGATTAATAAAAAGATAAAAGGTATCTGCCAAATTTTTAATTAAAGCTTTGGTCTTGGCAAAGTGAATTTTTGAAAAATATTATTTTTTTAAATTTATAGGTTGATTTATTTTTATTTTTTGTACCCTTTGGTATTTTCATTGAATTTAACATCACAATTCTCCTGTATAAGCATGATAGATGATAATACCAGGATTTCTACAAAAACTTGGTTAAAACTCAGGGTTGCCGAACTTTAATATTTCTCTTTTTTGATGTGTTTGGAAATTTTTAAATTAAATTTCCTTTCATAGTATATTTTTTGAATATCCTTACGGCGTAGCTCATAAGCGCAATCCGATAGTTGAATGAACGCAAAAATTGACCTTTAAACCGTGGCAAACCATGCGCAAACTGTTTGTTTTGACACTATTTAAAAAACTGCATACCTCTCATCTGGTAAAGAGATGAGGGTAGGTCGTCCTATGGCCGTCTCCCCGACTATAAGCTTCAAAATGTTTTTTTGCTTGTGTAATAAAAAAATTAGGTAGGTACTTTAATTAAAGAAATTTAATAATTTTAAAATTGAAACTTGTTTGACATCTTCACAGCTGATTTCGAAAACGTTTTGTTGATTTTAATGTCGTTTTCGGTTGGAGGTTTGGAGTTACTCCTTTTTGAGTCCGCTTACTCCAAAATAATTTGATTGGCTGTTCCGAGTAATGTTTTCGGAGTATTTTTCTGTTCCGGAATTAATAAAGGAGTAGACCCGGAACACACACATACATATAAACACTTTCATCGGATTATTTGTCAAATTATTTCTACTCGACTGAACGTGCAAAATATACATAAATTTCAGACAATTTACGCACATACACATAAATATTTCACAAATCAGTTTTGGAACAATATATATAATTTGATTGGAATCAAAAGGAGTAGTACTGTTCCGAAATCGAATTGAAAACGACATAAGTTGCCTACACTGCTAACTCAATTCGACTGGAAATCAGAACAACCTTTTTCAATTCGCACGGATTTAATTTTCGTTTCTGTTTTTAAATTCGGTCGGAAGTCAGAACAGCCATGAATATCATAATTGTCTTCCATATGTGAAATCTGACATGTATACCTGTGCGCAAAATAATAGCAGGGCTTCGCTTATATTTCTTTTAATCAAAAATAGAAGATAACCTTTGATTTTTTATTTAATTTTTGTCAATTAGGTTTATTAAAATCTAGAAAACTTAAAAAAACATTATTTCAATATCTGAATTCAGATACATAATATTGAAAACAAAAAAAACTTAAGTGCTGCAGATTATGTCTTATAAAACAAATAATATATTTTTATTTTCAATTCAAATGAAATATTAATAAAAATACTTAGTATTTTGTTGTGTGACTTTTATTTGCGAGGACAGTAGCACGCCGACGATGCCAACCGAATGCATGCACCTTTCTTGCGGAATGCTTCCCCATGTTTTGTTCACTGCGCTCCACAATTCAGCTACATTTTTCGGTTTTTCTTTTGAAACACCATCCTTAATATCAGCCCACAAGTTTTCGATTGGATTGAGGTCCGGAGACTGAGTTGGCCATTCAAGAACGTTAATTTCATTTGTCTCAAACCAAGTTTTTGCAATCCGGCTGGTATGTTTTGGGTCGTTATCCTGCTGAAACGTCCATGTCAGGGGAATACTCCATTGTGCATATGGCAACATGACATTCTGCATGATGTCAACATAAATTTGGCCGTCCATTATATCTTTAATCCAAAATATAGGCCCCGCTGCCTAGTAGGAAAAACAACCCCAACATTAATTTTGGCTCCTCCATGTTTAACGGTCCTTGTCACATAGCGTGGGTCATATTTAGCGTTGTGGGGCCTTCTTTTGTATTGTCTTCGGCCTGTCGACCCGAAAAGAACAACTCTAGACACATCTGGCCACAAAATATTTCGCCATTTTGTTTATATTTATATTTGTTTACTTTAATGAGCACTGCTCTCTGCTATTATTTAACTCACAGGTGTAGGTACATTGGGCCTTACCAATAATTAATGACTAAACAAGCGTTTAGATAAACGCCACGTTAAACTTTAGAGACAAGTTAGTTTGTGTGTTAACAAATTACCAAATTAAACACGTCTTCAACTAATCAGTGCTCTATTACATTATCTACTACATTTGTTGCCAAGCAGACAGCTTTTGTGAATGGAAATGGTCGCGATCAAGAATCGTTGCGATAGCCTATCTAAGACAGATTGGTATCCATATAGGTTTCTGATCAACCAAAGCCGTATAGGTTACCTGAAAGTATTTTTGGCAAAATTCTTCGTTATAATACATTAATATGCATTTTATTATTATAATATATTTTATTTATTTTTCTGAAAAATCAAAAATACAACAAATCTCGACTTTGCATTTTGTAGTCGGCTGTTTTAACAATTTCGCTTGGGATACAAACGTATACCAACATTTTTCGAATAGCTATCCAACAGCAAAAGCTGTTTTGTCATCAGCTGTTTTTTTTTACATGGGAATACAACAACAAAAACCTATCTGGACAGCTCTACATAGGTTTTTGATCGCGGCCAATGACATCTTAGTTATCATAAAAAAAGTCACCAAACAAAGGCTTTGTGCGATTTTTAGTGTAAGTTTTCCGCAATTCACTCTTAAATTGAAATTTTCAAATAAACATAAGGAAGGAATAAACCTATTTGTTTATTTTGATTACCTTATTAGTTTTATAACTTTGCAAAAAAATTCACGAATTTAATTCAATTGTAAGCGACAAACATAGAGGATTAGGGTAATTATGTGTCTGCTTTGCTTTTCAGAATGACAGCACAAACGTGGCGTTTACACTTAATCACGAGTTTAAACATGCGTTTCTTTACTCTAAAATTGATTAAAGGCCTTCCACACTAGCCCACTGTGTATTAATACATGTCAAAAAAGTGGGAAACAAATCATGTAGAATAGTGTGGAAACAAAATATGACAGCCCAGCCTACACAACCCGATATTCTATCCCACACGATTTGACATGTGTTAATACATGAAGAATTTTAGGAATGGTTCTAATTCTAACCCCCATTCTAACACACTTTTTTTAGGTTAAGGTAATGTATTAATACAAGCAACAGCAAGTGTGGAAGAAAAATATGAAAAGTCATTTCTTTCCCACAAATTTGGCAGTCGCGTGGAATTCTTTCCCGCTCTCAATTTGACATGACAGTGAAGGCTTGTGTCGAAGGGCTATTATTGGTATGGTTCATTATTAAGAGTCCACTTAAATATTAAAGTGATCTCTAAATTTGATTATTGGTAAGGCCGATTGTATAATAGAGTGTTCCTTGTTTATTTATTTAGGGATGCTTAATCATTTAAATGGCTGTGTGTGTGCAAATTTTTAATTTGTTCATTTATTTCACAAGTTCTCAAAATTCAGGGGTTTTATTTTAAGAACGTTAATTTTTGAAAAACAGGATTTTGGAACCAGTTGGATCTAAAGAACTGGTTTTGAGAGCATGTTGAAGAAAATTGAAAATTTTGAATGAAACAACAACAACTAAAGTGTTCTACCACCAAGTTATTTGGCTGAAGTTATAGCTATTTCACGAGGGCCAACCCAATCATCAAAATTTGGTTACTTTGAAATCTTAGATCGATGTTTTAATTTAAAATGAGTTCTTTAGTTCCAAAATCGCCATAATAACTGAAAAGAGCGCAAAAATTTGGTGTTTTATTTTTTTTTTTTTAATTTTTGACCAATGGTCTGCGCTTGAGGTCGAAAACTAAGGTTATTTACGAGCCCAAAGTGCTAAACAACTGACAAAAAACTCAGAACTACCAAATTTGACGCAATGTCGAAAGTCGCCTTTAGTACACGACAAGGTTACTGGACTATACTCTCAAAGTAAAATTATGTTTAACTATAAAATCATAATTAGAATAAAATAAATAAAATAGAATAATTAAAGTACATATCTTCAAACTGGACTTTGAACTATAATGATACCTATGCAGTATTTTTTACTGGTAGAATCAATGAGCTTCTAAATTAAAACCAATCCTTTTTTCAACGTATAATGCGTATTTTAAGACTTATACTCTATTTATGTTCATGTATATTCTAAGTAATAATTGTGTCTCGAAGTAATCTGTGAAAATGTATGTCAAAAAATCAATCCATTGCCCTGGTCAACAATTTGAAAACTCAACATAATTTAACGTCACATAATAACCTTCACAAATCATTTATTACTGGACCATAACTACCAAGGTTATTAATAAATAATAACTATCAAATGATAAGCTATAATGTCATACAAAATAGTCATCTTGTTTTCCCATGAAAATTTTGCAATTTTCCCAAAAAATTACTACATTGTCCATAAATGTTAATGTCCATGGTTTGGTACCGGGTCGGTCCACTCTGCTTGGAAAATTATCCTAATTTGCCAATTAATAGTTCCCAACATCAGACAAGACATGACCACCTCGACCGTCCTCGTCCCCTATTATGGATAAATATCGATTTAAATAAGTCCACATCCGCAAACCCTTGGCGCTTGTGTTTATGTTTGTTGCTATGAGGAGGGACACTGAGTCCTTATTCTTCCTACTCTTTCCCGCCGCCACCATGCCTGCGAGTCCTCAGCTGCTCTACACTCCTCCATTAGTCACATAATTTCCATAAATACGCAATCACGATGAATCCCATAACATCACAACATGTTAACATCGTTCTTTTATGCTGATATACATATTATACATACTTGTATAACCAGCAAGGATTGTCGCCGCCACCATTCAGCATCAGCCGCATAGCCCATGGAATCGTTGCCAATTTTCCGACCGTGTCCGATTCGCCCTGGATATGAATACTTTTCCCTTCGCTTATTTATGTGAAACGGGATGATAATACGAAAATGGGAAAGGAGTTTCATTTTCGTGTTTATATTACAAATTTTATTCGAGTCCTGGCTCGTAAGGACGAAACAATCGATGTAAATGACAAACGATTACGTATTTGATAATAATATTGTGACAGGGATGGTTATTAACGCAAATCGGTTCTGTTATGTTATGTTTTTTTTTTATTTCGCAATTTTATTATATTCGAATGGAAAGGATCACTGAATATTATCTTCTTCAAATGGAATGCGTGTCAAATGTGGAGCATAGTTCAGACTTCAGAGATTAAAGATAATAACAAAAGAAATCTTCTCATGTGACTCTGAAGGTGACTGCGACTGTTGTCAAAGTCATTTCGTATAGATTTGGCAATTATTGTAAATTGGCGATCAAAATCTGATCCATTATTTAAGTAACATGCACTTCCCATATTAAGACGGAATTTAGGAATTCTTATCTATTAGATCTTTAAGTCGAAAATGGAGGAAAGTGCAAGTAGTGCGATGAGTGATGATGAACATACGCAGATGAAATTAAAGATTCCCTATTAAATAATTGGAGAACTAGATTCACTATTCACACTGAAACTCTGCAGTATGCATAAACAATAAAAAATAAAATATAGTAGGCAATAAGTGATTAATAAAAACCATACATATATTGTCAAAAAGAAAGTAGTAAAGATGAATAAAGATGATGGTGCTTAAGACCGTTTTTACGATTTTAACAAACAAAATTCTTTGCGCATTAAAATTGGTCTACTTTTTTGTAGGAAACAATTTTGCACAATTCACTTTTAAGAGCACTTTCCATAAACACGTTATTTTGATTTGTCTCATTATCGACAGATTTAAATTATTGTTTTATGTACATACATAGAATCTTCTAAATAAGTTGTAATAATATTTTATATCAACATTTTAAGAAACAGTGGGGCATGTTCAAAGTTATTTTTAGACTGTTTCTAAGTTAAAGGCATACTTAAATATACATTTTAATCTATATGCTTTGTTACGCCAAAATTTTAATATGATTAAATTTAGCAAACTTATATTTTGGTTAATATAGAAGACAATGAGGCGTATTCACAGTCATTTTTATATTGTGTCGAAGTTAAACCTAGGTTAATTTTTTTTTCAAACGTTGATTCTATCTTTTGTAGTTTATCGTGTCAATGTATGTACATGTTTGAAGCTATTTGTGTAGTACAAGAAATTAATAAACTTTTAAACATATTAATATTTATTAATAAAAACGGGCTGTTTTCATTTCGCCAAGTTTTCCTTAAGCTGTAGGATAGTAAAACCATAGTTTATTAGTTACTTTGAATCCCCAATTTATTTGAAACAGTAGCTATATTTTTTAAATTTAATTAAATATGAGTTTAGCAAACGAAAATGTACAATGATGTTTGATCATTCAAATCCAAAAACAACCGACTTGGCATCATTAATAAATTGACTACAGCGCCTCCTTTCTGTCAGATCTTTTCTTTAAACGACATAAATACCAACTTCACATGCACAAACTTATACATATGTACATAGTTATAAAGATTTTTGTTAAAAATTCAATAAAATAAAAAAAGTGCGTATACGCCGTAGTGTACAACTGATTTCTCGTCGATTTAAAAGAGAATACAAATATGGCATATTTTTGACATAGTGATTTGGCTAGTTTTTTCAATCCCTTCATTAATTCACTTTTTTGCACTCAACTCACATAGTTTGAATACGAGTCATTGTAAATGCCATTATATGTATTGGGCCCTACCTATAATCAAATTCAGTAACGACTTAAATATTTGAGGAAAATATACCATAATGGTATGGATTATTAAAAATGAACCATACATGTTGTGTTTCATATTTGAGAGTCCATACCATGTAATATTCATTATTTAGGGTCCACCTAAATATTTAAGTCGTATCGTGGTTGGTTTATTATTTAGAGCCCATACAATTGTGGTCCATTTTATCTAAATATTTAAGTCGTTACTAAATTTGATTATTGGTAGGGCCCATTGTGTTTAAATTATACAAAATTATTTTAGTTCGTTTTTCTTATTAAAGTATACTTTGAAATAAATTACAAATTCAAATAATAGAAGTAGTAGTTAATTAAACTTGAAAGTATAAATACTTAAATTTATGGTGAATTACTCTTAATTTGAACTTAACAAAAATATGCTCAAAAAAGCATGAAATATTTTTTTTTTAACTGCTTAGCTGTAATAATTTCATCAAAACAAAAATGCCATTTGTTTTTTTTGTTAAATATGAGATTATACAAAAAAAAAATTATTTTAAAAATCGTTAAAGCGACTTTTGTTATACAAAATTTTGAAAACAATTGTAGGAAAATACTTGGAACGCCAATTTCAAGTATTGACATGCAGATAAAAATTTAATTTCATCAACAAAGTTTTTGAAAAATTGAATTTGCAAAATATATAAAAATTTGTTAAAAAACAAAAAAATAACATTTTTTGTTTTCAAAATTGTGATGTGCAATTTTTCTCAATTAGCTTAGAAATTGTAAAAAATCCACTTAATACTAAGTTTCAAACAAAATTGACTAAAGAGTCAATCCATTTGAAAACGTCTAATCGAAAATCCATCGCATTTTTGATATTTTTCAAACTTTTTTGGAATCAACTTTAGGTTCCAAATTATTGGAAATCCAGCTGGATTTAATTTTCGCATTCACCGTTCCCTTGAAAAATTTAACAATCATCAATGATATCAATGATAGCACTATTTTTCAAATTATAACAAAAGCGATAGTAGAATGCGAGAACCGTTATGAGAAATAGTCTGAATATAATATTTTTTTTTTTTTTTTGAGATTTAAGTTTAATGCCCTTTTTATTTTGAATCGAATGAGCTATCATTTATCAAAATCGGTCAAAAATTGTGAAAGCTATGTTTTTTTTTTATAAAATAAAACATAAGATAAATGTACATGAAAATAAAAAGAAAAAATCCATCGCAAATTAAAATAGTTTTTTTATTTCTCCAGTCCCATTAAAGAATAAATTCTTTCCGAGTAATTATAATCATAGCTTCTAAAATTTCTCACCGATTTTGATAAACGATAGGTTATTCGATTCAACATAAAAAGGGCATTAAAATTAAATCTAAAAAAAAAAATAAATTCAGAGTATTGCTCATAACGGTTCTCAAATTCTGTATCACTTTTGTTATTATTAGCCGAGTTTTTTTAATACTCATTAATAACTCACTTTTAAATTTTATAAGCAAAACAAAAACAAAACAAACACTGAATAGTCTGATTTGTTTTGAGTTTAAAATAAAAAAGTGAGTAATTAATGAGTATGAAAAAAACACGGCTATTATAAGGTTCGTTCAAAAAATATGTAGTAGCCCGTAGCGTAATTGTTAGTGCGATGGACGGTCATGCTGGAGGTCTGGGTTCACTTCTCCGTCCACCTAAAAACTAAAAAGTTTTCTCAGGACTACCGCCTCTTGCGAGGAATTGACAAATCCTCCAAGAGTATCACTTGTCATGATTAAGAGTGCTTCTCGTCTAGCCGTTCGTATTTGGCATAAAATTGTAGGTCCCTTCCATTCCTGTCGACACGCGCACCGCAGGAATGGTTGCGAGTTGTTAGCCACAAGGCCCTGGTTCTTTATGATCCGTTGCGCCACCCAATTAATTTTTTTTTTTTTTTTTTTTTTCAAAAAATATGCAGGACTGGAGCGCACGAACTCTCTCTTCCTTTCTAGCTCTCGTAGCTAACAACTAGAGTGCAGCTAGAAATTAAATATGTAAACAAGGTAATAGTGTCCTAATATGTATTTTTATATCGCTAACGAAAAAATTATAAAAACATGTTAAAACAGCAATTTTTAATTTTTTTGATTTAATAAAAAAGTTAAAAATAAAAAAAATATATTTTTTTCGATTTTATTTTTTCGTAACAAAAATTGTTCATGCAAATTTTAAGTGTTATATTTGTTAACTGTTTTAGAAGTACCGAATCGCGAGATAATGATAAAATCAAACAAGCTAATGACGGGATACGATGTAATACACCTAAATAAGTATACAAAAAGGCATTCACAAAAAAAAAAAACATTACTTTATTTCGATTATTCGATTTTTTTGGTAAAAACTAGTCTAGAATCAAGATCGTTAGGGCCGTTTTCGAGAAAACTTGATAGGCCCGAAGCAGCTACCCGTTCTAAAAAAAAGATACTGTTCATGACTTAAAGAAACAAGGTTCCACAACAAAACGAACAGACCCAGCGAAGGACAACTTTCCTGCTCACGGAGAATAAGGTTGTCTCAATTTAACAACTATTCTTTTGTTTTGAAATTCTTTTCATTCTGTTTTTGGCACTCTTTGGCTTTGGTCGTGCATTTTGTAAAATATAGTTTTTCTTTAGCAATTAAATAAAAGACATTTTTGTATACAACTTTTTAATAATCAAGTTGTTTTTCTCGAAGCAGACTATTCTGAGTGTGTGGCGAAACTATTTGGTAATTTCCCATACAGATACAAAGAGACCGACGCACGGACGTCTTGACGAAAATCACTTTTTTGGACTTCTCCATAATAGTTATGTTAATTTTGATTAAAATCTCGATTTTTTTTGAGACGAAACTAATACTTGTCCTAGAGAGCAAGTAGGGTATGTAATACATATTATTTTAAGTTATTAGAAGCTTTTCCATAAACAACTTTAAAAAAACCAACTGAACTGGTTTCGGAGAAAATCAAAAATAACCATTTTTCGAACAAAAAAATACCAAAAAGTACCCTTTCATTTTATTAGTCAACTGATTTAAAAAAAAAATCTTTGCAGCCATTTTTGAGAATAATTAGACTTTCGTTTTTTCTTACATGTAGGAAAAGAGCTGCTTGTAAGAAGAACTTTCTTTGTGACAGCACCTTTACTATTGCATAAGTGGTCTTGTTTAATTTTGATTTTTCTGTTGGTTTGTTCTAGCAAAATCGGCCTTAATATTAGAACTTTTCCTCAAGTCTATGTATGTCTGCGCATAGGTATAAAGAAATCATATTAAGAATAATAAGTAATAGTAGTAACCCGTAGCGTAATGGTAAGTGCGTTCGACTGTCACGCTGGAGGTCTGGGTTCGCTTCCCAGCTTCGTCCACCTAAAAATTAAAAAGTTTTTTTTCAGGGCTACTGCCTCTTGCGAGGAATTGACAAATCCTCCAAGAGTTTCATTTGTCACGAATAAGTGCTTCTCGTCTAGCCGTTCGGATTCGGCATAAAAATGTAGGTCCGTTCCATTTTAGTCGACAGGCGACAGGCGCACACTGGAATGGTTGCGAGTTGTTAGTCACTAGGCCCTGGTTCTTCATGAGCCGTTGTGCCACCCGATTTTTTTTTTTTTTTTTAAGAATAATAATAGGTTATTCTTAGTTTTACTAAGCCTTGTTACACCTTCCATCTGCATCTTATGCGTAGATTCATATGTCGAGTCAGTTGAGGTAAGTGCGCGCATTTTTCACTTTCAGCTCAAGTTGTGAAAAGGCTATAACAGGTAACAATTTAATTTTTCTCGCATTTTATAAACCAAAGAAATGCCAAAAGCGTTAAGTTTAGTTTAATTATTTCATATGTTTGTTATTGTTTTAAACCGTTTTTTTAACCCTTTTGTTTACTAAATGCAGCTGCGTGCACACTTGTGGAGGTCTTCACTTGTTGATGTCTTTCAAGGCGCTGATTTCCTCATTTTTATTTTTTACTTTTTTTTTTGCACACAACCAGAGAAATTAGCAGTTCGCACTCTTACCCACTGCACGGACTTACCCCATATCACTCTATATGTACTTGTAATCAATAAAACATCCTTTTAAATAAAAGACTAAACTTACTCTTTGATGAATAATAAACAAACGTTTAACCATTCATTCTGATGATTTAAGGTTAACTTTCTACCATCATAAAACTACCAACAAAGCGTACAAAATTATATTACACTGCATCAACTTATTACCATTAGCATCAAATCAAGTCTTATACCATATATGTTTTTGGAAGCCGCTCCCGCCTTTTAAAACAAAGTAACACCGACAAGAATATTACAGTGGGTATAGGTATACCAAACCAAACAACAATGATGCCGACTTTAACAATTGAACTATAACCATCATAATGGCCATAACAATCAGAGGACGATTGTATAAAGCTGCTAATTGCATTTTATAACGTTTTATAGATTTATTCAGGCAAACACTTTGAAAAACGCTTAAATAACCGGCCAAGCAAGAAATCAAAAAAAAAATCGGCTATCGGCTCTTTATGTTCCTAAAATCAGTTCCCATAGCGAATATACTACATTCGGTCATCATAATATTCGACAAAACCCAAGATATGGCTTTCGATTTTTGTTTAACTTATTTTGTCCTTTTTAATCGTAAATTAGCACCTCTAGATATTTACTGAAAATTACTTACCGAATTTTACGGTTGCATGTCTGTGGCTGACCCCAGTAAACATCAAACCGATATGGCTTGCAATATGTATGTTGAAGAAAATTATTGGACGAAGACGGCTGGTAGCTACGGTTGCCACCTTTCTTGCTATTGAAAAAGGTGTCTTAACAAATTGTAAATTTTAATTGAAATTTCACTGTTGCTGACGGCCATTTTGTTAATTGATTGATACAAAAAATGCGATAACCAAAAACCCTGTATATTATTTAAAAAAAAAAGAAAACCTTCAATGTTTAGATATGGGATATTGGTTGGTTTTCTATGCCAGTGGCAACCGTGGATGAGAAAGACTTCTGGAAGTCGCGGTTCATCGGGCTTCACAAGGTAGTGTATAATGATTATCGGGCTATAAACGATTCGCTGGCGGTGGGTTCAGATATACCAAAGCGGCGCGGCGCGGCGTTTACACTTGAAGTTTCCTTATATGAACTCCGCGATTGATTATGAAGAATACAAAAATAGCCAAGCAATGATTGAAGATGAATGTGAGGTTTTCTTTTAGCTCAATTTCATAAATGAGTATAGATATATGGGAATTTAATTTTTCAGTTTATGATTTGAGTGTTTTTAACACCTATCTAAACATTGTGCCATGATCTTATGAATTACTCCTTTGATAAAACATCATTTGGTTGTTAAGTTCACACAACTGGTCATCATTATTTTACCTTAAGTATATGCTTTTAGCTTCCTACAGAAAAAAAAAACAAACGAAACACAAAATTTCTCTTATGGAATTTGCAATGCATTCATTGTCCTCCGTAAATCGTTGGCTTATGTAAATCGTCAAAAATAAATTTCTTACTTAATTTGTGTCGGGCTTATATTTCACAATAATTAAAGTGGTTTAATAAATAAAAGTTAGAGGAGGAAATTAACGCCCCATTCAGACTTTTGGAAAATTGGCAGCATTTCTGTCACCAAACAGACAATAAACAATGAATCAGACCATTTTTGACAGAAATACTGCCAATCTGTCACCTTTCTAAATGCTGCTCTCAGTCTCAGTTGATAAATTACCCACTTAATGTGGTATGTGAGGAAATCAAAATATAAGATGCGCGGGTTATTTCATTAACGATTTATTAATGAGCATCAATCACCTAAGGTATAAATATGTACATTTCAGTTGATAAGACTTAATTATTGATGTTAAAACATGTTAATTTTGATATCAAATATACATAGATTTATTTGATAACCTATTTGATATGTCTGTGATACACAAATTAACATCCTCTTGAATATTGATTAACTGGCGGAAAAGATTTTTAAAAAAAATATAGATGGTCAATTTTGAGTTTGTCTTTTAATTGTCCCTCTTCTTATTCTTTCACGACTTAACTAATTTGTCTATCTTCATCTGTATTGTTTTACTTATTGTATCCATCCAGTAGGCTATTGAATATACCAAATTATGAAAAAAAGAGAGGAACAATTGCGTTCACGGGATTTTATTGTTGAATAAATTATATTTGTCTAGAACTTAGACTTGCTTAAAACAAAAAAATCGCTTAAATTCATCCATGCATTTTTGAGAGAATGGTCACACTGGTGGTCATTTTCCAATATTTTGGTATACCTCGAAAACTAAGCTGAATATGAGGATTTTACTTCGACTACTCTTCTTGTTGCTGAATTTTCTATCAAAATTGGTGGCTAGCAAAATTGAATACACAAAAAATTCAAGTACGGAAAATTAACAAAAACTGAAATCAACAAAATCATTAATGCTAACATATTTTACTTAACTGCTAATAACTTTTTTAATCGTTTGCAAAGAACAAATTTAAATAAAAAGGAAGACGCTTAAATCTTCAATATAACAGATCAAATTGTAGTGAAAAAATATATGCACGACTGGATCGCACGAACTTGCTCTCGTAGCTAACAACTAGAATGTAGCTAGACATTGACGTTGTAGATATAATAATGATTTACTGATATTTTTATATCTTAAACGGAAAATAATAAAAAACATGTTATAGTAGCAATTTTGAATTTTTTTGATTGAATACAAACAAAATTGCAAAAAAAAATTTAAAAACGAAAACATTGAATTTTTGCTTTGATTTTATTTTTTTTGAAAAAAAAGATTGTATACAAATGCAATATGATGATAAACTTTGAGGGACTTACTCAATCGCAAAATAATGATAAAATCAACCAAGCCAATGAGGAGATATGAAGGAATACATTTAAATAAGTATACAAAAAACACATATTCTTTGTTTCCATTAACGTATTTTTTGGTAAAAACGTGGTATGCAGTATTATTAAAACTTGGCCAAAGATGACATTTACAAAGTTTAATCAAAATCGTTACAGACGTTTTCGAGAAAACTTGATAAAACTGAAATGGTTGTATGGCAAGCTACCCGTTCTGGATGAGATAAAACAAAAATTATACTTGCCATTTAAAAGCATTTATACTTGCCCTTTAAGAGCATTTGAAAAAGTTATGAGAAATGAGTATAAAGTCGTTTTCTGGGGAAAAATTATATTTTGAAGGTCAAAAATAACAAATAATACAAATCCAAATTTTAAAAAAGTATGGATTTTTAAATATTAATTAAATAAAATAACTGAAAAACAATGCCCCACACTGCTAACTTCCAAAGCGAATTCAAGATCTTCGAAAACGTTACTAAATTTTTAATACGAAATTAAGTTTAAAAGAAAATTGGGCAATTTGCACGCGAGAAATTAAGGGCTAAACTTAATTTTAAAAATGTTTAGTAGTATTTTTTTTTGTAAATTTTGATTAAAAAATTTACTACTACTACTAAAAAAAAAAACAGTATGGGGCCCTATTACGGAAAACGATTATCGTTCAAATTCTATCGTTATCGTTAAAATGCGATTATATAAAACGATAATCGTTTTAGTTTAACGATACTCGTTTTTACTTACGACTGATATTTGGCAGTCGTATACAGCTTTCGTTATCGTTTTTTGATTTCTTGAAGTTATTATTTATTTTATACTCCACCAATACAATCAACGCAATTGTATTTGCTCATTGCTTGTACGGAAAGCAACCCGGGTGTTGTTTAACCCTGAGGCAACACGAGCCAGTACTGGCTTACAAGTTACAATACATTTGAATTTTCTTACTAACACATACAAACCTGACCAACTTGCTCTTCAACTGGCTTGCCATTTTCGAAGCCAGTTGGGAAGCCAGTAGAGAAGACAGTGGCATTGTTCAGACTTGTATATAAAGCTATATATGTAGATAGCTTTTCGTTGGAAATTTAAGGCAAAATTAAATTATTCTTTCTACCACAACTTTTAATGAGAGGAGGGCCCAAGAATTTTTAACACTTCCAAAATAGGCAACTGTCAAATATGTTTGAAGGATGACTATGATTGTGATGAAATATACAAAATCTTAATTTTTTGTAAGTAGGTATATTGTTTGCTTGGGAAAAATGAGAGTTTTGGGGATTTCGGTGACATTTGGAACATTCTGTTACCGATTTTCCAAGCCATAGACTGTCAAATTAAATTGAAAGATTGCTACGGAAATTATGCATTGAAAAACTTAAAGATACCTGAATCGCGGGAAAAGCGATTTTAGCGCCTTTGGGTGACATTTAGGAACGAAATATTCCTCGTACGACGTAATTTAGTTTCTTACCTATCTGTCAGCGCATGAACTGTCAAATTCCATTAAAGGATGGCTACGATGATGATGGATTAAAAAACCTCCAAAAAATCAATTTTTTTTTTAAATTTAATTTTTGATTTAGATGAAAATCAATCTATGTTATATTGACGCGACAGAAAAGTCTGTCAATGCATCCTTCAACGCATTGGCAGTATTATGCGTTGACCATCGCAGGACGATGCAGAATTCGACGTCACTTTTTGTTAAGTAAGGAAAAATCGAAGTCCGATGCCAAAGAAAATTCAATAAAAATGTTTATTTAGAATCCTAAATAGGCTATCCTAGTAAAAGATGAACGTGAACGCAGATACTTGAAAGCAACTTGCTTACAAGTTGCGTGCCGCCTACGTCACAGCATATTTACGTATACAAACTTGACAGTCAATCTATGTAGCCAACTGGCTCGTGTGACTCGTGTGGCCTCAGGGTAAAGTTATCTGACTTGTAGCCAAGCCAAAGTAAAGTCCAAAATATTTTCGGGATACTTGGTGGTGGCCCACCAATGTTCATTTCATCCGATAAAAAAGTCTTGGCCGATTCGTTTTTGGTATCAACCTGCTAAAAAGCGAAGAGTATATGTTGATCTCGCACTCGAAAGTGGCGAATTAATCCTTTTTATATGTATATAAATGCTTCTTTGGTTAAACGAAAAAGGTTAAGGTTTCTTCGTTTTAGGATTCACCTTATCTGGCCACAAAAAAAATCACAAGGGAACAACATTTTTACAAAATAATGAAATTTTTTTGATTAAATATTTCAATTTTTGACAGTCATAAATAGGCGTGAAGTTGATTGTGCTTCAAACAAAATTGTTTTTTTTTTTCGTTTTAGATTGGCAACATCTTTATACCACCATTCTCGTTTTACATAATCGCTCTCTGTCGTGACTATCGTTTACGTCAGTATCGTTTACTCGTTTCGTAATACGCAATAGGGCCCCAGTAATTTGAGACAAAAAAAAAGAAGGTTTCATTTAATTTTTTTTTATATAAAAAAAAAAACTAATAACTGATTTTTGTTTTCAAAATCCTATCAACTTATGAATAATGGCATTGTATGTAGAGTTAAATTAGTCCGAAGTCAATATCATTGTTTTTTCTCCAAATATTCAAAATTAAATGCATTTTTTAACAATTTAATGTCAGTAGTTGTTTTAAATCGATAGTACATTTTAGCCGTGTTTTTTTTGCAGGTTCAGATAGAATTTGACGAAAAAAATAACATCTGAACTAAGGAATTAACCTGTAAAATACAAAAACAACTGAAGTCCATATGAACTTAGCTAAGTCCAGATAATTATCAGTTCTTAACTTGAGTTCCGATAGAAAAAGTACTACCATTTCAAATTACTATTTTATTATCGATAATTTGTAAAAAAACGTCAAAATATCTGAGCCAACGAATGAAAATATTTTGTATACATAAACAAAATAAAATTGGACGATTATTGTTTTGTAAATAATTAATTTTTTTTTTTCTGATTTGCGATTTAAAATTGAGTTTTTTTTCACATTTTTTTGTTTCATTACCGATCGGAATAATTTTCTATATGAGATTTCTTTTTATTTCAATGTATTTTGTTTTTATTTTGCATGTTTGTCCAAATGCTGAAAGGTTAGTGATGGCGATTTCTGAGTTTGGTGATAGTGCTGGTAATTTTTGCTTCGATGACTTTGCTAAGTTCGGATGTTGTTTTTTCGACAATTTTATCTGAACCTGCAAAAAATCACGGCTATTTTTTTTTCTCGAGATATTTGGTACAGATGATATTTTATTTTTTTTTTTAATCTCTGTAGAAATAAAACCGTTAATTGATTTTTTATTTGAAAATCCATTTCTGCACGTTATGACATCATTATACCTTTGTTTTTTGAGATATGATGGTAAACGAAAAAGGTATCCAGAACGTACGAATACGAACGTATGAAGAAACACAGACTTCTTTCTAAAAACGATGGATTCGGGTTGTAGCAACTTTGAGATATGTAATCATTTTCGATTAGATAAAGCGGACCAATAACATTGCCTTCCAATATGAATTTAATAAACTAATTTTTTAAATTCATTTAATTCAAAAAAAAAGTTATTGACCCGCTTTCAAGATGTCGAATTTTCAAACAATTAAATGAATAATAATTTTTTTCAAAATTTTATAAATGTGCAAAATAGTTAACATTATAAAGAACCTCTTGTATACAAAATTTGTTCGAAAAGCTGTTAACGAGAAATTTGAAAATCAAAAAATGACTATATGAGGTACCGCTTATAACTGTTATATGTAAAATTTGTGTTCACCAAAACATTATCAATACTCCTAAAAAACTATTGATGATTTTTTTTATTAAAATCTCTATCATCTCAATTTTAGGTACAATTAAAATCTTGAGTTCAATACTTTTACGAATTCGAAACTTGCCCTACTCGTGGGAAAAAATATCGTTTCTTACTACAATTAACCACTATTTGGATGGAATAAGCTATATAAGACTTACGTCATATAAAGACTTTTTATATTTTTGAATCAAATATAATGTCCATGTGGTAAAAATCCAAAGTTCAATACATGATTATCTGAGAACCATTTTTTCTTAAAATTTCATTCATCAATTCTAAACATCAATTAGAAACAATAATGAGAAAATATTTATATATAATATCATCGTATTTAACTATGCTAAAAAAAAACATGTGAATTTTACAACAAAAGTGAACCTAAAACTTCCGCTGTGAAACTGGAGGCCAGGGTCATGGCTTTATTATCATAACAATTTATTGCAAAAAAAAACTCCGTTATCTGAAGTCACTTTCGCAAGAATAACATTAATCTATACCCTCAAGTCCCTAAAATATCTTCCAACAGATGGCTAGCTATTCATTTTGCCCCAGATAATCATCAATAAACAATTCAATTAAATGCTTACCCATTATAATCCTTAAATGTGATTGACAATCACAAACAAAAATGACCAAACAATTAAAAACCACAAAACTTACAATAAAGACTCAAAGACGATTTCCAAATTTGTGCGGGGGTGGATACACATTACACATACGACCTAGCTATACGAACAGAAAAACCTTTATAAAATACAATACATTGACCGACCGATAGCAAAAAAAAAATAGAATCCCCCTACTCTGTATCTGTGCTACTAGTAACCGAAGTCAATTAGACAATTAGCGACATGTTATTATCGCATTTCATTGAGCTAAATTAATTGTGCATTTATACAGGGTTTTGATACCTTTAAACCATGGTAGGTATATTAAAACGCGTGCCAAAGTTTGTATTGTTATTTCGGACACACTGATGCGGTCGGTTGTATGTGGTTCTATATGGTTTAACACCTTTCGACCCTCTCAGTAAAATATACTGCTTGATGCGATACATTTTGCAGTTGGATGCGTATATTTCTGCAAGGGGATTTCATTGATGCCAAACAGGCATAACAATTCATTTAAGGGTAGGTATATAGTGTATAATCGTTCGATTAATTGAGTGGAAAGGACAATTGTGTGTGTGGTATTCAGCGTTTAATTTGAAGGTGGCCAGCGTGAAACACAGTTATCTATTGAATTTCAGATGTCCTATAACACACCATAAATAAATGTCAGTTTGAATATTGTGTCTCACAGTTTGAGTAAAAAAGAAATAAATCAATAGAAAAATGTCAGAGACAAATTTACAACTTAAAATTCCACAGCTATTTTTTATAAACAAAGTACATAAAATTAATAACCAATTATTGCCAATCTTTATTGAATTAATAGACCAATCTAAGTTTATATTTACTATTGAAAAAATTTAAGAACATTCTCATGAAAAATTTTATTTATGTGTTAAGCAAACTTTTAAGACCATTATGTAGGTTAAGTTAGGTTGATGGGCTGCCGGTAGAACTTGTTCCCGTCATACTTAGATCAATGTTGATCCCTTGTGAAACCCCAATGGATTGGACCATCCCTATAAAATATATAACCTATGAAATCTTATGGAGTATCGAGCCATTTGGATGCGTTGATACTTACTTACTTAGGTCCTCGGACCTATTACGTCCGTGATGTTTCCCTTACGGGACATAGGGCCTCCACTACACCTACGCGCCATCGTGAACGATTTCTTGAAATATATTTCAGCTCTCTCCAACTTTTATCCAGTCGTGCCGATTCCTGTTCGACCGTTCTTCGCCATGTACTTCTAGGCCGGCCCACTTGTCTTCCCTCCTGTGTGAGCGGGTTCCACTGCATTGCTTGAGATGCAACGTAGCGATCACCTTTTCGAAGCGTATGGCTAATCCACTGCCACTTTCTTCTTCGTATAATGGAGTCTCCTCCTGACCCGTTCTCGCATGAAATTCGGCATTGGAGATACGGTTGGGCCAGAAAATCCCCAAGATGTTTCGTAGACATCTATTAACGAAGGTTTGCAGCTTTCTAGTGACAGTGTCAGTGACTTTCCAATTGCTGCAGCCGTAAAGCAGAACGGATTCAACATTGGAGCGGAACAGCCGTAGCTTGGTCTTTAAGCTAAAAGAGTTGTTTCTCCATATTTTGGACCGCATTCCGAAGGCAGCCTTTGCTTTTCTGATTCGGCTGTTTACGTTCAGTTCAGTTCCGCCTTCCGTAGAGATAATACTCCCAAGATATTGGAAATCGTCTACCGTCTCTACCGGTTGTCCAGAAATATTTACTTGGATTGATGAGGAAGTTCCAAGGCTGATCCTTTTAGTTTTTACCGAGTTGATCTTAAGCTCTACGATTTCTGCTTCTCCCTCCACCCTTGTTGTCATTTGATGGAGATCCACTTTTATGTATGTTACTTTAGGGAGCAATAGACCAACGATCAAAAGAAAACGCACAAAGCTCAGTTTACGACTAATTTATTAAACCTTAAAGAAGAATAACTTATAGCTAAAAGAGACACATTTCATTACAGTGATTACAAGAAGTATTCATACTTATCATCCATGATCCATCCGTCGTCCGCGTAGTCCAGATGTTTGAGGTGAGATTGCAGAGTCCACTGAATTCCTACACAAAGCTGCGTGCAGTACGTCACTTATCACCAACAGGAACAGTATTGGTGACAGTATACAGCCTTGCCTAACTCCACTTTGGATTTCAAACTCCTCTGACAGCCTACCTATGTGCAAAACGTGACACTTGGATCCATCATATGTTTCCTTGATAATAGCAATCAATTTATCTGGGATGGGGGCGTTGATGAAGTTCATTAAATTTAAGATGTTCTTATCTGTTGACCTAGGAAGTGAAGGGTGTCTTCCTCTACTTCTTCGTCTCCGCCGCCTCTGCATAGGTCTACTGAATTAAGTCCCATTTTGTTTTTATGATACCCTAAGCGATTATGTCCTGTGATAATTCCTATCAGGAGATGCAGGGATCTCTTTTTCAGGAGGGTCATAATTTTGTCTCTTTTTTTCTTATTGTAGCTGGGCCACAGATTCTTTGTAGTGGTACAAGTTACAAGTGAGTTCCACCTGTCATTGGTAAGTTCCACTATTTTCTTACTAATCGTCTGTTTAATGGCAAAGGGTGGAATTTTAACACTGGAGTCTGTTAGGCTTGGATCTAACGATGAACCAGTCCTTGCCAGTTTATCTGCTTTTTCATTACCGTCAATTCCACAGTGTCCAGGGACCCAACAGAATCTGATGTTGTGCTGTGTGGCAAGAACTTCTTCACGACAGCATGAAACCAGTTTGGATTTGATTTCTCTGGCAGAGATGGCCTTGATCGCTGCCTGGCTGTCAATGTAAAAAGTGATCTCAGCCCGTGGTATCGCCATCATTAGTATTTGTTCTGCAGCCTTAATCTCTGTCAGAACCTCCGCTTGGAAGACACTGCTGTAATCGGGGAGTCTATAAAATTTGGCTAAATTGAGGGACTCTGAGAAGAATCCCGCACCAATCCAAGACCATTATGTAAGAACTTACGCAAGCAAATAATATAAATGATGATTCCCAAAATAAGGTGCAAATACATAAAGCAGATGTCCCATTTTTGTCTGAAGCCAGGGCCACGTGTCCGTTTACTTATAAGATGACATTTATTTGATGTAAGATAATTTAAATGTACATTAAACAAAAGGTACAAACAAAAAATGTCACCACTGATTATTTCAAGAAATCAGCCGTAGAAAGCACCTCCAACGAAATTATTTAAATAAATCAAAATATGCTGAACGTAAGAAAAAGATATTGGTACAGTTTGAAAGGTGTTTTTGTGGTCTCTTATTTGGTACCTAAACCATTTTTCTAGCTACTATACTTCAGAAATTATGAACTTTTGTTTCTGAAAAAAATTAATTCTCTGTCTTTTGAATCGACAGCTTCAAGCTACAATATCTTGATTTCTCGAAAACAGTTTAAGAAATATTCACCATTCTTATAGAACTTAATACCAGCTTTCGTTTGGTACCTATCTCATCTATGTACGCACGTGGCCCAAAAATGGGTGATCTCCTTTTTAAAATAGTAGCATGTAGGTTTGTAGGTACTTGTACAACGTAAACGTACATTGTGCATTTATTCTCATATTTAGAGAAGCGAAAGTTACCAAAATACCGTATTTTTTGTTTTAGCCTCAAAAACGGTATCCAAGCAATGAACTTTAATGACAATTTTTTCCTACACCTTATCAAAAATAAATCGATTACTGTACACATTTTGCCAAAGGGTCTATTTCAAAGAACTTCACTGTGAAGTTGCTGGGCAGTATTTTTTTAACTAAGGACGTCAAAACTTTGACCTAGTCCATTCTTAAAAATTAGAAAAACAAACAAAAACTAAAAACCTTACGACAAACCCCCATTTCATGGTTATGGTTTTCAAGAAACAGTGAAACCTCCTATTAGGTACGGACAGTTCCCTTAAGTGGTAAGATCCTTACTTTACTTTAGATGGCACTCACAGTCCAGGATGGTCTTTGGCCTCAACTAACAAGCCCCTCCAGCCAGCTCTGTCCCTAGCTAGCCTCTTCCAGTTGCGCACACCGAGTACTTTGATGTCGTCATCTACTTGTTTGTGGTTCCCCGCCATCTCAGCCGCTGTATTTTCAGCTTTTTGACGTCGCTGTATAGCCCGTATAGCTCGTCGACTTTTTTTGCTTATAACTCACGCATTTTTGATCTTAGAAAATCTTATCTTATTCAATATGTTAAATAACTTTTTTGCTAATCACTCTTGTTTTAAAATTATATCCCATTAAAAAAATCAAAAAACTACTGTAGCAAAAGTTATAGAACTGTAGACCGAATGGTTTCCAAAATACAGCATTTCAAAATGTAGAGATAACAAAAAAATATATTACAAGTAGTAATAGTAGTAGTTGATAAATATCAAACAGTAGGTATAATGGAAAATAAAGAGTGGTTGACATAAATGCATCAAAGCACTGGAGCGTGGAGGTTGAGCCCAAATAATAGGACAATCATACCGGAAGGGGGGTTTACATACCCCCGTTAAGATGTGAGTTGCAATTATCTAAGAAAATGACTTAAGGTAGAAACAACACTATTGAAAAACAATGGGAACACCCACAATATTCTCCTATAGCTTATCTGGAAGCCATAAACCCATTCGTGAATTTTATTTTTAAATAAAGTTGTTTTAATCGATAGTTTTTGAGATATTAATTTCCAAACTCAAAATATTGAAAGAGAAATTTTCTCCGAGGATCCTGTTTCTTCCAAGTAAATAGTAGAAAATTCTTTTTCAGAATGCTGAGTTTTTAAAGTAATTTCTCAAAAGGTATCGATTAAATTAAAATTTCGAAGTTATCGTAATATTTTGTCGACGATGTTGAGATTCCTCTCTCGATGACAGTATATACATACTTCGTCTTGTCCTTGCGACCATATATTCCATCCAAGATTTAAATTCCATACATTTGATATTCCTTTATTTTTTTAAATTTTAAATCAAAAATTTTCCTAATTGTTATTTTAACATGTTTTTATTATTATTTTGTTAACGATTTAAAAATATTATCAAACCATGACTATATTTACACCTTCAATACATTCTACATTCTAGTTGTAACCTACAAGAGCAAGTTCGTGCGAATTTGCAAATGTACACCTCTTATAGGTGAATAATATGATTAGCAAATGAGCAAGTACAATTTGGTACTGCACAGTTTATTTTAAACAAAAAAAAATAAAAACAAAAATTGTCTACCTACAGCATAAATTTTTGATAATTTAAGGCTAATTGCCTTTAACCCTGCTTCTCATTCTCATAGATAAATGACTTACGGATTTTTTATTAACGATTATGAACTTTTGATTTATTACCAAACCCTCTTCCAATATGTCTATTTTTCTTTTTAGCTTCCGTATACATATACCAACCAACCCTCAAAGAAAATAAAAAACAAATTATCCGATTCATGATAAATTCAAAATTAATAATTTAATTTTTTTTATCAACAATTCACTTGGCATGAGGCAAGAGGTGCGTGTAATCCGAGCATGAAATTTCACACTCACTTATCTCTCCGGTATTGCCTATACAATACATACATCTATAAAGATATAATGGAAATTAAATTCATATGGTATTCAGGCGGAACCCATAAAAAAGAACCATACAGAGCCAGACACCAGCAACCCCTTTTTTTTGTTGTCGTCATCGCAGACTATGAAAACACTTGACACCAAAGAGTATTATGAGATTCGGTAATTTTTAAATAACTAACTTTGTTTCCTCCATTACCACTATTGTTGTTGTAATCCACCCTTCTTCAATTATCCTCTAAGGACAACAAACAAAAAATATGACTAATTGAGTGTTCACAGCCCAAAATCTGTGTATGTACGACGTACGTAAGCTCCGAACAATGTACAATAAAAAATTGAATAAAAAACGATACATGCGTGTATGAATTCTGAATAATCTGGAAGATAAAGTTTCTTTTTGGAAAGCGATTATATTTTCATTAAATAGTATATCTAAGATTGCTTCCGAATTATGAAATTTCATTTTGCGTTTGGTCAATAATATCCTGTCATCCCGCCTTGACTACGGCCTTGGTCTTCACTTAGCTTTTCCTCATTTTTGAAGTCTGATTTATTTTCAACTTGTTGTTTGATCCCAATATTAAATTCAGACGTTAGATTAAATTTCTTAGGTTCATCTCATAAGTGTCAAAAATGATAGATACTTGGGATCAAATTTAGCGCAACTTAAAAAAAAAAAAACTTAACTCACTTAATTTCTGTGGGCAATCCCCAAAACTCATCTTGAGTGTATCTACTTCTTTTATCCAATAGGACTTTTTATTCACAAACGTCAAAATGTTAACTTTTGGCGTTTTCTTTTTTAGTTCAGAATCCAACTCTGAACATAGTCTGAGCTCCAAGCATGCCGAGCATGCTCCGCATGCACCGAGAGTATTCTGAGCGATTTGATTTATATTTGAATTGCATTTTATTGACATTTGTTTATTTGCTGTTGTCATTCTACTTTCTCCACAACACAAACAAGTAAGAACAGTTTATGAAATGGATAAATAAACAATAAACAAACAAGCAATTTGTTGATGGATTGGTTTCTTCATTGCACATTGTAAAGTCGACCTTATTTTCTTTGATTTTGGTATCAGGAAAATGGTAATAGGTTTCGTCTTGATAGTCGTTCTGGTGCAGGAGCGGATAATAAAATAGAGAAAATAAGTTATTTCAGGGTTTAAATAGACGAAACATATGACCATACATATGTATGGCTATTTTCCAATAACTTGTGTTTTTTTTTTCTTCTTTTTTCCTGCTTGTCAAATTGACATTGGCTGTGTTCAGCTTTTTATTTTATATAATCAGCCGATTTATTCTGAGCTCAAAGAGCGCGCTCTGGACATACTCTGAACATGTTAAAAAATAAAGGAAAAACACAAATTCTAAGCTCTTAGTACTCTGAGTTAAAAAAGAAACACAGATTTTGTTTTTACAGCTCAGACTCTGCTCTGAACTAAATAAGAAAAACGCTCTTTGTTGATACTGATATTTGTTTTTATATTTTTTAAAGCCATTCTTGTCACATTGTGTGATACATAAATTTATATTTCATTTTTGTATTCAAATGTCCACAACACACTAACAAATCAAAATCTGTCAGTTTCAACAAAGTGAAATGGTTGTCAGTGTTGACGTTGTTAGTGTAGAAAACTTCCAACTGTCAACTAAAATCAATAATACTGATAAATATTGACCAAAAGCCACTTTAATTGCCTCTCTCGTTCATCTCAGGCGTTCTCACTCATAGTCGATCTATTTATGAAGCTGCGTTATATGATTTTATCAGTTGCAACTAAATATCCCAGACTATATAAATGTACCTACATAAATAAGACCTTTGCTCATTTAGCTTATTGTCATCCTGATAGCCCTTGTTTACATCGTTGTTTATTTATTATGTTCTTCCAACCCCCTTGGGATATAATGAGGCATGAAAATCTTATCACTATTAAAAAGTGATGTTATGACGTTTGTGTTTTTTTGTGTCATATAAGGAAGGAAGGAAAGAAGGTGCATTTGGTACACAGAAAGAATGTGAAATGTCAGATGGTCAAATGTGATTTCAGAGATTATATAAATATATAGGTATACCTACGACACTTGATTAATCGCTGTATACCCTTTTTGTCATCAACAGGATTCAAAGGAATCCCTTCTGTTCGTAGTGGGTTGACGTAATTGAATAATCATCTGGATAAAATTGCGAACGCTTAAACATAAATACATATTTTATTTATAAAAAAAAGGCAAACACAGAGGCACCCTGTTAAATGTCATAATTGATTGTTTTCCCTGCCCAACGCAATGTTGAAAAGATGCTTTTTGTAGTGCGGAACTTATTTTTTTTTGTTGCTTATTATTTTCGACTTTATTATCGCAGATAAATGAAGAAATTATTTCACCAACCATAACCCATCTGAATGAAACAACAACAATTGAGCTTCACTACGGGTGTTTTTCGTCCTTTTATCCTTTTTCTTTTACGATGTATATCTTGCCAATTACTCAAATGTTATCTTTAAGCTTCTAAAATTCGGGTTTGGTGTTTTCTCCCCTCACTCCTCTTGTATAGAGGAATAAAGGAACCAACACCCTTTTTATAATACCAAGACAACAAGAATTTTGATTTGAAGAAGAGATTTTGCTAAGGGAAGCATTTGGTTTGGGATTATGAAGTGTGGGTGTAGAAAAGAGAAAACAAGTGGCTCCATATAGTGGGGGAAAAATATTTATGTCGGTCTGTTGGTAGAATCTGTCGGGTGGATGAAGTCTCTGGAATGAAAAATTGAAAAGTATTTATTTGGAAAACGATGAGCAGCTTTGAGTGCGCAAAATGAATATAATTTTCGGGTAAGAGCCACATGATTCTTTAGGGCGTCCGTCGACAGATAAGGATATTTCAAGATGGAGAGCTTATTTGTGAAGTCAAAGAAGAAGAACAGAGAGATGGAAAGAGGAACATCATGAAAACAATAAGTTTAAGAAAGTTTTGTGGGATTATGTGTTTAGGTTAATAATGTGATGTTGTTTGCATTCGCAGAGATGTATAGCGTATATAGTTTAATCATATATTTTCATTTTTATTTTCGCAAGATAAGATTATCTCTTTTACTTGCGATATAAGTACTATGGGGCAAATTTTGGATTCGTCAAAAAAATCGAACTGGAGATAATAGTTTTCCCTAACATATAAATTAGGTACGCGAAAAAATTGTGTCTTTCAATTCTGTCTGTCCGTCAGTCTGTCTGTCTGTACCCCGACCTGTGTAATATAAATCACTGAAGCGATTTTCTTCAAATTTTGACTTAAGGTTTTTAGGGGATTCCCTATAGATGAGAATATGAACATTTTTGTTAGCTACAAAAATAACGGTACTTAACATAAATTTATATATATACAAAATTATTGATCTCAAAAACGACTCTAACGATTTAGGTAGATACAGTATCAATTAGTGCTAAAAGCATTGTAAATATTTTGGTAAATCAAAATTTCCAATAATTAAGCCGATTTTTTTATTTTAAAATTTCACGTTCGTGATTTTACATATTATGACTAATTTTTTTATATAGAAGGTCCTTCGCAATTTCAATAATTTTGCATATGCATAAAGTATATTTTGGAATTAAAAAAAAAAAACATAAGGGATTTTTGTTAATACCTTAAAAACAGGTTAATTATTTTGTTTTAATTTTGTGTACAATTGTTGATATGTTATTAATTGCTTAAGGTTGGCATATCAATTTTTCAATATTCAAGAAATGTTATACGTAAAAATATATAGTAAATAGTTATTTTGAAAAAACCGCTCTAACGATGTTTATTTTTTTTTTTATCATAAGCTAATATTTATTTTTTATTTTATTTTATTGAAATTCGATTTCCTTACACAGATAATATCTTATAATATAGTGCTACACTGAAAATAATATTCTTCGTAAAGTTACGAAGTTCTTTACGTTTGCTGAGTTTTCGTTGACTCCACGCAAAATTCGTTGGCCCAATCAAACACTTATTTTAAAAAATATGTTGGTTGATTATGGCTCCATTGTGTCAATGAAAGTGCTTTCATACACTTTTTACCTCAACTCTAAAGCCACTTGTTTATTTTGATGAAAGCTTACATAATACAACGAAAAACATTGGCGAAAATATTATGTTGTTTTACGATGGCTCAACAAAAAATTACGTTCAATAATGTAAAATAACTAAACCGTCGAAAAAATTAATATTTTAATGAAAATAGAATTTGAATCTGTTAGGTTATAGTTCACGCTTAATTTTTGTCGAAGAATCTATATAATTGAACAAAAAACAAATGAAAAGTGCCTGTTGGCAAGGCGCCCGTACAAGTTTTATAATTCCTAATGTCTTATTGGGAATCAGTACTAGCACACCTTGTCATCATGCTATTTTTTTTTGTTCTTCACTAACAGATTCTTTAACAGGAATGGTGTGTCAACTAATATATAATGTGAATTTTCGGACGTTGATTCTATTTTTTTAAGGTTATCATTTCAAAATATTTGAAGCTATTTGTGTAAAAAATATAAAACCAACAATTTGTAATTAAAATCGGTCTGTATTCATTGAGCCAAAATTATCTTAAACTGAAGATTAGTTAAACCTGGGGCCATCTGCGACTTTGAATATGCCCCAATATCATTTATTTAATTAACGAATAATTCACTAACCAACGAAAATATTTTACGTTAATCAATGAAAGAAATTCATTGACTCAACGAAAAAATCGTTAATTAATGAAAAAATAAATTGACTCAATTTAAAATATCGGTAATTAATGAAATAAATTCGTTGACTCAACGAAAAATTTCGTTAATAGGCTTTTACGTTGTCTAATTAAAATATTTCATTGACTCAACGAAAATTCGTTGTTGGATGAACGGCTTCATTAAAGAACGAATGACTAATTGTTGAGATAACGAATCCCAACATCGGCTGAATAGTAACTAAAAAATCGTTGAAACAATGACGTTTTTCGTTGTATTTACGTAAGAATTTGGTTCAGTGTAGTCTAAAAATAAGAATTTATGGAACTATTTACAATATAATAAAATGATTTAAAAAACATAATCTAAATATAAATAAACATAATCAATATTAATAAGTGTTAATCAATTTCAAATAACTAAATGTAACTGTATAAGTTGATTCCTTGTTCCTTCTCGCTCTTTTCAAGTTTGAGACATATGCTTTCTTATTTCCCTTTGTACTACCAATGGGTTTTCTAATCTTCTGACATTCCGCGGGAGGCAGTTCCAAAGGCGGATACTATTTTGAGAAAAACTTGATATTCGTTCGCATCTTTGTAGCCCAAAAATATATCGAAAAGCACTGTTACATGCCACGTTAAGTCTTCTCTTGCTTTCAAAACTACACGAACAAAAAATTTCACATCCATAAGTAAGAATAGAAACGTTTTAACTAGCGTTATACGGGTTTTAATCGGTGTGAAATATTGGACTGCCCTCAAGGATCGTAGAGCACCATAAGTTTTTCCGACTATATAATTAATGTGATTGTCGCATGTGAGCCTGCGATTGAAGAGAATGCCTACTTATGGTCAGGCTTTTTTGATATAAGAAGACATTTCGATTTTGATGGGTTTAAAAGGAGACCGTTTGATCGAGACCAGTTCGATATTCTCTCTAGGTCTTCATTAAGACAGCAAATATAGTGTTTTATTAGACCAATTGGACAACTTAAGTGCAACTGTACGTCATCAACATACATGGATATGATGCAATATTTAATAGGTTTAGGAAGTTCGTTAATATACAAGGAGAATAATAGAGGGCCTAATACTGATCCTTAAGGAACACCTTTTGCCGTCAGCAAAAATTTGGAGAGGTTGGTGTTAGCTTCAACCGCTTGCTTTCTTTCGGTGAGGTAGGAATCGATTAACTTAACAGCACAAGATTCAAAATTAAATTCGCGATAAAGCTTACGGCATAAATCGGAATGCTCAACACAGTCAAATGCTTTTGAAAAATCTAATAAAACTAGAAACGAAATTTTGTCACTATCCATTGACTGCCGCAAATCTTCGATTGAACTTATTAGAGAAGTTATACAGCTGTTGTTTTTCCTGAAGCCAGATTGCTTTGGAGTTAAAAGTTGAGAGCGATTTAAGAAAGTATCCATTTGTTTTTGCAAAAATCTCTCAAAAACTTTTGAAAGAAAGGGCAAGATAGCTATTGGCCTTAATTCTTCCTTCTTAGAGTTTTTGGGAACAGGTAGAATTTTTGCTAGTTTCCACGGTGTAGGATATTGGCCAGACAATATAATAAAATTAAAAATGTGGGTTAAATATGGCAAAATTATTGGCAGGATTAGTTTTAAAAACATGGGATGCATCTCATCAAAACCAACAGCATTAGACTTAATCGACAGTAAACACTCAACAACATCTGCACCGTCCGCAGTTCGAAAACTGAAATTGGAAGCGGAGTCAAGTGTAGGTTGAAAGGGTGCCGACAAATCACGAGCGTCTGTGTCGATTAAATTTGCAGAAGATGGCACGGAGACAAACTTTGCATTTAGAGAGTTTACATTGATGTCAGCAGGCACCTTACCTCTTGTCTTACCAACACGTATTTCACGTAAGTTTTTCCATAGTTGACGACCGCTTAATAAGCCGTTAAGACGGTTGGAACGCACCTGTGATTTAATCTTTCTTATTTCTACAACAACGTTGTTACGAAACGTACAGTATATTCGCTGAAGTTCTGGCAAGCGATATTGTTTCCATGACTTGTAAGCTTGATCCCTTTTTTAAATGAGCAGACGAATTTGTGCAGTGAACCATTGAGGGTTATGACGGTTTAAAGTTCTTGTTTTTAAAGGTACATAAGTCTCATAAAGCATTTTTATTTTTCCATTAAGGCACTCTACTTGTTCACTAGAAGATTGTAGACAGAAAATAGCAGCCCAATTTGTATCTCTTACTTGATCCTCTAAAGCATTAGTGTCAATGTTCAATGATATTTATCTAACAAATGATGAGGCATACTTAAGGTTATTTTATTTTATGTTTGTCAAAAAAAAAAAAATATACAACAAATTGTAACAATAATATAACAATAATTTAGAAAAAAAAATGAATATAAAAATATACAAAAGTTTAAAGTTAAAAGAAGAAAAAAAAATAAATAAATTGAAAAATTAAAAGAGAAGAAGAACAAAAATTTTATATTTTTGCCACGAAGATTCTTCTACCATCATCTTTTGCAAAATTTGGAACGGTATGATGAGTGTTTTGTACAGGGACACTTTAGTCATTCGAGATAGAGCTTTATTTTTCAATTGCCTTCTTAGCCCGAAGAAACAGCGATTGGCAAGAGTTATCCTTCATTTGATCTCAGTGCTGGTGTCATTGTCTGAATATATAGCGGAGCCCAGGTAGACAAAGTCCTTAACTACCTCAAAGTTATATCAGTCTATGGTGACGTTCTGTCCAAGACGTTCGTGTTGAGCGTCCTTTCTAGATGACAGCATATAATTACTTTGTTTTGCCCTCATTCACTGCTAAACCCATCTTGGCCGCTTCCTTCTCAATTGCAAAAGCTCCAGTGACATCACGCTTTTTTCTTTCAATTATGTCAATATCGTCGGCGTATGCAAGCAATTGGATGGACTTTTGAAAGAATGTGCCTCTAGTGTTGACGTGAGAGTTTTGCACTATTCTTTCAAGTATGATGTTGAAGAAGTCTCATGACAGCGCGTCGCTTTGCCTAAATCCTTTTTTGACATCGAAGGTGTCGGTAAGGTCTTTGCCAACCTTGATGGAGCAGCGTGCGTTATCCATCGTCATCCTGCTTTATATAGCTCGTCTCTGTAAATACTGTCTTAAATCGATGAACAGGTGGTGAGTGTCGATTTGAAGTTCCTGGATTTTTTCCAAGATCTGCCGTAGTGTGAATATTTGGTCGATGGTGTTTGGCCGATCAAAATTATGGAGCACTTCCCGACATTGGAGAATCATGAAATTTCGCGCAAGGGTAGGCTTTATGGTGCATACAAAATTAATATTTTCCATTCAGGGGGCGCGGCGGCCGTCGCGGCGCGCGTGGCATCCACCCATTTTCGCATAATTGATACCAATTATATGGAGCTTTTCTGATTGTCGTAGAATAATGAAATTTGGAAGACTGGTAGATCATGTAGTCAATACAAAGGAGATGTTTGAAAATTTTAAATTATCCATTGAGGGGCGTGGCACCCGCCCATTCTCTAAGAATTGATAACAATTATGTGGATCCACTTCTAAATGTTGTACAATGCGGAAATTCAGTATAGCGATAGGATTTGACATTTGAAAATTTGAGATTTTACATTCAGTGTGCGTGACAACCACCTATTTTCGCAGAATTAACATTAAATGTATACACAGCACATCCGATTGGTACAGAATTATGAAACTTGGTAAAGCGGTTGGTTTTCAGGTGTATGCAACAAAAAAATGAAATAATGAAACTTTTCATATTAGGGGCGTGGCATCCACCCACTTATTAACAATAATAATCATTTAAATGCAGCACTTCCGATTGATTAAAATTGGTAGAGCGGTAGGATACAAGTCTGTACATACAAAAGGCACAAACTCAAAACTTAATTTTCCTTATTTGGCTTTCAGTGGGCGTTCATTCCACCCACTTTTCCTGATAAAAAGAATCTTTTCAAAAAGGAATAGTGAAATCACACCAAAAACATAAATGTTAAAAAGAAGTCAAGTTCATCTATATATTAAAAAACCTTTGCGTAACAAATCAGCCGTACAAATTAGTGAGATCTTAAAGCACGCCAAATTCTAAGTTTGTTAATGTTAAATACCAAATATTTTAAGTAGAGTTTAGTATCAAAGAACATCAAAACTATCAGAGAAATCTTCTATTTAATGATTACTGACCTAAATTGGGTTATTTTACTTGGCAAGTTTTCGTTTAGTACCTAATGACTCAATTTTGAATTAAAAACTTGGCTAATAAACCAACACAATTTAAGTCAGTGATCGTGCTTACTTTTTACAACTGACTTGTTACGGAAAGGTTTTTGTAAATAGAAGAACTTGGCTTCTTTTTTAACATTTATGTTTTTGGCGTGATTTAAATAAATATAAAATTTAGCGGATCTATACTCTGTCCAATGAATATGTGCTGTACAGACCTTATGGGAGAGCTTTCCTTCTCCACAGGGTGCCTGCTGCATATAAAAATATCTCAAATCCCCTTAAATAACCACTGTCTGTATGTGCATTTTCTCGTATTATCAAGCGTAAGCCCCACTGACATGCCTTTCTAACGGCTCGAGCCGTACTGATCGTATCCTCGTTAACAATCCTCTTTGTGTGTGTAATATTTATCGCAAAAATATTACTTGTTAAATATTAATTATCACTTTATTTGTCCGTACACCATGAGAAGTTAGAAAATAATGTCTGCCTAGATGGATGGATGCGTTAACAAAATAATTATAAGATGTAAGGGATGCGTTAATAAAGTAATAAGTTGAATTAAATAAGAAATTGCAAATCGCCACCACCACCATTTTATAATTGGTAATGGCAACCGAACGCGCCATTCAGGAACTGGATTGTTCCAACTTAGCCAAGGAATGGATTTCTTGGAAAAATGAATTTCTTATGTACATGATGGCCACTGGCAAGATGGAGGAAGCCGAAACGAACATTGCGACTTTTTTGTGGCGTGTCGGTCGGAAAGCGAGGGACATATATAATACTCTATTCCCCAACGACGGCACGTCTAACGGAATTTTGGGAATTGAAAATGGCGTCCCCCCGCAACCAGTCGAGGGTCAACAACAGCAACCGGCACAGCAAATACAAGTGCGCACGTTAATGGTTATTGCATTCCAAAAAAGAACCCAATGATGGAGTCGTTTAAATTCAATAATATTCTCCAAAAAGAAAAACAACCTTTTTCGGAATTTGAGACGGAGCTACATAAGCAGATGCAGGCGTGTGGGCTTAACTGTCGCTGTGAGTGTGGCAGAGTGTTGACGTACGAAGAACGCATGCTGCAAGATAGAATAATAATCGGAATCCAAGATAAGAAATTGCAGTTGAAATTACTCGATGAAAAAAATGACTCATTGACAAAAGTAATAGAGTCATGCAAGACTTATGAAGCTGTCAGCGCAAACAAAGATTTATTAAATAAAACCATTTAATCGACTGTCACAGCATATATATGATGCGCCGATGTTACAATTGCGGAGGTGAATTTACACCAGCTCACTTGAGGTTGTGCAATGCCAACGAAGTTTTCTGTCGGCTATGTGGACGGAAAGGCCATTTTTCCAAATTTTGCAAATCTAAAGGGAATCAACAATCGGACAACAAAAACAACAACAATGGGAATCGCAAACCGGACAACGACATGGGGAAGCAACGACAACATTCTTTGAATTGGGGTAACTCAGGTAAGGGTTTTGTAATTATTGATGGAGATGCAAATTATAAAACAGAAAATAATTTTAGAATAAAATAATGTCTGCCTAGATGAATGGATGCGTTAACAAAATAATTATAAGATGTAAGGGATGCGTTAATAAAGTAATAGTAGTGGGTGCGTTCATAAGTAATGCAACGTTTACACTACCCCATTATTATTATTATGTGCCAAAAATAAGCACATCAAAACAGAGTTAGCGTTGCAATTGTAATGCTTACAAATACATATTTTTCTTTGGATTTTATAAGGGAGCTTTCAGTATGGAAACTTTTTCTACGCTTTTAAGGATACTTGAAGACAAAATTGTTACCGTTTGCCTTTTTTTTTGTTTCATAGATTTGTTTTTTTCTTGGTAGTTTGGAAGAAAATTAAAAGACATTAAAAAAGTATTTGGCTAATTGAACTAAGTAAAAAGGGTTTATTTGAGTGGATTTTCGAGTGCGTGCGGTTTGGCACATAACTTGTATTGATGTAAAGTAGTTCCTTTACTTATGTATTGTGTTGATTTCTGGTTGTGAAACGAAAAAATTAAATTCTCAAATAAGTTTAAATGACGAAAGCAACAGCAGTTACTCGTCGTCAAATGAAATGCTGTGATATGGTGCTGTGTGATTTATATGTAGGTACATTGAAATTAAGTTCCTCATTTGTATGTATTATTCTGTGATATAATGTCCATACCTATGTATAATTTGTTTATTGGGAGAATGAATTGGTTTTCGTTTTTTTAAAGGGATTATAGGCCTATTGGGGATACCCTTAAAAATGTGCCTATTATCTTACCGCTTGGTGGTGTGGAAAAAAATAAGATCAATTTATTTCAGTTAATATATAAAAACTATGAACTAGAAAATCTTGACATTTTCCAAATTTTTACATTTAAAATTTTGAATTTCGTAATTTTCATATACGAGATATAATCATTTGTGTTTCTAGATTTTGGGATTTGCGTTTTAAGAATTCAATTAATGATTTTTGTAAAATGAATTTCTTTGTTTTAAACTAAATAATAAAGCATAGATGGCAGCCCTTCTTAGCTTTTTGCATTTTTAACTAAATGGCGTTCCTCTGCAGTTAGAATGAGATACAAACTTCCTATCTTCCCTGTACTGCACATATACATTGAACAGAGTATAGTTTTTGATTGAATTTAACACCCCTCCCTCCTGATTGATATACAGCGTATGCCCTTGTTGACCTCCTTTATTTCACAATTCAATTTATTTACAAAACTTTGCTCATACCAGAATAACTACCCGTTCCACATCCAGAAGCATTCTTATTTCGAAGCAGAAATCAAATCCAGAAGAACTTTCTCATCTTTTAACAAGATTCAAAAGACCTTTGATTTGAGCTCCTGAAATTGCTATAAAAAGAAAATTCTCACATTTAATATGCTCAGAAAGCTGAGAAAACTAGCAATTATGTTTCATCACATAAATTAAATTATTTATCCAGTACCAAAGTTTTTAACTGTTTTTAAAGAATTAATTTTTTATATTAATTTTCATTATAAACACCAAAATGTCGGAATGGATCTTTATATCGTTCTTGAAAATTTAAACAAAAGAAATAATTCAAAGGAGGAAAGAACAAGAACAGAACGCTTATGGTCACTAAAAAAAACCTGAAGGAACTAGAAAAAAGCCGACCGATTTCATTACACCATGGAATAATTACTTTAAAGTTTTTGTTCTTTTTTAATTATTTTCTTTTTTAAACATAATAATAGATACAAGATCACTTACGTCATAACCTTGAATTATCGATTTCTAGTGACAGTTGTGAAACTCTTATAACATATTATTATAGCAATTTCCTTCGATTAATGTGTTCTTTTGTTGCTATGTTGTCTCCAGGACAAAGCATAACAATCGTTAAGTTATTGTCATAGTTTTTTTGTCTGAACAAACAAAAAAATGACAATTCTGAAGGACGACACTTTGCTATAATAGTTCCCATCATCCACCTACATTCAGTGATCGTAGGGAGTCCAAAAAAGATTTCTCTATCGATCATCAAAGAAAAGGTACACAAGGCCATGCAATGGGATAGGAGGACATCCTATTGCAATGTGTATATTGTATACACAGCAAAACAAACAAACGTGAGTGAGAAAAAAAGAACTGTGTTGATGTGTCGCGTGGCAGGAGCTCAATGTACCAAAGACATATCTACACTTTTCAGTATGATGGACATTAATAGGTTTTATGACCTTCATTCACCTCTTCTTTATTTTTCCGGCATTCGATCGTTTTTGGGACAAAAATATTTTCTCTTTTGGTTCTTGTAATTATTGTTTATGTTCTCCATGGGTGGCACAAAGCAGGAAATTGAAAACTGACCAAAATTGCTATTTAGTGTTTGACAATTTAAGGTGACACATCTCCAATGACCTCGACTGAGGTCATTTTGTTAGGAGTGCGTACAAACTGGACTCTTGCTGTCATCTTAATGTCGTCTCGCTTAAAAACGTATTCATATTCTTTTGTCTTATGTTTGTTGTACGCGTGTCTTCTTTGTTTAACTGGATATAAGAAAAAATGATTTGGCTTGAACGCATTAAAGTGACATTTGACACTTCTTTGTTGTTCAAAAAAAAAAAAAGATAACCTAAATGTTGATTTGCCAATTTAAACAAGGTCGTTGTTCTTTGCAAATGAAATTAAGTACTAATGGATGGTCATTATTACAATGATCATGGGAAGAAAGAGTTTACACGTTAAACAAAGTTTGGACATATTTTCTATAGGTACAAATTGTATATATTCTTAAAAAAAAAAAAAAATGGGCCTTGATATTTCAATCAAAGACGGCACCTGATGACCGATTTTCGACGCAGGACGATCAATATAGGAATTACTTATAAGATGATTGATCGTGCGAGTTTTGTTTCCCAATCTTAAGGGCACTGATCTCTTTTCGCTCAGGGCTTATTTATGAACTATGTTTATGTACTTTGATAAACGCACTGGGTGTAGCTCAAAAGCAAATTTTGAAGAGGTTGAGAGGTTGATGTGATCTTAATGTGAATCTATGGACGATTTTGGAGAATTATTTCTATTTGTCTACGAAATTCTGGACGAATTAAGAACCACTAGAAGTGACGCGAACAAATTGAAAAACGCTATAGAATAAGACTTTTTGATTAATTTACATAGGTTTCTCAGATTTTCATACATCACTGTTCATGGATGGTAGCTATGTCATAATATAACCAACTACATGCCAGGGCTATGGCAAACCTCAGTTAATCCGCCAAAATCAATAGGTGAACATCTTGAACCACGTTTGTACAACTGGCCTTTAGTGTCCGAAAAGTAAACCAGTGGTGGCATTTTACCATGATCATGCTTACTTCATGTAAATTCGAACAAAACAATTTTTTTCTTTAGTTTTATTCTCTATAAAAATACGATACAATTCTGGTACATCGGGGCGTATACACACTTTTTTTTTTACTTTCTAATACAGATTTTATTCTGTTCGAATTTGAAGCGGTAGGTTATTTATTTATCTTAACAGTGAACCTCCGAACTGGAGTGAATGCGCATTGAAATAATATTTACATCACTCCGAAATAACTCAGCTTTATTTGAACATTAAATTTTATTTTCACTGTAAATGCCAGGGGGCAAAAAAGATGGCGTGGGGCAAAAAAAAAATGCCGCGGGGCAAAACAAAATGCCGCGGGGCAAAAAAAAAATGCCGTAGGGCAAAAACAAAAATGCCACGAGGCAAAAATAAATGCCACGGGGCAAAACAAAAAATACCGCGAGGCAAAACAAAAAAAATTCCGCGGGGCAAAAAAAAAAAGCCGCGAGTCAAAAAAAAAAAAAAACCGCGGGGCAAAACAAAATGCCATGGGGCAAAAAAAAAATGCCGCGGGGCAAAAAAAATGCCACGAGGCAAACAAAATGCCGCGGGGCAAAAAAAAAATGCCGCAAGGCAAAAAATGGAAGTGGAAAAATATTGGCAGTAAATATAAATACAAGCAACATGGAACATTTAAAAGAACAATTCTATCGATTAATTGCGAAATATGAAAACAGGGTCAAAATTCTGCCGAGGTCAAAATTATTTTTTCAAAATTCTGCTTTCATAATTCTACTTTTCGAAATTCTGCTTTACAAAACTTTTATTTATTATTCGCAGAATTTCGTAAAACTAAATTTGAGAGAGTAGTATGTACCTTATTTTTTTTAACTACAAACTGAAAGTAATTGTCATTGTGTTTTGACAAGAAGAAGTGAAAGTGTGCTTTAAATTATTTATGGGAGTTCAAAAGCAACAATGTTAAAGCATGGCATCGTCGACTTAAGGTGATAGTCGGCCGCAGTCATGCAGGCCTATATACAAAATCATAAATGATCTAAAAAAGGAACTTATCACTGCCAGAGCTGAAGCTGAAGGGTCAAAAATGAAGAAAGAATAAAACAGAAAAAATCAATTACATACATATTATAAAGAACAAAAAAATAAAAAAGAGAACGGACTTAAGCCATACTGGGTTCCTTAAGCAAATAATATAGTTATCAGTGGTTTTGCTTAGATGTTGTTTTTGCATTAATTTATTATACTATGTTATTACTTTTTGTTGTTATTTTTTTGTTACATCGTTAATAAATCCATCTTTAAAAAAAATCAGAATAAGCAGAATTTTATTTTTCTATATTATTATTTGTCAGTATTTTGAAAGCAGAATTTTGAAAAGCAGAATTTTCTAAAACAGAATCGAAAAAAAGCAGAATTCTTTTACCAACAGTCAGAATTTTGAAAAGCAGAATTTTGAAACCAGATTTTCGACCCGCTCTCATGAAAACACTGTACGGGATGAGTTTAAGGCCAACGCCCGAAGATCTTATAGCAGAATTTTGTACTCGCAACTTAATATGAGTTTAATTCAATCAAACTATTTCGAAGATTCACGGAGCTAGCTATAAGCAAGATGGGACCTCTTAGGGCTAAACGGAATGCCATACAACGGAAGATTTAACCAATTCTTAACACTGTGTAACTTAAAATCTAAAGAAGACTGTTTTCATTTAATAAGTATTTATTATATTTACCCCACAACGGATAGCACATAGCGGGAAAAGTTGCATATTCATTATTTTATTAACAAATGTTTCAATAAATAAATAACTTACTTATACTCACTTTAAATAATAAACACAAACTGTAGGTATATTTATAAAAAAAAATTACAATTTTTGTTTTGTAGTGTTATTCAAATAAAAATATTCTTTACTCTGGAGAATACATAGTTAACGTGAAAAAAATAATGATAAATTTGAATAATCTTTTATCAATTTCAGAAAATAAATGCATCGAAATAAAAAAAAATTATTGTTTGTTAGAATAAAAATTGGCGTTAAATAAAAAAAAAAAATCATTAGTTTGGAGATTATGATGCATCGTATTGAAGATTTTTTTTTTCATTTTGGAGAAACAAGCATGTTCAAACAAAAGATTTTTCTTCAATTTTAAGAAAACAATGCTTTAAAATGAAGAAATGTTCTTTAATTTAAAGATAGCAATGCGTCAAATTAAGTAATATTTCTTCATAATAATGAAATGGGTAAGTTAAAATGATTTATATTTTTTCAATATGAAGAACATTTTTTAATATGAATAATTCGTTAAGTTGAAGAATTATTATTCACTTAATTTCATAAAATAATCCGATGAATATTAATCAATTTGACAAACTTTTGTGAATTTTACACCGACGAAAAATGTATGGATTTTTTCAAAATGATACAAAAAACCATTGTTCTTGTGACTAAAATTGTTTATATATCTGTAACACTAACAATTTTATATAGCAGGATTAAAAACCCTTCATAGATCTTTATTCTCATATTTCGCTTAATATGTTTATGGAGAAGTAGTATTGATACAAATTTGTATTTAAACGAACAACTCGGAGTGTATTTATGTACTGTAGAGTACATACAGTAAATTGAAATAATACTTAATCAACTTGAACATAAGAGCAAGTTTGTGCGACTCAGTCGTGGGTTTTTGTTTTTGTTTAATTGAGTTAAAGTTAAAACATTCCGAAATAGGCCAAATTGTTTAAGACAATTTGTTTTCATAAACAAGGAAATCATAAAAGAAAATTAGTAAATAGTTATCTTTAATGCCTAGCCACATTAAAAGCTTTAAACACAAGATTAAAGTTTGTACGATCCAATCGTGTATTTAATGTACACATAAATAACCCAATTTTTTCCCAAGCCCCCCCCTATTTCAATGTTGGAAAACGTTTAGTTAAGTGGTGCCTGTTAGCTTAGATATTTTTAAAAAACTGTTTTCTGGATGATTATCATATTTTCAACTAGGTACATACTCTTCCCTAACCCACGCTGTTCAAGGACGTTTTTATAAGTAGAATGTTGATGGCATTGGAAGAAACACATGAAACAAACTTCAAATAAAACATTTATTTCATCCATAACGACGGTCATTGTAAAACACAAATATTCATCATCAATTTTACTATTTACATGGAATTTTGTTTTATTTTCATATTTTTTTTTTTGTATATAATTATATGTACTCAACCTTGTCCTTTCTACTTCACTCATTTTCAAAATGAATTGCTAATGTCACTGCTTAATCAATTAGCAAGGACCTTAAGCTATATAAAACAAGAACAACCCACGACGCGACGCGACTTTTTAACAAAAACATTCAAATGCAAATTGCACATAATTGTTTTGTCAACACTCAACAGAAACAGACTTTTTCAAAAAGAAAATTCCCAAATCCATCATAAAAATTCAAATATTTCGAATAAGTAGGTAGGTACGGTATATATCCCCGCCATAATAATCGAGTTTTAAAATATCACCCATCAGTCAGCCAGTTCAGCAGGTAAACGGTAAGTAATTAGATAAACAAAAGGCGATGCGTTTGTTAGGGTAATTAATCAATAAAAAGGTGGAAACATAATATTTCGAAAAGTTATCCGCCCGTCGTGTCGGTCTTCGTCGCGCAAAATGTCATTAACGATCTGTCATAAAAGCATCATAAAATACTCAAGGTAGTCCCACAATATAATAAGTAAATTTATGCAGACATTTTAGTTTCTACGGAAAAAATGCCAACAACCATAAAAGGATTAACACAGATAATCCACAACTAAAGTGAAGGCGTGAAGTTTTCTAAATATTTTTGACAGCTGATTCAAAATGGCGAAAATAAGTAAAATGCAAATGATTTAGTTATAATTTTTGACAATTCGTTTTCATTTTATTGTACAATTTTGTATTTAATTTCTTTTCGGCAAAACTTAAAAATCTAGATTTAAGTATAAAATTAAATTAAAAAAATCAAAAACTTAAATAAATAATAACAATTAGGTATTTAGAAAAAAAAAAAATACAAAAAGTTATTTACAATCATTTCGTCTGGCCTATGAGACCAAATCGATTATTAGCACCTTAATCACAATTTTTTTTTTTGAAAAAAATCGAAATAGAAACAAAACTAAAACGTTTTTCTCTTCTCATCATACTCGTACTTTTGTTGGTTTTTTAGCGGCTGTTGTGTTTGTCCAAGTCTTGAATTTCTATGCCTCGGTTTTGTAGGGCTTGAAGAGTTTCGGTTTGTTTGACTCACTTATGTGTGTTTGTTGTGGAGAGCCGGGTTGCTGTTGGGCGGCCATTAGAAGTCCACTGTTTGGTGAGTAGGCAGATATTTCATGTGACAGGCGGTTTGGTGTGACAGGAAGTTGCAGTTGATGCTGATGATGGTGATTGACAGATGGCTGGCGGATGGGACTCAAGCTGCGGTCGAAAACTTTGGTGTGATCCGAGCCGGCGGGACTGAGTGAAAGCGTAGAGTGTGGAGATGATGACGATTGCATATCATGCGGTGGTGTATGTGGCTTGGGAATGGTCAGTTGGGTATAACCTTGTGGAATCGCGCCCAACATAGTTGGGTAGGCCAAAGGTTGTGCGGTGGGCGGCATTTGCATCTGTGCTGCTCGCGGTGGGATGTGGTACGGTGTGTAGCGGTAGCCAGAATACGCTGATGCGGCTGCCATTTGAGGTTGCATTGAAGGAGCAAGCATCGGATTAGGCTGGTAGGCGTAGGGCATGCCAACGCTATTAGCAGCAGCTTGAAGAATGCTGGCAGCGAAAGCGGGATCCGAATAAACTGCAGCGTAGGGCCATGCAACGGCAATGCGTTGGCGCTTGTCCTTCATGCGGCGGTTCTGGAACCAAACTTTGATTGTTGACTCGGGCAAATTTAATTGAGCGGCAAGTTCGCACCGACGGGGACGGGACACATAGTTCTCCTTATAGAATTCTTTTTCCAAACGTGCCAATTGATCTCTGGTGAAAGCGGTTCTATAGCGACGGACTGATGGATCAGCGGGAATTTGGTTGCCATTTGACATTGGTGGATCAGGGCTTGAACATTCTGAAGAGAGAAAAAAAGAAGAAAACGGTTAGTTACTGTCTTTATATAAAAATTAACGTTTAAAATTTAAATTTTTGTAAGTTTTTTTTTTTTTTTTGACATTTCGATGACACTTACCATTTGGCGACGGTGGTGGAGTTTGTGGTTTTGTATATTGCGACTGCATTAAATCTACGACAATTGGTTTTTGTTCGACTCCTTGGTGGTGTTCCATGGCGTAATTTCTGTATCCTTGCATTTTGATAAAATCTTTTTTATTTATTGTGTGCACTTAAAATTCACTTAATAATCCAAACGGTGTTTTTTTTTCTGTAGGTATTTCTCACTTTAATCCGTCTATGGTAATTTCGGGACTAACTGTATGTAGGTTTTTGAAATAGGGAAAAATAGATATTTATTTATTCTTAAATAGCGGCGGAGGAAAAAAGTAGAAGATGCTACTTGTTTCGATGTCTCACTTCGAGTGTGATAATCACTTCATCCCCCGCGTCCTTAAATACTCATCTTCTGCTCATCCGAGGGAGTGGCAAACAATGGTGCACAAACAGAATGGCTGCCACGCCATAGCAACCAATAACATGCAAGTTCTTTCGTCTCTGTACACACACATCAACACACAACATAGCGGCATAGTAAAAATGGTGGTTGCACACCAACAAACCATTCACGAAAAACGGTAGCTGCTGTCAGAGTGAAAGAGAACGAGACAGGTTGCCTTTTCCGTTTTGGTTGGGTTGTAGATTGTAGTCGCAGTCGTCGTCGTAGTCGTCGTTCATTGTTTTGTTTTTTCGTCTTTGCCGTCTCGGGCGATTATTAAGATATTTCGGCATTTTATGTGGGAGAAAATTTCGTATTCATTGCAATGAACGAGTGCCCCGTTTCACTTGCCCGCAAACGGAATTCGCTGAGAGTGCGAGTGAAATGTAAGATGCGATTTAATAATGGGATTTTATCTGTTCCATCAAGCTGCTTCTTTGTTGTTATTATATAGTGGCTTCTAGTCCTCATCCCTGGAGGTATTTTTTTATTTGAATCTTGTTGTTTTTTTTCTGTTTTGTAGTATTCACTGGGCTAATAATTTGGGGGGTTATGCGTTGGGAGGGTTGTTAGTAGGTAGGTATAAACACCAGGCGAAAAGTTGCTCTCATTTTGCGTTTAATAACGGCTGGTCTGGCTTGGATGCTCCCTAGAGAGGGAGCCACCAGCCACCCCATCTCTTTGGGAAACCTTCTTCATTCTAGCGGGGTGGATGGCATGGATGGCGGCGTGGCGCCCACCATTGCCATCGTGTTCGTTGTTTGGTTTTATTGCTGGTGGTGTTGATGCTCGGTGATGGTGGTGCCAATTACGCTCGTTATTATACGTTCACTATAATATGGAGAGAATTTATATAAACTCTTCTTTTTTGTTGAGTTGTTGTGGACTAGAGGATTTTGCGGGTTGAAGGATTCAAAGTTGAGGATAATGTGAGGGGGTTTTCGTATTTGCTTTATATTGTGTGCTTATGGATCAAGTCGTATACCTTCTCTTCGTGTGTACGATACCTACACCTACTGTTTGCTACAGTACTAATTTTCCAACTCGCTAAATGGTCGTTTTTCGGATTTTATTAAAATTTTATAGAGATATCTACATTTATAAAGTGTGTGTGTTGTTTTGAGTTGGTTGAGACTTTAATATCCCGGAGCATAATAGTGTGTTTGTTTGCTTCTATTACCCTTCCCTTACACCTTTTTATAAGCTTTATAGTAGGGTATTAACTTGTTTCTCATTTTGTATGGTGATTAAAACTGTGAATCTGAGTTTTGCCGCTGTGTTCATTATTGGGCATAAATGACGAGGTGTATAATGGCGATAAGGGTTGGAAATTATTTTTTTATTTTTATTTTTTTTTCATACGAAGTGGTGGTAGGTATCTAGTGAATATATTTAAATTTTTAGTAAAAATACCTATACTTTCCATATCAAGGCATATTTGATAGAAACATGGGAAAGGGTGAAATAATTATAGATTGGGTTTTAAGGGTATATAGTTTTGAGTATCTTAATCTGTATTGGTAAGTAGGCATGCTCAATTGGGTAGCATGAACAATATCAACCCATTATAGAAAATCGATATTTGGTATTTATTTTGTATATCTATTTTGATATTTAAAAAATGGAGAAGGTAGGTAATTGTGTGAAATTAAAGAAGTCAAAGTGATAAGCTTCTGAAGAAGGTTATGTTAAATTGAAGATTGAACCCCATTTTAGTAATTTAAACGTGGTTAATTTTATTTCTTGAGTTTTTCGGCGTTTTACTCAAACAAATATTAAGAACTTAGATATTTTATGTAGCTAATATTTCAAATAAAAACACTTTTTACTTGTTTTGATATTCAGCTTTAGCTTTTCTCGAGAAAGTAGTTTATTATTTTTGTTACTACTTTTTCAGCCTGAACACCCCTTCTTTATTCAGTATAGGACAGACAAATTAAGGAATGTTTTTTTTAAATTAAAAAAAAGGCTGGTAAGTCATTTCAGGAATTTATGAGAGTTTTGCTTTTATTTTTAGTGTAATTATGTAGTTTTAAAAAAAACTAAAAACAACTTTTTATGTTTTTTTTTTGTAGATCATTCGCTGAGAGAATGAAAAATTCGTTAAAAAATGAAAATCGTCGATAAACTAATCGCCGGCCGTATTAAGCATGCCAATAGTTTATTTTTTGGCTCAAATTGTATTTTGTCATTTTACAGATTGCTTAATATCTAAGTACACATAAATTTGTCTAATCGTTTATGTAACGTATGGATTTTCCAGAATCCTAAAGAAAAATTTATATTTATGTGAAGGCAAATTCCTATTCAGTAAAATTTGACAAAGTAAGTAGATTTAGCAGTAGGTATTACACATTTAGCCGACGAAATTTTACAAAAGTTTTACAAACAAAACACCAATTTACACCCAGTCTATATGTAAATTTAAAGCCGAACACGTGTACATTTAAACCATTTTATACAACTTTCGTGTAAAATAACAGGTATTCTTTGATTAAGGCATCTTGGAAGAACTTGTTTTTTTGTAATATTTACCAAAGATGTAATAATAAAATTGGACATATAGACAGTGTTCCTCTTATAGCTTTGTTAGGTATATATGGTCCTTCTTGAACTTTTTGGGCGAGAATTGACGAATTTTTCGTTAGTTCTGTTCATGTAACACATTATGTTCGTAGTGAACCAATCAATAATGATTTTTATAGTTAATGGTTTTGGGCTTTTATGATGTTTTGAGTTGGATGTAATTTATTACAAAACTAATTCATATTTTACCATACGTTTCGCCTGGTTTCTTTCCAGCTTCCTCAGGGTCTTGTACATATTTATTAACCTTTAAAAATCAAACAAATTACAGTATCAGAACAATGCAAAACAAATTTCGACATAGTAAATACCTAAGTTGTTGATACAAAATTATTAATATTGGTGACCTGGTATATTCCACTTATTTATATCAATTTAAAAAAATATGCAAGCAAAAATGTAATCGATCTTGATCTAAATAGAAATATTGTTAAATCTTTTATTTTGTAAGTCAATCAAAAATTAAAAAAAAAATACATAGTATTGTGTAAATATAGTACCTAATTTTAATGTACCTATTATTTTCTTCGTCTAAAATAGTTTTGTCACTTTTAGATGCCAAAAAAAATGAATAGATAAACAATTTTATTGCAATTAATTTGATTATCACATTTAACTAAAGTCGTTAAAGCAGCTTTCAATATGAAATTCAAAAAACAATTTAAAAGAGTTGTATGGCAGATACTGAAGTAAATTATAATTCCAAGACCATATCTAGGTTACTACTGAAATAAACCATCCCAGCGGAAAACTTACAGATATTTAATTTTATTTTTTGAATTATTTATTCCAAATAGTTTTTAATTGCCTTTCATTCACAAAAAATGACTTTTCTCATCTCAGCAGTTTACGAGTCAATAGATATGCAATTTTAGTTGAGTTCTGTTGAACTTACATCAATTTTAAGAAAAAGATCATATGCATTGGCGGATCCAGGTGGGTGGCTATCACAACTGATTCCTAAAATGAATTGAATCATAGAAAGTAATGCATTGAAACAAGTATAGAGTTTTATATTCGTCTCAAATATTGTTTAATTTGATGGGAATCAGACAAAATAACAAGATTGGGACTGAACAATTTACATGCTATGTAATTTTCATTTTTATAACCCCAAAAGAATTTGGTTTGGGCTAAAATCTTAATGGAATTGGAGAGTAAGCAAGTTGGGGGTTACTAATAAGGGACATGTTTAATATGCAAACAAAATATTCCCTAAAAATAAAGCCCAGAAAATTGGGACGAAAAAAAAAATATCTCGGGACTAAGGCCTGACAAGAATTGGACACTAAACGTGGTCGGGGTTAAACAACCAATTTCCTAAAAACTAAACTTATTCCAGAGTGTTTGGGACTTAACTCTATAGGGACTGTCAAAGTCCGTAGTTATGGCTAAGGCATGAAGAGATAATGGAAAAATCGGGATCGGGGCTGAAAAATTAACATATCAAACACAATAACAATTAACCCTAAGAATTTCACTTATTTAAAAAAAAAAAAAAAAAAAAATCAGCTGGGACTAAGACCCGATTATAATTTGAGACAAACGATTGAACATGATTGTTTAATACAATAGGAATTGTTTGTTACGGCCAGCCACGTTTCTAAGCATTTTCGGGCTTATATTTCTAAGGTCGAAGTCAATTATACAATATACATACAAAACATTTTTGGACTAAGAAATTACATACAAGATCTCTAGTCAAGGAGCCCAATACCACAAGCTTGAGTTTTCTCTGTCCACTCAAAAAATCATGCAGAAAAAAATGTGTATTTGAAATCCCTCTAGACTCTAGACTGACGTGCAAATTTATCGACATATTTTTTGAACAGGAATATAAAGTGTATGCACAGAGTATACACGATCGCATGCTATTTTAAAGAGCAACTTTGTCTTATGTCCCACTAAAAGTCTTGAAGTTTTAACATTTTATTTTTAATCGGCAAAAAATTGTTATCTGTGTTTTCCAGTGACAGTTCGAACAAAACTGAATTGATACCTACTGTACTAGTTGATTTAGCTATAGTTCACGAAAATGAGATCTCTATATCAGAACACATACATGTGCTTTTGCCATCGAGACCTCTTAGAGATCTATATGTCAGAACACATACATGTGCTTTTGCCATCGAGACCTCTTAGATATTTCATTTTTGTCTCAAACTGAATCTCCAAGCCCTCCCCCGCCCACAGCCAAATCCTGGATCCGCTACTGATCAAATGTTAGCTATTATACTTTTCAATCCATAGTTAACATTTGATATTTGTCTTAAATTGATGTAGGTTGAACTGAAATTAACAAAAATTTTGTATTGTCACTAACTCGGCAACCGTACTGATGAGTCCAATGAAATGGAATGCTATCTTTTTTAGATTACAAAAACTCTTATTTCCCCTAAAGACACACAAAAAATATAAGTTTACCAGTTTGTAGCAAATCAGTACATACGTTTAGTCTCTAGCTCGAAGTATTGTGGATTTATTTTTATTCATCCAAAGGAGGGGAATGGTGCCGAGCTGGAGGTTATAGCGTGGTGCCCCCGCATACAAAAAATAACAAAAAATATTGAAACAGTATAACAATTAAGTACTCAAAGTAGATTTTGTTTCACATTCCCTGTCCTATTTATGTGTCTACTCTGAATCAAAAATTTATGCGATACTTTTTACTGCTTTTTTCTTATGTAAATCTAAGATAACTTCCGATATTTTAAATATATGCATATGTTTTTTTTTTTTAATTTTCTGAATTTTCGCGTCCAAAATGTCTGATTCTTTTTTGAAACGATTCCTTGGGTTTCGAGAGCCCAATTATTGTTCTGAACTGAATCTGAAGGCAAAAATATTTGCATTCGATGGATTGCTCGATAGGTTAATGTTATATGTATTTTCAAATAGCATGCATTTGAACCAAACGGTTCGTCAGAAAAATAGGAATATAATATCGTAAAATTTGTAGGAAATGTTATTAGTATTAAGGACGTGTATTAAGGACGTGGGCAAAATTCTAACTGAAGATGTTTGATTTTTTTTTTTTATCAGTAATCATTACTGATTAAAGAACCTATCGAAAACAGGGTATATAAACCACATAAACCCCATTTAAAAGTGACGGATTCACATGCAACGGTGTTAATTCTTAGAGCAAAATGAAAAATGTCATAAAGCCCAAAAACTAACAAGTAGCCCAAAAACTAAACAAAAAGGAATATGTCATGTTTTAAAAGTTATTTCTGGAAATATATTATTCATATAAAACATAATTTTCAATATACATACATACATAATGTGTAAACATTAAAAAAGTTGAAAAATACAGTCATAATTTTTTTGTTTTAAGTGTTTTAGTTTTTGAGAATATTATAAGCTTATATGACCTAGATTCTCGTTAAAAACACTGAGGGAAAAACGAACACAAATTTCCATAAAAATATGCGTGAATGAAAAACATGATAATTATATGACTTCTTTATGTGGATCAGCCAACAGCCATATCAGCATTGAAAAACTGCTCTCATTTTATTCGAAGGATCATAAAACAAAATTTCTTGTTTTCCATTCAGTGTTTGGCGAACAATACAAGAAATTATGCATCTAGAGCAATTTTTTAACAAAACAAAAATTTGACAGAGATCGAGAGGTCCTTCGGCAGGATATAGAAACCTCTAAGGGGCATTGTTTAGCGTATCGGCGTTTATTGCGGCCTCGTAATTTTTTTAATTGTAACGTTTTTAAGAAACATTTTTGTATTGTATTTTGTGTAAAGGTCGAAAAATGAAAAACAAAAACTTCCTGGAAGGTCGCAGCGAAAAATCATAAAGTTCACCAAGAGAACTTGCCTCATTGTTCTGTATACCCTCTTGTTTATTGGTGCAGGTTTTTTGTATGCTCTAATTATCTTTTTATTTGCTTTTTTAAACTAGGTCACATTGTGCTGCTTCTTTAAAAAAAAAAGTAAACAAGTCATTACAAAAAAATCCACAAAAAATTATCGCCATCACAATGGTGATGTGCTAGCGGAAAGGACTCGCCGCACGCCACCGTTTTTGGTGACCTGAACAAAAAAAAATATCTGTGTCGTAAAACTGCAACCCTACTACATTTTTATTTTTTAATTTAAATAAATTTATTTAATTTTACATAAATAAGAAAATATAATCCGTATGAAATATTACGGCTTTAATTAAATAAACACCAACAACAATTTATTCTTAAGAAAAATATAGCATTGGGTTTTTTATTTTTCTCAAGAACTAAAACTTAAAACCTTAATTTTAAGCATTTAAATTTTAAATGATTTTTGAATAATAAAATTCGATAGACATAGTACTTCAAAACTTATTCTTTAAAAAATATCATTTAAATTGTTTATTTTTTTAATTTTTACTTTTTAAATCATACAAGATATTCAATAGTACTTACTTACTTAGATCCACAGGGCATCAACTACCGCTACACGCCGTCTCGTTCTGTTTCTGGATATGTATTTTAGCTCTCTCCAACTTTTACCGAGCTTTTGTGATTCCTTCTCGACTGTTCTTCGCCAAGATTTTCTCTGGCCCCCAGGACTTCTGCCATCTTGGAACTTGGATAAGAGGATCCCACTCCATTGCATGTCTTGCAATAGAGTCTGCACCACGACGTAGGGTGTGACCAATCCACTGCCACTTTCTTTTCTTAATAACGATGTCAATAGGACTTTGGACTTTGGACGTTGGAGATGGTGTTCGGCCAAAAAATCCTTAAGATGTTAGAAGACATCTATTTTCAAAAGTTTGTAGCTTCCTTGTGACAGAGGCGGTCACTTTCCATGTACTACACCCATATAGTAGTACTGACTCTACGTTCGAGCGGAACAGTCGCAGCTTGGTCTTCGTACTGTAGACGTTACTCCTCCAAACTTTAGACAGCATGCCGAAAGCAGCTTTAACTTTGCCGATTTGGCAGTTAACATCTTCATCCGTACCACCGCACGCCGTCTTTTGGGACAACACTCCCGAGGTAGAGGAAGTTGTCCACTGCTTCAACCTGCTGTCCCGCAACGAAAACTTGAGAAGAAGGTTCACAAATGTTGAGGATTTTTCTTTTCCCGGCGTTAATCCTCAAACCAACTTTGTTTGCCTCGCATTACAGATTACTCACCATATGGTGAATATCCATAATGTTGTGCGAGAGCAAACAGATATCGTCAGCGTAATCAAGATATTGCAGGAACGAAAACATCATCCATCGAATTCCACGCGCTTGCTCGGCTAGAGCTGCATGAAGGACATCCCCTATAACCACCAGAAAAAGTAGTGGAGATAGCAAACATCCTTGACGAACTCCGCTATGGATATCGAAGTCCTCTGATACCTTTGCGTTGTGTAAGACCTGACACGATGCACGCTCATAGGTAGCCTTTATAATAGCGATAATCAACTCGGGTACACCTCTCCTGCGTAAAGCTGACCAAATGAAATCTCGATTCAAGCTATCGAAAGCCTTTTCGAAGACGATGAAGAGCAAATGAAGAGGGGAGCGGAACTCCACGCATTGTTCTATTATGATCCTCAATGTGTTGATGTGATCAATGCAGGATGATCCTACACGAAATCCCGCTTGCTCTGTGTCGAGAGTAGAATCGAGATGTTCTTTGATTCGTTCCAAGATTATTTTCGCCAATATCCGTAAGGTTTCCATTTTGCGGTAGTTTGACGATCATCGCTTTTTTCCATTCAACGGGGAAACTTTCGTTCTCCCATGCCTGTATTATCAAGGGATGTAGCAACTTCGCTGATGTTTGTGGATCTGCTTGGTAGAGCTCAACGGGAATGCCGTCCAAACCTACCGCTTTGTTGTTCTTGAGGGATTTGATCGCTGATGTTATCTCGGCTAAACTGGGAGGGTAGGTGCGAAAACGAGAACTAGTTGCTGCGAATAGCTCATTTGGGTTAGGGCTAAAACACCTCCGCTATCGTCTATGTGGTTGAGCACGTTAGATTTAATAGATTTAATCAAATCTAGAAATGATAATTGTATTTTATTTTTGTATGAATTAATTTTCTTGTATGTTTATCAATTATCACATTACCCTAAAACCAACAGAGTCATTTAAAGCTGTTAAAACAATCATTTATTATAATCAATAAATTAATTTATTATTCTCATTTCATTAAATACATTTAAGTTTTGTTGTACAAAATAAGAATTAAAATAATGTCGAGGTAAACTAAATAAAAATTGAAAAAAATGGCTCACTTTTAGTGACCGTATCTTGGTTGATTTTTTGTTAAAAACACTTTTTAAAATAAGTCACTTTAAAGAAAATTTTATTATCTTCTTTTATGTCGACCAATTTCTACACCTATTTCTGCTGGAAAAAGAGTTATAGGCAAATAAGTAAAAAAAAAACAAACAAATCGATTTTTTTTTTTATTTTTACACATTAATAATGTATTTAAAATTTGTTGAATAGACTAATTGTATGGTAAATTTTAATCTCTACAGAAAGGTCTTAGGATTTTTTTTCGAAATTTAGCTTGGTTTTCAAGTAATGTATATGCAAAAAACCAAAAGGGTTGCAGTTACTCCCCCTCCTCAAAATTGCATCCTCTCGTTTAAAAACGTTCCGTAGTTTTCTCATATTCAATGAGCCATTAAATGATTTTTACAATTGTTTTATGTTCTATAAAGTCTAGAAGGTCATTTTATTCAAAAAGTATATATTTTGTTGACTTTTTGGAAAAAACTGAAAAAATTTCGAACATTTTTAGGTTTTTTACCATTTTCGCTCTGAAGCCATATCCGTAGGAAGAAGCAAAGTTCAAATTCAGATTCAGCAACCCCTGAAACATAAAAGGCGAGTGAGAAAAAAACATCTATGTTTTTTTCCTGACCAAAGTGTCATTAAATTGACTGGACTAAATTAAATATATGGATCCAAAGAACTTCAGTTGCATTTTTCCCCAAGTTGAAGGCATTTATAATTTTGTTTTACTGGTTTTTATTAACTGCCATTTCGAATATTTTTATTTTGGATATATTATTTGCGAAAAGTCGAGTGTTTATTAGTTATAAATGATTTTCTGAGTAATTTGCATGTTCTGTCCATGTAAAAACGTTACTTTAAAATGTATTACCAAGACTCAGTTTGAGATTCAGTAACACCAACAAAATACACAACTATATAAAACTCTCAGCCATCAAATCAGCAAAATCAAAGGATTTATCTAAAAAAAAGATTGCAGTATTTTTTAAAAAAGGCGAGGGGTTCTTTTTCATGAGATATTTTTTTTATATTTATTTGAAGGTTATGGTAGATTGATAAATATATATTTGATTGGTACCTACCACACTTAAGACCATATTAAGTTATTAAAGTTAAGAAAAAAATCCTGGTTTAAAATTATATATTATTGTTTGCGATTATAGTTATATTGTATTCAGTAAATCCCTAACACATCGTTATTTCTAAATATCAACCATTACCTATTGAAACATTAAATTATGTATACCTACTAATCATTGTTTATGTCATCCCTTTGCATTTATTGCAAATTATTTCTTTTTGGCAAATTTACAAGGTCAAATCATCAATGCGAAATTCCGTAACTCTTTTACAACACCAATAAAGAGTTGCAATAAACGAGTTATATGTACGTGATGCATCCGTAAAAGTTTTGCAACCTCATCAACTGTTTCATCAACATTCAGCTTGTATAGAGAACACAATTGTAAGGGTTTCTTTCTTTGACAGGTAAAATTTTTCTTCGCCATATTCTTGGAGGGAACTAGCTATAATATTTCGCAAAATACCCTACAACTATCGGTATTATCCTTTTTCGTATCCTTTTTGCACAATATACAATACAGTTAAAGGCTTACGTAATGTTAAGAACGCAAAAAGGAATTAAATCTTATGCAAGACAAAAGGAAGGTGCATTTTTACTGTTTTATGCGAGGATCAAAGAGAGGATTCCGTGGTTATTTTTATTTTTCGCTAAAAAAAAAAGATAAAAACAGCAGTTTTTTGAAAAGAAAATGTTCGTTTGGTTTTATGACGACAACGCGTAACTCTTCCCGTTAACCCATTATGCAATACAGCAACAGAGTGTAAGGTATTGCAGAGTGGTAAAAAAAGGATCTTGTTTTTGCTAGGAAGATGCATTTTTTAAATTCATCAGGAATGTAGCGAATTTTTTGAGATTTATGGTACCCTTTTTAACTCATAGATATAAACTAACAGGAGTTAATTTTAAAGGATTATAGCAGTGATAACTGCCGTCAACGACTATTTTCCCGCCTTACTGAAACAAACATAAACTAAGAGGTATACTCGTATAGCTTAGCATCACGTAATCTCTTACGTATTGAATATGCAATAAATCCTTGAAAGGCGTGATATACCTTCAAAATGTCTCTACGCATTTAGACTCTTAAAAACTAGTGGAAAATTTTCTTTTTAAGTACCTATGTTATATCATCAATAATTTTATGACTTCGATTCTCGTTAAAAACGATGGACAGGACGAACTATATAGCGAGGGCAAAAAGAACACAAATTTGCATAAAAATATGCGTGAACGAAAAACATGACAATTTTATGACTTCTTTATGTGGATCAGCATTGAAAAACTGCTCTCATTTTTTCTATTTGCTTTCACATAGCACAACAAAAAAAAAAAACAATCCATATTTTTCGTTTCCTCGTCTCTTATACGAAGGATCATAAAACAAAATTTCTTGTTTTCCATTCAGTGTTTGGCGAACAATACAAGAAATTATGCATCTAGAGCAATTTTTTAACAAAACAAAAATTTGACAGAGATCGAGAGGTCCTTCGGCAGGATATAGAAACCTCTAAGGGGCATTGTTTAGCGTATCGGCGTTTATTGCGGCCTCGTAATTTTTTTAATTGTAACATTTTTAAGAAACATTTTTGTATTGTATTTTGTGTAAAGGTCGAAAAATGAAAAACAAAAACTTCCTGGAAGGTCGCAACGAGCTATCATAAAGTTCACCAAGAGGACTCGCCTTATTGTTTTATATACACTCTGGTTTATTGGTGCAGGTTTTTTTTATGCTCTAATTATCTTTTTATTTGCTTTTTTAAACTAGGTCACTGTGCTACCTTAAAAAAAAAGTAAACAAGTCATTACAAAAAAATCCACAAAAAATTATCGCCATCACAATGGTGATGTGCGAGTGGAAAGGACTCGCCGCGCCGCCACCGTTTTTGGTGACCTGAATGTTACAGTTTTAGGAAATTGTCATTGTTGTATTTTTAGAGGTCTTTTTGGGCATAAATAATTGTTACTTATAAAATTATGAAAGAGAAGACGTCACTTTGCATGTACATAGGAATATGAAGAAACTCTTCCTTTCAAAAGACGGGTTGGTAGTATATCGGTTTCGATTTCAAGGACAACATTTTGTATATCTACAGCATCGATACATACCCTTTTGTCTTTGACATTTAAATCTTGGAACATTATCTCCACTAATAAGTCATCACCGGCAGCAATAAAGCAATATAAAATATATATTTCGTTGCTGCAAGAAGGTACCCAGAAGGATAAAGTTCTTGTTCTGTCCAATTTGTACTGCTGCGCAGCTCTTTCTTACTCGTTCACATGGTTTTCTAGCGTATATGCAAAACTCGAGCATTTAAATAAACATAGGCGAGATGATTTACAATCGATTTTGCCTTTACCACGGATTCATCTTAACTGGATCTCGAACTCTTTGCATATAGGTTAGGTATACATCTACTATGGTATCTGCCTTTTGAGCAAAACCCTAATTTGAATTTCACTATGATAATTGAGTGACCTGGTTTTCGGTAACCTTAAGTAAACATAAAACTGTAAAATTGTCGCACAAAAACAAACATTCGCCTTTTGTTTAAACATTAAATGAAGGGTCGGTTTATTATATAGTCCATCACGGCTAACGGATTAGAGAGAAAGATCGAGGTAGGCACACCTTCTTCTGTGTACAATATAATTAGTCCACAGCATAATAATGAAGAGTTTGATGATCTTCTAGCGAAAGGAAGAGTCTGGAAGAAAACTGAATGTTTGTTTATTTTTGTTTGTTTAGAAAACTCTATTGCCCATAGAGTTTATTGCACCATGTTGGCGGATTATCTATAGATTTTTGCCAATTTATGTTTGCTTTAGCTATTGTTGCAAAAATGGACGTAATAAATAGTGCAATAGTCCACCATGGTATAACATGCGGTAAAAGGATGTAATTTTAGTTGAATTTCAATGACACTCAATGAATTGTTTGCGTTTGTCCAAGCAATACCTATATTTGTTTATTGTTTTCTGACAATGCAAATATCGACAAGGAAAAACAAACAAGGTTAGAAACATAAAGTTTCTTGCATTTTTATACTAAATAGCCAGTAAAAGACTAAAGAGGCTATTAGCGAGTTTACTTAGCAAAAATCAGTGTTTTATTCTTTTTTCGTTATTTTTTCTAATGCAGGCAATAATAACACAGGGCAATACATATTTTGAGGAATAAACCACATTTGATTTTTGCGATGGATTTTTGTATCTTGAAATCCAATCTTTTCTTAGAATTGTCGTTTGGTTCAGGGTTTTCAAGATATCCTGGTATGAAAGTGCAAGAAATCAGGTTTTTTATTGTATTTTAGAAATTAAGTTCTACCACTAAAGGAATTTACCCTTTCACATCCCTTTGAACAAAAAATTTGACTTTTTTGGTACTTTCTCTCTTCTTTGAAAAATCATTAGTTACTTTAAAGAGGTGGGTTCGATTGGTACAAAAAATATATTTATTTGAATAACTGCGTTACTGCGTGTTTTTCGATTGTTTGAATTTATTTCAATTATAAAAACATACTCTAAAATGGTGAAGAAAATCTGGAAATAATTTCTAATACAAAATGGAAGCAGTTTAAAATCAATTGCCTTATTCTGAAAATACACCAAGTTATGATAATGAAACGATTTTGAAGTAATATGACACAGGCATAAAACTACAAGAATATATCAATTTGAAATTGATAGTCTTTCATTCATCTAAAAAAAGCATTATTTTTAAATTGAGATCGGATTTTACCAATGGAAAACACAATAAGTCTTCGCCTCCCAGTTAGTTCAGTCAAATCGTCATATTATGTTGCTACAAGAATTAAGGAAGTTTTGAATTTTTGAGATGCTATAAAGTTTTGAAAATTCCAAAATATTCCGCGAAATCTTGTATACTTGACTCTGTTCTTTAAAAATACCTGGGGAGGAATTGACTAAGGTGTGTGATAAGTGATAGCCATTATCCACAAATTCCGTCTGCATAACAAGTGATAATCATATTTTTGTGACTATTTTCTGTGATAGCTCAATAGCTGTCACAGAAAATAGTTACAAAAATATGATTATCACTTGTGACAGTCACCTTACGCCGACGGAATTTGTCGATATTGAATATCACTTATCGCATATCTCCTTAGCCGATTCCACCCATGGTCTGACAAAATAAAATCTTTAACACTTTTTTACAAATTAAATTACCTAATTTTTGAGACCAATACGAAACTTGTTACTGTTATACTTTCCACGATAAGGGTTTTTGAATTTTTAGATCTTATCAGAAGAATACGAAGAGTTCGAATTTTCTGTTGGTTTTACAGGCTTACAAGGCCTTGAAAACGAAGAAGTAAAATGTTTTTTATGTTCTTTTTATGGTTGAACACAAACCCGTTAGCGATTTTTAGGCAACAGTTCATTTTTTTTGAGAATTTCTCATTTTAAAATGAGGAAAAAATGCTTTTTGCGCGAATAGCAAAGTATTTTTTTTTCAATTTGTAAAAGTTCATAAAAGTACTAATCTTTTTCTTCAAAATTTTATTTAAATCTGCCTAATATTTAGTTTTAATTCCGATAAAGTCCTGTTACTAATTTTACACTGTTTTTAAAGTTAAGTAAAAACGTGACGTAATTTTATAATTTTAATTTGATTTGATCAATAATGTGTTATTTAATAATTTGAGTTTTAAATTTTGGGCTTTTTGATCATTGATTCTTTAAAGCAATTTAAAGACTAATTTATTAATTTTCCCGACGTTTCGTTTGGTTTTTTGCCAACATCTTCAGGGGTGTTTAATTCATTTAGACCTTTAATACAAATTACATATTTTTAGAACATTATTACTTTTGTTTGGCATATAGTTTCAAATAGGTACTCACTTTAGTCGTAAAGTTACATTTGATATAAATTTTGTATGATATTTTAAATAAGTTAACATTTATGTTGCTCTTATTATTATAAAACAGAAACTAATAAATTTCTAACGTAATTTTCTTATTTTCAAAATTTGCAAATTGACAACGTGGCGATGTATGTAAGTAGCATTTTCTTCATAATTCAGTTTTAATATTCCCAATTTCTCTTTTACTCTTCGAAAAATCTGCTCTTTGAATGTATGTGTGTTGCAATTTTTCCATATAAGATCATATTTAATCCTATCAACTAACTAACGATTTCTTAAAAAGAAAAAAAGTACTGAAAATATTTAACCTGAAGAATAAGATTGGTTCTTTTTAAATTTGTAAAAAAAATATTCAATCTCCTATAGAACAACAAATATAGCACAAAAAACACTTGTTTTTAATTTGTTCTCAAAGGATATATTTCGCTTTTTTCAAGATGGCGGAACCCGGAACCCAAACAGCATATCAAAACTATCCTAATTTTTGTAACCATTCTCGTAGGTTTACGACAATTTGACTGGCTTTCAAAGTAAAACTACTGAAGTGGCTATAATTATTATGAAGAACTTATAAATTTTAATGATTTCACGAAGGAAGATAAATGTATTGACAAGATTTAAATTGATTTTCCGAGGAAAATATTAGAAGTTTCAGATGCTGTAGGAAGTTTTAGGGTGAAACATTTTTGGTAGCAGGTAAATATAACATAACCTCAAAAATATCAACAAAAAACACCTTTCTTTGCCTTTTCAGGACGATCAAAATCTTTGGAAAATTATAATCTAATTACTGCCGCTACTGTTGTCTTTTCACTCGAAAAGGCTAACATTTAAAATTTCTATCAATTGATTCACAATCAATTAATATTTGACAATCGAATATAGGCCTAAGTGAAATCAGTAAAACGAATGACAAATAAGTGCTGTCAAATTATCCAACTAAACATTTGGTTGTATCGAAATATTTAAAATCTGTGTTCAAAAAATGTTTAAGGTACCTATGGATTCTGATCATGATCTGAAGTCTACGCCGTTATGACTATGAAAACTCTGGGTTGAACAATTTTACTCGATATTGATTGAAACAAAACAAATTTTTGTTAATATATAATAACTGTTTTAAAAGGCAAAATAAAGGCCTACAACAGCACAGAACAAAAAAGTTAGGGCGTGGACACAATTTTTATCAGGTAATAAGTTGTTGTAATATGTCCACGTTGGGAAAAGCCCACAATCTTGAAAAAAACGCAGCCCTCTTGCATTGTTGCCCTAAAAAGTGTACCTAAAAATTCTCCGATTTTATACCACTTGGAGTATTTTTGCTCAAACCGACTTGTCGGAAGAAAACCTCGTTTCCGCTTCGATAAATGCCTTGTTAAGCCTAGTACGCTGCTGATGTAAAACGAAATTTGTCCTGTGGTGTCCAAAAAGACAACGAAATGCTTACGAAAACACAGCGGAAAAATATTCATGGAGGGTTTCACAAATTGCAAATAAATAAAACAAAATTTAACGAAAAAATCAAACAACAGCCATGCTGTAACGAAAGTTACAACAAATAAAAACACGAACAAACCCAAATGTCATTTTTCCGCACACAATTAACTGTCCGGGCAATTAATTCTGTGCGAAAATAGAGAAGAGACTTGTCAAAGCAATCTGGTATAATCAACAATTTCGTTGGTCGAACAGCGTACCACAGAACGAAAAGCACAACGAAATTTTTCGTTAATGATTTCGTCATGTCATTTTTGTATGGGATTTTTCGTTTCACATCAGCAGCGTACAAGGCTTTAGGGGCGAATGAATAATGGCTAAAATCAACGCATTCTCTTATTTCGCTGTGACGTTCTCCACTAAACTTAAAAAATTAGCATTGGGCATTTTATGCGACTGAAAAAAAATAACAAAAATTAAAAGGATAATTCAGCGAATTTGACAATGTTTTGATCGATTTTTAAGAGCTGGAAAACGTGAAAATAAAACTTCTGGCAAATGATATCAAATGTGCACTGATGTAGGTACTCGAATAATTCTAGAATTCGATTGTGGTCTGAATTCTTATTCTTGATATTTGGTTTGGATTGATATTTTTTTAACGCGCTGTTAATGAAACAAACGCCATTTTCAAAACTATTTAAAGACAGAATAAGCGACACTACTCAATAAACTTTAAACACCCCAGAGTTGTATCTCTGATTTGGCATAACTGTTTTGCTGACGACAGTACCCTCAGCTTCTCATATTCGTTTCTAGGTTCACATCTCTGTTCTTCGGATGTAGAACTTAAACGGCTTATTGAATTCTGATCTTGACAGCATTTTCCATTGGGGTATAAAAAACATCGTCGAATGCTGCGTGCTGTGTCCTGTCGTTAAATCGAAAGCCATCCCCATGCCGTTATCCATGAGGTGTACTTGCATTGAGGAAACCGAACAGATTTCGGTTCTCGGTATGTTTATCACAGAACACATTTTGTGGAATGATCACATATTCGATATTGCTAAAAACGCTGCAAAATGCTTGGGATTCCTAAAACGATGCATGAAATTTGTCTCCCCTTCTAATCTATTTTCCTAACGCTCGCACTGTGTTTTTCATGTTAAGGGTGCGCGTCGATTATAAAAAAAAACCTACTTGTGTAGGTATGTTTTTCCATACAAAAAAAAATGTTAGAAAAAGTAGATAAATCAATAGAGAAATCAAAAATTTTCGGACTTTTCCTATATGTTTGCTGAAAAGTTATGAGTTTTACTTGTAAAGTCTTCCAGTAACATTGTATTGTATTACCACACTTATTGAGTAAAATGATAAGGTGGAATCTTATATCATTATCTTATATTTGAAACAGTTTTCCCGTTGAAAATGAAATAACAACGGGAAAATGATAGATAACACTATTTTCTTCGTTACCCAGGGTATAGGTGGTGCGTAGGGTAACACCATTTTCCTAGTTATAAGGCGGGTATGCTCTTTGGTCTAGTTTTTCAGTGAGAAACACAAAATTTGGTGCTTAAACTCGAGCTGTACTCCGAGGCTTGGATGCCCTGACATTTAATCCTTTCGGGACGCAATGCTACCGTCTAAGACAAAGAATATTTATATACCACATGCCTACCGAAAGGGTTGTCTCTTAAAAAGTAAAGCTAATGGTGATATTTTTCAAAATCTTTTCTGGAGTTCGTCTAATGGCTTGAATTATTTAAGTGAATAGGTTTTTCATACGTAGATTGAAAATATTGTAAGGTCAATTGTAAATAAAATAATTTAGTTAATAATTTATAAAAAAAATCATAGTTCTTCAACTAGAATATAGCGATGAAAACCTAAAATTTCAAAACAAAAATACGCAACAGAAAAAATACCCAGATATATGTATAAAACATCCACAACATCTCTTAGCTAAATTACAATTCGATCCATAACGAATTGCACATCCAAAATATTTGTAGCGGCATTGTTCCGAATTTGTGTTTCTGTGGAAAATGTTCAAAAACTCAACCAAAATACCATTCGACGAGGATATTGAAGCATTTCCATTTCCAGGGACCCAGTAGCCGTTGTATGTGGTTTTATTGAGGTATAGTGTGTATACCTCCGTGAAAAAAAATCCTTTCCAGTTTGTTGTTCTCACTGTGTTTGTCTCGCTTCATCTGGACTATACCTACGATTACGTTCACACTGGCTATCTACATACATACCACCCGCTGAACCAAGGGAGTTCATGTTTATGACAACATGTCAAACCGTGACGCGTACCAAATTGATGTATTCTCTCTTTCTGTCTTATTTGGTTCCGTAGGTAGCTCGCGGTGGTTTGGATGTTTTCTGGTGTCAGGTCACAAAGTCAGATAGATATGTAGTAGTTTTCAAGGAGGCCACCAATTTGCCTTAATTCCTTACAAATTGAGATGTGTCTGAAAACCGACAAGTTTTTTTTTGTTGCTGCTTTGTTTTTAGAGTTTTTTGTTAGAGGTTTCCTTTTGCGGTACGGATGACAAGCTATGGATATGGTGTTTTGTGTTTTTATTTCTTGTTGCCACAGGATAGACTGTTTTGTATGAAAACATCAAACCAGGAAAACTGCAATAACTTATTGTGGTCGAATTTTATGCTCTGTCGGATGGAGCTACTCACCATCCAAATATGCCAATTGTGGTGGCAGCCATACAAAATTAAGATTTCAAAAGATGCCTTCTTCCTATTTTTACATTTTGTAAGATTTTGACAGTTTAAAAGGATGCGATGAGAATTTGAATTTTGCGCGCCACAAAGTATGAATCTTGATGTTTGTGTTTCATAGAAAAAAAAAAATAGTAAAAAAAAGTATCATAAATGTTAGGTTACGTTGTCAAGTTGTGAATAACGGGTTACCTAACTTTTTTACAACCCTTATTGCATAAAGGAGTTATATAAGTTTATGACTTCATTGCGAATCCTTTAGATAGATGAAAGGAGTGACGGTTTTATGACGGCTTTGCTTATCCTTTAGCAAAAAAGTGTTAGGCAATAACTTAAGGTAAAAGATGTTTCTTAGAAATGTCCCTTTCTTAATTTAAAAAAAAATCCGCTAAGAACTATGTTTTTGCATTTTACATAATAGGTTTTGCCTTGCAATGATTTTAAGAAAACCTTACCTTTCTCTATATGCTCGTATAGATGTTGAATTTAACAATCAAAAAATTATAGATATAATTTTTCATTAAAAATTTACTATTTTTGGAAAGATATTCGCGTCTGATTTTATTACCTCCAATATTATTTCATCTACAAATTCATTACTTATTTTATAAAGGTAGGGTACTTAGGTAGAATAACTACCTAAGTTTTTCTGGAAATAAATGTGTACACCTATTTATGGGTCGTTAGTAAAATGATTAAAACATTTTATTATTAATTATTGGACTTTAAAGAAGGTAGCTTTTGTATATATTTTTTTTTCTCATAGAAAGACTGATTTTATTGTGGAACATAAAAAAATAAACAATGATTAGATATAAGGCGTGAATATCAAAATATAAATTAGGAAATCTGATTTTAAACCAAGTATAGGTATAATAGGACTAAGTTCCTTGAAAATTGGACACTTAAAATAAGAACGGGTGAAATGTTTGGTCTTTCACAATATTGATATATTGTATTTATTTTTATAGTCTATAGTCTATATTAATTCAAATTGGGCTGCGTTCAAAATTTAAATGTGATCGTAATCATGTTTTAACATTAATAAAAATAATAATTTATATATTTTAATATGCATAAATTATTCTTAGGTTAAAAAATATTAATAGTAAATATAAATTTGTTGTTTCAGTTTAAATTATACTCAAAAAACATTTTTAATTCATGAGTTATCTTATTTTTACATTGAATACTGGTGAAGGAGATCACTAGAATGTCGGATGATTGTATAATTGATTGACGTGATTTAAGAGAGCGATGGCAGGAGACGTCAGAACCAATATGATAGAATACGTATAAGTGATAATTATAATAAGCAAAGTTAAACACAACTAACATTTCAGCCTCGGTTCGGCTTAATAGTATAAGCTTTAGAAGTTCCATAAGACATTTGTAAAGTTTACTTAAGCATAAAAAGGAGAATGTTATACAAGCTAATATAGCTTGTATACGTGATTTCGGAAAATCTTCTTATAAACTTATTCGTAGATCTTTTAAAAGTAGCAGATTGTATAAAAGATTGTAAAAAGCCGATAAGGAGTTTTAACGAGCGATATTGGAAATTTGAATGACTCTTCAACTTGACAGATAGCTTCGGACATGGTGGTATAAATGTGAAATACAAGTCTTATAGAAGGTGAACAAAAATAAATAAAAAAAAAGAAAGATACATTTTTATTTTTATTTTTTAATGTGATTTTTACTGCATTTTATCTGAAATCAAGTATCAAATTTTATTATTTATTAATTATAGTATTGGAAACAATTATAAGACATAAATTATATTTTTACCTCATTAGGGATCGAACTCGGGAACTCCTACGTGACAGTCCATCACTCTAACCACTCAGCCATCTTAGATATAATTTGGAAGATGCAAAAACTTTATCAGCCTTTTCCTTTTTTAAAACTTTAAATTTTCCTTAAATAAATCCGAGCTTCTATAAAAGATTTCTTTAACTCTCTTATACAGGGTATGCTCATTAGGGGTGTGACGTTACAATCATTTGCTTATGTTCGGAGAGAAGAAAAAAAATTAACTTTTTTTGATTGTTATTATAATTTTTTCTATTTTTAAACTTCTCATTAAGAATTTAAAAACAATTTATTTAAATGCTTAAATTAATTGTGGTCTTCACTTTAAATAGAACAAAAACATAAAATCTGCCCGTGACGTCACATAAATACCCAGTTATACGAAAATGCCGAATGTATGTTTATCTGATGAGCATAAACCTCGTTCATGTTTATCGTGCATTTAAGCTTATGTCTTAAACCAACGAAAAGTAGCTTTCCGAATACTCAGAATTACAAATCAAGTAAAATGAATTATATTTCAATTTATTCAATATACATATATAATTATAAATGTGAATAGAGTTTTTTTTTAAATCTTCTTTAAAATGACTTATACAAATTCGAGTTTCTTTATTATAGATTGACATATTGGCCGCGTTCGGGTATCTAGATTTGTTCGTGTTGTTGTAATGCCTAAAGAAAAAATCAGCCGACGAACCAAACAGCTGATATCAGAAAGAAATCTAAGGTTATCCCAAAAATGTTCGGATTTGTTTGGATTAAGGCTCTCCCAAACCAACGCGGAACATTCGCTATGCAGGGCGAATCATTCACAATCATAAAAAATAAATGACAAATAAATAATGCTAAACAACAAAAAAAAAACTGCTGTCGGCGTTGGTTTGGGAGAGATACTTCATACTAACAGCTGATATCTCACCTGTTTATTTTCTTGGTTTTCGTTTGGTTTGGTTACATACACGGTTTTGGTCGTTCGAAAACGTATCAGACGATAAAGTAGATACCATATGCCTGCCTACCACCCGAACGTGGCCATTCTTTTATGATTCTTTAGTAAGACTTACCAAGCCGTTTCGAAGTATTCAATAAAGCTTATTGAAAATGGTTACAGAAAAGTTTTAAAGGCAGCAACTTATATAAACATTTTATGCAGCCTTTTTAAAGTGACATCTTCAATCATCTTCTGTACTATTAATTTTAGAAGCCTATTCGAACAACAGCTCGCAAACTCGGTAAGTCTTCTTTTTCTTATTTCTATTCGGCTTTAAATAAGTAGTTATCCAGTTGTTACTTGTATAAGAAATTTAATTCCGCCGAAGGTCGTACCGAAGCTTTATATAAAGTGAAACCTGCGGCACATCAATATTTTTAAGCTAAAAGAAGCTGAAATGTTGGTTGGGAAGGGTGTTCCTTTCAAAAGTCCAACAAAATGGTTATGTTTAAAAATTATATAATAAAACAAATAAATCACTTGGATATTTGATGAAAGTGCCCGCTCTAAAGAAAATCCTGATGTTGCATATTACATGTTGCAAGTTACATGTTGCATATTGCATGTTGCATGTTGCATGTTGCATGTTGCATGTTGCATGTTGCATGTAGCATGTAGCATGTAGCATGTAGCATGTAGCATGTTGCATGTTGCATATCCATGTCCATGTCCATGTCCATGTCCATGTCCATGTCCATGTCGATGTCGATGTCGATGTCGATGTCGATGTCGATGTCGATGTCGATGTCGATGTCGATGTCGATGTCGATGTCGATGTCCATGTCCATGTCCATGTCCATGTCCATGTCCATGTCCATGTCCATGTCCATGTCCATGTCCATGTCCATAGAACATAGTATTTTCATAAATACATATCGATATATTAGAGTGCATAGAAATTTCAGAGTAACAAATAACCGACAGAATGTTATGTTATTATGATGTATTGGTCCACAAAATTCTTTGTTGTAGATTTCAACATGTAATAAGTACAAAATGCAATGGGGCGTATTCATAGTCATTTTAGACTTGGGTCTAAGTTAAACACAGCTTTGGTTGAATTTTCAGACGCTGATTCTATTTTTTTAAGTTTATCATTTCAAAATATTTGAAGCTTTTTGTGTAGTTTACCAAGTTAATTATCTTATAAAAATATAAAACCAACAATTTGTAATTAAAATCGGTCTATATTCATTGAGCCAAAATTGTCTTAACCTGTAGTTTAGTTAAACCTGGGTCTATCTGCGACTATGAATATGCCACCAATGTGTTCAGAACTTACTAAGTATACAAAATTAAAATTTCAAAAAATCCCTCATTAGTATGAGATAACTTAAATGAGAACTACTACATACTATATTCATTATTTCTTAATATACTCGTACAATTTCTTATGATTTGGCAACCATTGTTCATATACAAATCAATCGGATATACTCGTATTGTTTCGAAAAACAAAGAATATCTAAACCCTTTCATAATTCAGGTGTTTTCTTTTGTATATTTAAATATTTCAAATTCTACTATTTAAACAAACGCACCCACCCTCAAAGTAAATTGTTAGTCTATAGGTACTCCTTAATCCAAAATAATTGACAAACTGCACCTCCCCTAGAGGATTTTTTTTTTTAAATCTTAAGTTAAAAGTTTATCCTTCATTTAGATTTTTAGGTTATGGTGTGTTCGTACAGATTTGTCAGTAACTGGAGTGCATACAGTCACCACCTAAAGTATCTTAAATGAGGCTGTTACCGTAACGACTCAATTTTCGCCCAAAAACGTCAAAGTTATACCATTAGTGAGCGTCCCCGATGAGCGCACCAAATTGGACAGACATCTTCGTCGGTATATTCTGTTGCTTTATTGTTGGATTTGTATCTAATGTATGCCTACATAGGTACCTAGTACTCTCAAAAAGCGGAACTGATCTTTGTTTCTGAACACCAATAGTGCACAGAGGCACTCTGCACAGCAATAAACCAAAATATTTTCGCACCACCTGCTGGGATTCTTATTTCGCTGTGGCCAGAGTTCCTTAAGGATGCGGGATGCCTCTTTAGCATCTTTGGCTTGTCTCGGTTTCTCAAACATGCAATTGCGCTAATGAAAAAAGGCTCTGCTTTCCAGTCTGTGGTGACTACTGCTACTTTATTTTGTGGATTTCCAACTGTGCAACAACGACAATATGTGTTTCATGGTTTTGGCATCCAATTGTCATTCGAAGAGATGTTTTGTCCGGATGTGTCTTATTTTCTTGGTTTAATTGAAAGATGTGAATACATCACATTCACATTCATACCTATATAGAGTAGGTACAATGCACATATCCTGTGGTTTTGTGAAATACATAAAAGAATGGGGATTTAAATAAATAACCACCAACAAAGTGTGTTAATGTAAATGTTTCTTAAACATTTATATTTCAAGATGAAGTTTTTCAGTCGATTAACAACTCTTAGTATACTCCTTATGTCCTTTATTGAAAGGACCTGCGCAGGAGATACACTCCAATTCACTCGTTTAAATACAGATTTTTTTTCAATAATCTTTTAACGATTTATCTATAACCTTTTATAATAATGATAAATCAAATTATAGAATTTATTAAGTGTAATATGGGGATTAAGAATCAGGAAGAATTTTTAATCCACCTAAAAAGTTGTTAGCCTTATGGCTCTTTGAACAATTTAAGTCAAAAAATCGACCTTATATTTTGTGTCATTCGTTTAAATACACCTTGAAAAACAACCAAGTAGCTCAGAAAATCGTTAAAAATAGTATGCAAAAAATCAAATAATCAACAGTTAAAGACATTTTCTCACGAACTTAACAATTTTGCCAAAAGGAAGTGCTCTAACCGAAGAGAAAAATGCTCAAAATCGAGACTATCAGGATAATGGTCATAGCAGTCGATGTGAAGGTCACAACATTGGACTAAGTATGCTACCTTCGATATAGGGAAGACGATGAAAAAACAACAAAACGCTAGCGAACATGGCTACATCACCTCAAGAAAGACAACGCATACTCCGAAAAGTCTCAAATTCAACATTATCAGTTAGCGAAATCAATGGTAAAACCATAGTAAAAGCCACCAAAAATGCTTTTTATCAGATTGTCCGGGAAGCCACACATTTCAACCACCTGAAAACTTAAAAAGATCCACCGAAATCAGGCTGGAACAGATCTGTTTCGAGAGCTTTTAAAGTTGATACGGTGTGAAAGATAATGGCATCAGGTGGTTCTTACTAAAAAAAAATAAGTTCAATTTGGATGGTCCCAGCGGGTATACCTTCTATTAACATGACATGAGAAAAGAAAAAATAGGCTTGGGTAGTAGACACAAGAAGGGAGGCCATTTAATGGTATGAGGCGCAGTGTGCTATTAATACCCATTTTAACTCAACTTTAGAAGCCCACGAAACAGATCTGTTCAAGCCTGATTTCGTGGATCTTTTTAAGTTTTCAGATGGTTGAAATATGTGGCTTCCCGGACAATTTGATAAAAAGCATTTTTGGTGACTTAATTAAGGTTTCACCATTGATTTTGCTGACTGCTAATGTTGAATTTGAGGCTTTTCGGAGTATGCGTTGTCTTTCTTGAGGAATTGTAGCCATATTCGTTAGCTGTTTGTTGTTTTTTCAATGTTTTCCCTACATCGAAGGAAGCTGCATACTTAGTCCAATGTTGTGACCTTCACAGCGACTGCTGTGACCATTGTCCTGATATTCTCGATTTTGAGCATTTTTCTCATCGGTTAGAGCACCTACTTTTGGAAAAATTGTTAAATTCATGCGAAAATGTCTTTAACTGTTGATTATTTGATTTTTTGCATACTATTTTTAATGATTTTCTCTTGGTTGTTTTTCAAGTTGTGTTTAAACGAATGACACAAAAAATAAGGTCGATTTTTTTAACTAAAATTGTTCAAAGAGCCATAATAATAACAATTTTTTTAGGAGAATTCAAAATTCTTCCTGAATCTTAATCCCCATATTACACTTAATAAATTCTATAATTAGATTTGTCAAAATTATAAAAGGTTATAGAGAAATCGTTAAAAGTTTATTGAAAAAAATCTGTATTTAAACGAGTGAATTGGAGTGTATTTGTACTATCAGAGCTCTAAAAATGATTACGTTTTCTGTTCACTTCATTTAATAGAGATACACAAACTCCCCCAAACCTCCCCCTAACTTAAACAGGTAAAGAACATTTAGATGAGAACTTTAAAACAACCCCTGACCAGAGTTGCCGCTAAGTCGCTAAATCTAGCGACATTTCAATTTCTTCCGCGACAAAAATATTTTGATATCCCTAGATTATTTCTAGCTAACTTTTGCAGCATCTGTAAGTTGCGACACACAAATACTATTTGTTTGTATGTAACACCCCTGTGACTTTTAAATTAATTTAACGTACGTTCAATGCAAAAATTAATTTAATCAATGGGTAGATACGTTCAATGCAAAAATATAACAATTTCTGAAAATTAAGCACTTACATATTTTATGTCGTTGAACGCAAAATTATCTGAAATGTCGGTTTTGTATGGAGTGCCTAGATTTTAACTGAATGTAACTGAATGTCACTTTTACTTTGTATGGCAGCTGGTTATCAGAAGCTTGATCTGATAATTAAGGACCTATTTAAAAATTTTATGCGTTGAACGCACGGTAATGGAAACTGAAATTCACCACACACAGACATACTGTGTAAGTGAGCGGAGAAGTCTGATTAAAGCAATTCATCTGTTTCCAATTTACATATTATAGACCTAAGCTTTTTTTAATTACTTTAAATTTTTGAAAAAATACAAAGTTATTCAAAGAGAAAATTTTGGTTAACATAATTTATTATCCAATTTTATCTAGCGACTTCTAAGCTACTTTTTGTCTTCCGAATTTTAGCCAATCCAGCAACTTTAGGAGGTTGGTCTAGCGACTTTTCATTTCAGCTTGCGGCAACACTGCCCCTGACCACGATGCGTTTCTTTAGAAAGTTTATTTTGTGCCTTTGAATTATATAACATCATTATTATGTTATTTATGTACCTAATGTATGTACATATGTATGTATGTAATAGTTGATTCTGAATGAAAAAGATAGAATTAAAATGGGGAACTTTTGGTCAGAATCATAAAGAAAAATGTTGCCAATAACCGTTGTGTTTTATTTTCAAAAAGTTGAAAACTTGTTAACAGCTTCAGTGATTTCGATTTTGTTTTTTTTTTTTTGCACAAAAGGAAACGGGTAGATGATTCTTTTGGAATTTGATTTAATAGTGTAATTTATTAAATACAGTACAGCACGGATATAAGAAATTCTGATAATCCAAGAAATTTCTTTCTTATATCCGAGTTTTTCTTATAATGCAAACAACGGATATAAGAAAGACTATTTCTTAAATGAGAAACACGGATATAAAGCAGCGTCCACATTATGTTAATTTATGTATATCAACAGTGTTGATCAAAAATGTTGTGTTAATGCGGACGTGTAAATCAACAGAGTCGATCAACTTTTATTGACCCGAACGTAACCAGTAGCGGATCTAGGATTTGGCTGTGCGGGGGGCTTGGAGTTTGGAGATCCAATTGGTTCATATGAAAACATATGAAACAGAAAACGAATTCTGACATTATCACTTTTCCTTTAATAATAGCCGTGTTTTGATTGCCTTTTATCCGCTCCTATCGCACTTTAAAATGTTTTTAATAAAGTTCAATAACAAGAATTTGGAATTGATATTGTGTTAAACACGGGAATTATTTTTAAGCGGAGCTAGAAGCCAATTTAATTGCTCAGCAAAACATGGTAGTATAACTAATTTTATCACTTAAATTTTCAGCCACGTTACAGCCTCAAACCACACGAGCAAATTAGTTTATTTATATTCCTTAATAATTGATTAGGTACCAGGTACCTACCTACATTATGTACATAACTATTTGTTTAAATTAGATGAAGGTAGTGTCTAGCTCAGAAAAATAATATTTAAGTGGTCTTGCTGGCAAAAGCTCATTTGTGCTTTGAGAGTATCAGTCCTCTGAGTTCTCATTTTCTTGAATTAGAAAGAAACAGCTGCTCTAAAAAATAACCACGACGGCCCATTTCTGCCAGTGTGAATGAATTTCACTTTCTATTCCTGTTCAAAATATGTCTCATAGGGATTGTAAATATTCAAACCTGCAAGATTTTTCTGAGTTCACAGAGTTTCTCACGCTTTAGGAACTTGGCTCCTTGACTAGAAAATTTGTATTTCATTGCTTAGCCCAAAAATTTTTTGTATGTACAATTGCCTTTGACCTTTGCAAGTTTGAAAACTAAGCCCCAAAATTCTCTAAGTCCAGACAAGGCCGTAAAAAACAATTCTTGTTGTATTAAACATTTACACTAAGCTTAACACCCCGTTGTTTTCCAATTGTTTTAGCCCCAATTGCGTTTATTTCCTTAAATTAGCTAATTTTTTAGTCTAATCAATTGTTGCTTTTGACATGTTAATGTTAAGCCCCGATTAATTATATCTTCAAGCATTATCCCCAAATTTGGACTTTGACAATCCTTAGACTAAAGCCCCAAAAGCTCTCTGGAATAAGGTTAGTTTTTAAGGAATTAGTTGTTTAACCCTGATTACGTTTTTGTCAAATTTCTCAGACATTATTAGTCCCAAGCTGTTTTTTTTTTTTTCAATTTTCTGGATTGTTTTTACAGAAAATTGTCGTTGCATAAAACATGTCCATTATTCATAGCCCCCACTCGGTTTGTTGTCCAATTCGTTACAGGGTTTAGTTCCAACCTTAGGGCATAGAAAAAAAGTTACATTGCATGTAAATTGTTCAGCCCCAACCAGGTTTTTTGTCCAACAAATTTCACATCTTAACAATATTTTAGACGAATATAAGATTCTACACTTTGTAATGTATTGCTTTCTATATCTCAAATTATTTTAGGAATCGGCTGTGGGTGGGGCTTTAGCCCCTAAAGCCACTGAACGTAACCCGATTCAAATGGGTAGAAATCAGCAATGTTAAGTCGACTGAACAATAATTTTTAAGTCTGGACGTGTTGATCAACACAGATATAATTTTTATTGAAGTTTTGGCGTTTGCGTGCAAAATATTTTGTTTTGTATGTTGATTTTTGTATATTGATACTGTTTCGATTTCGTTTGTAGTCTTATTTGTATTGTTATTTGAAATGAATTGGTCAGACCAAAAAACGCTGTTTTTTTTAAATGCACGTGCAAAATTGAGTAGGTAAAAAATGAGTATTCCCATGGCCGACCTACTGGGCTTGTAGATGGCCAACACCAAAGCCACAAAATAATCAACTGATTTTTATAGACACTACATGGGATTTTGTGCTTTGGTAGATACATGGCAAATATGTCATATATTTAGGTAACACATAACAGTATACGCTTCAACACGTACACACTATCAGGCGATGTGTGGACAGGTTAAAATGTTGAGCGTGTTGATCGACAACGTAAATAAGCAATGTTGATTGTAATATGGACGCTGCTTAAGAAAAAGGAATTTTTTATAAACAGACAAAAAAGAGACACAAAATCAGCAATAACACATAATGTACTGAGTATTCTAGCGCTTTTAAGCTGTTTCTGCAATTCTATATGAACAATAAAAGCTGTCATTACACATGGAAACATATTTATGGTCACAAACTAGTATTGGCAAAGGTGAATTAAAAAATGATAAAGTAAATTACTTATGTATATACGTACTTTTTTGTTCTTGAAATTAATGTGCACAGAAATTATTTCTTATAGACGTGTTTTTCTTATATGCGAGTTTCTTTTATGCGATCAATTCCAAATGAAATTTAAAGAAAAAGCCACGGTGTTTTGGACTGCATTTCTTATAAGCATCCCCGAGTTCAAAAATGCAGGAATTCAGTAAAACTGCAAAATTGACTTTCCATTTCTGCAGACAAATACTGTCCGTTAGAAAATATTTCTACTGTCTTAGAAGAATTAATGTTTCCATTTCTCAAGAAACCGTTCTATATACATTTTTGATTTTTAACTTGCTGTTTAGGGCAAGTATTGATTCCTTAGCAAGAAAAATTTCAAAATTTCAAAACTATCATTGCGATGATGAAAAATTCCAAACAAGTGATTTTCAACAAGATTTGCGTCGGTCGTAAAATTTTGCACCACCTATTTTATTTCTTTATTAAATGTATATTTTTTTTTGAAATTGACAAATTTGTCATCAACTTTTGAATTAGAAAAATTAAAAAATTAAATTGTTTGCCTTTGTCGCCCAACTATTCAGCCTTTTTAAAAGCCATTACATTTGTATAGAATTAACGAATGGAGTATTAAGATTATGATCGTTTTATCGAATTGTGAATTAAGAATAAACCAATTAATCGATGCACGCATTCAAGAGTACCTTATGAGTCGATAACTCAAGGCAAGGCACTCCACTAACACTGTATAACTAACTCTGCGTCCGCATAGCATAATGGTATGTAAGTTAGAAGTTCAAAAGAAAGAAAGAAAAGTTCTTAACCCACACTTTAAAAAAAGTAAAAATCAACAAAATAAATAATCATAACCATTCACATGAAAATTGTATACCTATCTAATTTTCCTTTTCCGGTCTCTCATGAAAATTGCCATTTTTACGAAATTACCCAAACCCGAGAGCCAAGATGTTACACATCAAAAGAAATGAAAAATTACACCTTTAATAAGTTAAATTTACAAGCCAGAAACTATACAACTAAAATCCCCCTTCAATGATGCATTTATCAGTTTCTTAGCATCATTTATTAAGTATAGTTAAAGATCGTTATTTCATTAAATCGACAAAACTTCAAAGATTTATTCAAATCCACAAACATTCTATAAACATAAATGACCTTATTTTATTTAATGCCACATACGGAAGTAATTCAGTTTTTAAGTAATTTCTTCTTCCACAGATGTGTTGATACATCAGCTAATTGTATATATCCGAGGAACAAGAAATTATAGAAAGAATTATAGTCGATCGTTTGAATCCACTTAAAATTATTTTAATTTTGTCTTCCCAAATTCTATTAGTCGTTTACCACCAATAAACATCTTGGGTGAAGCCATCAATACGGTAAGCCACAAAACCAAAGAAGTTCCATAGGGGCTCTATATAATTGAATAGCTTCTCTTGATCCTCTTCCTCTTTTGTCCTATGCCATTCGTTTTTTTTTTATCTTTCAAGTGCAGTGCATCTATATAGTCTACAGTGTTGGCTGGAAGTAAATCTTAAGCGGTTCCGTTTTACACACACACAAAATGTGGGCTGCATTTTTAAGAGCCCATCAATATTTTTATTTGTTGAATAAAAGAAGTGGGGAACACATTACAGTGTTGCTTTTATCTTTTTCAAGATATTTGTTGCTATTTTCATCACTGATGCGACATTAATTTTATAATTGTTGTTGTGGGAGGGAACGTGGGAACTTCAAATTAGGGGAAGGCGCCATTTTGAGATTATGGTTTTTTGAGATTTCTTCTGGTAAAATGAGACCGAAGGAATGTGCTCATGAATTTGGAATTTGGGATTTTAAGTGAGAACGCTCATTTTTGATTCTCGGCTTAAACTCTGTTCAAGTAAGGCAAGAATACAAAAGAGAAAAAATATTTTTTGGTAGCCCACAATTTTGGGAACAAAACCATAAAGAAAAACAAATCAGGAAACCTGATAGTCAGGTTAATACTACGTTTCCACCAGACACTAAATCGATATTTAGCAAGATTATCACAAATCTCCTTGAAATCCCGAAAATTTACCATACAAATTTTAATCTCCTCAAATGAAGATTTCGAATAAAACTTCAACTAACTAATGTAATACTACGTTTCCACCGGGCACTAAACCGAGATTTAGCAAGGTTTATCACAAATCTCCTTGAAATCTCGAAGATTTACCATACAAATTATAATCTTCTCAAATGAAGATTTCAAAAAAATCTCATTCAAATCTTCTTGAAAATATTAGTTTGTCAAATCAAACAAACTTTTTTTTCGGAGAACACTTGTGGAACCGACCCATTTAAACGACATTTTCTTTCGTTGACAGATGGAAATATAAACAAAAACTATCTTCATATCAAACAAAAATGAAACACCATTTGAATGTTTTGTTCTAATCCTGTTTTTGATCTTTTTGTGCAGTGGAAAAACCAAATAAATCTCACTACCTAAATCTCCATTTAGTGGTCGGTGGAAACGTAGTATAAAACTTGTAATCAACACTACTTTAAAGGAAATAAAGCAATCTATTAATCTAATCTATCTATCTAAATAAAACTTCATTCAAATCTACTTGGAAACATTAGTTTATCAAATCAAACCAACTTTTTTTTTCGGAGAGTAATATTGTGGAACCAACCCATTTAAGCGCCATTTTCGTTTATTGATAGATGGAATTGTTAATGATCTTTTTGTGCACTGGAACCACCAAAAAAATCTCATTACCTAAATCTCGGTTTAGTGGTTGGTCGTAACGTAGTTAAGAGTTTACTGTATAAGATTAAGAAACTTTGTATTAGCAGTTTACAAAAAATATATACATAGGTTTTAACTTTTGTTCTCTTTGCGTATGAAAAGTTTTCTATCTTTATTCACTTTGTTGGAAAAAAGATATATTACTATGGGACATAAGTAGTATAAGTACCATTAATAACGACTTTTAGAGAAATATTTTTAATAAAATACAGTGCCAGTTTCGGAATAAACCAGACGAACAGAGCTAATCTATTATATGTATCTGGTCGTGAACTATTCCGAAACTTGCAATTTCTCCAAATTTTTTTTATTTTTTTTTATAATCTTTGGCAAACTTTAAACTTAGACCCCGATTACACTATACAGTGTTTCCGTTGTTTTGTCTTTCGTCTTTATATCAGCTTGGATGAGGGATATAGACATTTTAAGGGAAGGAAGTAGCGAAAGCAGGATTGAAAATTTCAACACTTTTTCTGACTGAACTTTGACGTTCCTGATTTTCCAACCACAATGCTCCTCGATGTTAACAAAAAAATGATTTGAACAAAAATTATTGAATTGGAAAATCGTTTTTCGTAATTGAGTATATCTTTGTAACATTGAGGCCACACAACCCAGTACTGGCTAGCCAGTGGCAATACACTCACATTTCTCCACCAACACACGCACATACTTGAGGAACTAGCTCGTTAACTGCCTCGCCTTTTTCGAAGCCAGTTGGGAGGTCAATATAGAAGCCATTGATCTCGTTCAGACTTTTGTATAAGAATTTTGAAGAACTTTTGATGACATTTTTGGAATTATGTAAATATTCTTTCTGACATAATTTTTAAGGGGAGTAGGAGCCAAGAAATTTAAACATTTATAAATAAGCAACTGTCAAATTCGATTGAAGATTGATGGCTATAATTATGATGGATACAAAATCTCTTGAGAAAATTGCTATTTTAGGGCTTTCGGATGACATTTGGAACGAAATGTTCTGTTTCCGATTTGTCAAGCCATAGAATTTTAATTTTAATTGAAGGATTGCTACGAAGATGATGTATTGAAAAATTTTTAAGAAATCTGAATTTTTTAAGATTTAATGTTTTATTAGGGAAAAGGTGATTTTAGGGCTTTGGGTGGAATTGGGAACGAAATATTTAAAGTACGCCGAAACTTTGTTTGTTATCTATCTTTCAAAGTTGGAACTGTCAAATTCCGATAAAGGATGGCTAAACGATAATATTGGATTATAAAACCTCTGAAAAATCCGATTTTTTTTTTTATTATAAAAAAAACAAATTTTTGATTTAAGAAAGTGTCAACCCATGTGACTTCCTTAACGCGGATACAGGTCTTTCAAGGCAGTCGTCAACGCATTCACAGTATTTTTCTTTAACGATCACACGTTTTGACAGACAGAGTCATTTGCATTAACGTAGAAAAAAGATTCCGAATTTCTGTTTTGATTTGTCATATACATAGTTTTTAGCAATTTAAATAAAAATGTACGTTCCCAATAATAGATAGGCTATCCTAAATATAAGCTGAACGTTGCCAAGCTAAAAGCTACTGGGTTAAAAGTTGCGTACCGCCTACGTCACAGCTTATTCACATAGAGGAATAAGAGAGTAAATACTGGCTCGTGTATATGCTTGCTAGTACTCCCTCGTGGTAATATACGAGTACATATGAGAAAGAAGTGATTTAAAAACATTTTTATTTATTACTAGATACTGATTATTTTCTTACAAAACAAACACAACTCCCATTAAAGTCAAAATAACGAAAAGAAATACCTACGTACCAGTAGCGGATCCAGGGGGGGCTATAGGGGCTAAAGCCCCCCGCACAGCCAATTTGTAAAATTCAATTCATAATAGCCTGAAAGGTTTTACATTCTGGGCTAAGCAATTAATATGTTTGCAATGTTTTTTCAACCCCCAAGGAAATTTTATAAAAAAAAACGAGGTTGGGGCTGAACACCTTACACCATTATTTGTTTATTCGATGTAAGAGCTGGATAATTTTCAAGACAACTGGTATTTTTCCAAGCCAAAGACAATTTGGTGAAAAATACTATGTTGGGGCTCAATAATTTAAATCCCTAGCCCTAGGTTTCCGGCTAAGCCTCAAGAGAAAATAGAATAGTATAGAAAAAAACGAACTAGGGGCTAGACAATTTACACTTCATTTTCATTATACGAATTTGGGGCTCGATTTTTCTACGAAAGCTGTTATTTTTTCAAGCCCCAAGACTATTTTCTGAAAAACAAAATTAATTGGGGCTAAATAATAAGCCCCAAGAAAATTTATAAAAATAAACGAACTGGGGGCTAGACAATTTACACATTATTTTCATTATACGCATTTGGGGCTCAATAATTTCCACGAAAGCTGATATTTTTTCAAGCTGTTGTTTTGCGTTTTTGTGGTAATTTGTTGTGTTTGATTGTCCCTGATGCTGATTCCAATGTTTTTAATCGTCTTCATTAGATAATTTTCGTTTCGATTGTGTGAAAATTGACGTTTATGGCTGATAAATTAATGTTCTTATAGTTATTTGTCCTGGAGTATCAGATGGTTATATTTTATTTTGAATGTTGCACTTATATCTATGTTCCTAATAGCTTTAGCTTTTTTTAACAATTTCTTTTCTTCGACATTTTCCCTCACTATGTCGTCAAATATGGAAATTTGTTCATTATTTTTGTTACTATATTGGATTCAAAAATTTCTGTTATCAGCGATTTTACACTATGTATATTATAAAGTCCAAATCTTTTAACGAAATGCTTTAGTTGAAAATAATACAAAGGCATTGTTAAATGGTGTTTTCCGACATCCAACTTTCTTTGTCCTCCATTCAAAAAAAAAAATATATTTTTCCTTCTTATTTGGCATTCTAGAACATTGATTTTTTCTTCGTGTCTATCAAGCTTTATGTTCAAATTATTGAATTTAGAACTTATTTTTATTTAAAACTGTAAATATGGAAATATGTAAATATGTAAATAACAAAAACACTTAATTTATATTCTATTGCTAAAACTTTACTTATTTACAAATGTAAATACATATGCATAAAATAACAACACAACATAATTTTTCAGTACATATTTTTTTTCTACCACTAATGAAACTTCACTTATCTTTGTTTCTTCTACTTAGAATAATTGATAAAAATTTATTTATTTCAAAAACTGAATATGTATTTTTAAAATAACAAACAACACATAATTTTCGAGTGCATTTGTTTCCTAAACTAAACTTAACTTATTTAAAAAATGTAAAATGTAATGTAAATGTAATTTTAAAAATGTAAATATGTATATAAAGCGAATACATGTGACGAGTCGATGTTCTTGTTTCTTCTACTTAGAAAAGAGTAGAATAATTGATAAAAATTAACTTTTTTCACAAAATCAGTATGTATTTATAAAATAACAAACTTATTTAAAAAATGTAAATATGTTTCTTCTTTAAAAGAAAAAATTGATAAATGTTAACTTATTAAAAAATATGCAAAGCCATATTATATTTATTTTCTTAAACGGTTGGCCAATTAATAATTGTTATTAAATTCATTAAAAACGTCGGTTTGACAACTGATTCCTCTGTGGCTTAAAAAGCTTATTTTCAACTTTTGAGACTGATAATTTTTTAGTGTATATGTTCCAAGAAAAGCCTTAAAAATATATATTTATGTTGTATACAAAATAGATGTTTTCAACTTTATTTCTTTCTAGTATTTTGTAAAAAAAAATTGCATAGAACAATATGGGATATACCATTCCATTGAAAGTATTTATGAATAATGAAAGCATTTGCATTTTTTGACAAAGACTCAAAGGAAAATAAAAATAGAAGAATGTAGGTATTTGTGCTTCGAAATTAGTCAAACGACAGCATTGATAAATGCATCTAATAATTTTTGATTTTTGATTGATTTGTATAAGAAAAAAAATATTCCGTTTTGGAACAAAGATATTTAATTTTTTTTTAAAGTTCATATGTATGTCTAAAACTGGAGACCCAAGCCCCCCCCCCCCCACAGCCAAATCCTAGATCCGCTACTGCTACGTACGTATTTTCGCGAACCGTGTAATCATGAATGTACGTGCCTGTCAAAAAGATGAAACGAACAAAAAAAAAGAATCGTATAGGTCTCTCGGACAGCCATTTTTAATTTCTGGCACTTTTCAATATAGGACGGGAGGCGACCGTAGGTTTACCTATCTCATCGCGGCTTCAGAAAAGAATGATGCCAATTCATAGCTTTAGTCTTAACATTAACAAAGCCGCTGGTAAAACATGGTTTTTCACGTGCCAATGGGTAGAAAACGCATTTTGTCGGTTGGATTTTTGGTTAGGGTACCTAAACCATGATGGTTTTTTATAAATATGGTATCAAATGAAAGCTTAGACTGCCCTCTTACAAAACCAGTGGTCGGACAGACTTTTGTTGGTTGTTGCGGCGAGTCCGACCACTTTTGTAAAAAGAGCTATTTTTTTAACCTTTGCATTTAAAATGCATTTAAGTGGTAAAAGCGTTTTTCTAGGCTATATGAAATAGTTTGGCATAGTTGTTCACTTGTTAAACGCAATGGATACAAAAATAGCTGTTTTTACACAAGTAGTCGGACTCGCCACAACAACCAACAAAAGTGTGTCCGACCACTGGTTTTGTAAAGAGGGCAGTCTAAGCTTTCATTTGATACCCCATTTATAAAAATCCATCATGGTTTAGGTACTCTTAGCCAAAAATCCAACCGCAAAAGTGCATTTTCTACCCATTGGCACCTGAAAAACCTTGTCCGACTAGCGGTTTTGTTAATGTTAAGACTAAAGCTATGAATTGGCATCATTCTTTTCTGAAGCTGCGATGAGTAAGGTAAACCTACGGTCGCCTCCCGTACTAATAAACATAGTAAGTAAAATCTAAAATAAAAATATTTTTTCTTCGAATTATTACACGAAACCAATACTTGCCCTAGAGAAGAAATAATAATGGTGAAACAGTCCAAAAATCCAATAGAAAATAATATGAGTAATAATTAGCTAATTTATATTTTATAGTTGTCAAATATTGTGCCTTAAAGCTTAACTATGTATATAGAAATAAGTATCTATGCTGAAGACACCTTGCAAAAAAACAATTGGAAATTGTGTATGATGGTGGCTAAATTTATCTGTCAGAACTGTTTTCTTATTTTCTGTCTCATATATTTTATTTAAATTTTTTTTTTTCATAATTTAAAAACGAAACGTGGTTTAGAAAAAAAACTTTGTTCTAATTTGAGTAGCTCTCTCAGTTTTACAGTATTTCCCGCTTAATTGCATTGAACATTGTGTCAAATTTTTCTGTCAATTATCCAATTAACGAAACCCCGACCTGTCAATTATTCAAGATAAAATATTCATTTAAGGAGTTCATTCTACAAATTTCAGTGCCAATTTTATTGCTTCCAAGTAACTATAATTTATTTTAAGTATTGTTTTTAAATGATTTTTTTTGGCCGTTCAATTAACCGAAAAATGTATATAATTTTAGTTTTTCAGTTACATTTTTTTAAGATCAATAAGCGAGTAATTCAATTAAGCGGGGTTCAAATAACTATTTCAAAAACTATTTAACTTAAACGTGAAGTTTTCAACGCTATTTTGTCGGTCAATTAAGCAGGTTGTCCAATAAGCGAGGTGCAATTAAGCGTACCACATTAATAAAGAATGTAATCTCATCTATCTAATAAGAATTTAATTCATCTTAAATTATTAACTAATTTTATTTTTTCTGCACAAAGTTGGTAGAATTGTTAACAAAGAAAAGGAATGCATTGCATTTCTTATAAATTCATAACCGACAAACACAAACCGTCCATAATTTTTCGGAGTGTTACTCCGAGCGAAAAATCCAACTGCCATGATAAAAACCACTGCTGGAATACTTTTCCTAGGTTCGAGTCTTTGGTGGAGTCTGAAAAATAAACCAATCCAAATAATCTGTCATACTGTGCAAAGATTTTTTTCCAACAGATGTCACTGTACAACCGGATATGCTAAATTGAAATTTAAACAACAACAAAACACTCAGTTACCTGTTTGTAAATGGACTTGACAAAGCAATGCCCATCATAAATCCTAAATCACGGCACATGACGAAAATAGGACTGGTTTCGTGACGTAAGTACTGCGGATCTGGGCACCATTTAAATGCCTGTAATGAAAAATTGCAATAATATATTTCAAAATGACGACGACAGCAACTACTACAGTTGACAGCAATTTACCATTCTAACCGACCAATGCGGATCCAATCCGGCATATAACATTGCGAAATACATTCCTATAACAAATATTCCAACTGTTGTAACAGCAGCTATCGCTGTTGTCTTACGCCATGATTTCATGAAAATGACGCCAGCGCGTTCTCTTGGTTGTTGTCGTCGTCTTATTGACTCAATGACAAATACCGCCACGATTGACCCACAAATGCATTGGTGCAGGAAGTGGCTGCCAAAATATACACAGGCAATCCAAGTTGGGATGGACAAAAGGGTCACCGCTAGCCATCTGTTCCGAGGTGATAGGTTTAGATAGAGAAGGAATATGAACACAAATCCGGTGAATGACATTGAAGGAGCTGAAGGAAATCCAGGCGATGTATCACAGGATATAGGACTTTGATTAATGTTTAAAGAGCGATGATTGTTTTCGCGAATCCACCAGGTTGGACGATGCAGTGGAATGACCCTAAGGTTATAAATCATTTTACATTTTTAAGAAATCAGGTCTTCCCAATATAATTTCTCACCATTTAATGACAGATGATATGACATTCAAGAGTCCCAAGGTAAATGTCATCACACCCATCAATTCCAAATCAATGGAACCAACTATAGGAATTACATTATTAATGAGTGATTCCGGGCTGAAGTATTCGCTAATAGCTAACAGCCACGGGTCCAGTGGCTTTAATCTGTATGGGAATTAAAACAAAACAAAAATAAAATTCGATGACAGATATAATATGCAAGTGGGAAAAGGAGTGGTAATACCACACTACTTACAATTCTTGCACGTTTGTGGTTAGTTTTGCTTCAGAATGCAATGCATATTGCACAAAGTAGTTGGCCATGGTGCGGTGAAGTAACCCTCACAAAGATATGTATTGCAGAAAACAAAAAACAAAACAAAATACCTCAACTTGCTGTAACAAGGAAGTTAATACATTCTATTCACACGGTACACTGAATGACATAACTTTGACAGAAGTTCTTTTCTCTGTCAATATTTTATCCTGATTTCGGACACAAGCGCAGTAAAACACCACCCACTACACAAAAATTATGGCGCTGCGTAGGGTGAATTTGGATAAAGTAAAATCATTATCCGTATAAAATTTATTACCCATAATTGCAGTTGGCATAATTTTTTTTAAATTAAAAAAAAAAATTATATAATTAAATGTTTACCTACAAGTACATGTTATTTATATATGTATATGGAATGCAAATGATTAAGATAAATTCCGTGTTAACTATCGCATTGATTCATAGTTAGAGACCGTTAAGATATTAATTAATGACAGAAAATGCCAGTAACGAGTCCATGGCTGATAAATAGTGTGTATTATTACGATTTTGGTCGTTTGATTGAAGGTTTGTTATTACAGACAGCTAGATAATGAAATATATGGCCTATTTAGTACGAGTATAACCTGGTACATGCTGGTTACTGAACCGGTCTCTATAAAATGATTCGATTAGGTGTTGGTTTTTATTTTTATGGCTATAGTAGGTAGATATGGTTTTTATGTACATGGTTTGGCACGACTTTTTGACACTTTTATTTTAATAGTAGCCAGAAAAGAATATTGTTTGCACCATTGTGGAATAAAGAACTTGAATGTGACTAACTATATTTGACAGTTAAAAAAAAGGTTAAAAGGGTTTGAATATATTAACAAACTACGTGTAACGTGTAAGGGGCAAGTATGTCAAACAATTTCGTTAGCTGATTTGTTACGGTTTTATGTGACAGCCAGCTGTCACAGGAAATGCATATAAATCAGTTGTTTATGTTTAACCATTAATCAAGTAATTAATTTTATGATTGAAAGGTGGAACTGTTATTGAAAATGTCTTTGTTATGTGGATGGTGGGTTTTTCTACCGATTAACTTGTTTTGATTGTTAATTAATATTGGTTATAGTTATATATAATAATAAATGAAAATCCTTAAGTGGGCTTTAGGTCAGATTTTGAAAATTCTTATTTTATTTTAAATGTTGATGTAACGTTTCGGGTGTGTTTACATCCTTCTTCAGACAACTGAACACAAAAAAAAGAAGGGTGTAAACACCCAGAACGTTACAACATTTAAAATAAAATAAGAATTTTCAAAATCTGACCTAAAGCCCACTTTAGGTTTTCATTTATTATTGAAGAAAGGTCACGAGAAAGGGAAATAGTTATATATAATATGTATTTTGTGTGTGCCCTTTTTGTTAGCTTAAATAGCTTATTCTTAGTATAACAATTATGATAGTTGTAATTCTATTGTAAAATTAAATTATTATTTAAGCATGAATTATTAAGCAGGAATGTTTATTGCGGCGAACTTATCGAAATTGTTGTTGTATTTTACATGGACATTATACTTAAAAACTTACCTATTGGTTTTAACTATAATAATGTCAGTTTATTTAATACTCCTCATTCCCTCTTGGAAATATTTTCGAAACGGGCTCAAAAATAACAAAAACAAATAATCTGGCAGAACATAACATTAGTTCCTACTGATATATGGATCTTTGCGAATCTTAAAAGAAGTTTTCGTTCAAATTTAATTTTAAAGTGTCATTTTGATTAAATATGTATACTTTCTTATGTATTAAAAATACATTACATAATGAATAATAACTTGAAACTCCGTAAGAAATCGTATGACGTCCCACAGTTATCTGTCAAAACTGTAAATAATCTATGTTTGAGACGTTTAACTTTTAGGGAAAAAGTTTCACGTTCCTATAAGTTATGACAGCAAATTTTGTACGGCGCGCGCGGCGTAATGCCTACATATTTGATTCAAAAGTAGATAAACCAATCTAAGTTACATCGTAGGCGATAGGTTGTTTTTGTCACACAAGTCCAATTTTTGACCATTATATCGAGCAGCTTGTATGACCATTTACATAAAGTACAACGCACATAATGGACTTAATTTATGAAGTGAAAAATATACTTACACCACATCTAGTGAAACATTGTCAGTTCTTTGCCTGAAAACTGTCAAAATAATGGTCAAAATCTATGCTTTTATGACCTATGCTTTTATGACATACATTTACACGAATTCATTTATATGGTAAGAATCAGCAGGTTCATATTCTAATGTGTTTTATTATTATTGAAAAAAAATGGCAATACAACCTTTTCAATATGTCATCATGATGGGTAAAATTAAACGTCAATTTTCTCTGTTTGTATGACAAAAAATAATAGAAAATTTTTGACCATTTACACAATTTGGCCTTTTTTTTGGAAGAAGTGGAAGAACTAATAACAAAATATCACTCGTGTAAATGCGGCATAAGAAGAAAACGGGATTCACACGAATGACAACATGTCATTAAAAATGTCACTCGTGTAAATGCGGCATTAATCAAAGCCAGCTGTCAAAATTACTTTCACTAGGAACAGTGATACCAAAACCTCTATCTGATTTTTGTTTCACGAACACGAAGACTGTCTTACGTCATGAAAACTAATGCAATGGTTCAGTAAAAAAAAATCATAAACTGACAACACGAAATTCTGTTAAATTTTGTTTTTCAAAAACAAACATCAACACTACTGTAGAACCCATATTTACGGATATTTATCAAATTAAATTTCCAAAACGCCTTTTTCTGTTCTAACTCACAAAATTATTATTATGCAATCGACCTCTAACCTTTCAATTACCATATCCGTTCTGCCTCCTAAATTATTATTAAAATTATTACTCTTTTGTGCGAAGGAGAGACACACACGCTAGTGTACACCACCATAAGCATCTATGTATAATACTTTACTCAAACACAGCATCATGAAGCGAGTGCACAGAAAACCATTTAATCGATCAAAATGTCATAATTCACCGACAAATTCTGCTGCATATTATAAAAAAATATGAATGGCTATAATGGCTTAACAAAAATCTAACGGACGCTGTCTATCCACGCGGACAATCCAACCAAACGAAAGCAAAAGTGTCCAAAGTCACTTTGGCCAACATAACAGCAGCTTATAGAGTCGCGAGCTAGTCGCATATATGGGAGCGCCCTCCTTGAACCAAACAACAAACTAAGATAAATTCCATTCTAACCAAAGTTTAAAAATAATGTACTAACGAAGAGAGGTGGCCATAAGGCAATTGGAGGCCTTAAATTCCGCTTAAGATTAGCCAGTCCGATTATTTTATTGCTAAATGAGTTAGAGTGCCCCGGGGGCGTATGTTGGCATAGCGGTCACCATGCAAGTACATACATACATAGTGAGGAACTGTTTTTCCGAATGAAATAGCATAGCTAATTCGGTAGCAATAAATGAAGCCTCAAAGACTAGACACTGATGCTGATGTTAACCAATTACACCGGTTATATCACTGACTATGAGAGAAAAACATTAATGGGGGATGTTTTCCTAAATACTCGTTTCCGTCATATACATATAGGTATACAATACATATTAGTTGTTCACCTCATTCAATTTTGACACTAAATCGATGGGAAATGCACAATGAAAAACACTGGTTTCTGGCTTTTTAACTTACTTTTCAACTGACATCAGATAAATGCATATTAAACAGAGGTGGAGTTGTATTAGATTTGGCCATGGGAATATTGGTTTGAATGTAGTAGATCACGCTAACTACAGCGCCTACATCTTTTTTTTATATACAAATCGTAGGAGCCGGTTTTGTGAAATAAAAGATTTTTCTTAGTGGTTTTAAACATTCGGTGTGGTTATTTTTGGTTCTGGGAACAAATAATCTGTAAAACTAAAACTTAAGTTAAATTTACTTTTTTAAAAAATAGTTGTGATCTAATAATAGCATTAAAACCGCTGAACTCGTTCAGATTTCATCAAATTAAAACTGCTGAAATATAGAAAATTCCCTAAAAATGCAAACTAAGCTCTTGCAATTTATGTAATGTATACTCTCTTTCAACGTGAGCGTGGTGTCAGTGAGAGTAGCTTAATGGTCAAGACTTCTTATGCTATTCCTTAGCATTCTTCATAATTTCGTATAAAATTCGTTGAGTGTTTCAGAGATTTATTTGAATTAAATAGATGATGTGCACTATGGCGTATGCGCAACATTTTTTTTGTATTAAAACCAATAATTGTCCTATGGTAACAGAGTGTAATTTGATCATAGAAAAATCTATATACAATTTACATCTAAATGTTTATGAGCATGATCAATTCCAGACCAGATCTTTGAGAGAAATGCTAATAATTATATCAAAAATATACACGTCACGTCACCGTCAGCGTCACCGGCATAGACAAAAACCATGGGTTCCTGAGCTTATTTTAAGTCGAAAACTTATTAGGTTATTTTCTCGTTTTCGCTTCCTTTTCGGTTTAAAGGTTCTTATGATTTTTGGTCTTGTTTGTTTATTTGGCCTTAACTTTGCCCAAATAAAGGGTTTGCCAAAATAAAGGGTTTTGACAGCTCGTGGCGGCCATATTGTTTCTTTTACTTTCTGTCAAAATATCGTCTTTTAATCAGTTTCTAAAGATTAATCATCATGGTAAGTTACAGCGTCGAGCAATACGTTCTAATTGGGCTTTGGAGCAGTTGGAAGTTGATCCCAATTTTGGTCGAAAAATCATCTTTAGCGATGAGGCCCATTTTTGGATTAATGGGTACGTGAATAAGCAAAATTGCCGGATTTGGGACGACACCAATCCACGCGAGATTCACGAGGTGCCAATACATCCAAATAAAGTTACTGTTTGATGTGGATTTTGGGGTGGAGGCGTCATCGGTCCGTACTTCTTCGAAAATGAGGATGATATGGACACCGAAGAAATATGGTTTCAACAGGATGGCGATACGTGCCACACAGCTCAAAACACAATCGATATTCTGCAACAGCGGTTTCATGGCATGATTATCTCGCGCCGAGGCGACGTGAATTGGCCACCAAGATCGTGTAATTTGACCCCTTTGGACTTTTTTCTTGTGGGGCTTTCTTAAATCGCAGGGCTATGCGAATGAACCGCAAATCACCGCGGACCACAAAGACAACATAATCGATGTTATCGGTCAAATTCAGCCTGATTTATGCGCCAAAGTCATCGAAAACTGGACCTTTCGAATTCGCGCCACCCAGCAAAGCCGCGGCGGCTAATTGAACGATATTATATTTCACACATAATGTCATAGAGCTCTCAAATAAAGATAAAACATTATTGATATCTCATAGCATACAACTTGTTTTATTCAATTTTAAAATCGACCCGCCCTTAATGGAAAACCATTTACAACCGATTCTTGAATTTATTACATGAGTTAATACAAGAGAACATACATAGCAGTTTTTACCAGTCCTACAACTTTTTTGTATGCGGATAACGGTTTTCCCGCAATTTGTTTTTTTTTTTATTTTATTTTTTTAATAATCTTAAATATATTTTGTTTCTCAAAAAAAATGATTAAGAAAACAATATGGACTTTCATTGCAGAACGTTTAATTTTTGTTAATTTTTCAATTGGCACCTTAATCATTTCGATAGGACAACACGCTTTACAATCCCATTGGAAAAATCGTATTTTTAATCGGAACACTCTTAAGGTACCGTTCAAGCTGAAAGAAAAAGCATAAAACTTTCTGAAAGTAAAACTCTTATGGTATGACGAGCAGAAAAGAACTTTCTTGAAAGCGTTTTCTGAAAGTGATCATCTTTCTTGAAAACGCTTTTACAAAAAATACTATCAGTGTGTGATTATTTCCTGAAAGCGTTTTCAAGAAAGTAAATCACTTTCAGAAAACGCCCTCTGCTTTCAGACACTGTTCGTGAAAGTTTTTCGTTTTCTTGAATGCGAACGTATGTTTTTCATCCGAATTGCTCGAGTCAATACTGGCTTTCAAGTTACAATACACTCAAATTTGTTAATTTACACATATAAACCTGATCAATTTGCTCGTCGACTGGCTTGCCTCTTTCGAAGTCAGTTGTTGTGAAGCCAGTTGAGAATCGATCCGAATTGCTCGAGTCAATACTGGCTTTCAAGTTACAATACACTCAAATTTGTTAATTTACACATATAAACCTGATCAATTTGCTCGTCGACTGGCTTGCCTCTTTCGAAGTCAGTTGTTGTGAAGCCAGTTGAGAAGCAAGTGGACTCGGTCAGACTTATACATAAAGCGATCTACCTTTGTAGGTAGATAGCCTTTGGTGAAATATTTGGAATTAAATATTCCCTCTACCACAACTTTTAAGGAAAAGACCCAGAACATTAAACATTTAAACTGTTAAATTATAAAAAAGGCGCTATCGGTTGACATTTGAAACAAAATATTCAGTTAGCGGTCTTCCAAGCCTTAGACTGTCAAATTGAATTGAAGGTATGCTGCCAAAATGTTTATCTAAACACTTCTAAGAAGGCTTAGAATTTTCTTAAGATTAAATTTTTAGCTTGAAGAAAAGGCTTTTGAGTGATATTTGGAACGAAAATTTAGTTTAAGGCGAAAAAAGCTGATTTTAAGGCTTTTGGGTGACATTGGGTAGGTTCAGAGAACTTAGGGTACTTGCAAGTAAGTCAAAAATATAGACTGTGATTGGCCAGCTGTCTAAAGTTCCCTTCATTTGAAACAATTTTTCGACAGCGGACCAATCACAGTCTAAAAATTTGCCTTACTTGCAAGTCCCCTAAGTTCTCTGAACCTACCCATTTGGAATTAAACTTTAGTTTCTTACCTATATGTCAAGGTATATGAAGTGTCAAATTCCATTGAATGATCGCTACAATGATGCTTGATTAAGAAAAATTACAAATAATCCATTTTTGTAATTCAAAATACCGACATTTTTGACTAAGACGTAAATTTGACGCGACAGAAAAATTTGTCAACGCACCCGTCAACCTATTGACAGTATTCTGCATCTTGTTTACTTTACTTGGAAACGTCGTGCATTAAGTGTATGAAAACTGGTTGGAATGGCAAAAAAGCTTGTCGAATCTATTGTATTTTATTAACAAAATACTCTCAGAAAACGCTTTCACTTTCATAGCGTGACGACCCGAAAAAGGCTTTCAGAAGATTTTCCTTCTGAAAAGTGAAAAAGTCACTTTCAGACTGCTCTCTGCAAGCACTTTCTGGGAAGTTTCAAAATTTGAATTATCAAAACGCTTTCTAAAAGCACTTTCCTTTCAGTGTGTGACGGCACCTTTAAGAGCTTTTTTGCTTCCAAGAAAGATGATCATCTAATTTAGTAGACAATCGTCCTTTTTGAAAAGCCCAAACCCGGAAGTTCTTGCCCCGAGTACTCCACCATAGGCCGGCGCACTTCATAGAACCAGCCATTGAAAATCTTTTGAAACTTTTCCGGACCAGTAATCAAGGGCAACGTGTTTTTTAGCTCGAATAGATAGATATTGTTACGCCTTAGACGTTGCACACACAGAATTCAGAATTCAACCACAAGTTTCTTTCGTCCACTTACACATTCCACCACAGATTTGCGAGCAAAATTGCACAAACCTGGTTAGCAAAATGCTAAGAGCATAACACAGCAATAACATTGCTGCACCAGCGCAGCGCAACCCACATGAATTCGGATTCGGAATATGCGTTTGCGTTGCCAATACAAACACTGAGTGAAATTGCGACAGTGAAAACCGATTTTATATAAAATCTCATTCTCGACTCCGACGACCCCTGATGGAAAATTAACAGACGGAGCATACGTCATGTTCTTGAAGAATTGATATTGATGAATTCCATAAATTATTATTATTGTTATTATGTGTATGCTCATATAAAAACCATATAAAGGCAAGGTACATTCATATAAAATTATTATAAACACCTAATTGGATCTCTACTTGGCCACGCTTAGAAAAAAGCATGAAGGCAAACAAAAATTAAAAAAAAAAAATGAACGAGGGCTGAAGAACTGGTTTGCAATAAATAAACTTCCAATCGATGGCGTTGCTTTATTAAATCTGCGGCACATTAGAAGTTTTTTTTTTTTTTATTAATGCTTTTCAACTAGGCATTATAACGGACAATTAAAAATATTAAGATAGAAATTGTTTTCAAGTTTATGATCAGATCACAATTAATGTAACGTTAAGCTAGACATATTGATAGAGACATTTTACTTAAATGGACGAACAGGTAGCAAAAATATCGGCACAAAAAAAAAACAGGAATTTGGCTTTTAGATTATGTACCTTTAATAGGCCTTTTTTATTAATGTATTATTATTTTGTTATATATAATCAGGTATCTATTAGATTTTATTCATCGAGTTTATGTCTTATTGAATGTTTTAATTGAAAATAATTCAATGAAATTAAGGTGGGTTTATGCTAATTTTTTGCATTGACCTCTTTCACGTCACTCTTTTGATTGAACTTTATCATATCAGTCACGTGCCAATATAATTTATGTGTATGTTTTAAATCTGTCAATATTAATTTCATTTAGACTTAAATTTTCGCAGCTAGTTTAATTTTAGACTCAAGTAAAATCACCAAATTTCAAGGGTTAACTCAACTTTAACTAAACTCCAGTGATCTTGCATTACAGAATGGAGCCTGAGAAAGAAACAACCATTTTTTAAACATTTAAAGACCAATTTCGACGATTCTTTGTGCTATCCATTTTCTGCGTTACTCCAGCAATAAAACATACAAGTATATACACGTGTATATTTGGTATATTATTTATTAACTTCAAAAGTATAACAAATGTTACACCAAAGGTGATGGGAAAAATCGACCAAAATTGACAAAAACAAAATACAAATTGCCTTAGACAAATTTTGCGTTTTATAAGAATTTATTGCAATTTTTTGTTTTAGATCATCTATAACGGGTAGCTGGTAACCAATGATTTCGGTTTTATCAAGTTTTCTCAAATTTTTTTCGATTTTGATTAAACTTCTTACATGTTATCCCTAGAACAGTTTCATTTCACACTGCATACCAGGTTTTTACAAAAAAAATCGAAGAGCGGAAATAAAGTTTTGTGGTATTTTGAGCAAACTGCCTTTTTTCAGATATTCCCGAATATATCGTCAATGGCTTTGTTAATTTTGTCATAGTTTTATAACTATAGGTACTACTACGTAAGTCAAAAAATATGTCATTTAAAATTTGTATGAATATTTTCATTAATTAATTAATCAAAAATAAATGTTTTTTTTTTTATTTTTCATTTTGTTCATACTTTTTTCAAATCAAAAATGCTTTTTTAATTTGATTTTATTATTTTCTCATTATAAAAATATTATCGACCTATTTCTAGACACCGTCAATGTGTAGCTGTACTCTAGATAGAAGAGCAAGTTTGTGCGATTCAGTCATGCATTTTTTTTTTTTTTGTTAATTGTGTGCAATCAAAAAATTATATTTATAAAACTATATATTATATATATATATATGTTTATACATACATAATACACTCCAATTCACTCGTTTAAATACAGATTTTTTTTTTCAATAAACTGTTAACGATTTCTCTATAACCTTATATAATTATGACAAATATATTTATAGAATTTATTAAGTGTAATATGGGGATTAAGATTCAGGAAGAATTTTGAATCCAGCTAAAAAATTGTTAGTCTTATGGCTCTTGTCTCAAAATCGACCTTATTTTTTGTGTCATTCGTTTAAATACACCTTGAAAAATAACCTAGTAGCTCATAAAATCGTTAAAAATAGTATGCACAAAATCAAATAATACACAGTTAAAGACATTTCCTCATGAATTTAACAATTTTGCCAAAAGGAAGAGTTCTAACCGAAGAGAAAATTGCTCAATTTCGAGACTATCTGGACGATGGTTAAGCAGTCGCTGTGAAGGTCACAGCATTGGACTAAGTATGCAGCTTCCTTCGATATAGGGAAAACATTGAAAAAACAATAAACCGCTAGCGAACATGGCTGCAATACCTCAAGAAAGACAACGCATACTCCGAAAAGCCTCAAATTCAACATTATCAGTTAGCAAAATCAGTGGTAAAAACGTAGTTAAAGCCACCAAAAAGGCTTTTTATCAGATTGTCCGGGAAGCCACACATTTCAACTATCTGAACATTTAAAAAGATCCACCGAAATCAGGCTCTAACAGACCTGTTTCGTGAGCTATTAAAGTTGAGTTAAACTACGCCTTAATACAAAATACGGTGTGAAAGATAATGGCATCAGGTCGTTCTTACTAAAAAAAATAAGTTCAATTTGGATGGTCCCAGCGGATATACCTTCTATTAACATGACATGAGAAAAGAAAAAATAAGCTTGGGTGGTATTATGTGGCTTCCCGGACAATTTGATAAAAAGCATTTTTGGTGACTTTAATTACGGTTTCACCATTGATTTTGCTGAATGCTAATGTTGAATTTGAGGCTTTTCGGAGTATGCGTTGTCTTTCTTGAGGTATTGTATCCATATTCGTTAGCGATTTGTTGTTTTTTCAATGTTTTCCCTACATCAAAGGAAGCTGCATACTTAGTCCAATGTTGTGACCTTCACAGCGACTGCTATGACCATCGTCCTGATATTCTCGAAATTGAGCATTTTTCTCTTCGGTTAGAACTCTTCCTTTTGGCAAACTTGTTAAATTCGTGAGAAAATGCATTTAATCGTTGATTATTTGATTTGTTGCATACTATTTTTAACGATTTTCTGAGCTATTTGGTTGTTTTTCAAGGTGTATTATATAAATATATTATATAAATATAAGGTCGATTTTTTGACTAACATTTTTCAAAGAGCCATTAGGCTAACAACTTTTTAGGTGGATTAAAAATTCTTCCTGAATCTTAATCCCCATATTCTACTTAATAAATTCTATAATTATATTTGTCATAATTATAAAAGGTTAAAGAGAAATCGTTAAAAGTTTATTGCAAAAAATCTGTATTTAAACGAGTGAATTGGAGTGTACCTATATTTAAAAAACTTATTTAATTTTTGTTTAACAAATTTCCAAAATATATTTTATTTTGAAAATATTGAGTAACAAGTTACTTATTCAAACTTTTCAGAACCTGTATAAAATTTGTTTATTTAAATCAACAGTTCATTCATGTTTCTTTTCAATCAACCCTATTGTGAGTTTTACCCTGAAAACATTTCACCCGAAAATATTTCGTTCGCCCGGATTTTTAAAAGCTAAATTGCGAGTTTCAGCCTCCATTTTACAACAATTGTGGCCTCGTTCGCCACCAAAAATTAAATGGAAATCTTGCTGTAAATGACATGGCATATTTCACACGAAAAAATGCTGTCAATTGCCATTAAGGGATTTCTTACGAACAGGGACAATTTTTTGCCCGAAACTCACAATAAGGGAAGAGTCAAATTTAATTTTTTCGGGCGGATAATCTTGCGGAACTCAAAATAGGGCTGAATAATTGTTTTAGGTTTTCTTTATAGTACGGGAAACGGGAGGTGACCGTAGGTTTACCTACATATCTCATCGCGGCTGTGGAAAAAAATGATGCCAACTCATAGCTTTAGTCTTAACATTAAAAAAACCGCTGGTCAGACAAGGTTTTTCAAGTGACAATGGGTACAGTTCGTGACAAATTGGGACAGTGGGATGGATTGAAAAACACGTGCTACCTATAGTGGGCCTCTCAAAGCCATATCACTAAGTTGTACTCGTATAGCAAATCAAGTTCCTGATGTATAGTATTGTGGACCAAGATTACTTTTTTACCGAAATAAATAAAAAAAAAAAAAATATAAAATATTTTAATGAAAAACAGATTATATTTTTACTTCTTATGCTAGCAATCGATTTTTAATCCAGGCAGTTTTTAACCGATTTTAAGTATTTTTGTTGGTTTTCAATAAAAAAAAAACTGGTAGTGTTTTTTTATCACATAAAGTTTTTGTCCAAGCTACAAAGTCATATAAATAGATTTTTAGGAGTTAATCTGAAACTAACTCGTACTTCTTATACCTTTTAACTTTCGAAGATCGTTTTCTAGGCACATGTTTGAATATATAATGTTATGTATTTCCTTTTTTTTTAATCTTTTTTTCAAATGTTGTTGATACTGATATCATAATGAACTTCATAGTAGAAGAATAAGGCAACATTTTCTCAAAAATCTGTTCACATTGTTCAATTTAACTTATCTATTTATGAAGAATTTTTTTTTTTGAAACCATAAACTAGCTTTTTCCAGAAAATCGATTTTTTCTTCTAAGAATAAATTACACTAGTTATCATCAACGACTGTCGATCATTCATTCCTTTCATCAAAATCGCTGGAGTCGGTCAAATTTTATCAAACTAGAAGACTATGCCACTCAATATCAAACACAATTTAAAAAATAATCTAAAAGTAAATAGGTTTGGGTGTGGATAACTAAACTTTTGCTCAGACAAATTGTAAGAGAGAAAAATTTACATACAAACTTGCACTATAAAATTTTCTAAAAACCCAAATTAAATTTTTGTCAATATAAGCAAATATGTCATTTTTTTCAAAGTGTACGTGCCAGTGGACGAAAATGTATGTACGTGCTTTCTTATGTTATTCTTTATCGTTCCTGAAATTTTCATCGAAATCGGTCGAGTGCTTCAGATTTAATTGAATTAAACAGATATGTTCACTGTGCCGGATACGCAACTTTTTGTAGTACTAAAAAAAGCCAATAATTATTATCTTCATAGATTCTAATTGAATTTTATATTGCTTTTTATGCATACATATATGTAATATTGCTTAAATGTATTTGGAAAAATATGCATTCAGGTGCAAGCATAAAGCCCACAAGAGGGACCTATAATACTCTTTTCTTAATAACACGTTAATTAGGTAAAACTCATTCATTAGTTTAACTTTAAGGAATTCTCGTATATCAAAGAATATGCACCGAGTTTTAATACCATGCTGAGGTTCTTTAGCTAAAAATTCGCAAAAACTCAAAACATACAATTATTTCAAGTAAATGGTTTTAAAAATGTAGCTACAGTTATTCTGAATACCTTTAACAAACCATCTGTTATCCTACATTATGTATATATATAGGGTTTTCCAATAAGAGGTTTTATTTTGATATTCAAAGAAAAATGGTATTTTTTGAGATAAATGGTCGGATGTTTACTTTAGTGTAAAAAGGAAAGTATGCCATTAATAATGGAAAACAATATCAGCCAAATGGCCGCCACGGCTACGCTTACACAGCAACAGCTATTCAAAATAACACCTCTTATTAGAAAACTTTTAAATGATTTTTCTATGTTGCGTATTTTTTGCTTTATTTCTTTTCTTAATCTTTTAAAGGAAAGTTAATTCAATATATTTATTTATACAGGGTGTTCAGTAAATAATGGAAAACCTTGGAATGGCTCATAGTAGACTTTATGACCGTCCTGAAAACTAATAAAAAAAAAGTCTATCCCAACCACAAGAAAAGATATGTGCATTTTTTTGTTCAGTGCATTATTTTTTGCGTTACTTAACGTTTTTGAATACCACGACTACAAGCGAATGAATTCTACCGTTTTTTTTTCGTAGCAATATTTAACATTGTTTGTGCCAAATTATTAATAGATGAAAATTATAATAACTATTGGACTTCTTAGAGAAAAAAATTATTTAACTTTGATTTTCGATGCAAAATGCGAAAGAAAAAATTTTTTGCAAAAGTTAAATCATCTTTGGTATGAAAAAATGGATGAATATCTAAGTGGCCAACTATTTTAAAAATATGCGCGTTAAATGCGGATTTCAAAATGGTATAATTTATTATTGCATCTAGAACCAATAGGAAGTTATTGGTAAAAATCAGCAACAAGAGAGTCAGTTTAGCAAAAACAAATGTTTTAAAAATTAGCAAATTAAACGTGAAAATAATATCATGCGTGCAACATGGTAGATTTTTAATTGATTGCCTGTTTTTATGATATTATCCTAGTGATAAATGCAAGCTTTGAACTATTAAGGCCGATTGCAACACTACCAAAAATGTGCAAAAACGGCTTTTCTCTAAGACGTCCAAAGTTATCCATTATTTACTGAACACCCTGTATATATTTTGATATTTCAAAAATTTATTAACTTAAATAATAAATCATCCAATTAACAATTGAATTAAATTCTTAATGTGGGAATTTTTTCGAGTATTTAAGACATTTGTATAAGACTACTTATAACTTTATCAATTTCAAATATGGAATCAGAGTGTGTGTCTATCTAAGTTTATACGTAATAATTCTTTGTTCATATTTTTTGTATCAACGAAATTATATACCTACAGTCAAGAATATCTTTCAGTAGTTCTAGTAGGTGCCAACTCTACTGCCAATCATTAAGTTCGCGATCAATTGTAGTTCAACAACTGCCATTACACACACGGTTTACAAACTTTATATAAAATCAAGTTAGAATCCCAACGGAAATATACTTAAAATAACTTGATTAAACGTTATGTACGTAAATATCGTTGTGTGGTTTATTGTTTATTTTTGGTGCCTTTAAAACTAAATAGTCATCGTATGTAATTATCCAACATCAGTTATGAAGAAAAAAAAAAAACACTTTAACTTCCCTTCGTCTTAATACCTCTAAATTAATACCCTCATCAAACCCATGAACTCCTGTCCAACAACCAACCAGTCAGTACCTACTTATACATATTATTTACCTACACAGAATGTCGTCTGACCTGTTCTTCTATTAGGTATAGGCATTCAAACAAACTATATCCAAGCACTGTCTGAACAACGACTTTTACTTTTAATCCATTCGCCGCAAATTGACCACAGGTCAAGTCGAGGAAGTAATGGAAAAAGCGACAATTTATACCTACCTTACTACCTACCTTTCAGCGTTAGCAAGAGAGACCACCCTTCAAGCCTGTTTTCTGACCTTGAGTATGATTGTTCTACATTTCGTACTGACCCGATTGACATCAACATAACAACAACAAACAAAAAACCAACACAATCACCATAATGCTTTCGAACTCAAAGAAAACGACTTTTTCACAGTGCACCTCCCTCACCAGCGACCGAACGCCAGAACCACCCGGCCCAGCCAGAGCCATTACCTCAGCGCCAAATCATCTATCGATATTTTAATGGTTTATTCCAACAAAACAAAAAGAAACAATTAAAATATTGCCCACGGGAACGCAAATTATGACACCAAAACCAACAACAAGCGCTAGCTATTAAATTTTCACCCACCTATCACCACCCTAAAATTGAGTGTGACCAGAGTGTTTTTTTTTAAAGCCAACAATTTAATAAATAATTTGGAAGAATTCTTCTAGTTCAGGGCTAACTATCGAAGACTTAAAGAGGTATTTGTTAATTAAATCAGTTGAATCGTTATGGAAAAGTATTGAAATGGTCAATTAATTTTGTCCTCTGGTATTTTAAGTTTAAAAAAAATTATACTTTTGTAAAAAATTTTGAATGCAATAGTATTTGTAGTTAGGTACTCTTTAAAAAAACCTGTATACCGTTCTAGATGATTTTAAGACAAAAATCGAATTTGTTCTATGAGTAATTAGATAAAAATGATATCTGATAAATTGGACGGATGTCATGAGGTTAACCAATTGTTTGGAGTTCTCCATCACCGTAATATTAAATTTGATCAAAATCACGACCTTGTTTTACACGAAACCAATACTTCGAATGTTTAATTTTTATACAGAAGATTTTGTCTCATATATTTATTTAATTTTTGCACCTGCAAATTTTGGAGTCTGGTCACACTATTTTTCAAGCTTTAAAATTAAAAAAATGTTTATAAGAGTATTATATACCTAATAACCTTATGAAATACTCTAAGTATATGTTCAAACAAATTAGGTACGTTGGTATAACAAAGGTGTCACAACCGGACATTGTCTTAAAGGCAAAGTGCGGAACGAGGCTTAGTGTACTCTGATAATGAAATATTTTTTGCAGAAGCTAGCCTACGGAAAGGAAGTACCGATTCATTCACTTTTCTCAAACTTGTTTTGCTCTCTTGCTCAAAGACATACATAGATTGCATTAAAGAGATTATAAACCATAGCTGTCTGCACCAATCAAAACTTAAAGACTTTCATTCATTCCAATAAGACAATCAATTTGAAGTTTAGGTAAATGGAGAATAATTAAATTAAGGTATCTCACCACTATATGGCCTTAAGAGCAGCTTTCCAATGTCTCGGTATAGGCTTTAGTTTATAAAAAATGTTTAAGCCAAACAACAAATTTATTTGTACTTAGGTACGAATCTCTCAGAAGAGAGACAAACATTATTTTGGGTATAAAAGTTGTTAGCATACATGATCAATTGTACAGTTCACTTCAGACTGAGAGAGTAATTGGAAGTTTAGCATAGTCTCTAGTCCATTATCATTATATTATTTTACAAAATGTTCTCAAAATTGGTAAGTAACATCAGAACTCGTTTCGGTATTATGGGATATTCCAACTAACCGCAACTTGTCTTTTCAGACACTTTTGGCAGTCATCTCAGTTGCAGTTGCTGCTCCTCAACATCACACAGCAGCTCAATTCCCAGCTGGAGTGGATCCTTCAAAATGTCCTGATTTCCCGATCTGTGATAATGCAGTCCTCCATAGCCAACAGTCCAACTCGGCTACACCTGCTCCATCATCCTGGAATCAACAACCTCAGCAAGACTGGAATCAACCTAAGTCACAGCAGTGGAATCAGCCACAATCTCAGTCACAATGGAACCAACCACAGGCTCAATCACAATGGAATCAGCCACAACCTCAGTCACAATGGAACCAACCACAGGCTCAACCACAGCAACAATGGAACCAGCATCAGGCTCAACCACAGCAACAATGGAACCAGCAACAGCCTCAGTCCCAATGGAACCAACAATCCCAACCTAAGCCATCATGGAACGCAGCTCCATATCAGGCTCCATCGAACCACTTATCCGGTAACCAACAGTACAGTGAAGACGATATTTCTGGTGCTGGCGGTGACAAGTACCCAGCTGGAGTGAACCCACAAAGCTGCCCCAACTATCCATACTGCACCTAAGAATTAAATCTTCAGTTTTGTTACGTCCTCAGTCCTATACTATAGTTACATTTAGAAAAAACTCAGCCGTTAAAATATTATTTATCCCTCCATTACCCGCTTCTATTTTTTGTTTGTTAACTTTAAAATTCACTACTACGACTTTCATTTTTATACACCATATCTATGTTGACGAAATTTAGTCTTTCATTCTTCTTTTTTTCCCAATTCTTCAGGTAAATTTTGTACATAATAAATGAGAAAATATTTAAAAAATAATTTATTTTGTTGTTGTTTTTTCTTTTGTGTTTTTTTTTTAACATCCAAATTATTACTTTGTTGAATTTGACATTTGTCCACCGCTTTTCTTGAAAGAAAATACTGGATTTATTTGGGATTAAATAGTGGTATTATTGCACTGAAAACTTTAATTTAAAACTCAAAATAGAGTTTTATAGCTGCCAGTTTTGTCAATGTTTGTCACGTTTGCGATTGATAGATTTGTACAGTAAAAGTGGATGATCCTAATGTCAGTTAAGGCTAGAAAGGGCTTATTTTAATGGATTAATAACAACAACAGCTTCGTGGTTCTGCCTTGCTAATTGCCCAAAAAGGCGAAACGTAATAATAGGGGTATTCAGGCAACATCGGAAACTTTCCGACGCCGTAAAATCCGACACATGTTTCATGAAAGCCCCTTAATCTAAAGCGTTAAATGATGTGGTGAATAAATTCTGAGGACGTATTTTATTTTGTTCAAGCGTTTGAAAAAAATAGTTAAAAATGTTCTGTTATTGAAATATTTGTTTTTGACAATTTTTGATACATAAATGTCATAATACTTTCACAAAAAGATTTACACGTTTACTATATTTTCTTTTACGACGTTTACGACACAAATTTGTGTGGGAAAGTTAACGATTTATCGTTAAAGAATTTTCATACAAATTGTGACAGTTCGTTTACGACGTCGTAAACTTTCCGACGTTTACGATGGTTTTCCGACGTTGCATGAATACCCTTAATGACAAAGTGTACAAGTTTCTAGTCTGTGATTTGTTGCCTGCAAATGAAGGGTACTTTTATTGGGTACGTTCAGATGACTAAGGGGACTTGCAAGTAAGGCACTTTTCTAGTCTGTGATTGGCCAGCTTTCAAAAAATTGACTTTTATTGGAAAGTGACTGGAAAGTTAGTCAAGAAATATCTGCCTTAATTTTAAAACAAGTGTGTTCTTGTCAAGATTGTCATTTTTGAAATAAAAAATCAGTTTAAGTTTTTATAAATTGTTTGTGCGGCCGCGTTAATTAAATTTAAAATGAAATTTTTCGTACATTTGGAAGGAATTTTGTATCCATCTAGAGGATTCTCTTTTTCTAAACGAACTTTAAGTAAATTATTGAAGAAAAGTTATAAGCTTGACATAATGACATGTCGAAAGAAAGTTAGTTAGAGGCAGATTAGCGTTCAATGGATGTAGTCGACTGGATTTGAAGTCCCTTAAGTCTCCTGAACGTACCCATAGCAAAGTGACTTACCTTAATTTCAAATCAAGCGTGTTGTTGTTAAAATTGTCACCTGTGAAATCATAAAACAGTTAAGATTTTTATAAATTATTGTTTGTGCGATCATCGTTAAGTATTATTGATATTGAAATGGTAATTTGTATGATGTCGAGGATTCTCAAGAAATCTTCCAGCGTGTATCGAATGGTGAGGAACTTTCTTAACGTCTAAATGAGGTAAAGTTTATTGAAGTAAAGTTCTTAGTTTGAAGCAATGACATGTCAAAAAAAATTTATCCTGAACGTACTCGTTATTTCTAGACAAAAATATATTTGATTTTGGTCCAAACGTCAACATTAAAGTACTTTTATCATTTCAATGATTGAACTACCCTACCATGTTGATCAGTGAAATATTAAAAGCCATCTTATGTCAAAGTAAAGGGTACATTTGTATCCCTTAACGTGTACCATTTACTAATCCAGTGTCTGTATAGTCGTTCTTTTTTCTGACCAAACGTGTTCGCAGTGTTCTAGGGCATTATTATTTCGAAAGATATTGTTTAGGTGATTCCTGACCAGCATTGCCGATGTGGCGTGATCGTACACCTGTGTCAACGTTTTGATTGAAGCCTTGTACGCTGCTGATGCGAAAAATGGGAAAAATCATATACAAAAATTACATGACCAAATCATTAACGAAAAATTTCGTTTTGCTTTTCGTTCTGTACGGTTCTGCGTTCAAACAGCGAAATTGATAATTAAACCAGATTGTTTTGACAAGTCTCCACTCTCTTTTCGCACAGAATTAATTGCCCGGACCATTAATTTTGTGCGGAAAATGACATTTGGGCTTGTTCGTGTTTTTATTTGTTGTTTCTTTCATTACAGCATAGCTATTGTTTGATTTTTTCTTTAAATTTTATTTTATTTATTTGCAATTTGTGAAACTCTCCATGCGTTTTCGCTGTGTTTTCGTAACATTTCGTTGTCTTTTTGGAGACCACAGGTAAATTTCGTTTCGCAACAACAGAGTACTAGGCTTTAGCACAAAATGAAATGATATTTGGGTTTGTTCGTGTTAGTATTTGTTGATTATTTCATTTTAACATTGCTTTGTTTATTTTTTTTTTTGTTAAATTTTGTTATATTTATTTGCAATTTGAAATAACAAAAGGATACGAATCAATGCAATAATTTATATACAAACAAAATTATTGCCAACAAATGTTTATGTCTAAAAAAGCCATTTATTTAACTGATGAAAATTCCGTAAAGAATGTTTTCGGTACGGAATTTTGTTCGGCGAAATTAAAAAAATGCTTTATTAGACACCAATATTTTTTTTCCAAAGATTTTGTTTTGTGAATAAATTATTTCAGGTGATTTGCATTGATTCGTATCCCCTTTTTATAATTCACATCGTATGTCGACACATTTAATTATCAAAAAGAAATTTCTGTTCTGATGCGATTTACTGATCCCTATAGCCGACACCTAACTCGCAAGTTTAATTTCGCGAAGCTCGGTTAAACTCGTACTGAGAAACTGGGCATTTCACTTGATTTAGGTGATAACAGTTTGCCAGCCAAAAATTAAAAACTTATGCAAAAACATTATCGTCGAAACTCAGTTATATTATTATTATTATACCTTTAATGTAGAGTTTTTATAAAATCAATCCGTAAGCTTAACCACAAAATTGTAACAGAGGAAAGGGTTTGACATCGCCCAGTATTTATGGCGCGTGACTTCAAAATATTTCTAGGCGAATACAATACCATTTTTATTTGACTAGTTCATTCTAGCAAAAAATATCCTCTATATGTATATGCGGCTATTTAAACATTACACCAATTAAGTATAACCTTTTATCTAACTTAGATTTTTTTTTTATATATTTTTTTGTTTAACAAAGCTTTTTATTTTACAAGTGGTTGGCCTCACTATATTTTAAAATTAAAATATGCAGAGACAAACAAGTAAAAAAGAGAGTATAACAACTCACTCTCCTCCGTTCTTATGGGTCAATGGTAAGCTCTACCTACCTACCTACGTCTGCGCAGCGGATACCTGTGACTAAATGCCTACGGACATGTAGATTAATGGATTGGAATCGAATTGATTCCCTTGCCTTAATGCACAATACTAGAGCCTCACAGTGCACAGCAACAGAACAAACTCCACTACAAAAGTCTTGAGCTGTCTGTCTTCCGGTACGGCAGTGGCCAGCGGCAGCAGCAGCAACAACAACAACGACGACGATATGGCGAGAGTCACCTTTGTGCATGTGGCGCGCGCTAGCTGACGGTAGCGACCAGTATAAGACAAAACAACTATGGAGTAGGGTAATTAGAGCACAAGTGAATGAAAGTATCCCACCACTGCACTCGCCATGTCCCCTACACCAGATTGCCAGTGTATTGGTGTCGACTTTAATGTGAATTGCAGCAAACCACATTTTTAACCTCTTAGGCAAGCGCTCTAGCTCTAGTGCTAAAGGCGTGGTATAGCCACACAATTTGACTTGTGTGTGTTACAATTCTCGGAGGAGAGACAAAAACTATTCCGGGTATATAAGTTGTTAGCATAAACGGTCACTCGTACAGTTCGCTTTAGACTGAAAGCCTAATTGGAAGTTTAGAATACTCTCTATAGTCCAATTTATTATTTTTTAAAATGTTCTCAAAATTGGTAAGTACAACACAAAACGCTCAGGCATGGATAAGCCAAATAACCACCTCCTCGTCCTTGCAGACCCTTGTAGCCCTCATCTCAATTGCGGTTGCCGCTCCCCAGCATCAGCAAGCAGCTCAATTCCCAGCTGGAGTGGACCCCTCAAAATGTCCTGGTTTTCCAATCTGTGATAATGCACTTTTGCATGGCCAACAGCCCAGCTGGGGTGCTCCTGCTCCATCCTGGAATCCACAACCACAACCACAATGGAACCAACCTCAGCCACAGTGGAACCCACAACCTCAACCACAATGGAACCAGCCACAACCATCATGGAATCCAGCTCCTTATCAGGCCCCATCAAACCATCTGCCCGGTGCTGGCGGTGACAAATACCCAGCTGGAGTGAGCCCACAAAGCTGTCCCAACTATCCATTCTGTGATGGCGCTGTCGGTCATGGTGCTGTTGCTGCTCCACCATTGCCAGGCTGGAGTGAAAGACAATACCCCGCCGGAGTGTCACCTCATTCCTGTCCCAACTTCCCATACTGCAACTAAGGATTAAAAATCATCTTCAGTTTTTCGTCCCATGTCCTACAAAAAAAAAAAAAAAAAAAAACATTTACAAAACCTCAGCCGTTGCACTGCCTAGCTTCTAAATATTTCATTCATCATTCTTCATTTTATTCCTTCTGATTCTTTTCTATTTTCAAATTCACTTTTACTTTCCTTCTTTTCTAATTCCTATGTTGACGAATTTCTTTTTATTCATTTTTTTTTTTGTTTAAGTTTTCCCAAAACAAAATAATAAATAATGAAAAAATATTTTTAAAAAATAACCTCACTGTTTTTTTTTTGTTGTTCTTTTATTTGATTTATAGATACAGTTTTACAGCTTAAAAGCTGGTATTAGTTTAGTACTGATGGGTGTAAGTCTGGCGAAAGGTTTTCCTTGCATTTTCGGGTGCGGGTGCTGGCTCTCCTACTAATATCATAGTAATGGTTTTAAAGCATAACTCAGAACCATATGTACAAGTATATATATGTACATTAACATTATATACTCCAGAAATTCTAACTTCTAAAAATTAAAATTTTCGGCTTCAACACAGGTTCTAGGACATTTCATTTTTCTAAGTTTAATAAACTAACTATTTTCATAATGAAAGAGAAGTGTATAAAGCAACTAGACATAAATGCACCACTGGATCGCATTAACTCTTATAGCTTAAGTCTAGAATATGGCTAGATATGCCGGTGTATTAATGTTTCGATAATATTTAAATATTGTTAACAAGAAAATAATAAAAACAAGTTCAAAAATAGCATTTTTGATTTTTTTGATTCAATAAAAAAAAAGTTAAAAAGTAATAAATAATAGATTTTTTCTTTTTGTTCATACAAAGGAGATACCAAAAATAGGGGTTTTATTGTAAAAGCCATCCATAGTACAGTACGAGTTAACATGCATTACAAATACAACATCGCTTGTAGCTCTACAGCCGATAAGAAGCTAAAGTAGAATACAAAAAACCAATGCGGGGATTTTGGGGGATTTTTGATATGTTGATGAGGATTCTGCGTCGATACCAGCAATAAAATTTCATGAATTAATTTGTCCCCACTTGCCCATATTAAATTTTCTATCTTTCCTAGACTATTTATACGTACACTCCGCTCCCCTTGAATAGAAACACACTTTTTTATTATCAGACCGTGTAGCGCTTTGGTAAATTTATAAATTCAACTTTTTGTTTTAGTTCCTATAAGAGGGATCTATTTCGAATAATACTGCATGGACAGAACTTCTTCTTCTTCATTTAACCGGCGATTGTCATGATCTCGAGGGGGACCACAACTCTCACACTCAACTGCTTCACCTAAGGTTCCACTTGTGGGGTTCGCCGGGTTGACCTCAGAAAACGTCGACAGGCCTCCCGGTTTTGGATTGTTCCATGTATGAGGCCAACTTAATGCAGATGTCGTTGCATTTGTTTCATCTGAGTTTTTGCGCCTGCCTTTCTTCCGCGATAGTGTTGGAACGTTTTGTGCTATTGGCTTTTGAACTGGGTTCTCATGGATCTTCTTTGTACATGACAGTACCAGCTACGTTGTTCATGCTGTATTTTGTCCAAGATGGTATTTTTGACATGTAGGCTTCCTCGGATTCTCATGCTTCTTATTATACTGCATGGACAGAATAATTCAGGAAAATACCATTAGGTTATTTTTTAACACTTTTCTAATGACTTCATTAAAAACACTGTTGCTTTTGCACCACTTGAATAGAAACAGTGTGCGTTTTATCTCTATAGGTTACGGTTAAGAAGAACAAGTATTGTTATAATAACATAAGTAATAAGTGCAGATTTTATTTGCAATAGATCCCTCTTATATAAAAAAAACGACAAAAAAGTGACTTTATAAATTTACGCTCTGATAGAAAAAAAATTTTTTGTTTCTATTCAAGTGGAGCGTGTATATAAAGGGTGGTCCAACCACAATGCACGATGTTAGTTATGAGTTACGCCTTAACGTCAACATCAAGTATTTTGCCCAACAATTGAGCAGTGCGTTAAGATTTTTGAAGCCTTTTACCAATGGTCGTTCGAATCAAATTGCATTTCGTGCACTTCGTGATTTGTTTGGTCATCATAATCGACCTCAGTGGATTCCTTAACAAGCAAAATTGACGCATTTGGGCAAATGGGAATCCACGAGTGATTGTTGAATAGCCGATGCATCCACAAAGAGTAACTGTTTGGTGCGTTTTATGGGTTGGCGGCTGTACTTCTTCCAAAATAAGGTCGGCCAAGCAGTTACCGTGAATGATGTTCGCTATCGCGAGATGGTAACAGGGGGCCTATTCTGGAAAGCGCAGCGGATCACTTTTAATGGCGGATTTGCATTATCTTATTCCCGAAAGTGCTTTCGCTTTCCATTTTTTGTATGAAAGCGATAGGTTTCTAGGTGACGGATTGGTGGCGAATTGAAAACAAAAATGCAAAAACAAAATGAATTTGCAAATATATCTTCTTATCTTCCTTCTTAACCTTATCATTTTAAATCACACTTATTTGGTTCATTTAAATGTTTTATTTTATGACTAATAGAAACAAAATCAAATAAATATACAAAAAATTATTCTTTTGGCACAAAATATTAATAAAGAAGTTTCACATCAAAAAATTCTTCGACAACCAAGAACAACTGTCATTTTTGTATGGAAAAATTGAGAAGTGGAAGTAAAAATGGAATTTATTTTGGAAAAAATGAGAGAGTGGAAGTAAAAATGGAAGTGGGCTGGAAATATTTAACATTAAAATAAGAAAACTGGAAGGATCGCTTTCTTCCACTTTCGCTTTTGAGAATAACCTAAAGCGAAGACGGTCGAAATTGAAATATCGCTTTCAATACGATCCACCGCGCTTTTCAGAATAGGCCCCCAGACTTCTTGTGTCCAGAAATTGAGGATATGGACCTGGACGATATGTGCTTCCAACAGGATGGTGCCACTTGCCACACAGCCAACGAAACAATGGCTCTTTTCCACGAGAAATTCAATGGCCGTGTTATCACACGTCGTAGTGGCGATGTTTATTGACCGCCACGATCATGTGATTTGACACCGTTGGACTTCTTTCTTTGGGGATATTTAAAGGAAAAAGTGTACGTCAATATAATTATTTACCTACCTTTTTTTTTTTTCTTCTTAAAGACTATTGTCACTTTTTCATTTATGTATATATTTCTTTTTCTTCTGTAAAATTATTCTTTTTATCATGTAAAACAAACAAATGTAAATTTTTTCCTGTACTAATTATAAGTTTAACTTTCACGTACAGTTGATACCTAAATAAATTCAATAAGCCAAGAACAATTCAAGAGCTAAAGGATGAGATAATTCGGCACATTGAACCGGCACATTAACGACATTGAACCCTGGGGCCCTAATCCAGTGCTGTCGTTTCACAAATTCCGAGAGTAGCACTTTTCATAACATTTGGGGAGCAGTTTGGGAAGTTGGGGAGCCAAAGGCTCTCCCAAACCGACGCGAAAGCGGCGAAGAACATTCACTCTGCAGGGCGAACGATTCACAATGATAACAGAAATGAAAATAAACAATGTTAAATAACAACAAAAACTGTCGTCGATGAATGTTCCGCGCCGATTTCGCGTTGGTTTGGGAGAGCCTTGATTCTAGATATTTTATAAAATAAATAAGGGTATACAGTTCATTTCTACTGATATAAAATTCTATCGTTCTTAAGCTTTTTTTAGGTTTTCCACGTTTGCATAAATATCCCTAATATGATCACAAATTAACAGAGATGTGAAATTTTTAATAGGAGTCAGGATTTAAAAATATTTTCATTAACTTTCCCATGTAGAGACTTGGGGAGCCTTTCCGAGACATGGGTAGCACAGTAGTCCTTTCAACAGTAAAGGAGCCAAATGCTACTATAGTTGCCATTCCGACAGCACTGGCCCTAATGCGTATTACGAAACGAACGGCAAGTAAACGATACTGACGTAAACGATAGTCATGACAGAGAGCGATTATGTAAAACGAGAATGGTGGTATAAAGATGTTGCCAATCTAAAACGAAAAAATCTATTCTTTTTGAAGCACAACCAACTTCACGCCTATTTATTTTGTAAAAACGTTGCTCCATTGTGATGTGTTTTTGGATAGATAAGTGGTGCGTTCTTTTATTAACCATAGTTAACTATGGTTATGTCAAAAAAAATTGTTGTAGTGTCATTGTTAGATTTAGTTGGAAATTGTAATATTTCATTTAGGAACGATTTATTGTAAGATATTGTTGAAAGAACATTTTGGAAAACTTTATTTCATCGTAAATTACCATAAAATCATGTAATTTTTCTACAATATACTCTCCTTTTTCATTAAAAATGGTAGAAAATTCAATTTTAATTCATTTCACTTCAACAAAAACTTTGGTTTGATTCTTCAATTTTTATTTTTTGTAAACAAACTTTCTCACATGTGCTTTGACAGATCAACACTTTTAACTCATATCATGGAGATGAGTTGGAAATAGTTACGAATTGTAACTATTTGACACTAATAAACTGAATTTAGGAACGATGTGATGACGTCATATAGTTACAAATCGTAACTATTTTGTAATAAAGGAACGACCATTATTTACTATAGTTAACCATAGTTAACTATGGTTAATAAAAGAACGCACCAAAGGTGAATCCGAAAAGGAAGCAATTTTAACGTTTTTCGTTTAACCAAACAAGCATTTATATGCATATGAAAAGGATTACTTCGCAACTTCCGAGTGCAAGATCAACATAATTTGTATCAATTATAACAATGTTGTGTGCGACTCTTGGCTTTTTAGCAGGTGGATACCAAGGAGGAACCGACCAAGACTTTCTTATCGGATAAATGAACCTACATTGTTCCATCCCTCTGTTTTTTGCAGGCGAGCCACTACAAGTATCCCGGAAATATTTTGGACTTTACTTTGGCTTGGCTATAAGGCAGATAACTTTTAGCAACACCCGGGTTGCTTTTCATACAAGCACTTAGTAAATACAATTGCTTTAATTTTTTTGGCGGCGCGCGTATAAAATAAATAATAACACAATATTAATTTTCACTCATAAAACAAAACCAATCAAAGCAACAAAACCTGCACTGAGATGGAGCTTGACATGTGGCTTCGGTAGCGCGATGGGTAGGCCCGAATTCCAGTCACATTTGATGTCTTAAGTTCAATCCCCATGACGGGCAAAGCTTTTCAAATAAAAATGAACATATTATAAGACTCAGCACCACACAAAGAAGTCTGATGATCGGGGTGGCACTCGTGAAATAGCTATAACTTCAGCCAAAATAACTTGGTGGTAGAACACTTTAGTTGTTGTTGTTTCATAAGTTTGGGGAAATTTTTCAATTTTGAAAATGGGCCCATTTTTTATTATGAAAAAAGCCCCAAATTTGGGGCCATTTTTCATGTTTCGTTTGGGGCCATTTTCATTGGGGCCAAATTTCATTCAATCCTTGCACTGAGCAATAGCCTCTTGATTTTGCCAATTTTGATTTCGAGCAATTTTGATTTGAAAACGTCTTACCTTCCAAGAACTTGGTAACTCGTTTGTTTGTGTTTACATTTTTGAGATAGGTATGTCTGCGTTTGTCATTCCTGTCGACACTCACACACAGGAATGGTTGTGAGTTGTTAGTCACTTCGGCACTGGTTCTTCACGAGCCGTTGCGCCACCCAATTTATTTATTTATTTTATGTATATGCGTACATGATGAAAACTTGAACTATTGTTAGTTATCTTTTTTTCTCTTTATACATAGCTTTTTTTTTGGTATGAAGTGGAAAAATAGAATTAAGTAATTAATGCACAATAGGTGGTGATATTATATTAATGAATTTGTGTTCAATATTTTTCAACAGTTCATTGAATACTTAAATTTTCGGCAATTAGTTTCACCCACGTTCTGCATTCTTATCCAAATAAATTATTCGAGGATTTTCAAGAAATTTTTGGCGGTATATTAACCGTTATTTGCTTATTTGCTTACAGACGCGAATTTTTGTTAGTACACATGTCTGCAAAATTACATTTCTTACTTATTTGTATTCTCAAACACAATTTTCCAATGTTTTGTCTTTGTTTTTTCTCGTTTTTATAGAATCAATGGGCTCCTGTACTATTGTGTTCTCTCATGAAGTTCTTCATTAGACATACGGTTGGGCCTTAAAATCATCAGGATGTTTCGCACATATCTACTCACGTACGATTGTAGCTTTCTTGTGACGGCCGGTGTGACTTTCAAAAACGCTGGACCCATAAGGAGGCACGGATGAGCGAAACAGTCGTAGCTTAATCTTTAAGCTTATAGAGTTGTTTCTCCATATTTTGGACATCATTCCGTAGCTTTCACCTTCCTGATTAGGCTGATTACATCGAGTTCGTTTCCACCAAGGTATTGAAAATTCTATACCATCTCTACCAGTTGTCCAGAAATATCTACTTGGATAAATGAGAACGTTCCAAGGGTTGATCTTCTTTGATTTTGCCTTATTTATCTTCAGCCCGGAGAATGCTAACCTCTTTAAACTATTCTAAGCCTTTCGCACTTTTAATTTTAGCCTATTTACGCATATAGGGATACGAAAATAGTAGTTCATCGTAATTGATTGTTGCGCTACCAGACCAAGTTCTGACCAGTCAAAAGTTTCCCGATCAGGCACCATGCAGGTACATAATGAACAAGGCTCTAATATTGCTAATTGTGAGGGAAGATATGAAAAATATCTGAAGATAAAGATCATTCTTATGATAAAAAATAGATACTAAACCCCTTACGAATTGGATTAAAAATAAATTCGGGTTTAATTTAACGCGGTTTTAAATAACAAACCATTACACATGTGGATTGTTGACAAATATTGTAGTAGATCGAAATACAGAACCCCTTATTTTAATTCCAGTTCATTATGTCGAACAAATTGTTCAACAATTGGAATGTTGTAAATCAACCAATAAGTTGAATGCAGAATCTACAAAACAACCATAAGAAAAAGTAATTTTTTTTTTAATTTTTCTCCAATTCAATAAATTTAATTTTAAAAAAATTTCAACAGTCCACACCTGGACACATATTTTTTTCCTCTTGAACAAATTGCTTAATGGAAATAATAAAATTTACTTAAATTTAGTTTTTACAAGAGAAATAGTGTCATTAGCACATAATGTAATATGCAACACTAAAGTAAAAAATTCATTCGCTAGTAAAGAATAGATAATCCTTAACTAACAAGGAACAAAACAATATTACTATGTTTTACTTTTTTATCAAAATTAAAATGTTTTACATTTATTCCAAGAATTTTGGTTCTCATCGAATAAAGCAATAACATACAAATTTAAAATATTTGTTTAAAACAAAAATATACATTGAGCAAAAGACATTTTATGGAACTTCATATCTCAGAAGATAGCTTTGCTTTAAAAATAAAATAAAAAAAAAACTGCAGTACGTATGTTTATTGAATTTAAAACTCAGCATGCAAAATCCCTGTTTCTCGAAGAGATTATTGCATCAGATGTGTATAAACTCAAAAACTATCTGAACATGGTTACAAACTTATTATTACAATAAGCATAATTGGTAAATTCGTGCAGCGGTATTATACTAAATAAATAATTTCAGTGAATTGTGGAATAAAGAGTGGAGATTGAACAATATAATAATTAAAATAATAGTATTATAACATTATTAAGTTAAATATATTTAATAATAAGTTATTTAGTCTCGCTCTCCTTGATTGCATCTTCAGTGATTTGTTCATCAACTTCAAGACTTGCCTTCTCATCAGTTTCGCTTGCTGGTTTTGCTTCCGATTCTTTTTCTTCACTCGGAACTGAAGCTCCGTTCGTATTTGAATATTCATTATTATTTTTTGATTCAAATTCTTCTTCCTTCTTCTCAGGTGCTAAGTCTGTAACTTGCGGTGATGTAATATTTTTAACTCGACGAGGAACATCTTCTTAGATAAGAATTTAATGTATACAATTTTTTGTTTAATTTTTACTTTAAAGTTATAACTTACCAGAATCATCACTCGATTCCGACGACGAGCCACTGTTTCTTGATGAAAATGCAATCATTCGGTTATGAAGCGGACTCATGCCACTCGTTATTTTCGGCGCCACCGGTCGTGACTTTCGAGATGGATTAAGTTCGTTGCAAAATGCACATCGGAATGTTGCATAATCAAAATCCTCCTGGCGTGCCATTCCTAGAAGCATAGAAGGGTTATAAGGGTTATTTTGAATACTGCCCATCCATACTGTTTTGCAATCAAGAAATGATCAATAAGCTTCAACTTCTCCAAAATAAAGAAATGCGAACAATTTTAAAGTGCAACATTTATACCTCAATTGCTAATATGTTAGATATGTTAATGTGGCTTTACGCTGGACAAAGAATTTTAATGAATGTTTTACTGTTTGTCTTTAAAATAAAACATAATTTAATGCCTGCTTATCTTTCTCGTTTCCTTAACTATGCAGGTAATGTTCAACCTTTCTCTTTAGAAATAACCAAGAGATCTGCCTTTCATTTGCAAGAACAAGTGCACCCCAAAATAGTATTTTCTTTAAAGGACTTCGAATTTGTTTGCCAACTGAATTAAAATTCGAAACCAATTACAACAGCTTTAAAATACATATAACATATACCTAAAATACATATAATTTTTGTTAAACTTCAAAATAAGTTTTGGCATACTTTTCTTATAGTACAGTAACTATATACATTCACGTATGCATCAAATCAGGTATTTCTGATTTTTTGCTGAGTTGTTTAGGATATTAGCCTAGTAAATATCCTAAGTTTTGGACCTCGAGCGGGGACCGCTTCATGGTCAAAATTGCATTTATGTCAACAATTCCTTATTTTCCTCTATACTGCTTGAAAATACTACTTGTTATATTTTTGTTTTATCGCCAAATTTTGAAATGTTGTATTTTGGAAACCATTCGGTCTACAGAGATGGGTTTGGGCTTAAATTGGAGCAAAGTAGGTTACTTTGAAATCGTAGAACAATATTTTTATTCCAAATTACTTTTTATGGACTAAAATCGCCAATAACTGAAAAACCATGAAGCGGTCGCCGCTCGAGGTCGAAAACTTAGGTTATTTACTAGGCCAATATCCTGAACAACTAAGCAAAAAATCAGAAATAATTATTTATTATTAAAATTATTAATTATTATTAACATCTTGCTCTTTTTAAACACGCACAAACAAGAATGTTATAAAATTTATAAATTAATAGTTGGAAAAACTAAATAAACAAACATACATATATACATAAATATATTTTACTATAAGATCCTCTAAGTCTTACCATTGTGTGCAAAACATTCCTTACATATTAAAGCATAGCGGTTCTGTGGACCATCGCCTATTAAGTAATCGACCATTTTTTCGAGTAAGCCCTGTGATTTTTGATTTATTATCGGATATGGTCGGGAATTTTGCAATGCAAGTGCATTATTGCGAGGCGTAGCAGCACCTCTGTACCTAAGTGCCCCACTAGTTAGTGTTGTCGTAGTGGAGCGAGGTGTTAGAGGACTGATTGTTGACTGTCCATTATTCGCAGCAGCAGCCAGCAATGATTGATTGATTGCCATTTGACCTGGTCCGGCGCCACCTGGGCGACTTGATAAAGCAGCTAGGCTGGTATTGAGATTGATTATTCGGTTTTCCGTTGTTTGCGATCTGTTGAGCTGTGGTGTTGGAGCTACAAAAAAAAAATAGACTTAAATGTTGTTTTTTTAAAGCTTCCATCACATTTCAAAGATATTGCCACGACCTCCGTAGTTGTGAAATGTCCTGAATGAATAGGAAGTTTAGCAGATTTTAATTATTTCGTAGATTTTTTTTATTTCGTAGTGTCCCTCCAAATTATACGAAGTATTTTGTTATAGCTATGTGCTCTAATATCAGCAATCTTTTTGATATAGGTGATAATGCAAAACTCTAAACGGTAACAAAATTGGATTCACCGACAAATGTTTAATGAGATACTTATAATTAGTGCAAATGTTTTATAAAAAAAAATGATTTTATTTTTTATTAAAACAAAAAATTAAAACAGAAATCAAATATTGTTTAGTACTTTTGAACTTTGTACAATCTATTCTTAAAAATGTCATCGTATTTTAATAAGCAAACACGTGAGCTCATCATGAATGAGTGAATGAATAATAAAAGGGGTTTAAGTACACTGCGACCTTAAGATCTCTTGTGCCCCCGTCTGGAGCTAAATGAGATTGCTCATTCTATAGCTCTTCCTCCAAGTTTGTTTCTTTGAGTAACTTAAGTATTTGGAGTACTTTCAGAGATGGTAGTTCGCTCTCTTCTATCTGGTGACGTCCCAGGCATCTTTGTCTTTGTTGCACGAGTGCATCGCATTTACCTACATCGTTGTCTTGCTAATTTATGAGTAGACTTGAAGCATCGTTTTCAAGTTCGTGTGATCGAGTTGTGCATTTCCAGTCGGCAACTCTGAATATACAGAGTTTATACTAACCGTCTTTTTAACAGAAACTTTTAAATTTCGTTTGAGTTTTTTTTTTTTCTCTACATAAATAACCGAAGGATTAAATAACTGATGTTGTAGAAAATGTTGTATGAAAAGTAGTAAAAGTATGATCTGATATTTTGGCCCCAGTTCATTGTGAACAGACCCTGAAAAATCATGTTTGTTTTCGGTACACTTCCTTTTTTCAATGTTGAGAATGGCAAGGCGATTTTTGATGATTAACAAAAACAATCGGTACTAAGTTTCCAAGTGTACTCCCCGATATAGAACTAACAAATGCAGCCGTGCAGTGTAAACAAAATATTTGCGTAGTGAAACGTCACACATGCGCAATGTTAACCAATTAGTTTATCGTGCATGGACCCTGATAAAATCAGTTCTGTTTTTCGAGAAACTAACGGGGTTTTCCAGTGGTAAATTAATGCGTTTTCCCATTGGTAAAAAATTTCAATATTTTTTTTGATACATATCTGTCAAAACACTAATTCTGACAAATAAAGCCTAAAGTAAAAAATATTCATATTTTTTTGATTCTTAATCAATTTTGCAGATCCTTATTTTTCGGTGGTTGTACCCTCCTTTTACTAGTTTAGTGGGCCGACAGTTGGTCTTGTTAGATCCATTGTGGTACCCTAGGGATTTAATCCCCATATAAAGACACCTATGATAAATCCTATGACATAGCCCATTAAGGGCGTTGATAAAGTTTCAGCAAGCTATAGGCTGAAGTGTCGGTGGGTGTTTTATTGGGTGGTATGCATTAAACAAAGTAAATGCTTTTACTGGAGAAATTCTAAGTATAAACTATTTTTGGTATGCATAAAAAGTCAGTTTATGCTGAAAATTAAGTATTTACTTTCGACCAAAGTTTTTACTATTTCCGGATGAACTTTTCTAGTAAATACTTCATTCCGTATGCATAAAAACTAGTAAGTACTATTTTTCTGAAGGAAATACTTAGTTTTTTCAAATTTACAAAATAGCAAATTGAAAATTTTGATAGTACATACTTTTTAGCTTTAAACCAGAAATTTATTAGGCGTGAGGCCAAAAAAATATCAGTTTTGAGTCATATTTCGAAGTAATCAGGTTGCAACACACGTTGAAATTGTCTTGCAGTTAATATTTACCGAAATGGAATTTTAAGGTGTTAATATAATTTGAACGTTGAAAATATTAATAAAAACGATTATTACAAGTTCACAACCTAAAAGGTACAGTTAGTGCCTAGCCTAGGAACCCTTTTGGTGCTTTCATAAAATTTCTAATAGATATAATGGTTGTCAACACACCATTAGCACCTTAAATTTCTTTAAGATAACCTTCATTTAAAATTAATGGGTATTTCACCAGTTTTTAAAGGCCCGTCTTCTTTTTCACATCAGTCTTGAAATTGTTAAGCATTAAAGAAACCCTAAACTACGACTAGCCGTAAAACTACCAAATCAATAATTTCTTTGAGAAGAAAAATGATAAAACAAGTAATTACTATCAATTTTGGATGAGTTCTAGTAATTACTTGGGTGAATCTATTATATACTGAAAGTATATGCCATCAAGTATAAACTTTTTTTTATGCATACGAAAGGAAGTAATTACTGTAAATTTAACCTTTTACTAGAAATAAAAGAATTTACTTTAAACTTTTACTTCTAGTAAATACTGCTGTTTTATCCATATTACCCATTGTTATTGAAAGAGTGTCTGTCGGCACATAATCACCGGGTTGAGGAGAGGTTAACGCACCATTGTCCATCGTCCTTTTACTAACACCAGAACAATTAGCAGCTGGTATTTGGACAAGTGCTTGTTTTCATTAATTTATTTCAGTAAGGCCGTGTGTCAATTGCTTTAAAAGTGCGTTAAATTTGATCTCATGGCTAAATTTTGACATAACTGACATAACTGATGTGACTTTCACACGCTCTAATTAACTAACGCTTATCAACCAAAATTGGCTTATTAGCGATAACCATGCAAGGAAAAAATTATTTGGATTTTTCGAAAACAATTTGATAAAAAATAAATACATTCGACGACTTCACAGTTTCAATAATCATGGATTAAAGTGGGGTACACATTATCATACCTGTTTGACAAACCTGTTTGTTGTCAGACACTCACCAGTATCAAAAAAATTTGTAAACAAAGAACGTGTTTGTCAAACAGAGAGTACACACTATCAAACGTTAACAGATTTGTCAAAACAGTTTGATAATTTGTACCCCGTTAAAGGCTCTTCCAAACCAACGCGAAACATTCGGCGCGGCGGAGAAATATTCGCCGTTGGCTTGGGAACGCTCATTTATGTCCATACAAATAAATGTTGACTAGCAAATGTTTCACCTAAAGGGCTCTCTTAAACCAACGCGAAACATTCCGCGCGGCGGAGAATCATTCGCCAGTCAAAATTTATTTACATGGTGATAAATGAGAGTGCCCACACCAACGCGGCGAAGAAACAGTCACCTGTCAAAATTTATTTACATGGTGATAAATGAGTGTGCCCACACGAGCGGCGAATGTTTCGCGTTGGTTTGGGAGAGCCTTAAAGGCGAAACATTCGGACTAGCAGTCCAGGTATACTAGGTCCATGACTGCCACTGTCGAAATGCAATTTCCGCGTTCAAGATCGTATCCAAAGCGATTTGGATAGATTTGTGTATTTGTGTTGTAATTCCTTCTGAAAAAAGCCATTGCAACAACAAATCAAGGTATCTGAACATTTTTGGATAGGCTGACACCGTCTCGGATAGGTTCCTTAACGCAAGGAACGTCAATGGCAAATGTATGTTTTATGGTGTTTTCGATTGGTAAATTCAGATTTCAATCTTAAAATTGATTTATTTCATGGTGAATCGAACGCCATTTCAAATTGATTTATTTTTGTCATTGTATTCTTGTAATTTTATGTATGTTTCGTAACATCACAAAACTCGTCATCACTTGATGCACTTTCAGAAGAAGAAAATGAGCTTCATGAATTTACCAATTAATTTTTAACAGCTTCCATTTTATATCAGAAACGCTTCCCCTTATATTTACAACATAATTTTCACTAACAGAAATAAATTCAAACAATACAAAAAATTTTGTATTAAAATTGTATTTGTATTAGTGTAGGATCGGTAAATCTGCCGAAAAATCTAGATCTGCAAATGTGATTTAAAATTTATTTTACCAATCGAAAAAACCATTAAAAAATTCAATTTAATGCAATTGAAACAGACCTAAATTTTATTTTATTCACAAAAAACCGATCAAATTTAATCAAAATTTTAACGCAATGGACACACGGCCTCAAGAAAGAAATTTTTTGTGCAAATATAAAGACGAAAGAGTAATCATTAAACTAAATTGGAAGCAGTTTTAACTTGTAAATGAGTAGATAGATTACAACGTAACTTTTTCATTTATTACAACCTTAGCCGTGTTTTTTGAGAGTGTATAGCAATCCAGCTAAATTTATACACGCAAAACAACAGAATTTTGTTTCTGTTTTCCATGTAAAACTTCTACCTCAAAAAATGCACCGAATTAGATGCAACATTCATTGTTCGGCTATTTTAGCGACGTGTCAGCATCTGCGGACCCCCGGGTCTTATTTTCGTTCCATAAGATTCTGGATATGGTATGAAATTACGGAAAAACGACCCGATCTCGAAATTTTCCTAAGAATAGCCCTACATCTTAGGACACTTGAACGAAAGTCTTGAATTTTGGAATTTTCCGTATCGCTTAAATACCACGCGGCTTCGCTGTTTGTCATCTCGAAACTCATAATTAAATGAAACTTAAACGAGATTTGCATAGTGCGTATATACTTCTGCAATACGAAAAAATCTGTTTTTATTTTCTTAACAACGCTAGGGAAAATAACTGGACTTTTTTTTAGCTCAATTCACTTGTTCACTGATACCATTAAATAAAAAAATTGTAAGGTGTCGCTTCCATTTCCTGTTACCTATAAAATGGATTTTTACAGGTGCGTTTATACTTATGCATTTGTCCTAAAAGACAGTTCTACAGAACTTTTATAATAGAGTAAGGCCTGTCTCAAAATATTGTGCTTCTAATGATAACTTCTCGCCTCGGTTTTCAATTATCAAAAAACGATATTTTATTTTTTATCAACAAAATTTATGAATTTTTGTAAAATAAAAAGAGTTTTTAAAACACATTAAAAAAATCCTTGTTGCTGAGATCTTTTCTTCAAATATGAAGTAATTTTTGAGATTATAAAATAACAAAGAGTGAAAAAAAATAAAATAGAAATAAAGTGACAATAAAATGTCAGTAAATTAATAATAAAAAAAAGAAAAAAAAAATGAATAATATTGTTAAACATGTTTTATAGTTTTTTTACCGGTTACTCCTAATGATTTGATTGCGTAAGACTTGTCTCCTCCATATTTGCTGAGAAGTTTTGATGCAACCTGAGAAAAAAAAAAAGAAACCATTATCCAATAATCTACAAATGGAAATAAAAATAGAGTTTTACATTGTATGTTTCCTTTTCCATGACTTCTTCTAAAATTTTCTTTTTTTCAGCTCGCAGTTTTACTAATTTTGTTGAGTTTTTGTTGATTTTTCTTTGGAAAAACCAAGCAAGTAATCTTCTAACTAGAAATATTCTGTAAAAAAAAAAACCATTTAGTAATAATTTATTTATATAAGACAGATGGTATTTACTTACATTAAAGGAAATGCGAGTAATGGCACAGAGTATGTTATACGATCCGGCCATGTTGTCGGAAAGAAAACAAAGAATATTATAAAAAATCCAATCGCATACAGTCCGATGGATATGACTAGGAAATTTCCAACCAAACGCCTCTGTTTTTCTTGTGTGCTTACAGAGTATTTTTCAATTGTATTGATTTCTGTTTCGAGCTTCTCTAAGACATCAGCAGAGCTCTTCTCTTTCTGAAATAATATAAAAATAAAAACTAAAATAAAATGTATTTCATTACTACTAGTTAGTTTAGTACATTACATTAGTAATAGTATTTACATTGAATTTGACTGTTTTCTTAAGCTTTCCAAAACTTTATTTCTGTTATTAGGTTTTTTGGGCAAATACCTGGTATACAGTATTATTAAAAACTGTTCTAGAGATTTCATGTACAAAATTTAGTCAAAACCGTTAGAAAGGTTTTCAAGAAATCTTGATAAAACCGAGATGGTATGGCAGCCAACTTTTCTCGGCCAATTTCTTCACAAAAGTAATAAGCCAGTCTAGTGCCCAGTCTAGCTAGACCAGGTCTGATGCCCGGTCCTAACGAAAAGTATGTACCTCAGCATTTCTTCACATCATTACTGGATCTAAGTCCACAACATTAGAACATATTAGAACATAATCAGCCCGATTCTAAATAAAAATTCCCGGGGAAATGCTTTCCTTTTCCCTACTCTCTTATTCTAAACTATGAATTCCCAGGAATTTTGTTCACTTTTCCTTATTCTAAGCAAACTTCGAATATGAGAAATAATACTACGAAGGAAAAGCTGGTATTCTAAATGACCACAAAATGGAAAATAATATATTTGATGTGACGACCATTTTAATTTCGGGGGAACAAATCTCCCGGGGAGTATTTAGAATTGGGTTGAATACGTCTAAAACTGGTCTAACTGTGATTACGACATTTTTTTTTGGCATTTAAAATATTATTTTGATATTTGTATTTAATATTTACACCAAAAACAAAAAAAAATGCTCGTAAGCACCGCTTGCAGGAGACCTTCAAGAATCTAGCAAATACGTTTAGCTGCCAGCACGTAGTGGCATCGGACCGAAAAAAAAAATTAAAGCATATAGGTGGACAACATATCCATCATCTAGGACTCTCTGATTACAGAGGGCGGTTGGTGAAACAAAGCGCTGTTTGGACTACTATGTATATAAAATTAGCAAACAAACTTTGACTGACCTTGTTCTTTGTTTGCTAGAAAATGATTGGCCGCTCCGCTTGATCACATTTTGTTTAACCTGCACTTATTCAGGTGAAAGTGGGAGCCAAACCCCAGACAGACCCCGCTGCAAATGCGTTTCGTGGGCGTTTTTAGATAATCACAATTTATGAAATGTTTTTTTTTTCATACTTTTTTTAACCAATTATTTTGGGGTTTGCAAAAAAAATGCATCATAAAAATGCACTTTTTCCTAAAGTTGTATTAATTCGTATATTTAAATTTATAATGAATGTATTGAATGAAAGCATTTAAGCTGTTTTCAAGGAGCATCCTGCTTACAAGGCTGTGCGCGGCCGCGTTATATTTGCTTCACAGATATTTTTTTTTATTAAGAACCCGCTAAAGGGGTTGCTGCTACCCTTAAAATGATGCTAACAGCACGAACGATAAGGTAGGTTGGAGGGGATTTTAAAGGAGATACCGATGCACATTGGTTTTGAATGTCTGTAGATCACAATGGGAGGGGAAAATTGAGCTGGGAAGAACATTCCACATTCGTGTAGTGCGACTAAAGAAAGAATCTCTGTACTTAACAGTACGTCCGAAGTTGGGCTCATGGGTATACTGGTTGAATTGATTAGGGGGAGGAATGCAACTGGCTATTTCACTAGAACACTGTTTGTAAAAATATCGGTAAAATAACGAAAGGCATGAAACATTGCGACGGTGCTCAAGAGATGTAAATGATTCCGTTATAGTCCTTTCACCTATCATTTTTGGAGCTCTCTTTTGTATTCTATCCAATAGAGTTCAGTTATTAAACCAATTTGTTAAGCTTTTTAAATGCATCGGAAAAATGCACTTTTGCTAAGTTTGGAAACTTAAAAACAAATTAATTTTTGTTCTTAATACTCTGTACAAAATATGACGCTTCACCGTCTTGACGGATACCAATATATACCAATGTAGGTACAGTGTCGGACAAAACACAAGCACTCAATTTCACTTGGTTATATTTTGCTTATGTATATTTCTAAACTTGAATATATGTATTTAAATGAATTTTATTTGGTTAATGTAGATATACATTAGCTCTTCAATCGCAAAGAAAAAAAAATATGTTAGTAACACAGTAAAGGAAATACAACAAAAAATCTAAAAAATTATTAAAAGCAATTGCGACAAAACTAAAGCTCATAATTAAATTCTGTAAATGTTTTCCAATATTTTGTTATGAAGCCACTATTTTTGTTAACTGGTGCTTGACAACTACCAGGCATTGACTCAATCAAGTTCTTTATGATTTCCTGGGGGATACTTCCAAGCAATTTCTGTTAGAACAATAAGAAAATCCTTGTTTTTACAGCTATCACGTTGAATCTGGCGATCCTCAATCTCCAATAGGTTTTTTATGAGGATGAGGTCGGGTGACTGTGCCGGCCACTTCACTACACAAAGCGATCCATTATACCATCTTTTCTATGAGTTGGGCCAATTCTTTGACTAGAAAAACATCCACAGGCTAAAACATTTCCTCCTCCGTGGTTATTATGTCTTTGTGAAACGTTGGTTCGGTCAGCGAACTTGCTTAATTGCGTCGGACCCATAGACTGGACTGTTGCCAAATAGAAAGCAGTGTTATTTTTGGACGAATCTAGAAGTTAAATCTGCAATGTTCTGATGGAATGACGCAAAAGGATTAACCCACGTTTCACAAAGGCTCAATAAACCACGTAGTGGTTTTTCTAGTCAAAGAATCGGCCCAACTCATAGATTATGGTATAATGGATCGTTTTGTGTATGATGACGTCCTTCAAAACATCATGCTGCCACACGCAGAAGTAGAAGTGCCCTTCAAATGGACATTCCAATATGCCATCGATCCAAAACATACCGCCAAATTAGTGCAAAATTTGTTTTTGGAAAATTAAATCAACGTTTTGAAGTGCCCGGTACAGTCACCTGACATCATCCCCATAAAAAAAACCTATTGGAGATTGAAGATCGTCAGATCCAACGTGATAGCTGCAAAAACAAGGATTTTCTTATTGTTCTAACAGAAATTGCTTCGAAGTATCTCCCAGGAAATCATAAAGAACTTGATTGAGTCAATGGTGGTAGTTGTCAAGTACCAGTTATCAAAAACAGTGGCTTCATAACAAGTTATTGGAAAACAACTCCAGAATTTAATTATGTGCTTTAGTTTTGTCGCAATTGCTTTTAATAATTTTTTTAAATTTTTTGTTGTATTTCCTTTACTGTGTAACTAAGATATTTTGAAGAGATTGAAGAGCTAATGTATACCTACATTAACCAAATAAATTTCATTTAAATATATTCAAGTTTAGAAATTTACCTAAGCCAAATCTAACCAAGTGAAATTGAGTGCTTTTGTTTACTCCGACACTGTATATATGTATGCATGTACTGTACATATATGCATGTACATACATACATAAATATTTACATAATAAATATATATATATGTACATAATATTTATGAAAGCATAATGTAAATAATTTGTTGATTTTTATGATGCATTATGATGCACATTTTCCAAAAAGCCCAAATGATATAACAAATATGACCTCACAGCGTTTGCAAGCAGAAGGACATTTTAAAACGTCTTTAACGCCAGTACATAAGCTTACAAAAATGTTGTAGGTTTAAACAAAGAAATAATACAAAATAATAAAATAAAACAAACGGACTTTTTATCTATTTTTAGAAAAACAACGCCCATAAACTATACAAAATGTGCAATATTTATTGAAACGATTCAAATAAATTGCTCTGATTTAGGTATTAACGCCACTAGACTATCGATTTTGAAGTTCTAGATAATACCAAGTCCTAACTGATACTCGGTACCAATTTAATTTGAGAGGACTAGGGCTTAGTACTTCTCTGAAGAAATCACTTGATACAGATTTCAGTACTAACAACTGGTATAATAACCAGGTACTAGGTGATTTTGAAGAGCTAGCTAGAAGAGTCTAATACTAAGACTAATACTCGGAATCAAATTGACAGGACTAGGGCTTAGTACTTGTGTGAAGAAATGATTCGATACCGATTTACTAACTTTAGGACTAGTACCGGTCCTAGCGTTTGTACTCTGTGAAGAAATTGGCTGAGCTACAAAAATTTGAATTTCTCCTCTAGTGAATCAGAAAATAATGCTTCACACACTCTGCCTCGATGTACATAAGAACGCACATACGCAGGGACGCACATACATACAGACTGACGCATGTATTTTCGAAAGTCATCTTTTTGGAATTCTTCATATTCGTAATGTTAGTTTTGATTAAAACATTAAAATTTGTTTGACAATAACAAAAAATTAGTTTTATCAGGGTAAATTAAGCACTTTTTTTTGTCAAGCCAAACATTTTTTTATGTCAGGACAAGAATTTTTTGTTGGCACTGTAGATTGAAAATGAAGTGCTACCTATCTCCTGCAATTTGACGGTGGCGTCCAGTTGAAACTGGGAAATATATAGGAAAGAATGCTGCCTAAAATAGAGCAAACAAAATTGCGGTGCGATTTTGGTGACTTGAAAATAATTTCCATATTTTACTTCCAAGTACTTTTATCGGATTTTATTCAAATTTTCTTGAATTTCTTTTTTTTTTATTTTATTTTGTAAATAATTTTAAATGTTCTTTTGTTAAAAAAGAACAAGTATTTTTAAGGGAAAACATTGGGCGTTCATAATAAAAAAGAAAAAATGATAGGTATTTATTAACGTGTTTTTGAAATGATACCAATCAAATTTGGAATGTGGAAGCTGATTTTTTGAAACATAAAAACATAAATATAATATACCTACATACATGAAAACATATAGGCCAGTGAAATTAGACAATAAGATCGCAAAGCGTGGTGTATTTCAGATTTTTTGATATGTTGATAGGGGGCTTGTTAGAGTTGTCTGTAGCCAAATTTTCACTTGTAATCGCTGCAGAAAAAATTCAAAAATGAAAAAATCGTTTAAAATCCCACCCTTTTTATGATATATCATATAGCTTCCATAAATTCCAATTTTTATAAATGACAATTCATTCGATTCAGCATAATAACTAAAGTTAAAAAAAAATAAGAAATTCAAAATGTTGCTTAGTACTGTCTTGAAAGTTAAAAAAGACGGGAACAAAATGTGTGATGAGTTGTTCTTGTACTTAACAAGGAAATTTTCAAGCTAACATAAGGGGTATAACAAAAAAAACGTACCTACTATTTAGAGGCTTCTTTTCTAATTCAATGACATTTTGTGTAAACAAAAGAAATACATAATCACAAATTTTAACATTTATTTCTGAAATCTTGTAAGTGATTTCATATCAACCGAAAAATAACACCAATTCCTCTTTAACTTCAAACAGTTTACTCAGTAACCTATATAAATTAATAATCAATCAAAATTCCATTGAAATATTTGTATCTCCAACTCTCATAACTCACCAAAAATTAGGTGACCATTATTAAGTGTTCGCTTATAAGATATTTCATTCGTACGTATATTGGCTGTCGTTAAATTTTACAACTGAACATAATATGTTAGTGTATCCCGGAATGCGCATCAATCGATAAAAGAATCAATTTGTTGTCCTCGTACTAATTGATCAAATTACATTTGAAAACAAACCACAACCGGCACGAGACCTAAGACTCAGACGAAATATAAAACCTAGACTGAGGGTAGAAGGTCGCAATCGCCACTATGTTTTGTGTCTGGAAATTTGTAGGTACTGTTTGATTAATTTCTTTTTTGTATGTGCCTAACCAGAAAGACACAACCAATTACTTCAAAATCCTTTATCAATCTATTTTTAAGATAAACAAAAATCAAACTGTCATAAATTAATTTACATCATCTAATTGACTTTGGTTTTTGTTTTATATTTAAAAAGCTGACTTCACCTGTAAGTTAAAACTTGTATAGCTTTACAATAACTTATCAATTCAAAAGCAGTCAAGTATTATAAGCTTCAGCTATATTCGAAGCGATAACTCCAAATGTTGTTTTGCTATGAGTAATCCAAAATTGGGATGCAAGCATGAACAAATGAGCCTGTACCTGGCTCCTACCTACCTCACTTTGTAATAAAAACAAATGTTCAAGGCATGACTATCACTAAACTTGTTCGTTCGTATAAATATACTATACATAATAAAAAATAACAACATTAAAATAGCTTTAATAAATGCACTTGCCTACTGTGCTTGCCCGCTGATTTGTGACGACGCTGACGGCATTCAGCCGTATATGGAATTTTAAAATAGAAACTTCATCATTTCTTCAAAAATTTGCCATTAATTAAATTCACCTTTGATACTTCAGATTTTTAAAGATAAGAAAATTTTATTGATTGGGAAAAATATCAACGAAATTTAATTTTTAAAAACAAAAACAACATTTTGCGTATCTGAACTAAACCTGAACCGCTAGCCGATACTATACTACAGGCAAAGGGCCGGGAAAGACGCTAAACGACGAGGACGGTGTACTTGTCTTGTCATTGAATTTGTTTTATCGCACACAAATTATTTTGCCGGCTAGAAGACTTGCAGAGGCAGACCATCTACAAATTTGCATTCGGATGAATATAGAATTAGGGTCAATGCAGCCTGGTGCCCTTTGTGAATCCATAATGTGTCTGTGGGTAGGTACATAAATTGGGATACCGAATTTCAGAGCAGACTCAAGGTTGATCTGGTCGTGTGCTCGCGATGTGTATGCAACACCACACGACGTCTATTTATAGAAAGGATTAGAAAAAAGGCTTAAAATAACTCGAGAGCATTGTGATGCGCGAGGAACCAGTAAACAAAGGCATTAGGCGGCAGTGATTGCACGGTCCAGATGCTATTACGCGATTCATCATGACGCACACTTTTGATATATGTAGTATGTCCAGATAAACTCTGGCTGGATGTTGCATAAACTCGAGTGGAACCCACGTATTTTATCCAATTTGGGCTCCGTAAGGGAAACAGAAAAACTTACTCTGAATTTTGCCAACACAGCTCCCATGATTCTGCAACTATCGGAATATCGTTTTTGTTTTTTTTTGTTCACTTAACACTTGGGTTACTTTCACTTTTCAATTATAACGCTGAACTCATTGGTATTATTTATTATTTTCAAACCATGAGTTGCTTTAACAGTTGGATTTTTATTTATTAAAAGCAAAAAACTGATTAAAAAGCATACGGACGACAATGCACACACAGAGCGAAATAAAATGCTATCCGGTATAATTTTTTGTTTCGTATAATTTTTTGTGTTGTTTTTTTTTTTTTGGCAGAAAAGTGGGGCTAATTCACAATTGCAGTAAGGTTATGTTCGTAGATATTAGACAATCCATGGCGAATGTTCAAAAATGAAATAAATAAAATGAAATGTGGTGAGTTTTGGTTCAGATTTGAATATTTGAAACGAAATCAAATTATCAAAGTAAAATGGAAAATATCTACAAAAATTGTGGAAGAGAATTTTGTTGTACCTCTTAGGGATTATAAACCCAAAATTTTCCAATAAAAAACACTCTGAGTCGTCCGCCATTTTGAAAGAGGTGTTTTAAAGTGTTTTCTCAATTTTCTCAACCGCTATTAGTAGTTATTAGGTGTGTTTTTTTGGCAAAGCTCTCCCCAGTGCAGTAGGATTTTACACGTATTACAAATACAACTCCGTACTGCCGATAAAAGTAGAAGTAAAAACCTACTGCTGATAGAATTTTGACTTTTATTCGAGTCTCGAATTGGATAGTGTTTGTTTTGTTTTAGAATTTGGTACGATTGGTAGTTAAATTGAGTCTCGATGGATGTGCTCATGGAGTAGTTATAATTCTTAATTTCCATTAGACAAAAACTTGATCTATTTATTTAATTGGCCAGTTTATATTAATAAGATCTCAGAGAACTCCCTATTTTTATAAATATAAAAGCTATTCCTCTTGAAAGTTTCTTTCTTTTGCTATTAAAAAGTGAGAATGAATTTTTTGCACTCTTTGATCAGTTATTTTCTGACGCACGTCTAAAATCCCACCTATCTTTGCAGTTTGTATACACCCTTTACTCCTTTCACCCTTTTCAGCACTTTTTGAGATTTCATGTTCTACATGCAACCAAACTAACAGGGAACGAAAACGCAACGAGATTTAAAACGCTGTCGACAGTATTTTTATAAGAAAAAAGCTGCATTTTTGTCGCTTCGGTATCATAGAAAGCTGTGTAATGTCTTCCAAACATATCCGTTTTTGTAACAGCGACATAAGGTCTTTAAGATGTCTTATTTTAGTTACCCAGCATTTTATAAGTGGTGCATACTAACGCGACAAGAAAATAAAGCGTTTTTCTTAAAAAGGGCTTTCTCGACAGGGTTCTTATAAGAAAAACGGATCACGTTTTGTTTTCGCAGCGAATATTTCGCGTTAATCTTTATTCATCGTGTACAAATTGCTTAATTACCCCGTTTACATGCAGGTCTGAACTAGACTTCAACCCGACCACTCGATTTTGCATGTAAACGTAAATTCAAAAGTGATCAAAGTCTGTCCCGGTCTACATTGTACGATTTTTCCAGTGCCGATCTTTTGTTCGTTGGTGAAGGGACGTGAGGGATAGGGATCAAATCGTTTCACCTCTTTCACCTTCTTTTCAGTTTTTTGTGTGTGTTCGCTGTCAGTATGCTGTTCTTTTGATGGTGTGAGTGAATATCAATGAAAAACGAAGAGCACAGCAATAAAAACATGAAGAAGACAAGGAAAAAATGTTATGGAAAAAATCGTTCTGTGTGTACATCTCACACGCTTTCTGGAAAAATCGGGCAATGTAGATCGAGACTCTGCGAACACATTCCTTGACTTTTGTTTTGATCTTAAGACCCCTTTCACACAAGGAAACTGAGTTGCCGGCAATTTTTAGTTTGTCGGCGAGAAGGGCGTAAAAGGAAGAAAAAAAATTTCCCCTCACACCCTTCTCGCCAACAAACTAGCCGGTTTCTGGCAACCCAGTTTCCTTGTGTGAAAGCCGTCTAACAGAAGAAAAGTAAGTCCCCTTTCACACAGGGAAACCAGTTGCTGGAGATTTTTTTGCCGTTTGCCTTTAATTGCCTTGTAGCTTTCACACAAGGAAACTGAATTGCCGGAGATTTCTCTTTTTTCCATATAAAGTCTTTTGGCTGAACGCACAATACGGACAGTGTGGGAAGCAATGTGATAAAAATCTCCTCAATCGTTGACCGGGGAGATTTTTTTCATTCCCCTTACTTCTTGCCCTTCTCGCCTACAAACTCCCAGTTTCCAGCAACTCAGTTTCCTTGTGTGAAAGCAGTGTAAGCAAAACTCATAAGAAATTTCAAACAAATGGCACCTAAACAAATGGAAACTAAAAAATGGTAAATAATTGATTTAAAATCGAAAAAACAATAATAAAACCAACATGTATTTATAGAAACAAAATTTTTATCGAATTAAAAATTTTAATATGCTCACGACCCGGCAAAATAAGTTCTCGGTTCTTTTTTTTTATTCAATTAAACGATTTTTTGGTAAATCGTACTGTACTGCCGATAAAAAATAAAATAAATAAATCAGGTGGCACAACGGCTCATGAAGAACCAGGGCCTAGTGACTAACAACTCGCTACCATTCCTGTGTGCGCCTTTCGACAGGAATTGAAGGGACCTACAATTTTATGCCGAATCCGAACGGCTAGACGAGAAGCACTTATTCGTGACAAGTGATACTCTTGGAGGATTTGTCAATTCCTCGCAAGAGGCAGTAGCCCTGAAAAAAAACTTTTTAGTTTTTAGGTGGACGAGGCTGGGAAGCGATCCCAGACCTCCAGCGTGACAGTCGAACGCACTAACCATTACGCTACGGGCTACTACTACCACTGCCGATAGCGTTACCAAAAAAACACACCTTTTTGTTGTTTACTTTTGTAGGTTAACATATTCTCTACAATTTTAACATTTTTATAGCTCCTTCCTATAAAAAGTTATTGTTGAAAAGCCAGCAAATTTTTGATTTTAAATATGGTTTTTCAAGTTTATCTGTCCCAAATGAAGCCCGTAGCGTAATGGTTAGTGCGTTCGACTGTCACGCTGGAGGTCTGGGATCGCTTCCCAGCCTCGTCCACCTAAAAAAAAAAAAAAAAAAAAAAATAAAAAGTTTTTTTTCAGGGCTACTGCCTCTTGCGAGGAATTGACAAATCCTCCAAGAGTATCACTTGTCACGAATAAGTGCTTCTCGTCTAGCCGTTCGGAGTCGGCATAAAGTTGTAGGTCCCTTCCATTCCTGTCGAAAGGCGCACACAGGAATGGTTGCGAGTTGTTAGTCACTAGGCCCTGGTTCTTTATGAGCCGTTGTGCCACCCGATTTATTTTTTATTTTATTTTTAATGTCCATCCGAACCAAAAATCAGTTCAGATACTTTTTATAAAACATTAACAGCCGTATTCATTAGAATCCGCTGAACAGATGAATAGTTATGCACTGCATAAGGATTTATGTAGCCACTACACAACGTTGCATAAATTGTTATGCATACAATATTTTTCATCCCATTATAGTTATAATGAGCTTGTGTCAAAATTAGTACCATAAAGGAGAAATCTATTACGTTTTACTTTCAAAACTGACAAAGGAGACCCAGCTGTGTGAAAAATCAATAGAAGTAATTCTGCTGGCGATTGGATTCTTTTTGTTTTTTCATTAATTTCTTTTAATATTATTATAATTAGCTAGTTACTTTGTTGGTGTTTTGTGTTTGCAAATAAAATTAAAAATATTTGAAAAAAACGTCGTTTTTGATTTATTCCATGAATTGTTCCATTCACACACATCGTGATGTTTTTGTTGAGGAAAAAAATAAAAGGGTGGTGCTTATTTTGTAATGCTTAAAATTTATTTATATTTTCCCGTGAAAGTGATGAAGGTGAATCTTTGTATAATTTTATTTAAATCACGCATGCCGTCGAGCATTTGTAAAAGTTGTAAGATTTGATGGAAAATCTTTTACATTTATTAAGTAGATTCTATAAAATAAAGTGTTCAAAAAAATATTCTTAATTTTATTTAAACAATATTACAACAAAAATGTACAATAAATTAAAAAAAAACAATATTATTTATTAGTTTATTTAGTTTTATAAAATATTTTGATAGTCAGATTTCAACACCTCAAAGATTACGAAAATAAGCGCCCCCCCAATATCTATCTACATTATTGTTGTGTGTGAGTCAAAGTGACATTCCGATACTAATCAACTTTTATGTTGGCTCTATACAACCTCCAAACGCGCTTAGCTTATGTTGCCTCTATTCAACGTTGCATAAGTTTATGAATAAGGTTTTTGCGTTCAGAGGCATTATAAGGAGTGCATAGCACTATGCAATCGCTATAATTCGTTTATGCATACGGCTGTAAATTTTTTAACATTTCTCTTTATTTAGATTTCATGTAAGTCCAAAAACTTTCAAGATATAGCACGATAAAGTTTCTAATATTGTATAATGAAGTGTAGATTGATTTTATTAAATTGCCAATACTTTGTGCCCAGTTAGATTAACAAAAGCCGATTAGCAAAAAAGAGGTTTATGACAAAACATTCAGATAGTTTTTCACTTTTCCGATATGAAGTGGGAGTGAGATAGAGCCTGATTATACGGTTCGTGTTTTCGTTCGTTTCGTCTTTTTGCCAAGCACTAACGTTCATGATGGTTCGCGAAAATACGTATATACTTCCATTCCATGAATGAAAGAATACAAGATTACGACACTTCGGTTTTTTCGCTTTGTTATTATAATTTTCAAGACGCTTCGTGACTCAATTGGAGACAAAAAATACTAAACTTTGGTATAATTTGTATGAGATATAGGGGCGCGAAAACTTTAAGTTACTTGAACATGTTATTAGAGTGATTTTTTTACCATAATTTTTTTTAATGTTTTTTAATGGCTATATTTTGATGATATAAAAACAACAATAAAAATAATAATTCATGAAGGAAATATATCTGATATTTGATTTTTTTCATCGCACTCTCTATTTTTGCTTCATATTTTGACTATTAATATAATTTAAAACAATTGAATAACAATTAAAAAACATTTTTCGGTAATATTTTTGTGTTTTTAAAATGAAAAACTATATTAATCATAAAACAATTCGCGAACAAAAAATCATCTTTATACAAATTTTCTTGGCTGTCACATCTGTTGTTACGTTTTTTCTCCAAAAACGTAGGAAGTGGCGTAATCTTTTATTCTTTCATTCATGCTTCCATTCTTTGTTTTGTTATCTAATTATGGGTTGCCAATAAGCTGAATGACAGTTCTTTATTGAGGAGCTGTGCAAAGTGTATGTAAAAAACGCACGCATGAATATAAGTAGCACCTTGATTGGCGCCAAATTTCATGAGTGCTAATTTTGTTGTTGGATTTCACATTAAATCATGGACACAAAATTAAATTACAAATACAACAATGTAAACAAATGGGTTTTGGGGGGTGAAACGTACCAAGGATTTGTATCATTATAGTGGTTCAAGAAGATTTGAATGAGATGTATTTGAAACTTTCATTTGAGGAGATAAGAATTTGTATGGTTATGACGGATTTACACGAATGGCAAAATGTTATTATATCTGTCAAATAACACCCATTTTCTTTTCATCGTGTAAACGCTCTAAGTACTGGCAATATTTTTACCAACAAAAAACGGCAGAGATGTACTGGCACCAAATTCCAACAAATGCCATTCTAAAAAAAATGAACTTGCTTATACTTTATTGTCAAATTGCCATTTTAAATGTCAAGTTTGAAAATAAGACACAAAATTGTCGTCTGTCTGAAATCTGGATTAATGAAATTAAATTTGAAAGTACCTTAAGCGGCATAACACTATTTAAATGCTTGTCATGCCTCGGAGAGTGTATTAGTAAGTACGATTTGATGTGGCATATACACACATCATGCATGAGGCTTCAATCATTCTTTTTTTACTTAAACTTTTGAGGTGAATGGGCGCACGGTTCTGGTCCGATATCGGATATAATCTTTGTTGTTTCATCGTAAAATATAATTTTTGCGATCAAGCAATCAATCTCAAATACACATTGTCAATGCTGGCTATCTGATTGAACTAAAATCAAAACATTTTGATTTTGCTTCATAAAAAAAAAAATTGGGTGCCACAACGGCTCGTGAAGAACCAGGGCCTAGTGACTAACAACTCGCAACCATTCCTGTGTGGCCCTGTCGACAGGAATGGAAGGGACGTACAATTTTATGCCGAATCCGAACGGCTAGACGAGAAGCACTTATTCGTGACAAGTGATACTCTTGGAGGATTTGTCAATTCCCCGCAAGAGCCTTGAAAAAAAAAACATTTTAGTTTTTAGGTGGAGTCGTACGCACTAACCATTACGCTACGGGCTACTGCCCGCATACATAAAATGTATACGTGTTTCATTTGACAAGCATTTGAACAATATATGTATATACCGCTTAAAAAACACAAGTTTTTAATAATAATACTAACAAATATTTCTAGACAATTGTAAAATGGAATCAAAGGAAACTAAAAAAAATAAAGAAAAGAATAAGGTTCGGAAGGTCAAAGTCGGAAAAAAGTGGACAAAAGAAGAGGACCGGATAGCTGGTGGTGGGAATTGTGGAGGCAAAACTTGTGGGATTCTGTCGTACTGACACTATAGTCAGTAATTTAATATAATTAATTTAACAAATTAATTCATCAAATTTTATAGCTGGTATCGACACAGAATTTCATCCTTTACAACATATCCAAATTGTTCCGAAATTTCTTCATTGGCGTTTTGTATAGACGCATTTAAAGAGATGGAGAGGGGGAGGGGGGAGTTTATCAAGCTGAAAAATGTATTATAATACAATCTAATCATATGGCACATGTTCTTAGGATGCTTTTCAACGCTGATTCTAAAGAGACTAAAACTGAAAAGATACATGTATCCTGTAGAAAGTTAAAGTTCTTTTTATGGAATTATGTTTTTTTTTTTAAGTACAACAAGTAAAATATTACCCAAAACCATTTTAAAATAATGTGATATTAATGAAATTTGGTATAAATGTTTCAATTGGCATGTTTACCAAATCAAAATAGTCCCTTTTTTTTTTCTTTTTTAGGGCGAGATGTTTGTGCGTCATTATTACCATAACATCTATGAATAACTCTGATGGAATTTACTAAAAATATAAATGCACAGAAAATCACAGAAGTTCAAAGTAAAGGAACAGACCTTGCTAATGGAGCCGCTGTGTAAAGCTCGTAAACATCGAAAAGTTTACGACGCGACGTCTTACAATTTGAACAGAATAAATTCCATCGGCTACGGCGCCAGTTATAGCTTTCATTGAAATCCATCATTGAAACACAAATCAGTGAAACAGTGAAATATTTTCTGACAAGTCGGTTATAGCTATCATGAAATTTTCTTTCATAGAAAATTCCAGTCCCCATACAAAAAACAACTTTGAGGTTAGAGTCGATCATTGAACGAAAAACTGACAGACGAGAACAAGAAGAGAAAGGAACACATTTCATTGGAACGTTTTCAATGATGGTTTTCAATGAAAGATATAACTGGCGCCTAATGTAGAAGGATGACAGAAGAAATTCAAAAGAAATTTGTGTCCGAAACCCACCAGACAGTGTGGTTCCGGCTTTAGGTTATTCACAAGTTCTCCGACGTCGTAAACTCGTAATGTTCTTAACACCTGTTCCAACGCCTCCAAAATCTACTTTTGTAAATGTGGTAAATTTTGTTGAAAACAAATTCAAAAATGATAACAAATACAACTTCTTTTTGACGTTTAAATTTATTGCCGTTTTCGATTGGTCATCCGGAGTAACTACTTTTTCACTGTTTCTGTTCCATTCCTATTGAATATGGAAAATCTGGAGCAGAATGAGTAACTCCGAACCGTCCACTCGAAACCGACAAAAGCAAAATGGTCCATTATAGACTTCTATTGCAAGCACCAATCTTTGTTAAAAAAAAAAAAATAAATTATAGTCAATGTTCGTATCGTTCAATAATTTATAGTTAAAAAAAATACGTATACGCCACAGTATCCAATAAATTAATTTCAATTTATCTTTAAGTTCGGCAAATTGAAATCAACCCGCAGATTGATCGTCCCAAAAGCTCTTTACAAAAAGATACTATAAAAATAGTACGTATACACCACAGTGTCCAATTAAAAAATTTGTTTTACTTAATTATTGTACAAATACAGAATTTGTATTATAAATCTAATAATTCAGGTTTTCTGCAAAAAACATTACTACCTCATGATGCAGCGTATCAGCAATAAATACCTGCAAGGGTCGCTCAATAATAAATAAAATTAAAATAAATAAACCATTCAGAATAAAAAGCTCAAGTTTAAAACCTCATTTCATAGTTTTGAAAAAAAAAAAACACATACATACATATATGTATGTACATATGTATATGTATGTGAAGGATTTACACGATTGCCAAATTGGGAGTCAAACTCTACCCATTTTATTTTGTTCGTGTAAATGTTCGTAAATCTGTGAGTATTTTTGTCATTAAAAAACTTCCAAGTTTAATGAAATTAACTTTTGTCTTTATACGTACTGGAATTGTGTAAATACACTGCCCACAATATTTTTCAAATAATGACTATTTACAAAAAAGAATTAACTTGTACATTTTTTACTCCAAACTGGCAGTAATTTTAATTAAATGTCAAATTGGAAATATCAAATCAAAATTCAAACTGGTTACCGTTGGTCGTTCATTGATTGAAATAAAATTGGTAAGGTGAGTTTAAAATATTCTAATAAAATAAGTTTAAATTCAAAATATCGAATTTGATTGCATTTTAATATTAGTTTTTGATTTGATTTAGAAAGCGGATTTTACTTTTCAAATTAAATTTGTTTTTTTGTCACTGCAAAAATACCGCTAGAGTGTCAACCAGTCATTATTGTAACTTCGTTTTAACGCATGTCAATAATGAAATAATAATTGTATGCCGTATTTTGGCATTGAAGTGACAGAAATACTGCGATCTTGGCAGTCGTGCAAATTCAACAATATCATTTGTGTCTAACATTTAAATTTTGAGTTCGAAATCAATTTAATTAAACTACGAGTATGTTGCTAAAAATAATCAAAATTAAAATTTTAAATAAAATACATCTGGCTTTTAAAACAGGACGGTGAAGAATATAGAGAAAATATTATAGTACCTTGTTGTAAGTGTTGCCGTTTGTTCATTTTAAGTTATTAAACAAAAAAAATGGCATTCGCTTGAACGTGGGAGATACTATGTTAAAAAAAAAACTGTTGTATTATGCACAAAAATTCGTTATTATTTTGTAGCTGCAAAGTTATGGTATTCTCTCCAAATTTGTTATAGGTAGCACAACTAAGAAAAACCTTAAGATTTAATTTTAGTTAAATTCAGATTTGTACCTATACAATATAATTCAATTAAAAACCTATGCAATATAACTCTCAAATCTGGGGAAATTCCAAAATTCTTGCAAGTCTGCCGTAAGTGGATATATACAAATATACCTACCTACCTGCATATATTTAATTCATCGACTTCTAAATTATTAACAGTGAATGCCCCCATAATAATAATAATGGGTCAAGAGCACCTAAAACGTAGTTGGTTATAATTTATTTTGAATATTTGTTTTTTTTATTAAGTCAAAAAGTTATTGTCCTGATGACGGTTATGGATTTTTATTCAGATGTGGCTTTGTAAGTGCATTAACCGATTTATCTACCTATATAATTTGTTAATTCGTGACAAGATTTTACAATACCTACCTGTACCTACCTATACTACAAAGTTCAAAATAATTTGAGCAAACATATTCGTTAATTTTACCTTGAGCTCTAGAAATCGAACGTCATTATACCAACCTTATAATAAATAACAAAAATAATAGTATAATTAGCTATGTAGAAGTATGACCACCATAATAGATTTTAGTTTCAAACAGGTTTCTGATATTCTTTGGGTCTTTCTTTTTTTCTTTTTCAGAAATAAATAATGATGCAAATACGCCCCATTAGATTTCAATTACATATTTTGTTAAAAAAAAAAATAATCTCGACAAATGTACGCCCCATCGTCACACGTTTGTGTACTTACATTAAAATCCATAAAAATACCGAGTTACTTTTAACAATAAAAATATAAATCAGCCATATCAGCAGCTTTCTCATTATTATAAGATGAGGTTATTTCTCGAAAACAAAACGATACACCCTGGCTCCGATTTTTATTTCCCATACAATGCTTAATTTGGTACTCGCAGATATAACTTTGAAAGAAAAACTAATTTTCTCATCCCCTGCATCTTGCATCACACATTAACCACATTCGTTTTTTATATTCCCCCGTGCGGTGTCGTTGTCGCTTACTCCAATCTACTCCCACCGCCCGCTCTGTGTACAAATAAAAAAACAAGAAATTATGAATGATAACGACGACGTCGCACACTATATGCATGCTCTACGGCGGCGATCGCCGATCAACGACAGCTTCAACATTAGACAGAGAGAGAGGCCAGCGCCGCCACTGCTCCGCCGCCACCGCTGAAATGACGGTAGCTTATTGTTACTGTACCAGGCCGTGCCAATGTAACTATTGTTCACAAATTAGGTAACCAGAAATTGATAAACGAAAAGACTCGGAGGAAAAAAACAAAATAATGAACGATTACACTTGGCTCAATCTACCTACTAATTCAATTGTTATTTGAGACTGAGACTAGGTACTTCCCACTTCCCAAGCATAATAAAAATAAGTCTTCTTATTTGGATCCAAATTGTCAAATGCTGGCATATAAACAAACAGCCGTTACCGCAAAAAAAATACTATTTGCAATTTATATGATAAATTGTGTCAAAATCTCTTCATATGTCACCACACTCAGACAGGCCTAATTAATCGAAACGAATTGAAAAAGAAAAGTCCAAAACGAGAATATCCCCCGGTGTTAGCGGGATGGATGATTCATTTTACTCGCTACATTAGAGTGGCTCCTCTATCACCTTAATTTTATTTTCATACGTATATTATGCATGCGGTATGCTGCTGCACGAAATGAACACAAAATTAAGAAAATATTGAGACAAAATACGATAACCTGTAGTGGTGATCACACTGTATACAATTTGGAACACTATACACTAACATAATGTGTGTACAAAAACAAGAGTCCGCTGATTGTTTCTTTATTCCCTTATCCCCTCTAATCGGAATCTTCTCCACTCCATATAGCTAGAGCAACTGATAAACGAACATTTGCCGTAAACAAACACTGACTGCGTTATTACAGAATAAATTTACTGTAAGTATATGTGTGTTTATACGCAAAAATGATACACACACTGTATTAAATAGAAACCTGTTTTAATCAAGAAATAGCTGGTGTGTTTAATCGATCTGTCAAACTCAGGTTTAAATGGAGATGGGTGAATTTTGGTATTATTTAGTATTGAAAAGGTAGTATAATGGTATTGAACAAAATAATTAGAACTAAAATGTCATTATCTTTGTCTATAGAATTTATAGAGACAGCTTCCTTAAAAACGATAATCAACAAAAATTGATAATTAATCAGCTTAGCCGATTCCAACCCTGAAGTTAAGCTTATTAAATGTTTAACCATTTGACAGCACTTAGCCACCACCAGACACATAATTTCCGCTTGTTTTTTTTTATCATTATGACCCCGATTACACGATTAGTTTTATCGATTGTTTCGACTTTCGCCTTTTTGGCAGATGAAACAAAACAATGAAATCAGGAATGAAAATTTCAAGGCTTTTTCCGGTTTAACTTGAACGTTTCTGATTTGGCAACCACAATGCTCCCTGGTGATAGCAAAATACGATTTAAACAAAAATTATTGAATTGGAAAATTTTTTTTCGTAATTGAATATATGTACGATTTTATTTGAGAAAGAAGTGTTTAAAACATACTTCATAAATAAACTCGTACACAACGTACATATATTCAATTACGAAAAACAATTTTCCAATTCAATCATTTTTGTCAAAATAACGAAAAGAAGTACTTACGTATTTTCGCGAACCGTCAAAAAGACGAAACGAATGAAAAAACAAACCGTATGATCAAGCTCTATAAGTCTATTCGTTTACTCTACAAAACTGCCAGATAAATTTGATTTTAGTTCATAGTTTCTGTCAAAGTTCATATAAAAAATAAATAGAAATAAAACACTATAAAAACAAATAAAAGTAAAAGATTTTGCGTCTCTCTATCTCATAATAGCCCTTCCAAACTAACCCATTGTGTGTTAATACAAGTCAAATTGAAAGTGGAAAAAATTTCTACGCGACTGCCAAATTTGTGGGAATGAAATGACTTTTCATATTTTGTTCCACACTTGCTTGCATTAATACATTACCTTAACTTTAAAAAAAAATTATATAATTATTATAGTATTAACACATGTCGAATCGTGTGGGATAAAATGTCTGGTTGTGTAGGCTGAGCTTTCATATTTTGTTTCCACACTATTCTACATAATTTGGTTCCCACTTTTTTGACATGTATTAATACACAGTGGGCTAGTGTGGAAGACCTTTAAAGAAAACAAAAATTGAGTCCTTTTAGACTCTACTTATGTTACGAAGCGTTGTGAAAAATAAAACTACAGAGCAAACTCCTATATCGTGAGTTGTAATCTTTAATTCATGGTCATGGTGATAGCGTGGTGAACAGTCACAAAATAAAATGGGGGATATAAATAGATAATAATTACCTTTTTCTATACTAAACTACAGTTTAAGACAAATTTGGCTAAATGAATACAGCACTTTTTTATTAAAAAATGAATGTATTTGTGCCTGTCCATATAGGATTTTTAATGCTGGGTGTTAATATGTTCGTAGTACCCATACGTTGAAGAGTAAATCCTCTCAGTTCAAACTACCCATCCCTATCTCCCACCCTTGCAACCCATCTATCATTGACTCACACAATAAAAAATCTTTCATGTTGAATCCGAGAATATTGTTTGAAAGTGGCGCATCGGTGCATTTTGGGTGGAATCTACCCATCTCTTTTTCACTCATAAAAAATCTACCTGTCTCACTGCATGCACCTAGCATTAAAACTCCAATGTGGACAGGCACTTAAAGTCTCTCCCAAATCAACGCGAAAGCGGCGCGGAACATTCGCCGACGGCAGTTTTGTTGTTGTTTAGCATTGTTTATTTGTCATTTTTGTTTTCATTGTGAATGATTCGCTGGGCATAGCAAATATTCCGAGTTGCTTTGGGAGAACCTTAATACTTTTAAAAAGTTTATTTATTTGTTATACTAACTACACAAATAGCTTGATTTATATAGAAATGATAAACAACAAAAAATAGAATTAACGTTCGAAAATAAAATTAAATCAAGGTTTAACTTAGCCACAGTTTCAAAATGACTATTAATACGCCCCAATCTGTTTGATTAACGTGACTAACTCAACAAGATGTCAAAGCAACTATCTGGTCATAATAAAGGAGCAAGAACATTTTTGTATAAATAGGACTTAAAATAATTGATTACCAAAAAACTCAGTCAGTTTCTTTGTTGTTGGAAATTGAACACCATCAGCAGTGTGGTCAAATTCTCTCAGAAACGATTTAACTGATTTTATTTAAACTTTGTCAACAAGTAAAATTATTTACTGGGACATTAAAAGAAAATTATTAAAAAAAAAAATTGGCTTTTACAATATAAAAAAGTGTATTTTGATATCTGTAGAACCACATTTATCTCGTGTGTTGTGTTGTGTGGCGTATGAAATGTATAGAATGCGGGGACATACGATTTCAAAACACACGAGAGGGGTGTGGTTCTTAAATCGCACTAACTTTATCTTGTGGTTGGAACATTGAGTAATCTAAAAATAAGACAATTTTCTCTTTAAACGTCAAACGGAAATAAAATGGATGGCAGTTACCCGTTCTAGATGAGCTAATTTCTTCAATAGGGAATCACATAAAAATGAAATTTAGACTCAAGCTCGAAAAGACAGCTGTAATTCTGCAAATTTGAATTTAGGTGTGTTTTGTTGAGCTCCCTGATGTGAACATTAGAAACTGGTTCAAGAAATCAACCCTGACTTTCCAGTCACAATAAGGAATTTTGATTTTGAATGTTGGCACAACTTGCTGTTATGTTTACATAAAAAGTCATAAAGACGTGTTTCTTACTCAAAAAAATGGACGCCATCTCAGAAAAGGATTAAATACAATCAATTTAAGTTAATTTATCAATTATAATGCTATTTTGTATAAATTAATAGTGAAGTGCCTATTTCCCACAAAGAAATAATATTTTCTTCAAGCTGTTCGAGAAGTGCTATTTCAATGGCGATAGACCAAAGGGATGTGTTCATTAAAAACGGTTATCAACCAATGCTTCTTTTATGCTGTAAGAATGTCGTCATATAATTTCTAAGCAATTGAGCAGCATAATTTTCAATAACAAAATTTAATCTATATCATCGAAAAAGTATTTTTTCATGAAATAATTTGTTGTACAGTTTTAAATCTTCGTATAAAAATTTTGTTTTCAAAATCTTCTCAAAACTACCGTACCCAACGAACATTTCCCTGGAAATCATTGATCAATCAATGTTGTGTTAACTTGTTGTTATTGCTTTTGTGCGTAAAAATTTGGCCCAATGTGAAAAATTTCTTAATGTTCACATTAGGAACTCAACAAAATACGCCTTATATAACGGTAGTAGCCCGTAGCGTAATGGTTAGTGCGTTCGACTGTCACGCTGGAGGTCTGGGTTCGCTTCCGAGCCTCGTCCACCTAAAAACTTAAAAGTTTTTTTCAGGGCTATTGCCTCTTACGAGGAATTGACAAATCCTCCAAGAGTATCACTTGTCACGAATAATTGCTTCTCTTTTAGCCGTTCGGATTCGGCATAAAGTTGTAGGTCCCTTCCATTCCTGTCGACAGGCGCACACAAGGAATGGATACGAGTTATTAGTCACTAGGCCCTGGTTCTTCACGAGCCGTTGTTTTATTTATTTATTTATAACCATTTTAAAAATGACATATATTCGAAAACTAACCTCAAAAATTATTACGAAATTCCAGACATACCTCAACTATAGTACTTTTCTCAATCCTCGCTTTAAACATATAATACCTTTTTCACTACATTGTGATATATAACGTTTTATGCCATCTCTACCGAAGAATCACTGGCATAAACGAAATAAGCCAACCGATTCAGTTTTTTCATAGCTCAAATCCAGTTGATCAGTTGGAGAGCTATGAATCTGGTATCTGGCTGCAGTTTCCAATTCTACGTTTGAATTAATTTAAATAAAAATAAAAATTTATATCAGAATTCTCTCTCTCTCTCTCGACTCGTTGTTAATAAAAGAAAAAAAGAACAGAAAGAAAAAAATAGAAAACAAAAGAATTTCTACTCGCAAATAAATATAAAAGGTACCTACTCGTTTTAAATTAAAAGTGTTTGTTTTTTTTTTTTTTAAATACAAATTAAATATATTTTAAAAATCTATATAGTGTTCTGAGCTTGAAAATAGGTACTACATACATACCAAAGTGTACGGTCATATTATCATCGTAATCGTGTAAAAATGTATGCATTGATTTATTAAAGAAAGAAAAAAAGTAACTGCAATCTCCGCTCGGCAGTAGTAAGTGATTTGTGTAGAGTAGACGTATGTTAATATGTACGTTTCGATTATATACATACATATATAAATGTACCTTTTCTAATAGTATACCTTATGCTATTTTTGTACGATCACGTATAACTTTCATATTTGCCTCCGGACAATTATTTATGAAACGTATAAAACAAAAACATACACATTTTAATTTGTGTTTCTCTATACTTTTACTACGCAAAAATCAAATCAAAAAAAATTCCGATCGATTTTATTATGACGATCGTTTTTTTTTTTTTTTTTTTGAACGGAATTATTGTCATTGTTATACTTATGTGATGATTGCCATTCTCTGACAGGGCTGTTGTATTTGAATAAATTTCAAGTACAATAAATTTGTGATTTCTTTGAGTTGTGTTTAAAGTGTCATTAAGTCGTCTTATAGATAGCAGGTCGTCCGGGCAACCACCATCAGTGGTTAGGTTAGCAGAACCCAACAACAATAAACTGCCGTTGATCTAATTTCAGAGCTAAGTACGTTCGTACACACGTACCTACATACACACTATACTCTATGTGCAATAATATACAACGTAAGTGGTTAATAAGGAAGTGAAGAAACATAGTAGTTGATCATACATCTCGATCTTTTTTTTTCCTCTGCTTTCTTTCATTTTTGTCTATCCGTCAAGTCATATCACAATCGGTGTTCCGTTGCGATCGTCTTGCACTTGTATTTTTCACCGCGATCCGCTATAAACTCTGTATTCTTCAAAAAAAACAAAAACTCAATCGAAAACGGTGTCATTTTTAAAAATTAATTCAAAAACAGAGTTTTTGAAGTTTCTGACCTACTTGAGGTAAATTAAATAATTTTTACTCTTGGTTGCCTATTTTGCTTGAGCTTACACTGTAAAATAAAAATCATCATTTTTTGTTGCTATCGTGAAAGACCACTTGTCCTACTAAGATCATCATCGAAATCCACCTGGCGTTATATTTGTGGTGCGGTTCGAAAATCTTACCTTTTATTGAAGGTTTTTTTGTTGTGTTGTGTTTTTATTTTTTGTTGTTGCTTTGGTTTTACCTGTTTCTAAAAGCAGCAGCTGCTCTGCTACACTAGCAGAGATGATGGCTAGTTTGGAAAGAGAACACAATAACTGCTCGGTCACATCTAATACCTATATTTCTATACTCTATCTGCTTGTTGTATTTATCATAGCCGCTCTCAGAAATTATTTCAAGGAGGGAAGGCTTCTTTTATCTTTTAAAAAGTAGAAGAACTACTTCATTCGCAGGGATATAATGAAGTGGTAGTACAAAAACAAACAAATTCAAGGAAATTGTATGAGGCATCTATAATTGCAAATTGTTGTTTTTTGTTTAGTTCACATTTACTTTCAAGGGCAAATAACGCTCCCGAGCACATCTGATTGAAGTAAAACTTAAATTTGATGAAGTAGGAATTAACAAAAAGAAATATGATTCACTTGAGTTCAATATGACTGGTTTCTCTTTTTGGCTGTTCGAAAGCCTACTTTTCGTGGGTTTATTATTATTACACTAGCTTCAATGAGCCTTTCAAATTTTTAATATCGAGTTTATTGATTACCTTTGCCCGTTTAATAGTCGAAATTGACAGTTTCCACCTGTTTCCATATCTTTTCAATACATTAAATTTCGTATACAAAAAGAAACTGTCATGTTCGGGTTGGTACACGAACAGACCTAATTTATGAGATATATAGTCCCCTTTCACACAAGGAAACTGAGTTGCAAGATACTAGGAGTTTATTCGCGAGAAGGACGTAAGGGGAGATTTGTTTTCCCTCCCATTACGCCTTCTCGCCGACAAACTCCCAGTGGCTGGCAACTTGTCGCTGAGATATTAGATTTTACGAAACGCTTGTACAAAATTTCAAAACACTGTCTGAATAGCATTGACAAATTGGGTTTTGATGTCATATCTCATATGTCAAAATATGGTTTAACTTATGTCGTTTTCCACTAATTGTCTACAAGACTTTAAGTTCCATTTCATTACACCCCGACTCCATACGGATGTCCCACATCACAGGGCAAATTATGTAATATCGTTCATTAGCCTCTCACAACTTATTCTATCTTTTTCAACAAAATTCAATAACACATTCAACAAAAACGAGAAAAAAAACTCACACGCACTTGAAACGTCAAATCATGGCCAAACTTTGAACAGCGCATATGTCTTATTCAAAAAGTTATTTTTTTAGACATGTCGCTGCATGGACATAGATTTTTCGGATTCTATTGATTTTTTTTTTCTAGCCATGTTCATAATCCTGCCATCGTTCATTGACTGTGGAGGCGGCCCATTAGGAAATATCAAAAACAACTGACCAAGATCAGAAACATACATACATGGCTATTTATGATTCCCTAGATAGACCATTTGAACGTGGTCAATGTTAACGTTAAAAACCAGTTACACTTGACAGTTTTGGAATAGAACGGAAACGGAAAAATAAGATATTAAATATTTTAAAAACCGTAAAACAATAGTTTTGTTCAGTGACAAAAAAAGCCAGATCAGAACGCTAAGGTTTGGTGAAAAATGTATCATTCAAAATGTAAGAAGTTGTACTTTTCTGTTCCAAACTGTTCGGAACAATTTCTTTGAATAAAGCTAATTTTTGTAAAGCTGGTTGTTTTTATATTCGAAAAATCAATCATCGATGATAAGAAAACGTTGTCAAACATGTTGTTTCAAGTAAACCCTCCTAATGACAACAATTTTGGCAGGTATAACGTCTAAGACCATTAACACGATGAAGTTAAAAACAATAACAGCCATAAAAACAGTGCTTAAGTCCCCTGTAACTTTCGAGCTCTCGTGTAAGCATGGATTAAGAGATGACTCGTAAGTTAACACATATATTTACTTTTCTTATTTAGCCCTTCGCTAAACCATCTTCGTTGTTGACTTAGCTAGCTCGAAAGTGGTAGAAATCTAACTCCTAATCCATGAGTTAATGATAACTCCCCACTAGTTCCGTTTATTAATATTGGGGTAAGGGTATTTATGTAACGGCGTATAAGACCCAGATAAACCTGAGAAACGATATAATTTTATCTCTGCAGAAATTAACTGTCAGAATTTGTATGGGACAAATATTCTGCATAACAGACTGTTTTATTTCACGAATTCGCAGAAATGAACCTGATAAACTTGGAAAAGTCATTTGTGACGTTTGATTGTTTCCCACGTTTACACAAGTTATTTTTAAGGGGGTGTTCATGTAAACGTTTCCGGAAAGTTTTGTCTTTCTGCAGAGTGGAACATTATCTCGTTGCATGAATACTCTTAATATAATAAAGTTATAATAATTTGTCGAATGTAAATAACACATGCAAATAAAAAAGGGGCAGTTAATTAAAAAAAAAAAATGATGAAAAAAGAATATTTTTTAATACGCATTTTTGTATCGATTTACAAAGTTTGTTTAATCTACAAAACTGCTTATATATAACTTTTTTTATACTAGTCCTGTCAAAGTTCATGTAAAATAAATTATGGTTGGTAGAAATTAAATCTGTTCGTGTACTTATTCCAAAAATGCTTACAATTTTGTTTTATATATGAACTTTAACAGGCTTTGATAAAAACTGCCATTCGTTTTCGACTCTAGTTAACAAATAGAGGTATTGTGATTTTTGGGGAAGTAAAGAAACAAATCTAACAAAAAACTTTATTACATATTATGTATGTACCTACTAGCACAAAAATATAAGTTGTTCATGAAATTTTTTAAATAGAGATTTTTTTTAGTTCTATTGAACATTGTTTTGCCTTCCCGCCCCCAACCCTCCCTACTTCCACGCGCCTAAGTTATTGGCTATAGCGCAATGTTTGCATAATAAATTAGCAAAACGGCTATTTTGCTACTTTTTCTTGGTGTTATTATTTCTGTTCGATATTTTTGTTATTAGTAATGGAATAATTGTTTATATTATAAGAAGTATATAAAGTCTGTGTTGTGTTTTTGAGCTCGTTTACGTGCTTCTTGTTTGATTCTCATAAACGAATTCTTGATTATTAATTAAGCATTTTTAATGATTATGCATTTTTGTTTTTTATTTTTATAATTTTTTTTTTTTATTTTAATATTTTCATACCGACTTTGATGCATTTTTGATTTATCTCGAGATGCATTTGAAATAATCTTCGTTTCGTGTTCAGTAATTGATATTTGCATAAAAATACAAAAATAAAAATATAAAAACAATAGAGTGATGATGTTCTTTTAGCATTGAACAGGTTTCGTGAGTGATCGTTCGTTATTCGATCATACATACATATACATACACATGTACTCGTACCCACCTCTATTATAAAAGGTATGTGGAATTAATTGCAAAACTTTGTTGCATCTCTTGTTGTTCTGGTAAGTGATTTTTTATTTCTTTTTTTTTTTTTGCTTAATTGTTATTTGGAAAAACATAAGATTTATACAACAAAATTAAGTTATCCAAACTATAATATTTATGCAAAAGAGATTTGTTATGCACAGGTACCTAAACTTACCGGCTTAGGTTTAAAGTGAGTAACCTTTTCGATTTCATACCTACATATATAAATACAAACAAAAATGGGGACACTCGTCGTCGAATCAACTAAACTGGGATTGGTTTTGTATTTTGTATGGGTATCTTTAAGTTAATGCCATAAAGGCGAACAAAAACCTTTCTACTTTACACTTTTTAATGGGCCGTAGTCGATTCTCTGTTTTTTTTTTGTATTAAGGTAGATTTTTTAATTTATTTCACTACTTTTTTTTAATAATACATTAAATATTAGTTTTTAATAAAACATATTACTAAATTAATTTTTCTCATAGTGTTTTATAAAGCATAAAGCATACTACGTTAAATTTTAGACTAGTTTTTGGTTTGAAGAGATTTAATTGTGAAGTTTTTTTTTGATTTTAGAGAAACCTTTGCTAGATCTTATTCGAAGCGCATACAATATTCCCACGCACTGCTACAAAATAAAGAGTTTGCATTAATTAAATGCACGGGAAGTTCGCACATTACCTGCTGCTTTCTATTTAGCAAATACCTTAATGGTGGTTTAAAAGTAGCTTGAGGAAATTACTGTTTTTTTGCATAATAAACTGAAGTTTGCAATTTTGACAAATCGGCAACTAACGACGGATGTTTCATAATAACAAACTTTTTCAAAGGCGAATGGGCATTTTGGTCTACCTATTGCCCACAAATGATACATATATCGTTGGAAAGCTTAGCCCTAGTACATCATTTTTTTGTATGGACACAAAGCTTTAAACCATGGGGTTTAGGCAGTATATGGCAACAAAGATTGCAATTAGAGTAAAAATGAATTGCAATAGTGTTCCACTGAAATGACAGTATTGGTCGCTTTCGATGAACTGAATAGACTCCAAAATAAAGGAACTTTTATACCTATGGTCAATAATTGGGAATATTATCATGGTTGGCGAATAATTCGCTTAACAGTAAGAAAATTCTACTTTTTTTATTCGATTTAGCGAATTTAATGAATCGGAATAATTGTGCGTCTAGTGCCCACAGTTGAGATATACAACGTTGGAAAGCTTAGTTCAAGAGCATCATTTTTTAATACGGACACTTTAAACCATGGTGTTTAGGCCAACTCCCACTGTTAAGGACAAAACAAATGCTCGTATGTTGGTTTATCAGTTTTCAGACTATTTTTGAAAAGTGAAAAGTAAAAGTGTTTCACCAATTTAAAATAGAACTTTGCATTTGAATTCATATTTTGCAAAGTAAACTTAAATTGTATCAATTTGGTCAATTATGCTTTGAAAAAAAAAAAATCATTGACAGTATTATTGACGTTGTAAATTAATGAATTTACAAATAAATTAAATCAACCAGAAGACGGAAAAGATGATTTTGGTTTAAGAGTTGAACGAATTTTGAATTTATATGCTTGTTAAAATAAAGAACTTTTCCTTCAACATTCCTAATACTAAGTTTCCACTTGTCATTAAAAGACACAGTTTGACAATACAGAGTGGGTTATACCTTCTATCTATTTTCTTTTTTTATTTGGTTTTCTTGTTGGTATTAGCCACCCTGTCTTGTCAAAGTGTGTCAATTTAGGTCTTTCACCGATAAGTGGAAACCTAGCATAAAGCATTTGATGTTTACATTGCAAACAACAAGTATATGTACCTACCTACATCTCATAAAAAAAACTGCTTTCAATGATTCACCTAATACTTTTATGAGCCCTCTGTTCCACTGGATCTGCTGTTAATCATCATTCACTGAAAGTATAAGCACTATCTCTTCTTAAATGTGCCCATGTGCTGTACACAAAAGTTGTTGCAAAGGACTTAAACACATATTCCTTTGACTGTTGAATTTTGGTTTAATTCAATTTTGGACAAAATAAATTCGATGGTTGTTTTTGGTAATCGAAAACTCTCTTTTGTCGAAAAATTATTTCCAATATCAAAGTTAATTCTTAATTTCACTACTATCTGGTCACTATCATTAACCTCCTTGATTTCAAAACGGTTCATTTTTATCTATTATTATTTTTCGACCACTTTTCACAAAACATGCTTTTTTGCAAACGAAAATTTCTCTTTGCATATTACTGAAAAGCTTTTCAAAGTTCTAAATACAATTTACAAAGTTTATTTGTTTGGTGAAACAAAAAGAACAAATACTTTTCAAACTAACAAAACTTTTCACTTTGCAGAAAAGCAAATTTGCGTTTGGTGAAACATAATTTGCAAAGAGGAAAACTTTTCATTTAAATAATTGCCTCTTTGCATATTTGCATTTGGTGAAACCGAATTTGCAAAGTAAAAGTGAAAAGTTGCAAAGCGAAAAGTGTTTGGTGAAACAGGTCCCAGGTCCCATATATTTTTGCCCATTCTCCTTAATAGGTAAATAAATATTTGCCACTGATTAAATTTAATTGTTTTTGTATGAGAGTGATTCAGTCTAGTTTTAACTTATGTACGATGTATATATATATATATATGTACATACATATATGTATATTGTGGGTACTAGGTAGGTACTACATACACTACCTCCAAAAGTTCTTTCTATAAGAAAAACTTATTTTTGGATTTGTTGATCTCATTGGATTTTGTTTTACATTTGAAATTGAATCGAATTTTATTTCTATGTATGTACATAGTTTAGGACTATAATGTGACCAAGCATTGTTGACATTTTGAACAAAAAAGAAAAAAAATTAGCAAAGATTTTTTAAGATCCATTTTGCGTGTTTTTTTACGAAGTACGAATGAATTGCCAAAAAAATCCATCGGGGCTTAGTAAAAACTACCCATAAAATAAAGCCCCAAAAATGTTCTTAAGTTATTGTTGTTGTTGTATTTGACATGTATGTACATACCTACATTTTTTAAAAACCGCCCTTTTCGGCTTCGAAAAAAACACCTAATATTTCGAGAACGAATTTTTCCATTTGTTAACCTAAAACTTAGCACGTATCGTTTTTAAGATACTGTTAAGCTGATTTCAAAAAAAACTACAACCAAAAAAAACGGTACTTACCATACAAATATATGTATGTACGTGTTAACTTTGTTTTTTAAGAGCATGTTTTCTTTTCTAATCCCCGATTTCATAAAGCCCTTTTAAAAATTTTAGAGGCTTTTAAGTCATAATATGACGTTCAAAAAAAATAAAATCGGGTGGCACAACGGCTCATGAAGAACCAGGGCCTAGTGACTAACAACTCGAAACTATTCCTGTGTGCGCCTGTCGACAGGAATCGAACGTACCTACAATTTTATGCCGAATCCGAACGGCTAGACGAGAAGCACTTATTCGTGACAAGTGATACTCTTGGAGGATTTGTCAATTCCTCGCAAGAGGCAGTAGCCCTGAAAAAAAACTTTTTTTTTTGGTTTTTATGTGGACGAGTCAAACGCACTAACCATTACGCTACGGGCTACTACTGACGTTTTTTTCCATACAAAATACGTCATTTAAAAATTTAAAAGCCTGTTTATGAAATTGGCCATAAGACAATTATTATTTTCTCAAAAATTATAAGATATTTTAGCATATTTTGTTTAGTGTTTGGCTCACAATGTCACAATTGATACAGCAATAAATATAAATGAGAAAAATTGAAATCAATAACATAAATCGATTGAATACGATGTTAAATCATTTTAAAGTTGTATTTTGCTAATTTCAAACGAGTTTAGCATCGTACAGTCTCCTACCATTTTACTAAAAGTTAAAATCACCAAATGGCTATTTTCTATCTTTTTAGCATCATACTAAATCCATATGACGGTTTGACAGCTGGAGCTTATGAAAGAAATTGGTTTGGTTTGATTTTAGTAAACTCCCGGATGCCAAGTTTTTGTCTAGTTTGGGCACGGCCCAATTAAGTTTACAGTAGGGAAAATCTAGACGAGGAAAACTTGTCAGATACTTCGCAATCTCTTTCTGGATTTTAGTACTACAAATTTAGACGAGGAAAACTTTTCAGACACTCGTGAGGCCCTCCCTAGTAAAAACTTGTTGAACATGTTTCGGTACCCCATCAGGAATGTCTCCTGTTACCCAAAAAAAAAAAAACAAAAATTTATAAGCACCATGTTGTAATTTCAGTATCATACTAACTTTTTTCCCGCTTTCCTTTGTCTTCTTTTTCAAATCACACTTTTTACTAGGGGTGTGAAACATCTGTAAAAACCTGTTCTAAGTTATTCTATCTAAAAAGCAAGTACATACATACAATCTTGTGCTATTCTCTTTGTATTTGTTATGTAATATGTGGCGTTTTTCCTTTTTGGCTCTAAAAACAGCTCTGAGCGGAGGCTGAGCGATCAAAGCAGAGCTCTAAGCAGATTATGATCAGAGCCCTCAGATTTCTTTATGAAACACACTTGAGCACTGAACTGTCATTTCATAGGTGTTTTACTAAAACAAATTTTTGTTTACCTGAAGTAGACGCGCGGCTGTCCTGGGAATCCATTTTTAATTTTGAGTATTTCTTTCGTCTGTCATAACAAATAAGGGACATTGGCTTTGCACAGCGTTTCGCTCGATTTACTCGGTCATTTTATTCTGAGCTAATGGATCAAGATCTGAGCTAGCTCAGATGGAAAACATAAACACACTTTTTGTGCTCTGATATGTCCAAGCTAAAAAAAAACATAGAATTTTTGTTTGACAGTTTTGTGATCTGCTCAGAGTTAAAAAATAAAAACGCCAATGGTATGAAACATTGTGGTATGAAACTTATTCACTTTCGACATTGATTTTTTGTATAGCGAGTTAGCACAGTGGGTAGGAATTGGACTAACAGGAGAAGATTGCGGGATCAAGTCCCATAAGTCAAATTGAATGATGTTATAACATTTCTCTTTGAAAAAGTCTGTACAGCCACTGAGTTCAGCTGACAATGCTATACATCATTCAATAAGGGCCAGTTTTACAGTGTTAGAGTTAATCCGGAATCAACTCGCCAAATTTGGTGAGTTAACTTTGGATTAACTCAAAAAATGTTTATGATATTTTATCTTCCCCGTTTTTTTAAGCATTCTGCATTCATCATCGGTTAAAAACAGCTTCCTGATTTTACTGTAGACAGATCTATTTCTAGAATTAACGAACTTGGGCTTAACCCAATACTGAAAAACTGGGCCTAAGAGTTCATTGCTCGATTATTGTTATATTTGTAGAGTATCCTGTTTGTAATATTTTTAAATGAAGTTCAAGGTCCAAACATGTGAACCTTTTTAAAATTGATTTTTGCTTTATTATAAAAAAAGAATATTGAAGAAAAACAATAAGATCTGTGATGAGTTATTTACTCCCTTGAAGTTCTATGAACCAATTTAAATTAATTCAATTTGCAAATTCATTAATTTATACAGGTTCAATATAACTGCGTAATACATTTTGTTGATGACACAGAACAATATATGAATAACAACAATAAAACAAAAAACTCTACAATTTAACAAAAGAGTGAAATGCGAACATAATCCGGCGACGGCGGCGCTTAAATTGACAAAAAAAACTCATCAGACTGATTTGAGTTTGGTTGGTGTTTGACAGCAAAAATATTTGATTATATTTATTTTTATTTTAAATAAAAAACATTATGTGCACATTGCATTCCATAAGCTTATCAATACTACAAACAAATGAGCATTAAACAAAGGGCTACGACGACATTTTTATTGAGATAAGAATAATTATTATTAAAAAAATCTGACCTCAAGAGTCCACTATAGTTATTGTAATTTGTCAAGGTTTATATAAAATAATAGCTGTGCAAAAATGATAACTGCTGATAACCCTTGAAGGACAGGAACTGATTGAAATACAATAATTTACATATGCATACCTACATAACGACAACAACGAGTTAAAACAGTTTTTCATTTTTTGGTTAGAAACGGACCTTGAATTATTTGTAATGATATTTTAAATACCTACCTATACCGGATTTTATGTTTGTATTTGCAAAATATATTTTAATTTTAAAACTAATATCGTTTAACTATTATAAATATTGCAAAAACTGTTTTCTTGTGGTTTCGAACTATAATGGTGGTTTTTTGTGGTTTAGAGCTATAGGCACCTATTATGAATCTAGAGTCGCAAGAAATATATTAGGCGACTCTGACTTTTGGCATTACAGTTTGTGGCTCACCTAACTATATTCGTCTAAAATGTCAAATATGTATTGAATTGAGATGTTGCTCTATTCGAAAGTCGCAGTTTGATATTAGCCGTGTTTTTTTGTGCCTTTATCCCTGCTTCCTTATCTGCTAAGAAATAATTTCCATGTTAAATAGAACAACAATTTTGACAATTCTGAAATTGTTATTGTATTTAACATGGGAATTATTTTTAAGCAGATATGGAAGCGGAGATAAAGGCACACAAAAACACGCCTATTCTTAAAACCACGACATAAGTGATTTTAAAACCGTTCGACTTTAGTCGAGCGATCGACTCGCGATTCATAATAGGGCCTATAACGGTGGTAAAACCATAATATTAAACGCGCAATAGCGGCGAGATAACACGTGTTTAAACTTTTAGTTCTATAAATGTATAATAGCTTGTGACATTATGTTCCAGCGAGCGGATATTTTTAACTCGACAAATAACCCATTTGAGGAACGGTTTCTTAACGTACACGCTTATTTTTAATAAGAACCGTTTCAACTACAAGCATACTTGTCATGAATCAGTGCATGTGTGATCGACAGATGTTTAATAATAATACTTCCAACATTTGATGAAGTATTGTTGTTGCCGTACTTTCAATCATAAAAACTATGTAAATATAACATATACAACACAAATTCGTTTATTAATTCAAGCCCTTCCAAAATAAGACATCCCATTTTACACAACATGATATTTCACAGCCTACACGATTTGACATGTGTTAATGCTTATTATTTTTAGTATTTGTTCTTAAAATTCCTACATTCCTACATTCTACATTCTAGAAGGTAAAACTTATAATTATTGTCGAATAAAGCTTCTGTGAAAAACCAACGAAAAGTAGCTTTCCGAACAGTCAAAAGGATAGGTTATCCATATTGCACTCAAGTGAAATTAATGATCTTTCTCTTTTTTTCCTTCCTTCTTCAGCGAGAAGTCAGTTTTCTTTTAAGCGGGGTACACATTATCAATTTTTTTTTTGACAAACCTGTTTGCCAAACAGAGAGTACATACTGTCAAACGTGAACAGATTTGTCAAACAGGTTTTATAATGTGTACCCCGCTTATGTTAGGTGCGCACCCGAACGCTGTTCCTCTCTGTAAACAAAAATTAACGAAACTAATGGTGTTTTGGATTGGTAACTTCAGATTTCAATGATAAAAGATTTATTTCGTGGTAAATCGACCGCCACTTCAAATAATTGATTTATTTTTGTCATTGTATTCGTGTAATTTTATGTTATGTTTCATAACTTCAAAAATCTCATCATCACTTGATGCAGTTCAGAAGAGAAAAAATAGCTTCATGAATTTACCCATTACTTTTTAACTGCTTCCTTTTAATATCAGAAATGTTTTTCTTTATATTTGGAATACAATTGTCATTTAGTCAAAGTAAATGCAAACAATAGAAAAACAAATTTGTAAAGTGACAACTTAAAATTGTATTAGTGCATGGAGGGGTTAATCTGCCAAATAATTTAGATCTGCAAAATTGATTTAAAATCAAAAAATAAATCGATTTATTTGCCCATTGGAATGCAAATTCTGCGTTTTGATAGATCCAAATCAAAAATAAATTGATTTATTTTACCAATTGAAAACATCATAAACGGAAAGTAACAAACCGCAATTATAGATGCATCATATGATTACCTTATTCGCTTGTTTAAGTCAAACCCCTTCATTGTACCTCCGTGCATTATTTATCGTTATGCTGAATCTGATTTATTCGATGCTAGTGTGGAACCGATATAATGAATATAGTTCTTTTAATACAAATTTGGCTGTCATAACGAATTTCTTGTTACTTTTAATTTGACGTATGTACGTTAATACTTAATTTCAATGGGATAGTGTGGAAGGCCTCTTAATAGCCTTTTCACACCAAACCCAAAACCCGGTTTTCGCGAAAATATCGGTTTTGGCTGAAAACCTAGATCGAAAACACAAGTTTTCCCATACATTTATGCTAAACAATAAGATTTGATAAAACACAAGTTTTAAATAAAACCTGTCCAAAACAGGTTGGATTTGCAGGATGAACTAAGCAAACACACCTTGTGAAACATTCAGCGCTCAATTAAATGTCATATAAATAGCTGACGGGTTGCTGCCAGGAAAAAATATTTTTTCTGCTGGAACACAAGAGAGCGCGACGCAGTGTCGCGCATCCTAACTACTACGTGAAATCAACCGGTAAAGAAATAAATTAATTATAACGAATCAGGATTGATTGTATGTCCATTATTAAATTCCAATATGAATAAATTGTCTTCTAATTGCACATAAAACATTTGATTTTCCCTTTTCTGTGGCACTGAAAATTTTCAAAGCGGCGCGGCCCTTCCTCGAAACCAATGTGTTCAAGCAAAACAAATGAAATGTCAAATGAAAACTTGTAAATTTTCGTTGTGAACGCATTTCAAGTTTTCGTAAACATATTGCCGAAAACCCGGTTTTGGGTTTGGTGTGAAAAGGCTATAAGTTAATTTATAAAGGATTACTTGTCTATCTGTCTGACAGCTAACACGTGTTTTAAGGAGTGGAGCGGATGGTATTTTTGTTTTATTAGGCGTTTTTCTTTTTTTGTTCAGAGCAGAGCCTGAACTGTCAAACAAAAAATTGTGTTTCTTTTTTACCTCTGAACGTTCAGAGCTTCAAATTTGTGTTTCTTTTTTAATTCTGAACGTGTTCTGAGCTTGTTAAGAGCGCGCTCTATGAGCTCAGAATAAAATAACTGAGCAGACCGAGTTGAATGCTGAACACAAGCATTTGATAGGTGAAATTGCAAAAAAAGTGACAGTTTAGTGTTCAGGTGTGTTTCAAAAATAATTCTGAGCGCTCAGAACCAGAACACGCTTTGTTCAGAGGATGTTCAGAGCATGCTCGATATGCTCGGACTCTGTTCAGAACTCTTTTCTGAGATAAAAAAGAAAAACGCCTATTGAAACGGGCTGTGCATAAATAAACACGTTTTATAGTTTACTAATTCTTTACGAATCTGTCAAACTCAAAAGTGACAGCTAGCATTTTGTGAGTTCTTTCAGATGTGAGTTGGTGTCAGTGGCGGATCCAGGGGGTGGCTATGGGGGCTAAAGCCCCCCCACAACCGATTCCTAAAATTCATTGAAATATAGTAAACAATAATTTACAACTTGCAGAGTCTTATATTGGTCTCAGATATTGATAAGCTGTTAAATTTGATGGGAATTAGACAAAATAACGAGATGAGGACTGAACAATTTACATGTTATGTAATTTTTTTTTCTAAGCTCCAAAAGAATTTGGTTGGGGCTGAAGTCTTAAGTGAATTGGAGCAAAACCAAGTTCGGGGTTACGAATAATGGACATGGTTAATGCAAAGACAATAATTATTCCATGAAAACAAAGTCCAGAAAATTGGAACCAAAATACAAGTTCGGGACTAAGGCCTGCCAAGAATTGGACAAAAAAACATGGTCGCAACCTATTCCCTAAAAACTTAACTTATTTCAGAGAGTTTTTGGGGCTTAACTCTAGGGACTCTCAAAGTAGGAATTTGTGGCTAAAGCTTGAAGAGATAATTGAAAAAACGGGTTCGTGGATGTACAATTAACATGTCAAATCCAGCAACAATTTACCCTAAAAACTTAGCTTATTTAACAAAAAAATGCGGTTGGGACTAAAAACCGATTAGAAATTTGAGAAAAACAAGGTGTCAATTTAAGTGTTATTGTTTAAAACAAAAGGCCAGCCAAGGGCTTATATTTCTAAGGAATTGCAAACAAGATCTCTAGTCAAGAAGCCAGATTCCACAAGCGTGAGTTTTACCTGTGCACTCAGAAAATCATGCAGAAGCAAATGAATATTTGCAATCCCTTAAGTCTCTGGACTAGAGTGACGTGAAAATTGATCGACATATTTTTTTGAGCAAGAATATAAAATGTATTTAGAGCAGATTTTTCTTATTCCGTCTTGAAGTTTTGGCATTTTATTTTTCAATCGTTATGTTGTTTTCTGTGCTTTTTGGTGACAGTTCGAACAAAACAGACACCTACTCTACTAGTTGATTTGGCTAGTTCACCAAAATAGATCCTCAGAGGGTTCATACTGTCAAAACACATGTGTGCTTTTGTCAGTAAGATCTCTCAAATGTTATTCTCACAAGCCAACAGCCAAATCCTAGATCCGCTAGTGTTTGGTGTTGATTTAAACTCTTCTGAATAAACGAAACGTCGCCGTAGCCGAATGTGTCGCCCCACTTTCGCGTTGGTTTGGTAGAGCCTTTATACTTCTAAGAGTCAGTTTTTCAATAGTCAGTTAAGCTTCAAATAATATGTACTTATTTCTCAAACAATACTAACAATTGTTTCTGTAGCTATAGGATTTATTCCGTTGATAGTTTAACTGATGATTTCAAAACTGGAACAAAATCGAGCAAACTATGCGATGATAACCCAAAAATTAGTCAATTTTCTCAAACTCTATTTCGATTTAGTATGCATTTTGTAGTTTTTTTTAGAAAAAAAAAACATGAAAAGCAGTTTTCTATTAATCATATTCAACAAATTCTCTGAGGAGAATTAATTTGCTTAATCTAGCTTGTTAAGGTGAGTTGTACAAATATGAGGTTCAATATTTTAAACCAACGACTTCGTCGGATTAACTGACGTTCAACCATGGTTGAGGGCTTAATTATCTGATAATAGCCAATAAGGTTCGTATACTCGAACCCTGGTTAATCCGCCGTAATCGTTGGGTTAAGATCTTGAACCTAGACGGAATCACGATTGTACATAACTGACCTTAATTATACCTTAAAAAAAACTAGTTGTTTCTGTTAATAATTTTGAAAATACAAGACTTCTTAATTTTATTTTAATAATGCATTTCAAATATAAAGGTGATTTTTCCATTCCTCAAAATGCAATCGCTTTCGACCTTGAAGTTCAAATCACAGTCAATCATTCGTATAAAAAAATACTTAATATTCTTTGAAGAATAACGATGTAGCTTGCGCGCACTTTACTTAAAATTAGTATTAAAAGAATCATCCCATCAATCAAAGAGTTAGGCGGTTTATAATTGTGCAAACACTTTTGTTTGAAGGTCTTTTTTATAAATAAAACATCATTTAATGACAAACACAGTAATAGGATAGGAACTACTCATAGTACAAAAGTACATATAGAAGATATGAATATGTATTTATTATGTGACATACATACTTAAAAACATTATGTACAGTACATGCTTACATATTTCCTTCTTCTTAAAACATTTATCTACTAATTTACATATTTAAATTAAAAGCTGAGAATTGTTGTTGTTTATTCGTTTCCTCGAATCGTTAAAGTGACGCGTAGCTTACAAACAAAAATGAACACAAGGCTTATCAGCTTCAGATTTGTTTATTTAAAGCAAGAGATAATACAGGGTTTTCTCTGTCGTCTGCGGCAGTTTTCAGATACGCAATGAGTATGAATCTACATATCTGGGAGAGGGAGTACAATTATGTGAACAATGTTATAAATTATATTTTAATTGTTTCCAAGAAATGGTATCAGCTTATTAGCAACAAAGAGTTTTTTAATACATCATTAGTCATTGACCACTTCAGAAACTGCAATTATTGTTTTACCAGTGAAAGCTGGCACATTTATAAAAATCATAATAAGTGAAGGTTTCTTTTGAATCTAAACATGTTTAAGTGTATTTTTTTAACAAGTTTACCTATTTGATTTTTTTTTTTCAGACTCACAGATTGTTTTCAGAAGATTATAACCACCCAGCACAAGGAATACTCATATTATACTAGAATAAAACAAGTATTAAGTATTAATTACTCCCTCCAACATGTCGACTTTGATGTTTTGGAATAAACAGAACAACAATAGCAATGGCAACAATGCCCAAAATGGTGAGGGCAAGAATGGCAAACGAACGTGGCTTCATGGTCCCGATGCATTATTGAATGGTCATGTTGTTTATCTAGTCAAAGTAAGTAACCACCGTGATATATACGAACGAACGAAAGATTTTAATATAGCTTATTGTTTTATATAGTTCTTTGGAAATACCCCTGTTGATCAGCCTAAAGGTATTGAAGTTGTAAAAGATGCTATTCGAAAATTACAATTCGCCCATGAAATGAAAAAGGCCGAAAGTGGAAGTCAGGAGAAATTCAAAAAAGTCGAAATCACAATCAGTGTGGATGGTGTTGCTATTCAAGAGCCAAGAACACAAAAGATTCTGCATCAGTTTCCCTTATACAATATCTCGTATTGTGCGGATGAAAAGGGTGTGAAAAAATTCTTTAGTTTTATCGCGAAAAACGCCTCCAATTCGACGCAACCGAAACCGCCTTCGGCAAATGGATTTCATAAGGGCGACGAAATTGCAACGGAAGAGAAACATGATTGTTTTGTGTTTATTTCTAGTAAACTGGCATCCGATATCACATTGACTATTGGACAAGCATTTGATTTGGCTTACAAGTAAGTGTTAATGCTTTAAATATAAATATAAACAGTTTGAATTATTGCGAATGTTGGAATAATATGATAAGACACACTTATACTCCGGAGAGTAAACGATATTATTAGGTTAGAAGGAAAAACAGAGATTTAAGAAGGATTCAAACTGAATTAAGAAAAAGAAGATTAGTTATTTGAGAAACCGTTACAAAACTAGTTGAAAAACTATCAAAACGGCCCTAATTGTGTTATCGCGGTTCTTATTAAAAAAAAAACTTTATAGAATTGTTCCATAATCTCAAAAATAGTAAAACAAAACAGTTTATTGCCTTTTTATAACGTATTATCTTGACAACCTGGGATTGAACTATTTCTAGCTCAGATTCCAATTAACCCTGCGAAATATATTCTGAAAAGCGCAGTCTAGTTTGTGTTACAAAAATGTTGTCCAAATGCAACCGGGAATTGCAATTTTCTGAACATAGGAAGCAACCAGCGGTTTTGTAATTACTAACTTACGCTGCGCGCGCTGTGGCTCCATAAGCAATTTTCGAGACATTGGCAAAAGCAATATGGGAACGTCAATTAATTTCTTGGGTGGACAATTTCAGTTAAATTAGCTGTTATAAAACTTTAATTCTCAAATTCGTATTTTCACCTTTAATTTCAAAATGATGGAGAAGCCGGGAAGAAACCATTTTGAAAAAGGCGAAACGTCAAAATCTATTACCTCAGCAATGGAAAGCAATAATTGCATTCCATCTACCGGGTATTATTGTGGTTGCCATTGCTAAAGCGGCTCTATTGGCATTATTCAAGGCAATGGCAATAAGTAATATTGTTAATGGAGCCCCTGGGTTAAAGCTATGGGTTAGCAATACCCGCGATGAATGATGAAACCCGTTCACACATATCGGAGTAAGTGTCTTTCACATGAGCTGCGTACTGCGAATGCGAAAAGCGAAAGGTCGCGAATAGCGAAAGGTCGCGAATTTTGACGTTTTATTAACAAAACCTATTTTTTTGTTATTTAACCTTTGTATTATCATTGTGAATGATTCGTACTGCAGAGTGAATGTTTTGCGTTGCTTTGGGAGAGCCTTTATATCATTTATCCTATTCGTCGAAAAATTAAAAAAAAAAATAAGTTGATATTAGCCCCTGGGTTAAAGCTATGGGTTAGCAATACCCGCGATGAATGATGAAACCCGTTCACACATATGGGAGTAAGTGTCTTTCACATGAGCTGCGTACTGCGAATGCGAAAAGCGAAAGGTCGCGAATAGCGAAAGGTCGCGAATTTTGACGTTTTATTAACAAAACCTATTTTTTTGTTATTTAACCTTTGTATTATCATTGTGAATGATTCGTACTGCAGAGTGAATGTTTTGCGTTGCTTTGGGAGAGCCTTTATATCATTTATCCAATTCGTCGAAAAATTAAAAAAAAATAAGTTGATATTTCCTCTTGAAATAGCTTTAAAAAGATATAGTTCTCTCCCAAACCAACGCGGAACATTCGCTATACAGGGCGAATCATTCACAATGATAACAAAAATGATATATAAACAATGCTAAATAACAACAAAAACTGCAGTCGGCGAATGTTCTACGCCGATTTCGCGTTGGTTTGGGAGAACCTTTAAGGCTCTCCCAAACAAACGCGAAACATTCGTTCTGCAGGGCGAATCATTCACAATGATAACAAAAATGAGCTAATGTTTCGCGCCGCTTTCGCGTTGGTTTGGGAGAGCATTTATTCGTATTCACAGTTCGCAACTTATGTGAAAGAAGTAACCGATTTATAACTTTTAAGGTTTTCACGGTTGCTTATAGACATAATTAATTAATTTTCGGATTAGCCGATTAACTCAGAGAATACTTTTTTCTAGCGCCATTTTTAAATGTCTTTATACAAGCGTATTTTGTTCCATAATTAATTAACTTGGTTTTTGTTGTAGGATGACTATGTAGGGTGTGGGTACAGCGCTAGGGTTTTATAGGGCCATTTTATAATTGAACTAAATTTCCGTTAAATTTTAGTAGTAGTTTAATTTTTAATACTAATGATGTGAACCTGAACGTTGAAAAAATTGTATCGTAATTTTAATTAAATTCAATTCGCAAGTCCCATAGAATTTTCTTACCAAAACAAAAAAATAATTCACAAAGTAGATAACAGTTACATACTCGTACATCTTAAACATTTCTTTTACAATTTTTAAAGGAAATATGTCAACAGCACGGGAAATACAGCCACCAAGGATCAACCTCAAATAAGAGAATTAGAAAAAACCGTTAGTATCTACAAGCAACGTCTAACAGAATTGTCCAATATTGTTTCGAAAGCTGAGCTTGAAAGATTGATGACTAGGTTGGGAATCAAGGATATTCTTGAGGTTCCAAGCGAATGTAGCAATCCAGTAACTAATATTAATAACACTAACAACGAGAGTGGTAAGAAAATTAAATCCGCAATAAATGTAATTGAAATGTTGGTAATTATATGTATATATTTTGTTTTTGTTAGAAAACGTGAACCTCATTGAGACCTCCAATAAACCTTCAGCGTTACCAGCAGTGCCACCACGTAATCTACATAGTCAAATCAGCGATGTTTTCAAATCGGACAATAAAATGGGAGAATTACTTCTCAACTCAGATTCGGATAGTGATTTCGATCCTCGAGCAGAGGAGCATGATAGTAGCAGTGGCAGTGGAAGTAAAATAAACAACGACTTGTTTGGATTTGAGCCAGCGAAGAGCTTGGGCCAACAATTATTTATGAATAACAACGATAAACTTAACAATAATAATTTCTTGGGCACGGAATTTAATGGAAGTATCCTCAACACAAGTCCACCTCCACTGTGTATGTGTTTAGAAAATGATATTATATATCTGTTCGTTTATTTTACAAAACTGCCCAAAGTAGTCCACAGTTCTTTTAAGTTTGTTTGTTTTTTTATGAACTTTGACAGAAATTAATTAGACTAAAATTGTCATAAATTGGCAGTTTTGGAGGGTAATGCCGGCTTTACACGAATGATAAGTTGGCATTTGTCTGTCATTATTATGACATGGAAAGAGCAAATTCATTATTTTGTCATAATAATGTCAAAAAAAAAGGTACATAATGACAGGAACAATGACCTTTTGTCATTCCTGTAAATCCCCCATAAATGGACAGATATTATGCCTGCTCGTTTACTTTCCAAAGCTGCTCCAAAAAAAAATGTCAATTTTATTTATTTTTATAAGTGCTAGGATACATGAGCGCAAAAAAGAATTAATTTACGAAAGAGAACGGATGATTTTAAGAAAGAAAGAAACGAAAAAAATGCCATCCCTTTCTTTCTTTCTAAAATTCATGCGTTCTCTTTCGTGAATAAATTCTTTTTTGCGCTCGTGTATCCTTGCACTAATATGAACTTTGACTCTGGGCTAAAATTAGTTTTGAACACATTAGTTTCGAACAGATCTAGTGCAATATGTGATTTTAATAAATATTTTATTTATGATCTTTAGTGGCTCCACCACCAAAAGCAGGTCCACGAAGAAATCCAGTTACTCCAAATGGCCATCAAGATTTGTTTGGATCAACGCCATTTAGTGTTAATCCACCCGATGTTTTTGATGTAAGTTATTTTTTCATAAATTCAATTTGTATTTGGCTTTTTATTAAAAATTATTTTTTCTTATAGAGCCCTTTTAAATCAAAAATCATTGATGATTTCTCTTTGGAAAGTTTGGATCCTTTGAGAAACTAATAAGCCAGAAAATTTAATGTTTTTTGATGACATATTTGCTAAATGATATTTGTAATGTTATTATTATTATTATTTTGTTGAAATTGATGTATGTAAGTAAAGTGATAAAGCTATAAATTATACATAAATATATTAGTAATTATATTTCTTAATGAAGTAAATGATTAATATAAAAAAATTATATATTATACATATTTTTAGAATTATATAATACCGAAATAGATAAATACTTGTAAATTATTTGTATATGTTTTTTTTTTTTTTTTTTTTTTGTATTTATCAAGAAATATAGCTTGCTATCTACCTTTAAACTGAAAAGAGCGCCTATATGTGCAGCCACTGAATCGGTACGAAAAAAAAGTTGTTGGCCTTGGTATAAGGGTTGTGTCTTGCTTACAAGGCCCAATTTTACCTATTAATATAAATACATCAGTATAGTAAAACCAGGGTAAGAACCCCTCGCATAAGAACTTCCTAACTCGAATAAGTACCTCATTTCAATTTCTTGAGACCCAAAGTTTTGACAATTCACCTTACTTGCCTCTTCTATTTTTATAATTTTATTGCAATTTAACTGAAAATACTTGTTTTAATTTTTATTGAAATCAGTTTTACAATAACAACAAGTTTTTGATCTTTTGCTAGCGCTTCCTTTACATGGAAGTGTGGAAGCAAAATATGAAAAGTCATTTCTTCCCCACAAATTTGGCAGTGGCGGGGAATTCTTTCCCACTTCCAATTTGACATGTATTAATACACAGTGGGCTAGTGTGGAAAGGCTATTAAAAATACTTGCGTAACCTTATCGCAGTATATCACGTTATTTTCTACGCTTTCCGCTTTAAATTTATGAGATAAAATTCTATGTTTTGCAGAATATTTTTCCCATACAAATTTTGACAGTTCATTTCTACCGATATAAAATTCTATGGTTTTTAAGTAGTGCTTCAAATTATCCGGACATTTCGGATATCCGGATATCTGAAGCGGATCCGGATCCATGATCGGATATCCGAACTATCCGGAAAGTGTCGGATAGTTCCGGATATCCGGAAAGTTCAATGAGACAGTTGGGATCCGACATGATCCGGATAGTGTCGGATACCCGGATCCAGATTCGGATCCAAATCCAGTTTGATAAATTTTGCTTATAGTAAGTGTAATATAGTGCATTATAAGGATATGGACGATGCAATATTACGGTAAAAAGTAATTGATTTTTAAAGTGAATATGACTACGTTTTATCAGTACGTTTTATCGTACTATCAGTACGGGTAAAATAATACACAAAATCGTCCGAAATGAAAAAAACTCTTACCTACATTAATGAAACTTGGTGAGAACTCTGAATTTGAATTTACCATAATAATGAAAAACAAGACAGTCCATAAAATTATTAGTGTTCCATGGGTGTTTTTTCGACAGCGATAGGGGGAGGTATAAGCTGATTAAAATAAGGGGGGTGGCCGCAAGACTCGGCGAGACTTTTGTAAGTCTCGTGTCGGATCACGCTAACATCGAACATTTTCAGTCTCGGCTCAATTTCGTGTCGGTCTCGTATAATTAAGTCTCGTCCCGTTCTCGTCTCTGAAAAATACGATTTCCGGACAACCAGTTAATTATTGGAACGAAATATTTTCGATTATAGTTTGAATATGTGCTGAAGAAAATAAATATTTAAGTGAAATTTAATTTTTTAATTTCTTAGACTCTCTGTTAATTTCGGTCTAAATATAGGTACAGTCTCGTCTCGGATGCTTAAAAGGCAGGTCTCGTCTCGGTCTCGTCATGCAAGACCGAGACCAAGACTTATTCCGTATCGTGGCTAACCCTCATCAAAATTAAAAATTCATATTGATATAATTTAAACATACATGACTTTAGGGTTTTTTTTTTTAAATTCTGATCCTAATTACATCAAAATTAATGCGATACGATAATCTAAAAAAAGTTATAGTCCTTTCTGGTTTGGTTCACAATAATTTTTATACTCTTTAGAAAATTTACCATAAAAAAATGAAAAAAGTTGAACTGGAGGTACTAAAAATGACCAATTTCTAAAAATCAAACTTTTAAAAAAGTATTTTCATATTTAATTTATTTGATTTGTTTAACAAAATCCTTGGACCCATTTTTGAGTAAATAGCATTTCGTTTTTGGCGAACAAAAATGTATGGCAGGTACCGTTATTTTCGGTCCTAAAAAAAAATTTTAAAAAACCTGTAGGCATTTTAGTCAAAAAACGCTATGTGCCAAGTTTAGAGAAATTCCCTCCAGCCGTTTAGACTGCAGGGGCGAGGACAGACAGAAAGAGAGAGAGAGAGTTCTCTATCATCGTAATGTTAGGTAAAATTATTATTAGAAAGAGAGAGTTCTCTATCATCGTAATGATAGGTAAAATTATTATCTCGAGTTCAATTTTTTTTACGAATCCATAACTTGTCATATAGTACCCATATAGTATATCGCAAGTAAAAAGTAGAATTTTCATTCTGTTTCATTCGGTTCGGTCTCTATTCGGTTTGTATTCGGCTGTGCCTGATATGTGTGAAACGATAAAACGGTGCTCTTCGGTTTCTATTAGGTTTTTATTTTTGCCGCATTTGCGTTGAAATATCAGTTTTGTATGGAGATCCTTTTTTTATAGAAAAGCTGTCAGCTGAATTTTCAGTTGGGAATTTCTTGCTAAAAATTCAGATGAAACGTAACTAAACTTCACTAAACATAACTGAATGTCAGCTAACTCTTTATGACAGCTGGCCAATCAGAAGCTCCATCTGAAAATAAAGTACTGAAAATTTTGATGCGTTGAATCCGGCCAGTGTTTTTTCTTGGTTTTTAAGGAAAGGAATTATGACCATAACACCTACCCCCAGACATCGGAAATAACAGTTGACCTTTATTTTCAATTTCAATTTTTTTGCACGATTTGAATGAAATTAAGACAGTTTGTAGTTGATAGAATTATGGAAGACAAATATTTTTTCTTGTCAGGGTGGTTCACAAAAATGTAAGCTCCGTTGTTCCTTGACCGATTTCGGTAAAATTGAAATAGGATGTAGCTGACATTAAATTATCGAAGACAAACAATTTTCAAATCAAGGTGAACCAAAAAAATTGTTCTGATTAAAAATGTCCATTGAAATACCTTTCTTTCGTTAAAATTACGTATGTATCCCTACGCTGCTGATGCGAAACGTAAAATCGCAAAGCTTTCGCGTTGGCTTGGGAATGTGCATAGCGAATGTTCCACGTTGGTTTGTCCTGATCTACATTGTCCGATTTTTCCAGAAATCGTGTGAAATGTACACACAGAACGATTTTTTCAATGAGATTTTTTTCTTGTCTTCTTCATTTTTTTATTGCTGTGCTCTTCATTTTTCATTGATATTCACTCACACCATCAAACGAACGTTACACTGACACCGAACACACACAAAAAACTGGAAAGAAGGTGAAAGAGAACATAAACAGACTGGAAAAATCGTTCGAGTTTTGTGGTACAAACGATTTGATCCATACCACTCACTTTTCACTCCTTTCACCAACGAACAAAAGATTGGCACAGGAAAAATCGTTCAATGTAGACGGAAACTTTGGGGGAGCCTTTAGGGCCGTACAGACGATCAATGTTTATTGTCAATATTCGCTGAAAATGTCATTTTTCGCTGGGTATTGATCGTTTGTATGCTCTTCAATGTCATTTTGTCAATGAACATTGACCACATTGATGAGAAACAAAATTGATTTGGTTTTCATCAATGTAAGTGTCAATGTCAGGATGGCTTCTGAGCAGAATCATGGTATTTATCGATGTTTACACCCCCACTCCACAGGCCATGAACGATGTCCATAATCCAATCTACAATCCAGTCCACAATCTGATTTGTTTGGATATGTCAATGCTTGGACATGGATTTTTGCGACTCCATTGGATTTTTTTTAGATATGTTCTATAATCCGGCCATCGTTCGTGGCCTGTGTAGGCGTCACGTTAGGTTGTGTTGTGTATTTGAAAAATGGAATTTGTGATTTTCGACTTAATTCTCGCGAATTTTAAATACAATTTGTTGAATTATTGTCAATATTCATTGATACGTGTGGTTGCAACGTTTCATCAATTATTTACTATCTTTATTATCTTCAATAATTATTTTCAATAAAAATTGATCGTGTGTAGGACCCTTTTAAATCTACTGCGAAAATTTAGCTGCGATTTCAAGTCCGAACCCTGATCCAGGGCCTCTCAAAATGTTTTTCAATTTCATCTGTCACTTCGCTACCGCGCATCACAATTAATCAGCTGATAAATTAAAAATTAACAATTTTGTTTTTCTTTTCGCACTCAAGTGGTTGAAATTAACTTAATTCTGCTGAAAAATAAAATTCCAATAAAATAAAATTTATCTAAGTTCAAAAATTTCCATCACTTCCAATCCAACAAATAACAACAACAAAATGCAGAAGTATGAAAAGTTAGAAAAAATCGGTGAAGGTACCTACGGAACAGTCTTTAAAGGAAGAAATCGTGAGACTATGGAAATAGTCGCCCTCAAGCGAGTTCGATTAGACGAAGATGACGAAGGTGTTCCCAGTTCTGCATTGCGTGAAATTTGTCTCCTTAAAGTGAGTTCCATATAATACCATTAATTAAAATTACTTAAATATCCAGCTTGTACCTATGTTGTAGGAATTAAAACACAAAAACATTGTCCGTCTCTATGATGTCCTCCATTCTGACAGAAAATTAACTCTTGTCTTCGAACATTGCGATCAGGATCTGAAGAAATACTTTGATAGTTTAAATGGGGACATAGATATGTCAGTCTGCCGGAGCTTTATGCAACAACTGTTGCGAGGCTTGGCCTTTTGTCACAGCCATAATGTACTGCATCGCGATCTCAAGCCACAGAATTTATTAATCAATAAAAACGGCGAACTCAAATTGGCTGATTTTGGTAAGAATTTTTCAAAAGAAATGCTCAAAAATATAAGCGCATTCTAATAGATAATAAATAATTGGTATGTATTTATCTTTATCAAACCTAGCGAGGTATGTATCCGTTGGAATGGAACGGATATTCTCTGTATTCTTCCTAACAGCCGATTAAAGCAAAAACCCTCCGATTCGCATGTAGTCGGATTGAGTTCTGACGGGAAATCCACTGATTTTATACCTACGAGTAGAAGGACTTGCTAAGATCGGCTTTTCGGAAAATTACCTCGAAGTATAAATATTTGTTTTTCCAGTCCTACTTGTACCTTGCTAATTCTTAATATTCGTTTAAATACCCTTTAAACCACACAAATCTGGCCGACGTATTCTTAAGTTGGTTGGGCAATGAAATGGACACACTACCAAAACATAGGCAATGCAATGTCCAAAATCAAATTTAAATATGGCATTAAACAGGGTATTAACTATATCCCATTGGTAGTACCTATTTTACAATACAATAGAAAGCTTGGAGTGATCATTTTCGTTTTTAAGTATAATTCAAAAAGAAAGCCGATTCAAATTAAGAGATATCGCTTTTAACACGATCCCTCAACCCCCGCACTTTCTTTATTTAATATTAAGTAATCTGAAAATATGGAAAGCGGATAAATCTATCGCGAACTCGTGTCTAGGGTATTGTTGTTGTTTTAATTTACACATACATCATTTAGAATTAAGAAAACTTTTGAACATGATTTTAAAATTATTAAAATCATAATTTTAGGACTGGCAAGAGCCTTTGGCATCCCAGTGAAATGTTACTCAGCCGAGGTTGTGACTTTGTGGTATCGTCCACCAGATGTTCTATTCGGAGCAAAGCTGTACACTACCAGCATCGACATGTGGTCGGCGGGTTGTATATTTGCTGAACTAGCTGACGCTGGACGCCCACTCTTTCCCGGATCAGATGTTCTTGATCAGTTGCTGCGTATATTTCGAGTATTGGGTACACCAACAGATGAATCGTGGCCTGGAGTTACACATCTATCAGATTATGTATCGCTGCCATGTGAGTTTTTTTTTGTTTTTATTTCTGTCTTACAATAAAATAAATTCAAATTTATTTTCTATCAGCCTTTCCTCCAATAACATCATGGAGCCAAATTGTTCCTCGACTGAATTCAAAAGGACGCGACCTGCTGCAGAAATTGCTTATCTGCCGACCTAATCAGAGAATAAGTGCTGAACAGGCGATGCAGCATCCCTACTTTACAGAAAGTTCAACTAGTCACTCTTAATTTATTGGTTTAATATCTTTTGTCCTAATATTGGAATATGTGAAGAGGATTTTCGTTAAGGAGACCAAGTTATACAAAATTTTTAGTAAGTCAGCAGTTTTGTCAAATATATACATTATATGTATTGATGAGACCGATTATGCAGGATGCACCATGATGCAGTTGTAGTACTCTAATTTAATGATATTATTTTAAGATCTAAAGATATTTCTAAAAAAAAAATTCTAAGAGAAAAAGAATTTACTCGATTAGGAGATTTTTTTTTTTCAAATTACTTTAAAGATTTTTATTTACTTAACTTTCTTGTTATTTTTTTTTTGTTTGCGTTTTGTGTGTCGTAACCATATTTGTCCGGATGAGTGAAGTTTGCCAAATGCAATATTTTTATTATTAAAAATATAAAAACATAATGCATGTGGAACACGTAATTTTAAAAGTAATATTTACGAATTATTATGTATACATACTCTTAAATTATTAAAAAAAAAATAAACTTACATTGTAGTTTATTTCGACTTTTTTATTTAATTATGAATGTTTGAATGTTCAACAACCACTTGAGTGGGCTACCACCATTGCATTTGGCTGGAATTCATGGCTGCCACACCAATCATCACATTTCTTTTGTGGTGCTTAGTCTTTCTGTTCAATTTTAATTTATAAATTAGTGCCGTCAATTGAACCTAGACTAGATACCTCTGAGACCTATGCACTACGCATTGCGCCACCGAGGTCACCTGATCATGCCCATCCAATGTACGGTTTTATCTTTATAAATTGTATTTTTGAGACAACTACCATTTTTACTAGCCGCGCACACAAGTTGGTTGTTAATCATTCGGGTTCTTGCTCTTTTCTCCGTACGCGAGAATGTTTTTGTTAGTCCTACGAGTCAAAAAAAGGACTATACGGAATGCACTCAAAAATTGATTATAGGTTAATTGTAGGACAGCATCGACGGGTTTTAGTTTTCTTTATCGTTGAAATCCAAGCCGAAAGCCATCAAAGCTTCAGGTAGTATAGTGCTGATGATCAAACGAATGAGTTTCGAAATCATTTTTTTAAGGACATAAGAGCCCACAGCAATTTTTGGGTGTGAACGATAGCAAAACTTCCTTTTGCTTTAAGATAGGTCTATACTATTTATTTACAAATATGAAAGTCTGGCATGTCGGAGTTGGGGCCTTTGTATGCAATACTGCATTGAAAATGCAGTGTACACTTCAAAATCATAATTAATAAAAGAGCTGGGTGCCCTAGACATGGCTATGGAGTCCAAAATATTTTTTGAAGATCCAAATGGCTTCAAGATGCACTGAAAGCTTCAATCTATGGGCGCGTATTGCAGGAATTTGGACCCACAGAAAAGGTTTGAGCCCCATATTCATATCAAAGGCGCTCAGCTCTTTAATTAAATACAATTTTCAAGTTCCTCCCTGGGCTTTAAGAAAAAATGCATTTTCAATGCAGCATTACGTACTTTTGCATATGAATAGTATGGACCTATTCATTTGTTGCGAGGCAAGAGGATGGGATGCGTTGGGAAGGACGGAAAAAGGAAGGAAGGTATATAATTAGTTCTTAGGCCGAAAGGCATTAGTATTAAGATATTGTTTAACTTAGAGCGCCCGCCTAGGGCCAGTAAGTTAGTTGTAAGATGTTGATAAGTATGCTAGTTTTTATGAATTTTTGTCTAGCATTAAGATAGTTTTAAGTTGAATATAAAATAAAAATGAATTTACAAAAATACAAAAAAAACAAAAATAAATAATAATAATAACGGAAAAAGGAATAGGTAGGAAAATAAATAAAAGGAAGAGTTCGGAAAGGGAACGGAATGCTAAGTTCCGGGGGACGCAGCCTGCTTGCGGTTGCTCAGCTTCAACTGGGGGTGATCTTGCCCCCGAAACCTAACCTCACCAGCAACAAAACATTACCAAAAATCGGAAAGACTACGGACGGACTATATCACCACTTCAAGTGCGCTGCGGATGATAGTGCAGCGGTGCCATATCCACCCATTTTTGCTATCGTTCATACCCAGAAATTGCTGTGGGCTCTCGGTCTAGTAGTATGAAAAATCGGGATGTCTGCTTAAAACTCAATTTTGCTGGGTGCCCTAGACATGGCTATGGAGTCCAAAATATTTTTTGAAGATCCAAATGACTGCAAGACGCACTGAAAGCTTCAATCTATGGGCGCGTCTTGCTGGAATTTGGACCCACAAAAAAGGTTTGAGCCCCATATTCATATCAAAGGCGCTCAGATCTTTAATTAAATACAATTTTCAAGTTCCTCCCTGGGCTTTGAGAAAAAATGCATTTTCAATGCAGCATTACGTACTTTTGCATATGAATAGTATGGACCTATCCATTTGTTGCGAGGCAAGAGGATGGGATGTGTTGGGAAGGACGGAAAAAGGAAGGAAGGTATATAATTAATTCTTAGGCCGAAAGGCATTAGTATTAAGATATTGTTTAACTTAGAGCGCCTACCTAGGGCCCGTAAGTTAGTTGTAAGATGTTGATAAGTAGGCTAGTTTTTATGAATTTTTGTTTAGCATTAAGATAGTTTTAAGTTGAATATAAAATAAAAATGAATTTACAAAAATACAAAAAAAAAAAAAAAAAAAAAAAAAAAAAAAAAAAAAGGAATAGGTAATAGGTAGGAAAATAAATAAAAGGAAGTGTTCGGAAAGGGAACAGAATGCTAAGTTCCGGGGGACGCGGCCTGCTTGCGGTTGCTCAGCTTCAACTGGGGGTGATCTTGCCCCCGAAACCTAACCTCACCAGCAACAAAACATTACCAAAAATCGGAAAGACTACGGACGGACTATATCACCACTTCAAGTGCGCTGCGGATGATAGTGCAGCGGTGCCATATCCACCCTACCACGAAATCCTTCGGCACTTAAAACAAAAGGCATTTTTGCTATCGTTCACACCCAAAAATTGCCGTGGGCTCTCGGTCTAGTAGTATGAAAAATCGGGATGTCTGCTTAAAACTCAATTTTGCCGAGTAGGTACTCCATTTGTTATAAATACAAATCGAAAATACATGGATTTTCATGAGCACCTGCTTTGATTTATTGTGGATCATCTGCTCTGAGGACGTACTTCATTTTATTCCTACCGGAAAAATTTAATTTAAATTTCTTTTAAATCAAACAGGGAACTCCACCTCTCACAAAAAAAAAAATGTTATTAAGGCAAAAATTCAGCCTTAAAAAAAAGTTGGTGGTTTCCTACTGAAATAGTTTATTCAAACTTTCAATATGAATATGATGTTGCGAAAAGCTGTGCGAGTAGGGTAAGTGTACCAGTACTCGGCACCTAAAGCATTTTCTTACTTTGGTCTCCCATAAAAAATCAGTCTGATAATATATTTTTTTTTTCTGAAATTTTTTTTTTTAAATCATTGATAATTTGTTTATGAAATAAAAAATATATGAAGGTAAATGTTGTTCTTTTAATTTGGAAGGTTTTTGTAACCTATAGTGCAGAAGCAGATGTGTTTCGCACTGACAACAACAATTGAGCTCTTCAGTAAGAATTGTTGTTGCCTTTCTTAGACACATGTTTTTAGTCGATGGTTACCGACGTATTTATAAAATAAGCTGCACTGATGAGCTGCAAATTATATAATTTCCAGGGGAATTTGGTTAAATTCTTACACCTAGAGAGTTGTTGTAATTGCCCGTGGTCTGGCATTGTATTAAGAAGAAGATAAACAATAACAATATAAAATTGATTTTGTTTTTTGTTAAGTGCACTTTTATTAATATTTTAATTTGGAAGGTTTTTGCGACCTACAAATTAAAATATTAATAAAAAGTGCACTTAACAAAAAACAAAAACAATTTTATAATGTTATTGTTTATCTTCTTCTAAGTAAATGTTGTTCTGCAATTATAACTTAAATTAATTTTGTCATAAAAGTGCTTTTTCACTAGTATCCGGCCATTGAAATTCAGTAGCCGGCCACTTTTGAGCTAGTATCCGGCCAGTTAGTTTATTTTGTAAATATTAGAATCCAAACATTAATTTAAGAATCCGTTTTAACTATAATCATTAACAATCATTGATGATATATTCCAAAAATCAGACATTAATAGGACCTGCTGTTCAAGCTGTGAGCATTCTTGTGTTACTCCCTTCTTGCATACGTAATGTATCGACAGGATCAAAATTGGGCTACAAAAATAATAAAGTTTAACGTTGTAGCTCCTATGGCCGGATACAGAAACAGCGTGTGCCAAAAACCGGCCAGAGAATTCATTTATTGTTTTTTTTTTCCTGACAAATTTATGAGGCCCTGATTAGCCAAATTTTACAAAATGTTTAAATAAGCCTGAAACAATTTAAATATTTTATTTTGATATACAAAAAGTCTTTGGAAGTCTTATTATTGGGCATTAACTGGAAAGTGGCCGGATACTAGTGAGTGGCCGGGTGCTGATACACCTACCCTATGTTGTTTTACAAAAAAAACTTAAAAAAAAAATGTATGTATGTCCGTTGGGCAACTTTAAACTTCCTAAGAGCCCGACTTCACAAATGTTTGTGACAAAACCCATAGGAAAAAAGCAAATTTGGGAGACTTGGTAATAGTTATACTTTGCACGTCCATATACATTACCGTTCGAAAGAAATTGACCTCGGAGGAGGAAATGTTTTGGTCTGGTGATGTTTTTCAAGTCAAAGAATCGGCCCAACTCATAAAATAGATGGTATATTGGATCGTTTTGTGTATGATGACATCCTTCAAAACATCATGCTGCCACACGCAGAAGTAGGAATGCCCTTCAAATGGACATTCCAATATCACATCGATCCAAACATACCGCTAAATTAGTGCAAAATTGTTTTTTGGAAAATAAAATCAACGTTTTGAAGTGGCCGGCACAGTCACCTGACCTCATTCCCATAAAAAACCTATTGGAGATTGAAGATCGCCAGATTCAACGTGATAGCTGGAAAAACAAGGATTTTCTTGTTGTTCTAACAGAAATTGCTTGGAAGTATCCCCCAGGAAATCATAAAGAACTTGATTGAGTCAATGAGTGGCTTGATAACAAAATATTGGAAAACAAGTATAGAATTTAATTAAGTGCTTTAGTTTTGTCCCAATTGCTTTTAATATTTTTTTAAATTGTTTGTTGTATTTCCTTTACTGTGTTACTAATATATTTTTTTTTTCTTTGAGATTGAAGAGCTAATACATTTAATACGTTTTTATAGAAGTAATGCAAAATCAATAATAAGCCAGTTCGTTTTCGATCCGCTACAGTTTTTTAAAAGTCCGTTAGCAAGAAAGAACTATTTTTTTTTTCTAAGGAACTAAGACATTTAACTATCTTGTACATAATTATATTTTTTTTGTTTGTTTAGAGAATATAAAAAAAAAGACAAAGACATTTTAGACGAACCACGATAGACGAACAAAAGACAATTTTTTTCTTAAACTTAATTATGACGCATTCCCATATTTTGTTGTTGTTGAAGTTGCTGTTGTTGCAATTGCTGCTGTTGCATCTGCATTTGTTGTTGCTGTTGAATGTGTTGAATTTGTTGTTGTGTTAAATGTTGTTGCTGTTGTTGTTGTTGAAGTTGAAATTGTTGTTGCTGCTGCTGTTGCAATTGTTGTTGTTGCAATTGCAATTGCTGTTGTTGCTGCATTTGTTGTTGTTGAGCTTGTAGATGTTGATGTTGTTGCATTTGCATTTGTTGCTGCATCTGTTGTTGAGTCATACCAGCCATGGGATTCATTTGCGATAATTGTTGTGGTTGTTGTTGGGGTTGTTGATGTTGTTGTTGTTGTTGTTGTTGTTGCAGAACTTGTTGTTGTTGTTGCTGCTGTTGCTGCTGTTGTTGTTGTTGAACGATTTGTGGTTGAATTTGTTGTTGAGTTGGGATACCCTGACTCATTTGCGACGTTGCGGGTTGATTTGAGGGCATACCCACATTTGGTGGTTGCTGTTGTTGTTGTTGTGTTACTGGTTCACTGTTGATGACACAAACATGTTCTACAATTGAAATGGGGAAGCAATTTAAAATTTACTTACGTTTTCTCTGAATGAATATCTTCTAGATTAAGATGTGTAATGAATCTCAATCTCATTTGCAGAGCCGGCCTCAAACGCTTGATGATGGTCTCTGATTCATTTTTGATACTATCACCAACGTATATGTATTTAATATGGTATCTATACATAATTGGAAATTGATAAAAATAATTTTAAAAAATCTTTTAAGAAAAAATAATAAAATCTTACAAGAAATCACAAATCTGATCCATGTATTCCAGATTTTCATTCCAATTATGCTTGTCCACTATTTCTAGAAGCTCATATAGGAGTATAGCAATTCCCGCAACAGTGTTTGGCTTCTCTTGCTCCATTCGCTGAAGAAATGGTCCAAATACATGACACAAGTATACCAACTGATGCGGTGTTTTTACACAAGGCTTCAATTTTTCCTTCAAATATCTTAACAAAAAAAAAAGGAGTCAACTTTATAAAATTTTTGAAGTGAGTTTCAAATTAATTAACCTAGTCATTGTGGCCAGCTTAAATCCACCCATATGATGGATCACTGAATGCGCCACAGCAAGAACAACAGCATAAACTTTTTCTATCATTGCCTCACGTACCGTCTTGAAATTAAATAAGTCAAACGCTGAAAACCGATATGACCACTTGACCATCTTCGGAGAGCTTATAACTTCCTGGAGACGATCATAGATAGTGCTCCAATAAACTTCTGGCATAGCTGCAAGTACAATGCCCACAGCATTAATATAAGCATGTATTTCTTTCTGTGGTATCAATGAATAGCCCTTTACAATAACATCAATAAGATTATTGCCAACAATCTGTGGAGTAACGGGAAGACTAAGTAGTTCAACACAAGTGACATAGAGGGCGTGACTCGGGGCATTTGGGAATTCATTGAATCGCCAATCAGTGACGTAGAAGTAGTTTTTGCCACTGATTGCTGAAAGGGGAAAAAATTAGTTAAAATAAAATATTCTCTAGAAAGAAGAAGAGAAGAAACTTACTATCGGCTAATCGTCGCAAGAGACTCATATAATAATTGAGCTCGGGATTCCAGAGAAGTTCTTTGCTTTGCAAATAGATTTGATATTGTTCGCTAAGAGCCCAATTCGGTGGACGAACATCAACCAGAGCACCTGTCACAGCACTAACCAGTTTTTTCTTCAACGAAGGTGTGTCTCGCAATATCCACTCATAGAAATGCAGGGTATTGTAGAGATAGGTTATGGGACGATCTGCAAAAATAAATTTCTCTAGTAAAACAAAATCATTTCTTCTTAAAAAAAACTGACCATGAAACTTGTAAAGACATCCTAAATGATCAAGAATCACTTCAAGAATTTGATGAACATGCTGAATAGGTAGCTCAATAAATCGATGGAAGACGATGTCAAGCACGGGTAAAAACCGCAAACAAACATTACCAAAATAGACTGGCAATGGAGGATGTGATGCAGATTCGTCAGGTGCGAATTTCTCGGGATATTTTTGATGAAAAGCCAGATGTTTTTCGTGCCTTGAAGGAAAATATGTATGAATGTATTATGAGATCTTTAGATTTTTTTTTCGCTTACCAATTATTTTGTTTCCAATGATCTGGGCTGTTTTCTTTGAAGAATTCTTGAACTCGGTTTCTCAACTCTGACACCTTAAGCAGAAGTAACTGAATTATAAGGAAACAAACTTGAGCTTCATTGCCTTCCTGAGTGCGAAGGGCTAAACATAAAACAACTCGATCAATGGTTACAACATTGTATTTCCAGATCATATTATTGATGGTGTCAACACACTTATGGATGAAATCCTTGCCATTTGAATTGGCGACTTCATAAACCAGGTAGTCACATAGTTTTCGTAAATGTGCCGACAAAGCTCGAGCACTGATGCCTTCTAAAATTCTTGAATGACAAAGAATACCACCATTAGTGACACTCACATTATTAAAACCTTACAATTATACTAACTTATATGCCACTGGACTTATGTTCTCAGTTTCCCAGATCATTTTAAAGAGAAGACACAAGAACAGGGGATTTGTGTTTGGTCGTATGAAATGAGCAATTATGTCATTTTCATTGGACATCGATGTCCAATTGCAGTACTCCTCGTCTACCGATTTTTTAAGTTGTGGCTTGTTCTCTAGTGGGGTACTATTCTGTGTGAAGAACTCATTTAAGGCTGGCGGGAAACACTCAAGTGAATGTTTGGCCCATGAATGAGGAGTGTTTTGCATGATATTCGAAAGAAGATCCTTGCACCAAGCTTGTAAGTCGTCTCCTTTTAAAAATCAAATCGTCAAGGGTACGTGGAATATTTTGAAACAAAATCCTTACCTGATCCAGTTATATGCATAGATCTAGCTAGGGTTAGAATCAGAACACGATTAAGTTCTTCACTTTCACCTGATGCAACTGAGCCAGGAGTTTTCTCATTGAAATATCGAGAAAGCTGAGGTTGGACTTCAGCTGAGCCCAGGCCGGTTATGAGACGCAGAGCAGTAGATTCGAAACTAAAAAATAAATTAGAGAAAAAGACCCAAAGAACACAAAAAGTAAAGACTTACCATAAATTCAGTTGCATTTTGTTCGTCTGCGGAACGGATGCTAAAGAATGTAAATGAGAGAGTAATTGTACACGATAATGCGTAGGAATATGATGGAGACGATATGAAAACATTTCTAGGAGAGTATGTAAAATACCCCACGCGTGATGTTTGAAAACCGCAGGCAAAAGTTGACCTAGAATAATTAATGTTAAATTGTTTTTTTTTTTTTTTGATTTGATGATTTCTTACTTAAAAATCCTTTTATACCCAGTGACTCGATTTCAGTGTAAACCAAAAGTCTGGAATATGTTTCGACCAAAGCTGGAGCTGGTACAGAACTTTTTGTTTGTGATTGTTTGATCATTTGGGTCACAAAACTGAAATATTTAATCATAAAATTTAAACAAAAATGATGAAACTGTTGATGATTATTTACCTGTGAATAAGTGACATTTTACTATGAAGTGTTAAACTATCTAGTACCACCATTGAGAATGGTACAGATGAAATTTGCGAAACATTTGAGGGTCCAGGTGCTCCGACTGCTTTAGTATTTCCATTTAATGCATCAACTAAGATATTCATTGGACGAGAGAAATACTCTTGATTGGTTGAATATGCATTGCAAAGAAGTATGATACGGAAATCATTTCCTAAACTTATTGACATCATGGTATTTGGCATAACCAAGTGCTGAAGAAAACTTAAACAAAATGGTAATATTATTTTTTTATAAGGCAATTTTTGGTTATTAACTTACTCGTGGTGATTTTTAAGAGCGATAGGAATTGGTCGATTTATGTTCATATTTTCCAATCTAGCCTTTTTCATAAGGGTAATCCAGATGCAAATTGGAGCCATCTAAAATGTATGTAAAATATTTTTAATTTTACCAACAAAAGCCACCGAACTTACCTGTCGCAATGACTGTGACTTATTGCAATCGGGCACTTTAAGTGGCTCCTGTTCTGGATATAGCAAGTCGAAAAGTCTAAACATAGGGAGGAAGTTTGTGATCTGCAATAGGATTTTGGTTAATAAAAAATCAATATCCATTTAATTCGTCTTTGGTACAACTTACTGGATTCTTTTGAATACTGCCGGAAATAAATTGCAGTAAGATCCACATTAACTGATCTCTTCCTTTCCGTAATTCTCTTTTCGAGAGCTGTTTAAATTAAAGTGAAAACAAAAAAATCAGTGACTATGAGCTTGAAACAAACAAACTGTTAACACTCTTACCTTTTCATACAAAGACAACACGATATGTTGAAAGCTAACAAACTGAAACAAAACAAAATAAATCAACTGCGATGATAAATGCAACCAAACCCTTTCATTGGGTGATGTAGTTTCTTCAGTCGTTGATGCATTCAAATCAGTTTCAGTCATTTCCATTGCTTTGATACTCAAATTGACCAATTGGTCTTCAAGAGGCTTGCATCGCTGTTTCTGTTGCTTCTGTAGATTTAGAATAATTGAAACCATTTCACGAGAATAAGGTTGATCCAGAATATATCTCAACAATTGTGGTTGTTCTTCGAGCAGTTCCTGTTCGTAGGGTAGAATACCCTTGAAATTGAATTTCAATGTGTTGTGGTCGAGTTTCCAAGAGTTCATCATGTGATCGGCATAGCCAAAGTGTTCCACTATCGGCAGCATATGTGGATGACCAATTATCGAGACCATTTGGGCTGTGTGACGGAATTCTTCAACGAAATCTGTCATAAGTTTGTTGATTTTCTTTAAAAAAAGACCATATTTAAGGGATATCATAGAATAAATAGGTCTACCTTAGCTTACCCAGTGAAAAGAGAATGGTTTCATTATTTCATTGGCTATAAAATACGCCGGCAAAAGGCAGTTGTTGCGGTCAAAAATGAAGCGAATCGTATCTTCGAGTGCCAGTAATTGCGGCAGAAAACTTACATTGACGTTAACGGGAAAAGATTGAGATTTTTCGCGACAAATCTGTTAAAAGAATGAATGATTGTATGTATATAAATTTGTTTCAAATGTTTGTTAATCTACCTTTAAAATTTCTCTAACTCCCTTGTAATCCACATGAGTTATGACTTTTTTAATAAGCTTGAAACCCTCTACCCAAAAGTTCTTGTTCTCATACACCAGTTTCTCACAAAGCAGGATCTTATCGCATAAAAGTCTATCGAATAGAGTGTTCATAATAATTATGTAAATGGAAAACGAGGAACTTTTGTAAAACAACTTACTTGGCCGTGATAAGATTTGCAGCAACCAGTTTACCCAGTGTGTCCATCAACACTGTCAATTGATTTAAATTGGCACTAGCAGCAGATCGTTGTACATACTGCCGGATGATGGTTTCTTTGGACTCCGGAGCGAGAGTATTAAAGATTGACACTATGAAAATAAATTGATCACACTGTTAACATGGTACACGGAGCACCCGGTAGTTTCACCGCTCGTCGTTTCTTACCAATGTTATTTGTAAATTTTTGAGCCTTTTCATTTTCTCCGTCGGTCTTGTGAACAATAACACACAAAAATGCTTCCTCGATGTTTTCCACTTTCTGTAAATGAGAAAAAATGCAATTTTTGTAAAACACTCAGTGCAAATTTTGAAAACTTACCAAGAATTCATTAACAGCTTCCAACACTTGCGTATCCATTTTAAATGAATATAAATGTTTTTATAGTTAAAAAACAACTTATATTTTTATATAGAGGTTTTATTTTTGCATTTTTTCTTAGAAAATGTTATAGCCTTGTAGTTAATTAAAAAAACATAAATTATTTTACACAAAATTTTTTTGTTTATATTTCTGTTGATGTTTGACGTCTGTCAAACCAGCCCAGCCGGCGCGACGTCGAATGACAAGTTAGATCTCCAATGTGTGAAGTTGGGAACTAAAATATGGAAGCGTTCAGAACATTATATTTGGGAAAGGCTCTCCCAAAACCAACACGAAAGCGACGCGAAACATTCGCCGACGGCAGTTTTTGTTGTTGTTTAAGCCTAGTACGCAGATCGCGCTAATTTTAGCTCCCATACAAAATTCTCTCAAAAATTTAGCTTTGGTAAGGAATTTCGTATGGGAGCTAAAATTTTTCGTGATCTGCGCACTAGGATTTAGCATTGTTTATTTGCCAAACATAAATTTACATTTGTTGGATAGGGAGATATCAGATATCATATGGTGTATGACTCCATAGAGTATACACTTGATATTTCAAAAGCATTTGATAGAGTTTGGCATCAAGCTCTCTTATCGAAAATGCGCGCATTTGGTATCGATGAATCTCTTTTTCGTTGGATTAGAAATTACCTTTCAAGTTGTATTGGACGGTTTCAAGTCTGATATCCGCAAAATAAATGCTGGTGTGTCCCAGGGCTCCGTATTGTCTCCGACCCTCTTCCTCATATTCATTAAGCCTGATCCACAGTCGGAGTCGTGTGTCGCTGTCATTCCATATATTTTATGCGCCACACTGCAACACAACACACGAGACAAATATGGTTCTACGCATATGAAATACATTGTAGCGATAGCGATACACGACTCCACAACACAACACACGACACAGATGTGGATCAGACTTTAATAATATACTGTCTGAAACTTCTAATCCATTAAACTGTTTTGCTGACGACAGTAACCTCAGCTTTTCATATTCCTTTTTAGGTTCACATCCATGTCCTTTGGATGTGTAACTTGAACGACAGCGTATGACAAGGTCATTAAATTCTGATCTCGCCAGCATTGTCCAATTGGGAATCAAAAATCGCGTAGAATTTAACGCTTCAAAAACTTAATGCTGTCTACTGTCATTAAAACGAAACCCACCCACCAAAGAAGAGCTTTGAAAATGATAGGTGATAGAAATATAACGGAAGCATTTGCACCTCTCGAACACCACCGCAATGTTTCTTGTATTTCGATATGGTACCATTATTTTCCCAAACAGTGCTCTAGTGAAATAGCCAGCTGCATTCCTCCCCTTAAACAATTCAACCGTTATACTCGTACTTCTAGGAATATGCATAAATTTACCTATGAGCCCAACTTCGGAAGTACTGTTAAGTATAGAGATTCTTTCTTTAGTCCTACTACAAGAATGTGGAATACTTTACCCGGCTCTATGTGCATCGGTGTCTCCATTTTAACCCTTCCCTATTCACCTTAAAGGCTCTCCCAAACCAATGCGAAACATTCGTTGCGGCGAAAAAACCTTCGTCAGTCAAAATTATTTCATATGTTTCTCCGCCGCGTTGGTGTGGGCACTCTCATATATCACCATGGAAATAAATTTTGACATGCGAATGTTTTTTCGCCGCAACGAATGTTCCGCATTGGTTTGGGAGAGCCTTAACGCTCCCACTGTGTTTAATCATCTTAAGGGTAGTAAAAATCCCCTTAGTGCGCGCACAATACAAAAAAAAAAATGAATAAAATGATAACAACTAAAGCCACACGTTTAGTTCTTTTTCTCAATTTATTTCGCTAGTTACAGAGGACTGCTCTTAAATCTTGATACGATGCTTGAGTATAGGCAGGTCTCTCTCAGAATCCAATAGCACTTAATCCCAGTCGAATATAATCAACCAATGAGACAATTGTTGCAGCCATAACTTTTAATTGCTCACAGTAATAATTTACTGCTTGGTCATATTCGCCGGATGGATCAGCATTTATTACTTTGTGTACATAACCACGAAAGTCCAAAGGTTTGGGAAATGTTATACCAAAATCTCTTAAGCAATTTATTAATTTCAAATTGTGTTTTTTGATATTAGAAAAATATGAATAGAAATTATTATACCTACATACCTTTCACCAACAAACTGAAACACCCAGTAAGATGCCAAAAATATTGCACTAGGGTAAATAGCCGGAAATAGTATAAAAACAAACAGGCACGTTGAATACATGGCTTTTAAAAAAGTTGGCACTGGCAACGGTTCTAACCAAACCATTATAAGATGGATGACAAAGGGTCTCATGTAGTACCAAATTTTAGCGGGGAGAGAATACGTTTTCCACTGAAAATACAATTTGTATGCAAATAAAAAAAGGCAAATAAAGATTCTTACAATTTTTCGACGATGAATTTGTTTATGCCATGTTTTCCGAATCATTTTAAATTATTTGAATTTTATATTTTGAAGTTACATCGTATGTATACTTTATCCAAGATACATTTATTACAGGTAATATCACTAGCGTTTTCATTTTAGTTCAATTCTGCGCATGTTGTCAAAATCAATAGTAAAAAAATTGAATTTCAAACAATCACCACAAATTGGTTCTTTTTACTGTGTACCTACATACACACGGGGCAGCCATCTTGAAATTTGACAAGCTGCGCCTGATAGTACCTTATGGTGTTTTTGATTGGTAGAATAAATCAATTTATTTTTGATTTAAATCTGTCAAAACGCAGATTTTACATTCCAATGGGCAAATAAATTGATTTATTTTTTGATTTAAAATCAAATTTGCAGATCCTCCTACACTTATAGCAATACAATTTTAAGTTGTCACTTTTCAAAATTGTTTGTATTGTTTGAATTTATTTTGGTATATGAAAATTGTGTTCTAAATATAAAGGGAAGCGTTTCTGATATAAAATGGAAGATGTTAAAAATTAATTGGTAAATTCATGAAGCTCTTTTTTTCCTTCTAAAAATGCATCAAGTGATGACGAGTTTTGTAATGTTATGAAACATACATAAAATTACACGAATACAATGACAAAAATAAATCAATTTGAAATGGCGTTCGATTCACCATGAAATAAATCAATTTTTAGATTGAAATCTGAATTTACCAATCGAAATCACCATAGATATGTGTACTGTGTACTTTACGCACAGTACAGAACTACACATATCTAAAGTATTATCCTGCACAGGTTGGTTATCAGAAATTAAAAATGGCTTTTCGTGTGATTTTGAAGTAAACAAAGAAAAATATGTGGTTACATTGTCCCGATCTACATTGCCCGATATTTCCACGAAGATTTTTCCAGAAATCGTGTGAAATGTACACACAGAACGATTTTTTCCATGAGATTTTTTCCTTGTCTTCTTCATTTTTTATTTCTGTGCTCTTCATTTTGCATTGATATTCACTCACACCATCAAACCAATGGTACACTGACACCGAACACACACAAAAAACTGGAAAGAGGGCGAAAGAGAACATAAACAGACTGGAAAAATCGTCTGAGTTTTGTGGTACAAACGATTTGATCCCTACCCCTCACTTTTCACTCCCTTCACCTACGAACAAAAGATCGGCACTGGAAAAATCGTTCAATATAGACCGGGACATTTTAAGGGCCGATGTTGAATGTGAACCACACCAAAACGTCAAGTTTTTTTCTGCATTTTATTTGACATTTCTCAATTTCAGACTAATGCCGGATTTACACGAATGGCAAAGATGTCAATATTTCTGCCAAAAAAATGGTAAAATAATGGCAGAAATAATTTTTTTATGACATGCATTTAAACGAGTTCAAATAATGGCAGATTTCAAAATACTGAAAACATGCCATAAAAGAATGAGCAAGTTCATTCTTATTCTAGAATGGCATAATTTGGAAAATGGCGTCAATAAAGTGTTTGCACATAGCCATATTATTAGCAGCATTAATGCCAAATTCTCTCTGCCATTTTTTTTTTGGCAAAAATATTGCCAGTATTTAGAGCGTTTACACGATGAAAAGAAAAATGGCTATAATTTGACAAATATAATGGCATTTTGCCATTCGTGTAAATGCAACATAAATCAATTTGAACCATGGAAAGATACACAATAGAGCAACGCGTTAAAGTTATTCAGGATTATTATTACAGTCGATGATCAATTTTCGAAGAAAATCATCTTCAGTGATGAGGCACATTTTCACCTCAGTGGATTCGTCAATAAGCAGAATTGCCGCATTTGGGAGAATGATAATCCAAGAGTGACTGTCGAAAATCCAATGCACCCACAAAGAGTGACTGTTTGGTGCGGTTTATGGGCTGGCGGCATCATCGGTCCGTATTTTTTTTCCAAAATGAGGCCGGTAAGGCAGTTACTGTGAATGGTGTTCGCTATTGTGAGATGACAACGAACTTTTTATGGCTCGAATTCTGCGCGACAAATTCAATGGCCATGTTATCTCACGTGGTGGCGATGTCAATTGGCCGCCAAGATCATGTGATTTGACACCGTTGGACTTCTTTCTTTGGGGTTATTTGAAAGAAAAGGTGTACCTCGATAAGCCAGAAACAATTCAAGAGCTAAAAGATAAGAAAATTCGGCACATTAACGGCATACAAACCTTAATTATGCCTCAGCGTCATCGAAAATTGTGCCATACATAATTGGACCATACCAATATTATCATAATAAACATAAATGACAGTAATTTCGTAAATAATTTGTGTTTTATTCAAAATCAACATCGGCCCTTAAAATGAATTCACCCTTTATATATATTACAGGTAATATCACTAGCGTTTTCATTTTTTATTAGTTCTGCGCATGTTGTCAAAATCAGTAGTAAAAACTTAAAACACATATTACTTAGAGAATATTTTGAAAAACCTGAACTTATGGTGGAAAATGTTTCCACTGAGTTTTTTCGCCTTCTTCTGGGGCAAGTTAACAAATAATAAACAATTTTTAATTATGCTGAGCTAGCTATATGTAAGTACTGCCAATAAAAGACTCCTGTTTGTGTATTACTTGGATTTGTGAATACCTACAGATTTTCAAATCAAACCAAACCTTAAAATGAAATAATTGAATACATTTTAAAACTATTTAGTTTATATTTTGATTAAATAATTTTTTTTCTGATTAAGAAATGGTTTCCTCTTTAAAAAAAAAAATAACTGTTGAATTCTAAATCAATTCCGCCTCCTTACTCTAATTTTAACTTGTTGTTTTGTTCGAAGCACCAGTCCGTTTTCGAAAACTATATCATCTTCTCTTGTCACAGGTAGCAGTTCAAAATGTTTAATGATGTTGGCTAGTAATACCTTAATTTCCAGCATTGCAAACTTTTGTCCTAGAAATAAAATAAAATATTTGAAAACACATTTTAAAAACTATGGGCCTGAAATAAGAACTATCGATCGACATCGTTTTGATAACTTCTGGTATTCTTAGATAAAGGTATAGAAGATACTCATCGTCAAAACGATATTGTACGCTCGTTTTCATCTTATAGATAATTTGGGCTTAAAAGGCCGCTTACCAATGCAATTTCGTGGGCCTGCACTAAAAGGAACAAACGCATACGGATGCCTATTTGCTGTGTTTTCTGGCAAGAATCGATTTGGATCGAATTTCAATGGATCAGGAAAATGCCTTGGATCACGATGTATGTGAAAGGGATAAATGTTTATTTGAGCTTGTTTTGGCAAGATAATTCCATTCAAAGTGGTTTCTTCTACACTTTCTCGGGTAATAATAGGTACCGAAGGATACAGACGTAGGGTTTCTTTAATAACACATTCCAAATATTCCATTTTGTTGAAATCAAATACACTTAGCGATTGAAGGTCATCTGAAAGTCAAAAAGGGTTGTCAAAGATATATTTATGTTCATACATACTCATTCCTAAATAATATGGAATAAGACCTTACCTAACTGGCTAACTTCTGTGTAACAATTTTGTTGAATATCATCGTTAAGGGCAATGCTCATAAGTGAAAATATAAGGCATGTTGATGTTGTATCATAACCCTCGAACATAAATGTGTCTACTTCTTCACATATTCCTTTATGATCAATAAGATCCTTCAGCTCGGCATCGAGCAGTGTATCCAACATAGCGTATCGCTTTTTCTTACCCATTTCATCACTTAAATAATTTTTTGTAAACATTAGTAAAAAACAAGAAACACGTTTTTGACGCGTTTACCTATCAACATTATCGAGTGCAGTAGTTTTTCTAAACTCTTCCCGTTTTTTATTTACTACAGAAGTTGTAAAATTGTGAACCTTTTCTAAGTGCTTTGAATATTCATCAAAGTCTCCAAAGGTCTTATAAATCCAGTTATAGTAATACAATGGATTAAAAGTCCGCTTCACTAAACGAGCTTCTAACTCAGTAATATGAGTTCGATATTCATCACCTTCACTCAAATTGTCCAATTTAACTCCCATAGCGGTTTCTAAACAAAACGAAGATAAATTTAAATATTTATAAATTGTATAAGTTCCTTAACTTACCGCAAACAGTGTTGAGAGTGAACCTAGGTATTACACTGACTAGAGATAAATCTTTATCAAGATTGCTCTCTAAGACCTTAAGGAACTTTTGACTTTCTTCTCTATAGAAATAAACAAAATTCAGATTAAAATCAATATACGAGTATAAACCATTTGTGTCTTACTTAAAAACCTCTATAAAAGATTGTAAAACATTAAAATGGAAGGCTGGAGTCAAAAGCTTTCTACGTGTATGCCACTTTTTATCTTAAATGGTAAAACAATATATATTTTTGTATGTGATCAAAAAAATAAGGGACTTAGTGCTTTTCTTACCCGTGCTGGTAAGGAGACCTTCTCCAAGAAATGTTTGCAGCAATGTATAGACTACACCTTTTGTTAGTAATGCTGTACTGTTGAGGACATTTTCAGCTTCTTCAGCTCGACAAACATTGTACACCGAGCTCTCAAGAAACATCCATATAAAACTTTTTCCACCAGCATATTTTACACAGTCGGAAATGAATCTAAAAGCATCCTCTGAAAAAATAAATAAATTAAAAGAAAAACATTTTAAACAATGGGTTTTACTAATATACAAAGTGTCCCTTAATTCGTCAAGAGTATTTTAGGGTATGATTCTGGGGTATATTCTAAGAAAAAAATTGTTCCACAGTAAGGGCCTATCTACAATTTTTATATCTTTTATCGGGAATCTAAGAAAAGTCTTTCTTTGGGGTACCCTGATCCATGTTACCGGTAATTGCGCTGTAAGTACTTACGATAGAAACTTCGTCTAGGCCTTTATTTTTAGAAGAAATACCAGTCTTTGTAATTACGTTTAAATAAATTTGACATCTTTTCTAAGTCATATTCAGTTTTAAGCCTGTTCCATTTTTACTGCCCACGCTAATTTTTGGACTTTGGGGTCAATTTTCTCCAAAAAATGCGTAATCAACATGACGTTTTAATAATTTTTTTGAATGTATGTAACAATAGTTTTTTTTGCCGAAAACCCCATAGATTTTATGATAATTTGGAAAAACAGCGGCCGGTAAAATTAAAAAAAAAAAATGTTTTTTTTAGCTTTAAGCTCGAAAAGCTATGAATAAAAATTATTTGTGTGGTTTTAGATAATTTTTTAAGTATGTTTTTTACTAAAATAGTTATAACGGGTGCACTTTGACATTCCTTAATTTGAAAAAATGCTAATTTTAGTAGCCACTTAAGTTGAGTTCTACAAACTATCTGCAGTTGTTGCAAAATGATTTATCAGAACTATTAAAAGGCATTCCATAGGTTCAACTAGCTTCATCTTATTCATAACTTGATGGTGCTTCCGCCCACGTTGCTCGAGAGGTTAAAAATTGACAAGATGAAGAGTAAGCGGTAATCGTTGGATAGGAAAAAGTTAGAGCAGTTCAATGGCCTCCAAGATCTCCTGATCCTACAATATTGGATGTTTTTGAATGGGGAAGAATGAAATAAATCTTTTATTCAACCAAAATAGCAACTTAAGTGAATTAGAAGAACGCATGCGCAAAGCGTTCTCCGAAGTGATGCAATAGCTAGGATCGTTAATATCAATATCAGTGAAATACAAAAACTGGCTATAGCGTGCATACAAAATCAAAGAGGACTCATTTTACACCTGTTATAACTGTTTTAGTTCACACATAAAATAAAAATTATCTATAAGCACACATATCATTTTTTATTCATAACGGCCTAAAGTCCTTAAAAATTAGCGTTTCGTCCCGGCGTTCTCACTTGGACTCTTCAGTTGACAGTGAGGGCCTTGTCGAGACGCAATTTTTTTTAAGTTCAGCCCATTTTACATCAAGGTCCTCACTGTCAACTGAAGTGTCCAAGTGAGAATGTCGGGACGAAACGCGAATTTTTAAGGACTAAAGCCTGTTAAAAAATTCTAATTTTAAACAATTTTAAACTAGTATCATACTAATCCAACTTCCTTCATAAGCTTCAACTGAACACGCCTAAAAAAGTGACAGGTCGTACAAAAAAGACACAAATATTTTTGACATTTATAAACGTCAAAGTGTCTTATATTTTGTACGATACTAATGTCGATTTCGATTCATTCTTTGATCTTTTTCAGACTTCACTTTGTATTCCACAAAAAAAAATCGAATTTTTCGATGCAATGGAGGGAAGCATCGAAAATTGGAATTTTCCCAAATTGGAAAAAACCCAAAAAAACGTAAAAAATTTTAAACTACCCTAATCTTTGTAACCATTCAATAATCTATACGACAATTTTACTGCACTAAAGGAAGTTTGTTTTGCGCATAACCATTAATGCTTTTAACAATTTAATGACGCCAAAGCCAAACTAACCAAATTACAAAAACTATTGTAACATATCATACGAGTATCATCATATATCAAGGCTTTTCCTAAGCTCAAAGGTTTCACTTAATTGAGCTATTATAAATTATTTGTACACACAAATTCTACCCTTTTATACCTTCCAAACCAACTCATAAATACTCTTTCATTTGGTAGACCTTTTGACAAAAATAAAAACAAAGCTGCATGACTTTAGGCTAACTAAATAGTTTTGGAAGTAGGTATCTGTAGCAAATAAATTTTATTGTATATGAAGGCCTATTTACATATGTAGGTATATTACACTCAGCGAGAATTTGAGGGGTTAATAACTTTTTGATTTCATTAAAATTTTTGTATGACCAGGCAATCATGACGAAGAGAATTAACCTCTACGCACTTAGAATAAAATATTATATTTTTTTTTAGTAACGATGAATTCAGATTTTTGATTAAAAAGCACATAATTATTTGGTGTGCATAAAATAATTGTAATAAGTTCGGAATGTATTCCTTTTTAGGTTAAAGCATAGGCGGCCGGAGGGGGGCAAGGGGGCACTTGCCCCCTGGCTCTGGCCGAACAATCATACTAGTTCTGTTTTTATTATTAACTAGAAAATGTTCACAAAAACGACTGTTTAAATGAACTTTTTTTGTCAGAGTTCATGGTTTGCCCCCCCCTGACTCAGAGCCAAGCCGTGTATAGCCGCTTTCATTTCACTCTTTGTTTTGTTCGGAAATGTAATTATTTTCTTGGCAGCTTTGTGTCCAGGTCCATGGTTTGCCTTGGGATTTTATCATTATCAGGGGTGGAATCAATTGTGTTGATTGTCGATTTGAAGATCTGTCTTTATCACATCTTTATCACATAATTAAATCTGGTTATTAACGACGTAAGCGAAGTTTCTGAAATCAGAAATGCTGTCGGGACGATTAAGGAAGTTATAACTTTTCTTCGCGAACTTTTTTTACGACGAAAATGCATACCCAGAGTATTCCTCTGTTTTGTGAAAAATGGTGGCCTGCAACATACAAAAGCATTCGAGTTCTGAGAGAGCATATCGTTGTTGTAATTGAGTCACTGCAAAAGATTTCGGAAGAGGGTAATAGAATAACAAAGCAACATGCCCTCCAACTTTATTATTCTTGTATAAATTCGACCTTTTTAGTTTGTTTGTGATGTCGCATTACTCATCGATACTAGAACCTGTTGCTAATATTTTACAGGGCATTGACGAAAATCTGTCAATAGGAAAAGATCAGGTCAATGTTTTGAATAAGACGGCTTTCACACAAGGAAACTAAGTTGCCAGAAACTGGCTAGTTTGTAGGCGAGTAGGGTGTGAGGGGAGATTTTTTGTCTTCCTTTTACGCCCTTCTCGCCTAAAAACTAAAACTCGCCGGAAACTCAGTTTCCTTGTGTGAAAGGGGTCTAAATTGTTTCAACAAAATCGAGAGGATGCTGACAATTGCTTTAAATTTCTATTGGAGGTAATGAAAAAATGCTTGAGTGAATCAGGCATACTTTTAAGCTGTCCAAGAATAGTTCAAAAACAAATCCAACGTTCAAATGTTCCCCCTTCTTCCCCCAAAGTTATTTTAGAAAAGCTATTTATATTCATTCATTGATTCCCTGATAATGTCGCTGATACAGAACGTTTTTCAGAAGAAAATGAAGCTGCATTTTCACTATTTCAGCTATCACCAAAAAATATGCAAATTATGGATTCTCCAGAATTTGATATAATTATGCAGAAAATAATGGAGAAATATGGCTGCTTTCTGGATAATTTCCTGGCGGAGTCCAAGATGTGGTACAGTTTTAACAAAATGCAGGCTAATGGAAATGATTGTTCAAACATCTATAATTTATTGAACAGTGTAGAGCAGTTTTATCCATCGACTTTTATCAGCTCTTTGTATAGGGCACTGAATTCCAGCAACTTCTTGCACCGCTGAGGATCGTTTAGCACCTTACGCAAAGTAAAAACTTGGCTTAGATCCACAATGACCGACAAACGACTTGATTCGTTTTACATGATGTACATACATCGAAATATTGTAAAAGAACAAACAAACTCTTACAACAAAATAATCGACCGTTTTGGAAGAAAGCCCAGGCGGTTGCAGTAGCTATTCACTAAGTAACAAATTTTGAAGAAAAATCATATATTTGCTTCTTTTAATAATTATTAAACTTCAACACAAATAAAATGTCACATTTTCTAGTCCTAAAATAAAATCACTTACAGCTGACCTTTGCCTAGACAAAATAAATAAACTTTTAATAAAAAAAAAATATGGAATTCAAAAATTGCATATACATTTTTTATCTTTCCTTTGTTTCTTTTTGCGTACACATACGTTGGACCCAATAATTATTAATTTTATCGCATACAAATCGGAGCTGAAAGTCTGTAATGAGTTTAAAATACTATTTGATCCCCGATTAATTGCACCTCGCTTAATTGTTCCTACGGACAAAATTGTTGACGGACAAAATTGCGTTTGAAAATTTCAGGTATAAGTAGAATATCTTTCCAAAATAATTGAATCCCGCTTAATTGAATTAATCGCTTAATGCAGCTGAAATACTGAGACATGTAATAGCCTTTTCACACCAAACCCAAAACCCGTTTTTCGCGAAAATATCGGTTTTGGCTGAAAACTTAGATCGAAACACAAGTTTTCCCATACATTTTTGCTAAACCACAAGTTTTAAATAAAACCTGTCCAAAACATGTTGGATTTGCAGGATGAACTAAACAAACACACCTTGTGAAATATTCAGCGCTCAATTAAACGTCATATAAATAGCTGACGGGTTGCTGCCAGGAAAAAATAATTTTTCTGCTGGAACACAACAGAGCGCGACGCAGTTCGCGCATCCTAGCTACTACGTGAAGAAATAATTTAATTATAACGAATCAGGATTCATTGTATTTCCATTATTAAAGTACAATATTTAAAAATTGCCTTTAATTGCGCATAAAACATTTGATTTTTGCCCTTTTCTGTGGCACTGAAAATTTTCAAAGCGGCGCCGCGCTGCCCTTCCTCGAAACCATTGTGTTCAAGCAAAACAAATGAAATGTCAAATGAAAACTTGTAAATTTTCGATGTGAACGTATTTCAAGTTTTCGTAAACCAATTGCCGAAAACCCGGTTTTGGGTTTGGTGTGAAAAGGCTATAACTATCACGATGTGTTAAATATTCCAAACATGAACAAACAAATATATGTAATATAATCAAAATTGAGTCTTTTCGGTTACTTGAGCGGCCAAACAAAAATCATTATGAAACAGACCTAAAAATAAATTATATCTGCTTGAAAGCACTTAAATTGGTACTGAAATTTGTATAGTGATTGGCCTCGTTCACTAACCAATTCCAAGCAATCTGGATTGGTTAGTGCAGTTGTAATCCCTTGAGAAAAAATTGTTGATGATAAAACAGCTGCTCACAAAAAAGAAATTTCAACCTATCCCAAAAATTCTCGTATACTCAGCTATCTGGAAAGAAAACAGCTAACTTCAAATTTAAATTTTACGTTGAATTGTGTGCTAAGTTAACCTTTCCGGTTCTCGTCGTTCACAAACATATAGCATAGCATTTCGCAGCACAACGTAAACGAGTGGCCAATTCCTTAGATGAATATTTACAGCCGTATCTATAAAATTATCTTAAAATGCCTTTTAGAGGTTATTTAGTTAAGCTTGCTTAAATACTAAAGTTACCTTTAAATCACGTTACTTAAATTTGTATCTATAATCAATATTTCTTTCATACTTAACTAAACAACCGTAATGTAACGTAACGCAAGAAAATTGACAATTCTGATACAAATTTCTAGTACATTTTTCACTATCAGGCTATTTCTGTCAGATTACAAAAAAAATTTGCAAACACAAAAGAGTGCACAAATAATAAGACAGAAAGAGAAGCAACTGGGTGTATGTGTGTATGCATCGTCAAACACAGAAGACAGAGGAAATGAAACCATTCCACTTTAGTTTTTTTTTTTGATTTTGTTTTCAGAAAATTCCTTCCTATATTAGTGAGAAAGTATATCATTTACTATATTATTTTCCTTAACAAAAAAAAAAAAAACAAAACAAAACAATTTAAACCCGGCCATCACAGTACACACATAAATATTTCCTTACTCAACCTACGCACAATTTGTTTTGATAAAAAAAAAACAATTCTCATGTGTCAAAATATATTTAAGTTGGCTTTGCGTAGCCTTTAAACGCTTTGGATGGTGTTTAAGTTAAGAGGTGTTTAAGTTACGTTGCTTAAATGTGGAAATTGATTATAGATACCGATTTCACACTTAAGTGATATTTAGAGGTAGTTTAGAGTTAAGAAGCCTTTAAAATTTCTTTATAGATTCGGCTGTTAATCTTTTAAATGAACACTCGTGCAATTATAAGGCTTTCGCTTAATTGAACAGGTCGGTCAATTAGGCGGGGTTTCGTTCATTTAACCACCTGAATATTTGACCGAAAAATCTAACAAAATGGTCAGTGCAATTAAACGAGTAATACTGTCTGTGGGTTTTAGTTGCAAAATCCACCAAATGCTTTTAAAATAACTGTATTTAATTTCAAAAACCACTATATCCATCTTATCGTATGACGCTTTTCATTTGATGTCCGGAAGCGTCCAGAATCAATATCTTCTAAACCCATTCTATTCGCACAAAAACTATGCTTTTGGCGATTCTGTGAATGGAAAAATCCGCTTTACAATTTTAAGTAGATGCCACACAAGAAGACCTAATGCAATGTAGATTTTTGTTTGTTCATTTGGAAAACAAAACGTACATAGCTTTAGCTATACTTAACCTAATATCCGGTTCGAGTAAATTGTTGGCGTTAATTATCGAGCGTTCTTAAGTTTTAGTGGCTCTCATAACTATATGTTTGTCTGTTTGGTATACACAGTTAATAAACCTGTTTGGTAACTTGAAATTATCATCAAATAGTGAAATTTTGTAAAACCAAAATTTAACGCTACCAAACAGACCTATTCGAAAGTTTTCGAACACGTTTTCAGTCAGAGCGCTCAGAGGTATGTATTATCCCGTTTACAAACAGAAGCGAGAGCTCGAGTTGGATTAGGGTCGGATTTTGGAGCCAGGTGTTTCGTCACGTGAGTTGAGAGCCCCATTTGAAGTTGAGTTGATATGGTGTTGAGATTACATTTAATGGAATGGCAACAATATATTTATTTTACATAAAAACATTTCAAATTTAATGAATGAATGACCAAGCGAGCTTGAAGTATTTGACCCTTCTACAAAAATCCGTTATCAATTTTTGGCGCCCAAGCTATCGTACTCTCCCCAATAGACAGGTTTTTTAGTGCAATATAACTGCAAAAAAAAAAACTACTAAAAACTCTTAAGAAATGTTTTTAAACTTAAATATCTTCAGAATAAACAACGATATCGACTTAAAATGTTTACCAAAATATAAACCAATACCATTTATATTTTGTGTAATTTAGATATTTTTAAAACGACACCCTTTGACAAGATTTAAGTAGGTGTGGGTCGCACACAGTCTCTTTTTATTTGTGTATATGAACTGTGACAGAACTACTAAAATTGGGGGAAAAAAAATATTGTTAGTTTAGGAATCTTACCGACCTGACCTTTTATGTTTGATATATTCTTTATGTGTGAAAAAGTTTACTATATGCGTTGCTGGTTTATATGTTTAATACAATAACCATAGCCATATCCATTACCATAGCCATAAGTTCATATTTGAGCCAAAGTTATCCCGGTAAAATATAGAGGCTTAATCTTACTGGGCAGTTTTTTTTGTTCTACTTAATAATACATTGTTATTAATCTTGAAAAAGCCATACGAAAGTTCACGAGATTTCGATTACCTGATAAACTAAGTAAACTTTCATAACAGGGAACCAATAATGCACAACGATTGAATTGTAAGATAACAGATGATTTCGAATGTAATACATTCAACATAACATAAAATGTAATCAAACAAACGAAGTTTCATTAAGGCAATTATAATCGAATTTATTGCTCATTTTTGCAAAAACAAATGCATTTTTTTCAAATAAAACATGATAACCATCACGGGTACCTATCCGAACCGCACTCTCGTAATTCTAGTATTCTCAGTAGTTATTGCGCATGTCGGTTTCAGTCTATTCATTCAAATATATTACAAATGCTATTCAAGTTTTATTCTTTTTGTTTATAGAAAGTTTAACCTTGGTCATTTATCATAGGCAGGCATCACTTTTTCTTAATAATTATTTTCTAATATAACAGGTTGTATACGAACTATAGATACTATTATTATAAAAAATCCTTGTTTTTTAGTTTTAATGAGACCAACCTGGAGTGAGTTGAAAAATGTCAAAGTTATTGCCGAAAATAGTCTTTCCTGGTATTATGGGATACAACTCATTTAAATCACCTCCATCAACTCGTTTAATTCTTTTACACATAGCCAAAATGCAATAATCTTTGTTTAGACGATAAATAAATATTCCAAAAAGGATAACTAGTCCAATTAAAGCTAACATTGTTTTTGATTTATGTACACTAGAATAATTCTAAAAAAAACTCGGTCACTCTTGGTTCGGAAACCATAAAACCCGACAGAAAAATTAAGTTGTACACTCAGCATGTGTGCTGAGGGTGAGATCCGACAAAAGACTAATATCTTAAATGAAAGCGAGGCTTTTCGCTTGTAAAACCATATAGATACAGACAATTTATAAATCTATTAAAAATAAACTGCTATCGTTGGGTATTAAATGTGTTTATTATGGATCACTCATTTGTATTTAAATAATCTGGTATCAATAAAGCTGTAAAGACAACAATATAATATTCTATTAATCTGTCACTTGAATTTTGGATGCATTATTGTCTTTTCATAAGGATGACCATTAATATTTATGGTATTTTGCATTTAACTGAAAGACAATGTCTTCTTTAACGTCAATGCAATAATTATTGTTTCAAAAATTATTGAAACGTGAAAGAAACGCATACCTACGAGTACCTATGTACTTTTGAGGGTTTGGAATTTAAGGCTTTGTTTGAATCCATTGATATTGAGTTCTTTCATCTCGCTTATCTTGCCGATATGACTCGTTTAAGATGTTTTGTATGTAGGTCCATAAATGCGCTACTTGGATTGAATGAATCCCTAATTGTTATGCGGAGTAAGTTGCAATATTATGGTTAGCGCAGGGTATATTTATGTGTTTTATTTCAAAAAAATTGTATTTAATTAAATTGGTGAATTTTGTATTATTTTTGAAAAATTTGGAAATGACACGTTTGCCTGGAATGGCATATAAATATTGTTTCTTTGTTGAAGAAGAACATTTTGGCAAGCTTTTGTCACTATTTGTGGATTTACATGGTATCTGCATTTGGTTTCTGCACAAAACGATGTGAAATACAAAATGTATATTTGTTAGATAGAGAGAAAAGATCAGAATGCAGAAGAACTTCGTTTCTGCATTATAGGAAAGTGCCATAATGCAGTAATGAAGACGAACATGTTCATCTTGATGGTTCTCTTTCACTCGCTCGGATTTTTTGTATACATCTGTCCTGCTCTACTTTTCTGCATTTTGCAGATGGAGATACATGTAAATCCACCATATATCTACCTACAAGTTAATAATTGTTAAAAATTTTAATTTGAATAAGTTAACATAGTTGTGCTTCAAAAGAGAACTAGCGGTAGATGAAATTTGTTACTTAAGCTATCTGGTAACAATACAATATATACTATTATGCAAAGCTAGACATTTAATATTTGTTTTTTAAAGCCTCTAGTTACAGCTTTTAGCCTGGAGTTGGAGTGTAATATTCTTTGTATTTGTATTTATTAATTCTAGCTAAAATAAAAGTGTTTATCATTGAAACCAGGGATGTTGCGGATGCAGAGTTGTTGACATCCGCGGATGCGGTTGCGGATGCAGTTGCAGATGCGGATATTAAAAGGCTCACATCCGCGGATGCTGATGCGGATGTAAGACGAGATACATAAAAAAGTATTAAATATTACTTTTTTAGTCATTTTTATTTTAAAGAAATGCTACTTTTAATACTTAAAAATAAACAAAGGTGCGTTGTATTAAATAAAAAGCAACTTGGCTGCTTTTTCTGGGTCTAAGCGATTTCGCAAAGGGTAGTCAAAAAGTCCCACGCCACTAAACAAATATTTACTTAGAATACTGGCAGGGGGAGATGACAAATATCTTCTTTCTATGCCAGATAACAACTTTAACTCTTTATTATCTTTCCACCAGATAAGAGGACTTTCCGATACATTTATTGTTTTATTGCTGCGATATGAAGCTAACTCGTTTTTAAGGTCTGCTCCGGAACATAACGAAATGAAACTCAAACAATGGTTCAAGGGTAGACTGCTGTCCTTTATAAAAAGTTGATAAAGGACTCTTATGGATATAACAAAAGGAAAATGTTGGTTCTATACTTGCTTTTATACTTTATATAGGCGGGGAACGCATTGGTTAATGCGGGGAACGAATTAGTTAATGCTTATAATATTCGTGGTTTTAATCAAATCTATAGCATAACAATGATGGAGAAACGTAAACGGAACGGCATAGCCAAATTTACAGGGTTTCACTTATGCCCTAATGGGCTTATTTTGTTTAAATTGCTTATCCCCTTTAAGCCTAGTACATACTCTTGTGAACCATCTCGTGAACCCATACAAATTTTGCTTTTTTGTTCACCCTTGAACGTGCTCGTGAAGTTGAGTGGAGAACAAAGTGGAGTTTTCGTTCGCGGACAATTCACGAGCAAAAGGTACGTGTACCCATGGTGAAGCTTTGACAGTTGGATAAAAGAAATATAAAATGTGTAATGTTTCAGTTTGTGCGCATTCCTCATTTATTTTCAGTTTGTTCTTTGCGTAGCGCTCTTTTCGAATGTGAAACAACTTGAAAAATTAAAGAAAAAATGCAATAATAAATTCTTTCATAATGAATGTATACAGCAAAGTTTTATTTTGTGGTACGCATTTGAGGCATTGAAGTTTCAAACGTCAATCGTTCACGAGTGCATTCACAAGTGTGTACCAGTGATAAATGTCAAAAGTTCACTTTCTCCACAGGCGAATGTTCACTTCACGGGGAAGTATGTACTAGGCTTAAAGCCTAGTACGCTGCTGATCTGAAACGAAAAATCACATACATGAATGACATGACGAAATCATAAACGAAAAATTTCGTTGTGCTTTTCGTTCTGTGGTACGCTGTTCGACCAGCGAAATTGATGATTATACCAGTTGTTTTGACAAGTCTCTCAATCTCTTTTAATTGTCTGCGGAAAAATGACATTTGGGCTTGTTCGTGTTTTTATTTGTTGTTTCTTCCATTACAGCACAGCTTTTGTTTGTTTTTTATGTTAAATTTTATTTTATTTATTTGCAATTTGTGAAACTCTCCATGAATATTTTTCCGCTGTGTTTTCGTAAGCATTTCGTTGTCTTTTTGAAGACCACAGGAAAATTTCGTTTCTCATCAGCAGCGTACTAGGCTTTAAGCTTCAGAAAAAACACGCCTAAATGAAATTTAATGTGATTCGAACGCAGTAAAATATATAAATTCTTTTATCTAAATTGCAAGAAATCATAATTCATAATATATTGCTATCTCTTTACACAAAATTAGAGTAGGTTATACCAAATACAAAGCGCGTGAACATTTATTGAAAAGACAATATAATGTACCTACTTAGCATAATTATATCCATGCTTAATATAATTTATTATTTGTTAACAACACTCTTAAGCTTTTATTCATTGTTAAAATGTTAATTTTAGTGTCTACAAGTGATGTACCTACATACATTCTACAATGTACATACATTTTTGTTTGTTGGGATGTACGTGACTCTAGGATTTAATATAAATTTAATGTTATCGTTAATAATTGAATATACTTATTGCTTAAAATAACTGTATTATAACGATTGTCTTGAATACTAAAACTTTTCAGTTCTTTCTTAGTTGAAATAAGCAAAATCTTGTTTTGGTTCTGATTTATGAATTTAGGTATGTAAATTAGACATTGCTCAGTTCAAGCCCCACCGTATCATAAAAGTTGAATTTCTGTTTCTATGGGGTTTTCTGCACGATTTTCTTGTCATAAATATCTTGATAACAAAATAAGACTTCTTTTCGTGCTCCCATTGCCCGCATTAATTTCTGAGTGTGAATAAAATAGCAAAAATGCACTGATATTTTAATTTGCACAACTAGCTTTGGCAAAGGTAAATTAAAAAACGATGAAGTAATTTTCTTATATGCGTACTTTATTGTTCTTGAAATCATTATTTGTGCAAAAAATGGTTTCTTATAGCCGTGTTTTTCTTATATGCGAGTTTCTTTTATACGATCAATTAAGAAGAGAATTTAAAGAAAAGGACACGGTGTTTTGGACTGCATTTCTTATAAGCGAGTAGCTTTTCTTATATGAGTGTTTCTTGTATCGTAAAATACTGTAATCAACCGCTATAAATCACACCCAAAAATAGCTGTTATGGCTGTCGTTCTAAATGTGTTTAAGATTTTGCCAAAGTAGATTTACCGTAAAGGTAAATGGTTAACCGTAAATATTATTTTCGTGTCAAATAAATTCAATATCCAATATTGTAATTTAAACTTATATAACAGCGATGGAGAAGCACAAAAAGAGGTTTCCAGTATGGCATATCCGTCGGTTGTTGGTCTAGCCAACTATGAAGGCTTAACTACATAGGCCTGCTTTTGTACAAAAGTGAGAAATAAATATCTTTTCTGAAGACACCTGCTTGCAAAAAAAAAACAATGGAAAATTGTGCATGGTGGTTTAATTTATATGTCAGAACAATTTTTGTTTGTTTTTTTACAAGCATGTTTCTTTACCGAACATTTTAATTTCTCACTTTTGTACAAAAGTAGGTCTGTGTAGCTGATGCTTAATACAACTTTGCTAAATTGATTTGTGTCAATAAGTTGCTATAGGCTCTAGATACATTAATAAATTATAGGTACCTACCGTTATGAGATCCGCATTTAACGCACATATTTTTGAAAGAGTTGCCCGTCACTTAGGTAATCAGGTAATTTAAACCAGAGATGATTTAACGTTCTGAAAAATTATTTTCTTTCACATTTTGCATTAAAAATCAAAGGTAAATATTTTTTTTTTCTCTAAAAAATCCAAAAGATATTATGGTTTTTTACTACATACTTATGTTTTTGCACAAGTACATCCGTATTCATAGAGAAAAAATAGTTATTTTAGCTCCCGTGTTTAGGAAAACTACACCATGGGATACAAATTTTCTGTTTTAAAACTAAAAGGCAATTGCTTACTGCTCCATTTGAGCCCGGACCATTCTTATTCCATGGTGTAGTTTTCCAAAACACCGGAGCTAAAATAACAATTTTTTCTTTATGAACAAGGGTGGTAATATGTTATAGTCTAAGAGCCGGGAGCAGATTTTGGTCGTGAAAGGAAACCAAAAGATATGAATAGTATACGTAGTCGTGGTGAAGGTGATAACGAATACGTTCGTCTGCCAGCATGTAGTGGCCCCGTTACCGCGTAAAAGTGCATCAAAAGTACAACTTTTCTGAAAATTGAAATCCATTTCAAATGTAATACAACTTGACGCCATGAACTCCCTGATTACAAAACTGGTTTCGACAGACGTGTAGGTGGCCCCAAAACCCAGACCGACGTCCCCAAAAACGCGTTTTTTTCGCGTTTTTAGGCTTTTGGGAAACCACCTGAAATTGTTCACAACTTTTGGTCATGGACTCCCTGAGTGTGAATATGTACGTGACAGACGTCTAAGTGGCCCCGAAACCACCGACAGACGTCCCTGAAAACGCTTTTTTTGTGGCGTTTTTTATCAAAAAGGAAACCACTTGAAATCTATCACAAACGAAAGATCTTGACCTCCTGAGTGCGAATATGTACATGACAGACGTCGTGACAGACGTCTAAGTGGCCTCAAAACCCCCGACAGACGCGAATAAAGTCGCGGAATTTGTATTGAAATTTTTAGATAATTGATGTATACTACCAAAATGTATCGCAATCGGCAGGTCTTGACTACCAGAGTATTAATGTATACAAAAAAAGGAGTTTATAGTGTCACCCAACAGCTGAAAAATCGCGAAATAAATCGCGGATTTTTTCTTTTATTTTTTTAGTAAGAGGATTTTGAGGGAAACCACTTGAAATCATCCCAATCAAAAGATCTTGACACAAAAAAAAAATGTAAGTGACAGACGTTTGTTGTTTGCCCCAAATAACTGACAGCCGCGATATAATTTGCGGATGTTATTATTTTTTTTTTAATTGTATATTAGTGGCAGCTTCTTCAAATGTTTACCAATTAAAAGGTTTTGACTCAAGAAAGTGATTTTATAAGTTACAGGCGTTTGAGTTACGCCGAACTGCTGAAAAGCGCGGTAAAAGTCGCGGATGTAATTACTTGTTCATCAATTAGATTATCAATACAAATCTCTTGAATTGTATCTCAATTTAAAGGGTTTGACTCCCTGAGTCGGAAAATATAACTGACAGACATTTTAAATTACGCCAAACTATTACAATCCACGATACAATGCGCCTTCGAATATAATTATTGTTTTTTGCTTCAATTTAAATGGTACCTACCTAATTAAAAGGTTTTGTATAGCTGAAAAAAGAAATTTTCAAGGAAACACGTTTTGAACACACCAAACCATTCAAATAGGCGATATAAGTGGCTTATATTATTTTCTTTATGAAATGTGAAGTTGCACTCACACTCAGTTCACGTTTTAATAATTGTAGTACGCTCGCTACGACAAAGCTTATATCGCTTATTTGAATAAAAACAAATATTTGAATATAAATAAATAAGCGATATAAACTATGTATGTATGTCGTAGCAAACTTACTACAATTATAAATACATGAACTGAGTGCGAGTGCAACTTCACATTTCATAAAGAAATGAAAATTTACAGATTTCACTCATAGAGTTAGAATGGGAGCATTGAAAATGACTTGCATTTACTAGATAAAACAAAAACATAACTAATTGTTTGCACTTAAACAAAATTCCATTAATTAAAATTTAGTTGAAGCAAGATATGTTGTATAGAACTCCTAATTTAACATAAATACACAATAAAAATAAATAATTCCATATGTTTTTGAATTTTTGAATTCTTGTAAGGAGGTGATGTTGACAACCTATCATGATGCAATACGGTACATTATAATTATTTTGATTTGATAAGATTTTCATTTGTGAAAGCTAAAAAAATAGTTGTAGGTAACTGATGGCTGAACACAAAACTGTAACTTCAATCAAAAGTGCTCAACTTTGTGTCATACCATACATTTCTTGCCATCTAAAACGTTGTATTATAGAGCTCTTCACTGTTTTCGTATCTTTTTATTTTGACAGTGATATACAAGCTTCATCCACAGCTACCTACACCATTAGGCTAACCATTTCCCAATGTGCTTGGAAGGTTGAAGTTCCAAGCGAATAAGGTACCTCTTCCTATCATTACTAATTTTTTGGCAAATTTCATCTTACCTGAATCTGTTATTCTACTTTTACTGACTAATGACTTTTTCTGACTTAACCTATCTAAACTACCTGTAGCAAAAAGTTGAAATTTTCTCAATTTTATACTGCACCGAATATTGTTTGACAATTAACATCTGCAAGTAACACTGGAACTTTTTCTTGTTTGTTATCGTCATTAAATCTTTTTTTCTGTGCGCCAAACCAACTTTGCAGTCGGATGAAAGCACATTTTTTTTATTTCATTTTCATATGGCTATGAACGGGCTCGACTGTATAATGTTTTCTTCCTTTCGACTTCGTCAATTGTACTAGCTATCTTCAACTACAAGTGAACCTACTGCTATTGATAGAATAGATAAGAAACAAGTTAATTTTTTTTTGTACAAAAATTAATTTTTCGTTTTTGTAGAAAAGCTATTTTTGTATGTAAAAAAGTTATTTTTTTTTTTTTGGAAAATAGTTTTTTTTTTTTGGAAAAAGTAACTTTTTTTGTGAAAAAGTTATGTATTTTAATTTATTATTATAAACATACATATAATAAATAGGTTCAAAACTTTTGTAAATTGTACTGTGGTAAATTTTACATGTATCCCTTTATCCTCCGTTCCTTTTCTACCCACCAACCTCTGTACACAACACAACATATCAACCGAAAATTCGATACTCTGTTGTAGTTGTGCTCTGCAGTCTGCACCTGCCAACCAAATTTTTCGCAAAATGCCCCTACTACGCTTAAGTTCATTTTCATTTGTATTCATTTGTATTTTATTCATTTTGGTAACACCATAATTTGTGAAAAACGAGCCTATAAACTTTTTCAATGTTAATATAATACTGCGTTTTCATTGTAGCCGAAATGAGGTAATTTCGAAATTAGCTCACTTGGAACGTCAAATTTGTACAGGAAATGACGTTCCAAATGAGCTAATTTCGAAATTACCTCATTTCGGCTCCAATGAAAACGTAGTATAAGCCACTTATATCGCCTATTTGAATGGTTTGGTGTGTTCTAACGTGTTTCCTTGAAAATTTCTTTTTTCAGCTGTACAAAACCTTTTAATTAGGTAGGTACCATTTAAATTGAAGGAAAAAACAATAATTATATTCGAAGGCGAATTATATCGTGGATTGTAATAGTTTGGCGTAATTTAAAACGTCTGTCAGTTATTTTTTCCGACTCAGGGAGTCAAACCCTTTAAATTGTATATAGTATATAGATATAGTTCAAGAGATTTGTATTGATAATCTAATTGATGAACAAGTAATTACATCCGCGACTTTTATCGCACTTTTCAGCAGTTCGGCGTAACTCAAACGCCTGTAACTTATAAAATCACTTTCTTGAGTCAAAACCCTTTAATTGGTAAACATTTGAAGAAGCTGCCACTTATATACAATTAAAAAAAAAAAATAACATCCGCGAATTATATCGCGGCTGTCAGTTGTTTGGGGCCACTGAAACGTCTGTCACTTACATTTTATTTTTTGTTTGGGTCAGGATCTTTTGATTGGGATACATTTCAAGTGGTTTCCCTCAAAATCCTCTTAATAAAAAAATAAAAGAAAAAGTCCGCGATTTATTTCGCGATTTTCCAGCTGTTGGGTGACACTATCAATCGTGACTTTAATCGCGTCTCTCGGGGGTTTTGGGGCCACTTAGACGTCTGTCATGTACATATTCGCACTCAGGAGGTCAAGATCTGTCGTTTGTGATACATTTCAAGTGGTTTCCTTTTTGATAAAAAACGCCACAAAAAAAGCGTTTTCAGGGACGTCTGTCGGTGGTTTCGGGGCCACTTAGACGTCTGTCACGTACATATTCACACTCAGGGAGTCCATGGCCAAAAGTTGTGATCAATTTCAGGTAGTTTCCCAAAAGCCTAAAAACGCGAAAAAAAACGCGTTTTCGGGGACGTCTGTCTGGGTTTTGGGGCCACCTACACGTCTGTCGAAACCTGTTTTGTAATCAGGGAGTTCATGGCGTCAAGTTGTATTACATTTGAAATGGTTTCCCATTTCAATTTTCAGAAAATGTTGTACTTTTGATGCACTCTTACGTGGCCACTACATGCTGGCAGACGAACGTATTTGTTATCACCTTCACCAGGACTACGCCGATAACAGTTGTATTTGCAGCATGCTTTATATAAGTATCTGTCATTTTTTTGTGTCGTTTCGAGTCCTTCACTATAAAGGCTATCTTTCCCGCGACGCTTAACATTCGCTTGTACTTTGCATAGCTTATTTGCTTTATCGTTTCCCATGCTTTGCGTAGGCTTTGGAGAGCCTTTAAAGCCGGAACCACACCTGTGTATCGTGTGTTGACATTTTAGAGATAAACGGATTTGAAACATAGTATACCTATATAGCTGCCATATGATCCACGGCAGATTTAGCTGCCCTTCGTATTTGCAAAATTTTAGTCTACATTTTTTTGTTTCTTTTTGCATTTTAACCATATCAAGCTTTATCATCATGATAAACAAACAGAATAACAATGAAAGCAGTCCCAACTAACAATTCAGCTTCTTTTAGCTTAAAAATATTGATGTACCGCAGGTTTCACTTTATATAAAGTTTCGGTACGGCCTTTGGCTACTTTTCGTTGGTTTAAGACATAAGCTTCAATGCACGATAAACAGAAACAAGGTTTATGCTCATCTGATAAACATAACATTCGGCATTTTCGTATATTTGGGTATTTATGTGACGTCACGGTCAGCTTTTATGTTTTTGTTCTATTTAAAGTGAAGACCATAATTAATTTAAGTATTTAAATAAATTGTTTTTAAATTCTTAATGAGCAGTTTAAAAATAGAAAAAATTATAATAACAATCAAATAAAGTTAATTATTTTTCTTTTCTCCGAACATAAGCAGATGATTTTAGCGTCACATCCCTAATGAGCATACCTTGTTTCTGTTAATCGTGCTTAAGTGGCCTTGTTTTTTCGGATTGAAAATATCAAAAATATGCATTATTACTTAGTTTATTTTAAGACTATTGCTATTAATTTAAGACTATTGAAATGAAAATGGAGCAAGGGGACTGCTAAACAATTCGTTTAGGTACATTTGTTTCCTCACGCGAAATGTATAAGAGAGTTAAAGAAATCTTGTTCATGTGTGAAAATTTTTATAGAAGCTCGGATTTATTAAATGAAAATTTAAAGTTTTAAAAAAGGAAAAGGCTGATTAAGATTTTGTATCTTCCAAATTATATCTAAGATGGCTGAGTGGTTAGAGTGATGGACTGGGTGAGGTAAAAATATAATTTTTGTTTTATAATTGTTTCAAATACTATAACTAATAAATAATTTAATTTGATACTTGATTTCAGATAAAATGCAGTAAAAATCACATTAAAGGTTAGAACGCACTAGGCGGAACTGCACTGCAGCGGAACTGCGATTCAAAATAATTTGTATGAAATTGTATGAAGTTCAGTTGCCGCTTAGTGCGATATAGCTCATACAATTTCATACAAATAATGTTTTGCCGCGTCGTGAAGTGTAGTTCCGCTGCGGTTGTGTGCGGTCTAACCTTAAAAAATAAAAATAAAATTTATCTTTCTTTTATTTATTTATTTATTTTTGTAAACCTTCTATAAGACTTGTTATTCACTTTTATACAACCATATCCGAAGCTATCTGCCAAGTTGAAGTGTCATTCAAATATCCAATATCGCTCGTTAAAACTTCGTATCGGCTTCTCTAGGCTTTTATACAATCTGCTACTTTTAAAAGATCTGCGAATAAGTTTATAAGAAGATTTTCCGAAATCACGTATACAAGCTATATTAGCTTGTATAACATTCTCCTTTTTATGCTTAAGTAAACTTTACAAATGTCTTATGGAACTTCTAAAGTCGATTCTATTAAGTCGAACCGAAGCTGAAATGTTAGTTGGGGGGTCATATATCCATCTCTTTCTCTCTTATTATAAAAGTATTCCTTTTTCGTCCCTACTTCAAATAGAGATCTTCTGATTTTGTAGCGATAAAATCACCTGACTACACAACACACGGTTTGGTTCCAGCATGCTGGTCAGAAGAATTAACGGCTTAACTACATAGACCTACTTTTGCCCAAAAGTACAAAAGTGAGAAATAAATATCTATGCTGAATACACGCTTGCAAAAAATCATTTGAAAATTGTATATGAAGGCTTAATTTATATGTCAGAACAATTTTCATATGTTTTTTTTGCGAGCAGTTTTCTTTAGCGACCATTTTCTCTTTTTTGTGTACTTTTGACAAAAGTAGGTCTATCTAGTTAATGGTGGATTTACATGTATTTTCGTCTGACTTCAGCAAAAAAAAAAAAGGAATGCAAAGTTAAAACTTTACGTTTTTTGTATAGAGAGAGAACACAAAAACGCAGATGATCTTCATATGGCGTTTTTCTTCTTTAAAGTCTATCCCAAACCAATGCGAAACATTCGTTGCGGCGAAGAAACATTCGCATGTCAATATTTATTTACATGGTGATATATGAGAGTGCCCACACCAACGCGGCGGAGAAACATATAAATTAATTTTGATTGACGAATGTTTCTTCGCCGCAACGAATGTTTCGCATTGGTTTGGGAGAGCCTCAACTGTGTGAACAGATCACGAAAATGTCAAACGAAAATTCTATGTTTCTTTTTTAGCTCAGACATATCAAAGCACAAAAAGCGTGCTTCTTTTTTCCATCTGAGCTAGCTCAGAGCTTAATCGATTACCCAGTACTGGCTTACAAGTTACAATACATTTAAATTTTCTTACTTCCCCTTTCACACAAGGAAACTGAGTTGCCGCCGATTTTTAGTTTCTAGGCGAGAAGGGCGTAAAAGGAAAACAACAAATTTCCCCTCACACCCTTCTCGCCTACAAACTAGTCAGTTTCTGGCAACTCAGTTTCCTTGTGTGAAAGCCGTCTTACCCTGAGGCTACACGAGCCAGTTTAAGCTGGCTTTAGACTTTCGTTCTTCATTTGGTGTCTGTTGTTCGGTGTTCGTTCTTCTCTCAACAACGAACAACGAAGAAAGCATTAACATTAGAAAGTAAAAATCTATTTACAAAATTGTTTATTTATATAACTAGGCTTCTTATGCCATTCAGTTATTAAAAAATCTTCGAAAAAGTCCCTACAAGTTGCACGACACTCCAAAACAATGTTCATTTAAAAAGTTTCCGCATTTAAACACAAGTTTTTAGGTAACAACGAACACCGAAATTTCTGACCTAATTTGAATTTGCACGTTCTTCATTCGTTCTTATTTCGGTGTTCGGTTTTATCATTTACATTTTCGTTGTTCCGCGTACAAACAACAACGAACAACGTACACCGACAATAACACCGAGAGTCTAAAGCCAGCCTTACAAGTAACAATACTATTAAATTTTCTTACTAACACATACAAACCTGAGCAACTTGCTCGTCAACTGGCTTCCCATTTTCGAAGCCATAGTTGGGACTTGTTTATAAAGTGATATAGATAGCTTTTCGTTGAAAATTTAATGAAAAATGAAATATTCTTTCTACCACAACTTTTAATGAGAGGAGGGACCAAGAAATTTTAACATTTCCAAAATGGGAAACTGTTAAATATAATTGAGAGATGGCTATATATGATTATGATGAATTATACAAAATCTCTTAAAAATCCTAATTTTTTGAGAGTATATTTTTTGCTTGGGAAAAAATGACAAATGACCGATGTGTCAAGCCATAGACTGTCAAATTAAATTGAAAGATTGCTACGGACATGATGCATTGAAAAACTTAGATATCTGAATTTTTTGAGAATATATTTTTTGCGTGGGAAAAGGCGATTTCAGTGCCTTTGGGTGACATTTTGGAAAGAAATATTAATTTAGTTTATTACCTATCTGTCAACGTATGAACTGTCAAATTCCAATAAAGGATGCAAGGATGATGATGGATTAAAAAATCTCCATAAAATCAATTTTTGTTTTAAATTATTTTAAAAAAAATCGAAATTTTTGAATTAGATGAAAATCAATCCAAGACACTTTGATGTGACAGAAAAGTCTGTCAATGCATCCGCCAACGCATTGTCAGTATTATGCGTTGACTATCTCAAGAGTTGATGCAGAATTCGATGTAATTTTTTGTTAAGTAAACAAAAAAAACCAAGTCCGATGCCAAAGCAAATTCAATATAAAAATGTGTTTTTAGAATCCTAGATAGGCTATCCTAGTAAAAGCTGAACGTGACCGCAGATACTTGAAAGCAACTTGCTTACAAAATTGCGTGCCACCTACGTCACAGCAAATTTACGTATACGAACTTGACAGTCATTCTAAGTAGCCAACTGGCCTGCCAGTACTGGCTCGTGTGGCCGCAGGGTTAGCTGAGAATAAAATAACCGAGCAAATCGAGAGAAACGCTGAGCGAAAGCCAACTTCGCTTTTTTTGAGTGATTTGACAGACGAAAGAAATACCTACACAAAATTAAAAATGGATTCCCAGGACAGTCGCCCAAACAGAAGTCTACTTCAGGTAAACAAAAACATATTTTAGCAAAACACCTATGAGATGACAGTTCAGTGCTCAAGTGTGTTGCATAAATCAGTCTGAGGGCTCTCTGATCATAATCTGCTCTGCTCTGATCGCTCGGCCTCTGCTCAGAGGCTGAGTGATACATGCAGATTATAGGAAGTGCCATAATGCAGATATGAAGACGAATATGTTCATCTTCGTGATGGTTCTCCTTCCCGCTCTACTTTTCTTCATATTTGAATATGAAGATACATGTAAATCCACCAAAATGCGTGAAACAGATTAATGGTGGATTTACATGTATCTTTATATGCATAATGCAGAAAAGTCAAGCAGGACAGATGTATACAAGAAATCGGAGCGAGTGAAAGAGAACCATCAAGAAGATGAATATGTTCGTCTTCATTTCTGCATTATGGCATTTTCCTATAACGCAGAAACGAATTTCTTCTGCATTTTGATCTTTTCTCTTTATCAAACAAATTACAGTTCGTATTTAGCATCCCTTTTTTGTGCAGAAACCAAATGCAGATACATGTTAATCCACCATAAACCAGCACTAGCACCGTCACCAGCAACAGCGGCTGCCATTATTTTAGAACCAATGTATTTTAATTGGTCAGCACACATTAAACCAGCACAGCAACTTCAACAGCGTCGTTAGGCCAAAGTCCTAAATTTGCTGTTGCTGGTGCATTGCTGGCACCTTTTCCACTACGATATTCAGTTACACCACGCTGCAAAAAATAAAAATTGACGTATTTTGATGTTTGTTGCTAATGCTGGTGCTGTCGGCAATGTGTTTAAAAGACATTTGCTGGCCAGCGTGCTGTTTGCTGTTGATGGTGCTGTTGCTGGTTTAATCTGTTTCAGGCATAATCCTTTATAAAATTAAGCCAGACCATACCTGTGTCGTGTGTTGTGTTGTGGAGTCGTGTGTCACTATCGCTTCAATGTATCTGTAGAACCATATTTCTGTCCTGTGTTGTGTTGCAGTATAAAATATATGGAATGACACCGACACACGACTCCACAACACAACACACGACACAGATGTGGATCCGGCTTTATGGTGGATTTACATGTATCTTCATCTGACTTCTGCCAAAAAAAGGAGATGCAAAATTAATGGTGGATTTTCATGTATCTGCATTTGGTTTCTGCACAAAAAAAGGGATGCCAAATACAAAATGTATATTTGTTAGATAGAGAGAAAAGATCAAAATGCAGAAGAACTTCGTTTCTGCATTATAGGAAAGTGCTATGCGGAAACCAAATGCAGATACATGTAAATCCACCAAAACATGGAAGTCCATGCACCAAAATGCAGAAGAACATCGTTTCTGCATTAAAGGAAAGTGCCATAATGCAGAAATGAAGACGAACATGTTCATCTTCTTGATGGTTCTCTTTCACTCGCTCCGATTTCTTGTATACATCTGTCCTGCTCTACTTTTCTGCATAATGCAGACGCAGATACATTTTAATCCACCATAAAATTAACATTTGTTGGATAGTAAGAGAACACCAAAATGCAGAACATCTTCGTACATGCAGATTATAGGAAGTGCCATAATGCAGATATGGAGGCGAACATGTTCATCTTCTTGATGGTGCTCTTTCACACGCTCAGAGTTTTGGCATACATTTATCCCGAAGATACATGTAAATCCAGCATTATGGTGAATTTACATGTTTCTGCATTTGGTTTCTGCATAAAAAAGGGATGCCAAATACAAAATGAATATTGGTTAGATAGAGAGAAAAGATCAAAATGCAGAAGAACTTCGTTTCTGCATTATAGGAAAGTGCCATAATGCATAAATGAAGACGAACATGTTCATCTTCTTGATGGTTCTCTTTCACTCGCTCGAATATTTGGTATACATCCTGTATCTGCGTCTGCAATGTGCAGAAAAGTAGAGAAGCAAAGATGTATACAAAATATCCGCATGAGTGAAAGAGAACCATCAAGATGAACATATCTTCGTCTTCATTTCTGCATTATGGCACTTTGCTATAATGCAGAAACGAAGTTCTTCTGCATTTTGATCTTTCCTCTCTATCTAACAAATATTCATTTTGTATTTGGCATCCCTTTTTTGTGCAGAAACCAAATACAGATACATGTAAGGCCACCATTATTCAAAATGTTCTATTTTCTATCAAACCAGCTGTAAGCAAGGCTTAACTATAAAAAATGCAGACAAGTTCGAGTCTCGTTTATACAAACTGTCAAATTTGACATCTCAGATCTGACATCTAGATTTCTTGATTCTTTTCTCCCAAAATCGCGCTGATAAGCATGGCGGCCGCTGCACGGGGTTTTGTTAGTTTTTCTAAAAAGTCTAGAATTCTTCAATGTGGAAAGCTACAATCTCTTCCCAATCGACAATTAACATCATCCTCAACATGTTCCAATCGTTTTGACTATCCAATTGAAAATGTCTATGTCGGAAAACATCCCACAAAGTCGTGTAAGTTGACTTCGTTTTTTTTTTTCTCATTTCATCAAAAAGTTACATCATTCCAAACCGAAATACCCTCACAGTGTTTACCATTATTTTTAAATAGATTATAAAACATGTTGACAGTAATTATCCTTAAATAAATTTATTGATCAAAAAATGCTCAAGACATTTTTTTTAAGTAAAAGCTCGTTAAGTTCCTAGAAACAACTTTTATTAATTGCAGTACTTTCATCGACCGGCAATCAGCCAATAAAAACAGTGATTAGGTCGTTCCATCGCTCTGGCAGGCTAAACAGGGCCGACTACTACCAGACACTGGGTGTGCCGAAAAACGCCTCCGCCAAGGACATCAAAAAGGCTTACTATCAACTCGCCAAAAAGTATCATCCGGACACAAACAAGGCCGACCCAGACTCTGGCAAGAAGTTCCAAGAAGTGTCCGAGGCTTACGAAGTTCTCAGCGATGAACAGAAACGCAGAGAATACGACACCTATGGTCAAACTTCCGAGGACATGAATCGTGCTGGTTACGGTGCCGATCCTCGAGGACCACAAGGTTTCTCACAAAACTGGCAGTTCCGTTCTACAATCGATCCGGAAGAGCTGTTTCGCAAAATATTCGGAGATGCTAATTTCCGTTCCAACAATTTCGAGGACTTTGCTGAATCACAGTATGGTTTTGGCTCAGCCCAGGAAGTGGTCATGGATCTGACCTTTGCACAGGCTGCACGAGGTGTAAACAAAGACGTTAATGTCAATATCGTCGACACATGTCCCAAGTGCAATGGTACCAAGTGCGAACCGGGCACAAAGCCAGGAAGGTGTCAGTACTGCAATGGCACTGGCATGGAGACTATATCCACTGGACCGTTTGTGATGAGGTCGACATGTCGCTACTGCCAGGGAACCAGACAATTTATAAAGTATCCTTGTGTGGAATGTGAAGGAAAAGGCCAATCCGTAAGAGAGAGAACAAAAATCAAGTTTGAAAATGACCTCATACCATTATTATCATTTTAGGTTCAAAGGAAAAAAGTAACTGTTCCTGTACCTGCTGGCGTTGAACATGGACAAACTGTACGATTGGCAGTTGGGCGCAAGGAGATTTTCATTACTTTCAGGTGAGTTAGATCAGAGTTTTTCCTTTGCATGAGGTTATTTAAAAATATTTGTATTTTATTCAGCTTGTCGTTAAACGATAAGAACAATAATTTTTATTATGATGAACAAATTATTAAGTTTGTTTCCGTACTTTCGACGTCGACTGTGCATAATTTTGCTTACAGTTCTTCCATCTATTTGTTGTTTCAAAGCAGCAAAGCTCACACATTTTTTTTAACGAGGGTATCACCCTAGGGCAAATAATAGTCCACTTTTAAGTGTAAATTATTAACTGAGTTCTATCTGCTCTTTTGAATTTACCGCTATTCTTAATTTCATTCTATTAAAACATTTTTAAGGAAAATATTTCCAATAAACATTTTTCTTTTTTAATCCATAGAGTTGAGAAAAGTAACTATTTTCGACGTGATGGTGCCGATGTTCATACTGATGCCGCAGTATCCGTATCACAAGCCATTTTAGGTGGAACTATTCGTATACAAGGAATTTACGAAGATCATGTTATCAATGTAATTTTATTAAAACCAACTTCAGTTTTCTGAATACAAGGCAATATAAACATTTTTTGTTTTTTAAGATTGAACCTGGTACATCATCCCATCGCCAGATCTCTCTACGTGGTAAAGGCTTAAAACGTGTCAATGCTCATGGACATGGTGATCACTTTGTTAATATCAAAATAGATGTTCCAAAAAAATTGACCTTAGAGCAACGAGCTCTCATACAAGTAAGTAATATTAATTTTTGATACTAAAACCAAATCTCCACTGATACTCTTGGTTATTTCGTAACCTTTCAGGCTTTTGCTGAATTAGAAAAAGACACACCCGGACAAATAAATGGCATTGCGCAGAAAAAAGATGGTAAGTCCAACAACCAATCATCATCCGCGCAAACTCAAAAAGAAAATCTTTCGAGTAAATATACGCAAGGTGCAGACGAATCACATGAAACATACACCCAAAACGATGATAGTGCATTTAAAGAAAAACCATTTGGTTCGCGGGTGTATTTTGGAATAGGCATGATTATTGCTTTCGTAATTGCATTTTATTGCGTTAACAACGATGTTATGACCGATAGATATTTGGAAGATGGACGCTTAGAGAGTTTACAGAGAAGGCAACAAAATGAAGAATTGGAACGTGAAAGGCAAATGCTTTTGCGTGAACATGAACGCAATCGATCACGACAAAACTATGAAAGTCCTTTTAAATCAGCTTAAACAAAGAAAAAAGAACTCCCATCCATATTACAAAAAAAAATAATATAAACTAGATGTACGATTGTGAGGTTAGTTAGGGTTAGCGCTTGTAGTAAAAAACATTTATAAGACTTTTCGTGGAGGAAATATTTTAAATTCTTAAATAATTCATTTAAAAAGTAAAGACTGTTTGCAGATACGAAACATAAATATTTAAGTTCAACATGAACTCTCATTTTCTACTTTTTTCCAATCATAAACTGTCACATTAGTTTTTATGTTGAACTTAAATGCTATGTTTCGTTTCAGCAAATGAGCCTATTTCTTTGATTTTGTTTTTTTTTTTGGTCGCTTTGAGCGTATACTAGTTCCTAAAGAAGAATTAAAATTATGATGCGACATTGGATTCCCAAAAATATATTTTTCAACGAGAATTCCAAACAGTTAGTTATGTTATGATTTAATATCGCGGAATCAATTTCTTTTCACCGTATGTCGTCCGAATCTTCCCTGAAAAAAAATTAAAAAGAAGTTAAAATTAATTAACGAATGGTAAAATTGATATAATTGTTTTACATAATTGAAATCATTTGTTTGGTTGGCCTAAATCCAGTTTTCAAGATTTTGACCACGAATAAAATAGCACAACGGAGTTTGTATACTGATTTTTGGGATTATTCTCTGACAGTGTATCCACAGTTGAATATAATTAGCTGAAGTTTTTAGATGTCAAGTGCACATAATAATATAATAAACCAACAAACGCTTGAAATTTCTAAAAATCGTATTTTTTATTATGAAATATGAATCCTACAGTGTAATTATATACCACCTGAACTTCAAAGCCTGAAAAACTAGGTTTGTTATTCTCATTCCTTGCAGAGTAAATATGATGGTCTAGCAATTAATTTGTCAATTTAAAACCATCATTTTTATCAAAAAACACTCCTCACCTAGCGTTTCCAATTTTTTACCAATATTCTTAAAAAATAAATTGATCGACAAAAAATGATTAGCTTGATTTTTTTAACGTATATACATATGTTGCACGTTTTTTTCCTCTCAAAATTTATTAAACAATTGAATTTAATCTTTAATAAGCTGGCCTTTTCTATCTATGGATTATCTTATATAGATAAAAAAAAACTCGGCCCTAACGAAGTATCCGACGAACCGAAAAAAGAAGATTTTTAGCTATGTGGTATTCATTTGACTATCCGATTGGTGCAAAAATCTTCCAATTTGTATTTAAAATCGGAGATACCTAGTCTAAGAGACGGCAGCAAATTTTGGGAGTGAAGTGATAACCAAAATTTATATATGTGTAGATATACGCAGTATTATGCTAAATTCGACCGTCTGGCAATTTTTTTTGTCAGCCGGGGGCGGGGGTGGGCTTTCGAAAACGGTATTTTTTTTAAGGTCTGATTTATTTTGGTGGCATTCTTAGATAAGAATATCTCGAAAACGTTATGTGATAAACAGCCCTATTGTGAGTTTCACCCAGAAAATATTTGTCCCGAAAATGTTTTGTCCGCCCGGATTTTTAAACGCTATTGCGAGTTTCACTCTCCAATTACAAGAAGTGTGGCCTCGTTCGCCACCAAAAATTAAATGGAAATCTTTATGTAATGGCATGAAACATTTCACACGAAAAAATGCTGTCAATAGTGCCAATAAGGGAATTTTTACGAACAGGTAATATTTTCGCCCGAAACTCACAAGAAGGGAAGAGTCAAATGTAATTCTTCCGGCGGGATTTTCTTTCACGCGGAACTAACAATAGGGCTGAAAATAATTATAGTTAATGAAAAAAATCGAACAATTTAAATACAAAAACAGCAACTTGAGTGTATTACCAGCAAATCTATGGCTGGAATTAGTTATTTCATGGTCGCCAGGCCGTTCTAAGACTGGAAAAAGAAAATTCATAAATTCGTTGGCAATACATATACATAATTTTTTTTATTAATTAATATCATTTTCTATTGACCTTGAAAACTTCTAAAAGTGAATAAAAATTCCGATAGTTTGGAAATTTTAAAACTAATTTACATTTAAGGGCCATTTTCTGTCCTTTTAGTTGGCATGGTTAATTTCTTGCTTGCCGTGAACTAGAATAATTGTATGAAACCAAAATATTGTTGGCAAATATGCTACGGAAAAAAATTGAGGGAGGCAGATATGTACATAGCAGCTAAAGAAGAGTAGGTACAATAATTTAATGTATTGTGATTTTTTTCCCAGTCAATCACTCTCTATCGTACAGTAGGTAACATATAGTTCTTTAACACTTATTTCAAAGACCAACAAATCTTACCTTATGTAAATTTAAAATGAAACGCAAAAAAAAAAACTATCATCCTTTATCAAGACGTCGATATATTAACAAAATTCTGAATTCTTGGGTGAAAGAAGACATTCGTATTCTGTATTATTTAAAGACACGATTTCAATATTTTGATGCAAAAGCATAACATTTATTCTGTATGCCATGTTCTTGTCTATTTAGCAATGATTTTGACAAATTATTTGACGTTTCTATTGCAACATTTTATAATAGCTTCTTTTTTAACAATATTTAATTTCTAATGGCCACTTTCCAACGCGTCATACAATTTGTACCCATATTAAAATTGGTTCCCAGATAAAAATGTTGTGAATGTTATTATTATCAAAATTGTGTTAGTATAAAGTAATGCTAGATTTTGTCTATCAAAAATTTGTATTCGTCTTAACTAATGTAATAATCATATTTAATTCAGGGCCAAGATCGCTTAAGACTAAACGATTGTTCGAATAAAAGATCCTCGTTTTAACTATTGCTCTCTCTTTATTTTCCTATATATATGAAAACACACAGCTATAGTCAAAACGACGAACGTTTAATCAAATTATCGTTTTGGTCTTACGTGATCTGGGTCCAGGTCTTTTCGCAATGTTTATGCCAACGGTATTTTATTATATTACATTGTTGTTTTTAATACTATGTCTGCACTTTGCGCTCTAAATTTTGGGTAATTTTACATAAAATATAAAATATTTAACCATTAAAAAGTCTTATAATTGTTTTTATTAATATTATTCGTTTCATTGAAGGCAAATCAAGTTGAAGTATATCTTCCCAAACACAAGTCAAGAACTGTTTTATTTTGTTTTTTTGTTTATTTAAAAGAAAATTTTTTATTCTTTTATATTTATAATAATAGAAAAAAATTGTTAAATGTTAATGTAAATAAAAGCATCAATTAGCGAAATAAAAATAATAAATACAATTATAAGGCTTTGATGAGTTTTTGTTTTGTTGTAATAGGAATCAACATTTCTTTCCGTTGTGATCTAATTGCAGGTACAAAAGAGAATACATTAGACCCAAATAATCTAACAGAGGCTATAAAGGCGGCGTTAAATGCTCAAAAATTAGCAGCTAAAAATGCTGAGAAAGAACCTGCACCTAGTCAAGCTGAAAATATTGATAAACAGGACCGAGAAAAAACAGAGAACATTCAACAAAAAGAAAATCCAAAAGAAAGTCCACAAGAAGGAGATACAAATAAAAAAGAACGAAGTAAAATGTAAATAGGAAACTTCAGTTTAGGAGACTCCTTTAAATAGATGACTGTTCCGAAGAGTTGTTGTTTCCTGTTCTTTTTTTATATATAATTTAGATAAAATAGGTGTACCTAGTTATTGAATGTAATTTTTTGAGTACATTTATGATGGTTACCAAGCAATCTTCCACAGAAACCTTTTTATAACTGTAATTACTGTTAATTTAAAGTTCTGTGAACTTATTACTTTAAAAAAAAACGCATTGAAAAGAATATTTACAAACAAAAAATACAGCTTCCAAAAAAATGCAAGAGATATTTTATTTTTAATTGAAAAGTCAAGTTATTTTATCATTCAAATACTTTTATGTTCGTGATATACATATGTATGTTTATAACAATATTGCTTAGTTGTTCACAATAAATCAGAATTGCAGCAGTTAGAAAGTTGTTTGATTTTAACGAACAGAAATAAATATTTTTAAAATATCAAATGCATCATGGAGAATGAGGCAAACTACTTACAATCTTAACATAGACTCACGATCAGGGAAATTATTTTGTTAATCTATGCAAATAAAAAAAGGCAAATTTTAGCAGCAAATCATGTTCAACATCGATGGAAACGTTGCACTTCTTTTCCTAGGTGCTGTTTTCTGCTTAAATTTAACCGGAAATCTTAGTGCTAGTGCCACCAAAAGTACGTTCAAAAGAGCAGCCGGAAATGCAACCGAACGTGTACACGCTAAAAGTTACTTGCAAAGTGCCGCCGGAAGTGTCACATGAAAGCGCCTAGGCATATCAAGTATCAAGATCGAGACTATTTAGCCGAGGGTTATATATACCAGAAACATAAATGTACATATGTATATGTTAACTGAACCTATGTATATACATGAATGAAAGAATACAAGATTACGACACTTCGGATTTTTCGCTTTGTTATTGCAATTTTCAACACGCTTCGTGACTCAAGTGGAGACAAAAAAGACTAAACTTTGGTATAATTAGTATTCTGTATTCTTTCATTCATCATGTATATACATATATGCACACAGAGTATATGGTAGAATACAAGTATTTTGTTTATGTTTTTTTGATAAAAAACTTTATCTTTAAATTTCCTTACATATGTAGATAAATACCCACAATGCATAATTTATTAAAAATTATTTTAAATTTTTATCTGTCCCTTCTGTGGTTGGTTAGTGTGCTATTACACCATGCATCTAGACGCGTGCAACTTCTTCGAACTTCTTCGAATTTTCTTGTTGCACGAATATTTTACCCACGCGACACACGGCAGATTTTCTTCCGTCTCATCTTTTTGAATTTGTTTTCACTTTTGCACTTACATTGTTCGAAAGGTTGCATGCATCTAGATGCATGGTGTAATAGCAGACTTACCTACTTTAATTTTTAAATTTTGTAGATTCTCCCAAATCATTGCGCGAGAAACATTCACAAACGATACAAAAAAAACGTTCATTTTGTTATCGTTGCGAATTTTTCGCTCCGATTTCACGTTCAGTTGCTTTTTTTCGATTTGAGTTTGAATTGAGTGCAAGTGCTATATATGTTCATAGGTAGGTACATAATTGTTTGCTAACTCAAGCATCAACTACAAAGACCTATACTTTTTTACAAAAGTGAGAAATTAAAATGCTCGCTAAAGAAAGTCCCGGTCTACATTGAACGATTTTTCCAGTGCCGACAAAAAATTATTGTTGTAATCGTGTGCGATTGAGAGGTACAACCGACAAGTTCCTTCCAGTTTCGGCCGATTTTTCCATTCAGCACGGGAAAAATCGTTTAATGTAGACTGGGACAAACATGCTTGCAAAAAAACATACAGAAATTATTCTGACATATAAATTAAATCACCATGCACAATTATCCATTGTTTTTTTTGCAAGCAAGTGTCTTCAGAATAGATATTTATGTACTTTTTGTACTTTTGTACAAAAGTAGGCCTATGTTGTTAAGCCTTCAGATTTTTTTTTTTTTTTGATTTAAATGTTTGTTTTTTATTATTTTGATTATTTCAGATTTTTATCAGATAAAGCCTCTACCAAGCCAACCAAGCCTCTACCAAGAAACATTCGCTCTGCAGGGCGAATCATTCACAATTATAACTAAAATAACAAATAAACAATACTAATAACAGCAAGAACTGCCTTCGGCGAATATTTCGTGCCCCTTTCGCGTTGGTTTGGGAGAGCCTTGAATTTTTCGGGAATTTGGAAAATAAATCTTCCAAATAAATTTACATGGAGAAAAACAAGAGCACTCACACTTGGTCACAAAAAGTTACAAAAAATTAAAAGAATAAAGGCTCTCCCAAACCAATGCGGAACATTCGTTGCGGCAAAGAAACATTCGCATGTCAAAATTTATTTTCATGGTGATATATGAGAGTGCCCACACCCAGGCGGCGGAGAAACATATGAATACATTTTGACTGACGAGTGTTTCTTCGCCGCAACGAATGTTTCGCATTGGTTTGGGAGAGCCTTAATTGTGTGAAATTGTGTGGCAGAATTTTTGCCATGAAATCGTTCCAAACTTTTTGGGCAGTTTTTCTCTCTGTGAGAGAATTTCATCCCCACTATTCAAAATTTGACAGACCAATAATTTCTGCCCAAAAATCTTGTGAACAATCCTACTGTGAAGCGATATCTGACGCGCCATAATTAAACCCGACCACCGACAACAAAAAATTTTTGTCCGGAAGACAAAAGTCGGTTCATTTAAATTCGGAGAAACTTAAGTTGCCTGATGTGAATGCCCGTTATACATATCTGAGAGCAGCCATCTATCGTCCTGCAATCGCAACGAACATAAAACATCCGCTGTACCGGTAATTTCACACTACCTTACCGCTGTCAACTGTCACATATGACAGCCGAAAAAGCGACAAAACGAGCAACAGCTGTCATATTTGCGCCATTTATTTCCACTCGGATTTTTCGTTTACAAAAAATTTCAAAAAAAAGAGAAAAAGAAAATTTATCCAATTTCTCTGTGAGCTATAAAGAATAGTTAATTATTTATTAATAAAACAACAAAAATATTATGCAGTAAATCAAAACAGTGCTTTGGTGTAGCAATCGAAACACACAAAATGGGTCTAGACTTCGATGCTCAAGAATACTGCAAGAATATCAAACAAACGCAACCGAATCCGCCGTTCGCCTGTCCCGTGGACAAATGCGACAAATCCTACAAATCAGTGGTGGGCTTACAATACCATCTGATAAACTACGACCATGACAATCCCCAACAGCCCACCACACCAATTGCGGCGCCCAATAAGAAACGTGGCCGTAGTCGATTCCAGGCATCACCTCAAACTCCTAAGGATGCGGCTGCGGCGCCTAAAGAAGGTGTTATCTTCCTGGAAACAGAGAACTGCGTCCAATACAACATCGACGATAAGAGCATCAAAGTTTCCGTCGATGATCCTTTGCCGACCATCACCGATGAAGAATTCGAGAATCTTCTTAGCACTGGATGCATCATCGCCACCCCCGATGTTATCGAACCCATTGTTAAGCTGCCCGATGCTACATTCAAAAAGATCGAGAATTACAGCATCTCTGATGCTCCTCCGCGACCGAATGCGTATATTCGTTTTATTGAGAAATCAGCCGAGGAACTGGACGGTGAAGTCGAGTATGACGTGGACGAGGAGGACACAACGTGGCTGTCTATGATAAATGAGGAGCGAGAGGAGACTAATTTGAACCCAGTGCACATAGATACACTGGAGCTGCTAATGGATCGACTTGAAAAGGAATCGTACTTCCAGGTAAGTTGATTTAAGATCTGGTTGCTCATGGGAGGATTTGCATGAACTTTTGGGCACGAAATTAAAGAAGATAGGTACGTAAAGTTCAAAATGAGATTATGATAGGATAAAATGTATCATGACACGTCGGTCTCATTAAATGCATTACGATACTGAGAATGGAAGGAAAATAGATAAGAAAAACAGGCAGAATAGGGTATTATAGGAAAATTAGTTATTGAGTACCTCTATGAACCACCCTTCATTCTAAATTAATAAGTGCATTGTATTCTACTCTTTTCTATCTCCAGTCGCATCAGTACAAATGATCCTTTTTTGTTTTTAGATTGTGACGCCACATAGCTAATGATCAAGTGCTGACCTCTATTACTGGCTAGTCTGTCACTGTAATTTTGTTCTGTAATTTGTTTGCCCTGAAACCAATCCAAGGGTGGGTGATTTTGTTACACAGTTTTTTTTTTGTTGGCAGTATTCAAACAACGATATATAATGGTCTTCGTCGTCATTAAGAAATATGGTTTTAATTGCCACCTATACGCCTGCAAAAAAATATACCTGTTTACTGATATCTTATAGTTGCGGCCTTATATGGCACGCACTAGTTGTGATCATGCACGCCAATCTCTGTTGTTTATTTTATCTTGGGTTCACTAGTTTCATTTACAATTAAATTTAAATAAATAAAATACTTTGCCCTTTCTGTAACCTGTCGTGGTGAAAATTTGAAATAAATACTCACGACTCCTTCAGCCGAACTTGCACTTAAAATTCGAATTTTAACTTATACAAGTTTTAACAATTTATGTACACTAACAGCCAATTTTTCGATAGCCAGTTAAGCCTGAGATTGTTCTTATTCTTTAGATAAAGCAAACATTTATTCTTGTTGTTTTAGTATTAATTCTTCTGTTAACTGATGATTCAATAATCCTTTCCTAGTAATAAAATCAAAGGCGATCCGGTAAGAATGGTCCATCTTAGAGGTCAATCGCCCGGTACTTTGCATCAGGTGCCTTACCCAAGGTAATAAGCAAAAAAAAAATATTAATTAATGTCTAAAAGTTACCCGTGGTCTGATTATTGAATTCGATACGCTTGGGATTGCCATTTTTGACTTGCTTCCATTCTCTCCATCATCCAATTTTAAATCAATACTCGACGTTTTTTGAGTCAAATGACATCGATGTCTTAAATTGTGGTACCGAAAACCTAATCCGCTAATAAATACAACTCGTTTTATATTCCCTAATCCCAGCCCAGTTTGATTGTTTATTTTTGTTATGTGGAATTTTTAAAAAAAATTTATTTGTACCACAAGCATAAATATCCTTGACAATTAACTATTAAACAATCTCGTAATACTTTTCAACAACCACAATTACAATCGACACCGCCAACGTCACTTACAAATAATTGATTTAAGAAGGCCATCAGGGGTTGCTGTTTTTCCTTGTCCCCAGAGCATCTCTAGATTAGCTGGAAGTATGTTGTTCACCCAATAATAGTGTTGTTGAGCTGAAGCAGCGAAGTTAATTGTAACGTTTAAAAATGTTGGATTTGCATATTTTTCGTTTAGGAAAACAATAACTGTTTCGTTACTACTTATCGATTATACTTTGACCGAGATCCCAGGACCGCCAGTTAGATACAAATGTGTTTAGTATTTAATCACGGAATAAAGTTTGGAATTGTCATTTTCATTTCTCAAAATTGTACTCGAAATTGATATTTGAGCGATATTTTCCTATCCGGTTATCGTCATAATATATGCATGAATAAGAGCTCTTGATTTCGACCGGGTAGTACCCGTCATAACCGAGCACCCCCCGGGTACCGAATTTTTCTAATGTTTGCACTGTTAGCTGAGTAGTTGGGTAACCTTTTTTGCGGTTACAACCAGGGACCTATCGGGTATCTGAGTAATCGTATGGTATTTGGTACCCAATTACCTGGAAAATATCCGGAAAACAGGAGCTCTAACAGAAATGTAACTTTTGAACTTAAAGTTTGATATTGATTTTTGACGGCAAGAGCAATTCGACTCTTTTCATTTTGCAAAATAAATTGCTCAGGAGCTTCATCAAAGGCAGATCTCAAAGAACCAAGCTAATTATCCAATATTCTGGCAGACGGTTTTAAAAAACCAAGGCCACAATTTATTTGTAATATTATAAAATTGTTCAAACTAAATTTCGAAAAAATAAAGCTATTATTATTATTATCCAATATTGGGCCCTATCGAGAAGCTCAAGGAGAATTTTGTTTTTTTCCGGGATATTTTATCCCCGCCCGAAATTTCGTATTCCATCATTTTGCCACAGGCAAAAAATCCAATCAAATGACAGCCGAATTTCGCACGAAAAGTATTCCCGATATCAATAAATTGAGTAAGATGTTTTACGGAAAGTAAGTTTTTTGAAATTAGAAGTTCTTTCGACAAAAAACTGGAGTTTTCTCCTCTAAGCACACAAATCTTCTCTGAGAGTTAGAAGATGATGCATACTTTTGTTGTGCAAAGACTAATTTAAGGTTTTCAGTTTATCAAATGAGACAAAAATGATAAGTTCATCAATATGACTGGGCTGGCAAAGTATCTAGAGTTTTATTTGACTTCATCTCGTAGACAGGTGTCGCGCCTGTTTACTCTCCACGGCGCACACTTTGGAAACCCCTATTTTAGGCGATGGTGTCATAAGATTTGTTTTTGAGCCCTGATTTTAATATTTGTCAGTGAACATTAAATAACGATTTTTTCTTATAATTTTGAGCTACTTTGATATAACTATATGTACTTAAAAAAGTTGATATTTAACCATTCATAAACTAAGAACTTGACTTTTTACGCATCGGTTTTTGTATAGAAGAACTTGAGTTAATTTTTGACATAAATATGTTCTTGGTGTCATTTTATTTAATAAATAAATAGAAATATAAAATGGAAACGTTTAAAATTGTAGTTTTTGAAATGGGCGAATCTGTCCAACTCACATGAACTTCCGAACCGAACCAGAACTTTTTTTTTACACCTCTTAGGGTTGTCAAGAAAACCTATGTCAACCTTTGGTAAAGTTCAACGATCAAAACTATTAACTCTATTTAACACTTGCTAGACTGGCTTAATAGAAAATTGGTTCCCTTGTATCGTATTGCATTGGAATGTGTAAAAGATCTGAGTATTTTCATTGAGAATTACGCTTTTGAATAAATCATTTCCGCAATTTTTAGAAATAAAATTCACACATTATGTACTTTCATACCCCAGTTGTAAAATGTACAAGATAACAAGTTTATCAGTATAAATATCGTGTTGGTTGCATTCGAACAATTGAGGCTGTGAGGGCAAAAGTGGCGTAACCATTTTTTGCAAAATTGGCTTATTTTGTCTGGTTTTACTCAATTTAAAACTAATTACAAAAAGTGGGTTACGCCACTTTTGCACTAACAGTCTTAAAAGTCTTAAAAACTACCAACATTATTATCCCTGTCAGAATAATTTAAATGCACTTTTGGAAGAATTAAACGTGATTAATTCATAAAAACAAATATATACATATTTTCAATTTAACATAAAATTCTGTTTACATGTACCTCATTTTTGTTTTGCTTGTGTTAGACCATCTCTTAGGTTTAAGTTGTTTTGGTCCTAAAAACACTACCTACCAGAATTTAGTTCATATTTTTAGAATTATGTTTAAAGTCGCGATCATGTTTTTGATTTTTTAATTAAAAAAAAAATACAAATATCGGTTTTTCAATAATTCCTAAAGATACAAAACATGCAGATTGTTTAAAGTTTATCTTATAAATTTAAACGTATACTTAAACAATCGATAACGATTTTGGGACACATGCTTGAATTACTTCCATTTTTTTTTCTAAATGTTTACTTAAGGTGTTGCAAGTACTAATCAACATCTTATTTCATCTTAATCGAGCACTCAATTTGGAAGTTATTAATTTTTGTATACCAATAAAGCGACATTTACTTGAAAGCGTTCCCTCATTCTTCAAAAATATCAAGGAAGACAAATTAGCTTTAATGGGAGACAAAATTCGTAACTCCCAGAATGATTTGTCGATTAAAACGAAAAAAGAGGCTCAATTTGATCTTGAACTTGATTTAAAAAGAAAATTTCAAAAAAATACTTTCGGCTTAAAAAACATTTCAACATTGAATTTTAAGTGCAACTATCTTTTTAAATACTTATTTTGCATCTTAAAACAAGTTTTTAGAAAATTGCGTCTGCCACCTAAGGGGCCGGTTATAGCGATCAGGAAAACGCATCAGTAAAAAAATTTCTTTTTGACAATTTTATCTGTTAAGATACGATTTGGAATATAAAAAGGATACAAATCAATAAACAATTACCTAAAATAATTTATTCATAAATAAAACTATTTGAAACAAAAATTTGGTTCTAAAAAAAACATTTTTTAATTTTCCTGATGTTAATTCCGTACCGAAAAAAATTCTGTACGGAATTTACATCAGGAAAATTAAAAAAAATGCTTTTTTTAGACACAAATATTTGTTTCAAATTGTTTTTTTTTAATGAATAAATTATTTCAAGTAATTATTTATTGATTTGTATACTTTTTATATTCCAAATCGTATCTTAACAAATAAAATTATCAAAATGAATTTTTTTTACTGATGCGTTTGCCTGATCGCTATAACCGGCACCTAAACTGGTTCTCTCGATTATTTTCTTGTCTTAACCGAACCTTCAAAGTATGGCATTTTGATGCATCAAAATGTAAATAACCCTGTTTTTATTACATACATATGATAAAGACGGTCACTTCATAGAAAGAAAAAGAAACCAATTTTATATTGCCTCTACTCATACATGTTTTGTCCGAAGCATGCTGAATTTTAGATATAATTAAAGGCTGCATGTTGCAACGAATAAAAAAAGACACAGGTCAAAATATAAAAATACACAAGCACACATATTGATCTGTTCATATATAAGTCACTTAAAAAAAGAATAACAGAGAAGAGGTTTTGTATTTGCAGGTTTAAATTTCATCGAAACATTGTCCTATTATATGTATATTTTTATATGTACATAGCTTGAGGATCGTGTGTGCCATTTCATTCTATTTGTTTCATGTTTCATAATATTCCTTTTTCGATTGTTGATCAGGGTGGTTGATGCCAGTTTCTGCGAGTTTTTTTTTTTCAGGTTTACAACAAAGGGTATTTTAATTTTCCATTGTCGACGAGGGTGGTTGATGCCGGATTTGTGTGAGAAATTCGTTTTTTTTTTTCAGGTTTATAAGAAAGGGTATTTTAATTTATTTGTTACTGTAAGATTTTATTCTTAAATTCCAAAATGTCTAGCAAAACAAATATAGGTGCGCCAAAATCAAAGCGTAACTTGACCAAATTTTTTTTTGAAAGATTTTCTAATGAGAATTCAGATGTTTATGAAAAACTGGATGAATAATTGTTCTTTCAGGTAAGAATTTATACTTTGTTCCAACCACAATAATATAGGTAATAAAGTAACTTAAAAAAAGGCTAATTGAGGAAAGGCATTGAATTCAAATTTACGCATTTCGTTTTCAAATTCCTTTTTTGTTTGAATTTGAATTGAATTGAATTGGAAATGAATTTCAAGTTTTATGAAAAAACGATCTGAAAAAACGATTGCCACGGGGTCCACGGGGGTGGCTATAGGGGCTAAAGCCCCCAACAACTGATTCCTAAAATTAATTGAAATATAGAAAGAAATATGTACACTAGCACGTGTAGAGTTTTATATTCATCTAAAATATTGTTAACGTGGTGGGGCTAAAGAATTCATATGTTATGTAATTTTTTTTCTAATCCCCAAAATTAATTTGTTTGGGGCTAAAGCCTGAAAGGGCTAAAGCCTGAAAGGAATTGGACAAAAAACCAAGTTCGGGGCAACGAATAAATTACATGTTTAATTCAACGACAATTATTGCAGGACTAAGGCCTGACAAGAATTTGACAAAAACATGGTCGGGGTTAAACAACCAATTCCCTAAAAACTTAATTATTTCAGAGAGTTTTTGGGGCATAACTCTAGGGACTGACAAAGTCCGAAGTTGTCGCTAAAGCTTGAAGAGATAATTAAAACGGGGTCGGCGCTGAACAATTAACATGTCAAATGCAACATTAATTTACCCTTAAACTTAGCTTATTTAACAAAAAAAAATGCAGTTAGGACTAAAACCCGAAAAACGAGGTGTTAATTTTAGTGTAATTTTTAATACAACAGAAACTGCTTCTTACGACCAGCCAGGGCTCAGAGAATCTTGGGGCTTATATTTCCGTGGAAGTCAATTATAAATACAAAACATTTTTGGACTAAGCAAGTACATGCAATATCTCTACATAAGGAACCATATTCAACAAGCGTGAGTTTTCTCTCTGCACTCAGAAAATCATGCAGAAGCAAATGAATATTTGCAATCCCTCTAGACTCTAGGGTGACGTGCAAATTTGCCGACATATTTTTTGAGCATGAATATAAGGTGTATACAAGCGTTTACACGAAAATTCATTTACGCTTGCAGAATTAGGCTACCTGCTAATTTTTAGAGCAGCTTTTTCTTATGTCCGACTGAAAGTCTTGAAGTTTTGACATTTATATTTGAATCGGCAAAATATTGTTTTCTGTGCTTTCCAGTGACCGTTCGAACAAAAAATCGACCCAATCTAGATACTAGTTGATTTGCCTAAATCACGAAAATGAGATCTCCAGAGCGATCATACGGTCAAAACACATATTAGCTTTTGCTAGTGAGATCTATTAGATTTCATTTTTGTCTCAAACTGTATCTCCAAGACCCCTCCCCTTCACAATCAAATCCTAGATCCGCTACTGGTTAGCGCTATTGTATTATAAAGTCCCATCAATTAATTAAAAAAAATAATTAGAAAGGTTCTTTACTTTTTAAATTTAAACGAAAACATATTGCTTATCAACAAAAAAGAGCGTGTGTAACTCAGTACTCGTGGCAGAAGTGAAACTTTTTTGGCTATCTTAAAATCTTGATATGTATAGGGATATTAAGCTTATATGCGTAAGACGCAGCTATGTGTTCTATATCAAAATGATCGATGGGTTCGGGTTGTAAACTAGAAAATTAAATAATGATGGTGACAATTTAAAGTAAAAAAAGGTGAACATTTAAAAGATATAAATCAGTTTATTTGAGTAGGTTTTCCGACTATTTCCAAAAATGTATACACTCAAAATCTCTGCAAAATCAAAAATTTGTATATGACAACTTTAATTTGGTTTTATTTGTTTTACAACCGTATATAATTCAAATTTTTAGCGGAATCTCCTGATTTAATTCAATTTTTTGAAATTAGCCTATTTTGAGATAAAATTTTTAAAATAATTTATACCTCCATACCAGTAGGAGATAGATAAAAGTCTAAAACTAGTAATACTCTTAGAATTTCATTATCTATCCACCAAAAATTTCAAAACTGTAGTACGTGTATTTAAAAAAAAGACATAAAAGGACATTTCCCTTTTATCTGCTGCAATAATATAGATTATCAAAAAATCCAAACTTATTGCACTATGAAATATATTAGCCTATCAATAAAAATGTTTACTTTTACTCTACCTCCCACCACTTAGCTGATCAATGATCTCAGCGTTGCACATGTGGCGTTACATTTTTTGGTTTCACAAAAATTCAACCTTGAAATTTCACTCTCAACGTGCCCAAAGAAGTTTCACTTCAAAAATCATAAAAAGCTATTTTGGCATATATTATTTGTATACATTAAGTACCTAGATTAAGACAAATTATTTTTCACCCTCATCATAATGAAGAAGAAAAATGCTCTAAAACTGAATCCCTCTTTCACCGCACCCTAGATATTTTTATAGAATGATTGATTCTTTATACTTATGGTAAATAAAACATTTTTGCCAAGTGTCATGAAGCTAAGAACTTTTTGTATATGAAACTAGCTAGCCCAGCGAACTCCGATCCGCCCAAATTGTTAATGTAATAAAAATAATAACTCCGAGCCTTGCGCATTGTGCTTGATGTACTTTATTCGGTCAATTCAAATTCTGTATTCGAAAAAAATGCAATGGAAATAACTGAAGTACAACAATGTCGACGTTTCCGAATCGAACCGCAGTGATTGACGTATCAACCCATTTTTTTTTTTACTGAAGTGCTTTATATAATCAACGTTTTTTCGTTCAATTCTCGGGTGGGTATACGTACAAAGCGGAATGTTTACAATTGACCATGTGAGAAACATGGGAATTCAAGATTAATGCAACAAACATCCCGCAATTGTCCTTACGATTATTAATTCTCATAGCGAAATCGAAACGCTTAAATACGAATGACAGGTCGCTCGCATGCCAAATTTCGTGATATAGTTTGTGGCTTCGTTTTCATCCATCAATAATTCGATTGCAATTTCTTCACATATCCCTATAACGCCGACGCCCTCGGGCAAGTGTTCAATTCATCTCTCGGATTTAATGTTGAAATGACAGGCAGCCTATGAAGAAAATAACCTGCCAGCATAACATTGGGTCACTGAAACGTCTTTCATCATTTCGTATATCTTTCAACATGCGATTCAGGGCTTCCCATGCACGTTTGTCAGCTATTGGGCACATGTCGTAGGTGGTAATGTTACATGGTTGCAATACTTGCGCCATCGCAGACTTCTTTGAAATGTTGCATGTAGGTTTTTCATCTACTTGCAGGTTGCAGATTCAATGTCAATTTCAATGCAGGATGGTTCGAACTCCTTCTTACAACGTAGAATCAATCCCCTAAGAGGCTAATTTCACAATCAGTGAAAACAGAAACATAAATTCCAGTTGCACTGAAAGCATGAAGAATGAAAAAGCTACCATTTCCGTTATCGAATGCTTGCATCAATTCATTGAGCATCTTGACTCAATACGACTCGATCAAATCCATTTCTCGGTCGAGTTCTCGATGTCACTTTGATATTACACTTTGACAGCTGTCACTTTAACATCTGTCACTTTGACATCTATCATTTTGGCATCTGTCATTTTGACAACTGTCATTTTGACATCTTTCATTTTGACCTCTGTCATTTTGACATCTGTCACTTTGACATCTGTCACTTTGACATCTGTCACTTTGACATCTGTCACTATGACAACTGTCACTTTGACACCTTTCACTTTGACACCTGTCACTTTGACATCTGTCACTTTGACATCGGTCATTTTCACATCTGTCACTTTGACATCTGTCACTTTGATATATCACTTCGACATCTGTCTCTTTGACATCTGTCTCTTTGACATCTGTCACTTTGACATCTGTTAATTTGACATGTCACTTTGACATCTGTCACTATGACATCTGTCACTTTGACATATGTCACTTCGACATCTTACCTGTCCTTTATTGGGTCAATACAAATCGAAACGATTCGTTCTCGAGTTATCCTGCTGAAAAACGAAATGTGCGCATACAGCGCAGCGCCACCTGTTGAGAATTTTAAGAATTTTTTTTTCCTAAACCTCTGCGAAACAATTACAAATCAAACCCCCAGAAGGATGTATTCAATTTGGTCAGCCGTTTTTAAGTTTTAAGCAGCCGCACAAACCACGATTCATTTTTATATATATATATTGTATGTATGTCGTGTCCTACCTCGGTCATAAATAAGATATAACAAAAAATAAAATTAAAATAAATTGGGTGGCACAACAGCTCGTGAAGAACTAGTGACTAACAACTCGCAACCATTCCTGTGTGCGCCTGTCGACAGGAATGGAAGCGACCTACAATTTTATGCCGAATCCGAACGGCTAGACGAGAAGCACTTATTCGCGACAAGTGATACTCTTGGAGGATTTGTCAATTCCTCGCAAGAGGCAGTAGCCCTGAAAAAAAACTTTTTAGTTTTTTAGGTGGACGAGGCTGGGAAGCGATCCCAGAACTCCAGCGTGACAGTGGAACGCACTAACCATTACGCTACGGGCTACTACTTGATCAAACAAATTGTTTTCGAAAAATCCAAAGTATGAGTTCCTTATCATGGATATCGCTAATAAGCCAATTTTGTTTGATAAGCGTTGGTTAATTAGAGCGTGTGAAAGTCACATACTAAATTTAACCCACTGTGAACAAACTAGTGAAAGGGCAGTAGCCCTGAAAAAAAACTTTTTAGTTTTTAGGTGGACTAGGCTGGGAAGATATATAAGATATATAATACGATATAACTGTACATGTATTATAGTACGGGAGGCTACCCTAGGTTAACTCATATCGCGGCAGTTGAAAAAATTATGCCAACTCGTAGCGCACCCAAATTCAGTTACATGAAAAACTTTTTGGGGCATTTGGACTCTTGTAAAATTGTAAGCACCGCTCATATTGATACGAAATGTCTATATTTTCTTATTAACGGCCAAAATTTCGCTCTGCCTAATTTTGGTTATTAGATTTATTTTTGTTCATTTTAATTGATTTTTTTTCTGATTGAAACTTTTATGAAAACGATTTCTGCACTTTATGACATTATTATGTTGCTCTTTAACATGCAATCTTGACAAATGCCAAATTTTTCAACCTCTCTCTACTTCGAAATAGTTGTTAAACGTGATTACCGCGGCTAAAACCAGACACTACATCCGTGCCTGTCTGTAGACCTTTTTTTTCGCTCATGCCGCTGCAGTTCAATTGACCCAAGATAGTAGTTTTCTTGAAAGTCACATCTTAATCATGAGTACACATTTTGTTTGTTTTATAGGCTGCAGCTAATGGAACACCAGGAATTGAGGTGGATGATGATGCAGTTTGTTGCATATGCATGGACGGTGAGTGCCAAAACACGAACGTGATACTCTTCTGCGACATGTGCAACTTAGCCGTCCATCAGGACTGCTATGGAGTGCCGTACATTCCGGAGGGTCAATGGTTGTGTCGGCGGTGTTTGCAGTCTCCCAGTACACCAGTCAGATGTGTTCTCTGTCCGAATACAGGGGGAGCATTTAAGCAGACAGATCAGGGTATGTGGGCGCATGTAGTGTGTGCGCTTTGGATTCCAGAAGTTCGTTTCGCTAATACCGTCTTTTTGGAACCCATTGGTAAGTCTTATTATTTTCGGTATTTTTTTCTTTGTTTTATTTCCTCATTTTGTAACACTCCTTTTAGATTCGATTGAAACAATTCCACAAGCACGTTGGCGACTCACCTGCTATGTTTGTAAAGAAAAAGGCATTGGTGCGTGTATACAGTGTCAAAGAAATAGTTGTTATGCTGCATTTCATGTCACATGTGCACAGCAGGCTGGTCTCTATATGCATATGGACACTGTGAAAGATGGTAGCAATGAAGCTGTTCCCGTAACAGTGCAAAAATACGCCTACTGCCACGCCCACACGCCACCCGACGCCAAGTTGAGAGAAAACGAAGAAGAAGACACGCGTCACAAGATGAAAGAGGCTCGCAAAGTGCTAGCGAAAAAGCGTTCATCTGCGCCGGTCGTTTTAATTCCAACTATTCCGCCTGATCGGATTCAAGAGATTTCAAGTTTGGTTACAATGCAAAAGAAGTCGCAGTTCATTGAGAAGCTAATTGCTTATTGGACGCTGAAGAGGCAGTATAGAAATGGAGTTCCTTTGTTGAGGCGCCTGCAGAGCCAGGGGCAGAGTCATAGTTTGGCAAGGAATGGTATTGAAGGTAAGTGTTTGTTGTTTTCCTTACATTCGCTAACTTCCTCTAAAACTTACGTCTTCTTTTTCAGGTTCTCCAAATACCGCTGAACTTTACAAACAACTTAAATACTGGCAGTGCCTTCGACAAGATCTCGAAAGAGCTCGTCTTCTGTGTGAATTAGTACGCAAGCGTGAAAAACTTAAAGCCCAATATGTCAAAATATGCGAACAAGTCGTTATGCTTCAAATAAATCCACTAGAAACTGCAATGCGAAAAATTCTCGAGACTCTAGAAACAAAAGATACAGCCGATATCTTCAGAGAGCCTGTCGACACAGACGAAGTGCCGGACTATATGGACATTGTCCAGGAACCTATGGATTTGGGCACAATGCGTCAAAAGCTCTACACCGGTCAATACACGTCCTTGGATCAGATGGAATCTGATTTCGATTTAATGGTCAAGAATTGTCTGGCTTACAATAATAAAGACACAGTATTCTATCGTGCTGGCATTCGAATGCGCGATCAAGGTGCACCTTTATTCCGAAATACTCGAGAAGAATTGCAAAGAGAAGGAATTGTTGAAATCATTAAGAATGACGATTGTGTTGCAATTGAAGTGGAAGAAGAACTTAAAGTTCTGCTTAAGATCACTCCAACGGAGGATGTTATTCAAAAAATGTTAATTCTAGCTGATAAATCACAGGTGCTGAAAAATCCTCAGCATCGAACTAAGAAAATTAAACAAATTCGTGTGGAGATAGCTCGAATGCGTAAAGCGATGGCTAAGGCTAAAGCAGCTGTGGTAGGAATCATTTTTTTTTTTTTTTTTTTTAATCAAACAATTTGTTTTTCTCAAACTTATTAAACATTTTTCTTTTGAATTTTTTTAGAGGAACTCCCTGGGTGTCAATCATTCTCGACTAGAATGTGAAGAAATGGATGAAGATGAGCCTGAAGTTGTGGACGCAATAGAACAACTACCACTTCAGACACCACCTTGCAGTCCACTGAAGGCCGTCACGAATAGCGCTTCACCAGCTGGAGTCAATAGAAGGTAAGACTAAATGTCTATTTTTTTAATACAATTTTTATTAATGAGTGTTTGTTTTGCAGAACCGCTGTCCTCTTCACACGGAAGGCACAAGCCGCAATGAAACGTCCAGAAATCTCCTCTCTCAAAGAGGAATCTAACGACCTGCCTATGATGATCGATGGCATCAAGTCGCCAAAGCGGAGCATAAAGAACAAACGCCTCTCAAATGATCGTATACGTAGTATTTCATTAAGTCCCGCCAAGATCACTGCCCCTCTAGAAAATATGCTTGAAAACATGCCGGACAGCTTTCGGGTGTACCGAGCGAACGCGGGAGGCGACAACTCTGAGAGCGACGAAAGCGACCTGAGTGATATTTCCGGCAGCCCTTGCAGCAGCTGCTCCGGCTTTGGAATAAGTGGATCCGGTTCGGAATATGATTCCACGTCCGAGGATGAAGAAGAAGACGAAGAGATGGCCAGCGTAAATGAATCGGAATCGAATTCCCACAGCCACACCAATCACCACCATCATCTACCAGCGAATGACAGTCTGCTGATACCGTCCAAGAACTCCTCACTCCTGCACAGAATTCCCACTCCGGTTCCTCAGGCTCCAATAGAACCTATTAAGCCCCCGCTGGAGCCTCTGCAACTGGTTTGGGCCAAGTGTCGCGGGTATCCTTGGTATCCAGCCCTAATTCTCGATCCGAAAACACCCAAAGGTTTTGTGTATAATGGTGTTCCGCTGCCCGCTCCGCCCGCCGAGGTTTTAGCGCTGCGCAAAAACCACACAGAAGAAGTATTTTTAGTGCTATTCTTCGACGCGAAGCGGACATGGCAATGGCTGCCGGAAGCAAAGCTAGAAATACTTGGCATTGATAAACAACTTGACCAGAATAAATTGGTCGAGTCGCGCAAACCCGCCGAGCGGAAAGCCGTCAAGAAGGCCTACCAAGACGCACTGCACTACCAGAGTCAGGTCTCAGATCTGGACGGTCAAGGACCGGATCCAATTATGTAAATTTTTTTCAAAATATTTTCCAAACGCGATGGCGAACATTAATTGCAAACTTTTTTTATTTTTTCTTTTTCTTCCACATTTTTTGTACATTCTCTCTCTACACACACATTCTCTATAAATGTATGTAATTATTTTAATAAATAAATTAATTAATTAATTACTTGTATCCAGCAAAATATTTTAAATAAAATAATTGTTTCTTGTCTTATGGTTTTTTTCATTGATTTTTGTTTGGTTCTGTTATTAGAATTTAGAGATTAACTTTATTGAAAATAAATAATAACAAAGAAAAAAAAAAAAAAACAAATGTAAAATTTAAATAAAATAATGTTTTTGGTATAAATATATATTATATATTCGACTAAGCTTGTAATTATTATATATTGTTAACTAATTAACTTGTAATTGTAATTTTTTTCATTAAGAACTTTTAAAGAAGAAAACAAACAAAAATATAGAAAAAGATGAGTTATAGTGTTTTTTTTTTCATTTTTCAATTTTTCAATTTAATAGTTTTATTTGTTTAGTTCAAGCAAAGCAAAAAGTTTAGTTAACTCGTAAGATCCATTTATTTTATAGTTTTCACACACACAAATTCGTTTTATTCTTTCTTTCTCTGTGTAGGTTTATTAATTATTATTATTACGAATGTAAATGTTTTTTGGATTGTATCTCAGTTAAGTGAAGAAATACACATAAGTTTTGTTTATATACACATTGATGAGTTGTTTTTGTTTTTTGTTGGTTTAAATTATGATTCAATCGTTTTTCAATTTATAAAGTTGTATATTGAGATTTCTTGTTGAGTTGGATTTGTTTTAAACAAAAAATGCAAAGTGGAAAATTGATTTCGGAAAAAATTGTAAGTTTTACAAATGGTCGATTATATAAAAAATATACATATTTGCGTTATTTTTGTTTAACTAACTCCTTAATCGTTCTAGGATATTGTTCTTCTTTGAATATTGAATGTTTCATTGACGAATCGACGCCATGACTGCCTTTGGTGATAAAAAATATTGATAACATTTTTATTGATCTCTTAATACAAAGTCGTTGCGATTTTTTTACAGTTGTAATTTTCAAGAGATGCCAGACTTTTTTAAAATAGAAAAATTAACTGATATTTGAAGTGGTAAAGAGATTTGCATATGAATGATGAATGACAATCGAATATAAATAAAATTGTTTAGCAAAAAATAAAAATAAATTAAAGTGTTAAATTTAAACGCATTTTGTTTGAAAATTAGATGACTAAAGAAAAAGTGGGTGAGTATTTTTTTTAAATTATCTAATGGTGTATAGAGTGGTTGACGGGTGAAAATCGGTGTTAAATTAAAAACTAAAACTTCTATGTTCTTTCACCTTCCGCTCTTTATTGACCCTTCTGGCATTTTAGTAAAATAGCGTTATATAGTATAATAATTTTTTTAGTTTAGCTTTTTTTTACGTTTTTCCGATGAGCAAATATACCCTAACATATCGGGTTGGATTTTTAAAAATTGTATGTAAATCAAACTGTTGACATGTCATCACTTGGCTGAAATTTCTGTTCAATTTGCAGGTTCTTTGTTTCTGAAATTCCTCCCATGCGGTGATATTTAGGTTCACCAGGGTCTTCTTTACCTTCTACTTACCAAATTAAAATTTGTCGCTGCAGCCATAACCCGTTTATTGTGCATTCATACAAAATAACCATATGTATAAGTACATTATATTTTGTTTCTATTTTATATTGTACGCGCACTCAAGGGTGCGAGCGTGAGGAAAATAGGGAAGAAATAAAGAGGAGATTCCTGTGCACATTGGTTTGAACCTTTGAATATCGAAATGAAAGGGAAAAATAGAGCCGGATATAGCATTCCACATTCTTGTAGTGCGACTTAAGAAAGAATCTCTATACTAAACAGTATGTACATCCGAAGTTGGACTCAAGAGTAAACTGTTGGGATTTGTAATTTAAAGCTAGCGGTTTCCAACATAAATGTATGTCTTCGTCTATCAGTTTTGAGACAGTAGTCCCATAAACGCTCAATAATGTGTTATGTCTAAAACTATATGTAAGGTTATCGCAAATAAAACTTATGCCGTTTTCCATTGGTTTCACTCAAGGTTTCACTCTTTCTGAAATCCAATGGAACAGTCCAAGATGGTTCTTATCAATTCTGGGGTTTGGTATCTGTATGGGTGAATGGTCAAATAAAATTATTTGCTACCACACAAAAAGTGAAATGTAATGAGTTTATCAACTCCAAAATTCAAAATAGTATTTTTTGTTTGATTTGTTTTTAATTTGTTTATTGAATTTAAAAAAAATCATGAAGTATGTATATTGCAGTTTGTTGTGACGTTTGAGTTTGAATGTAGTTTTTCTTGAGTGGATTCTGATTTGAAATCAAGAATCGAATTTCTCTTCTCAGAATCGTTAGAAGCGTATTTTTTGTGGTAATGGAATGGTTTCAGTAGACTTCCGGAAGCTTCTGGACGCTTACGGACGTCCAATGAAAAACGGCATTAGAGAATATCTCATTTGAAAATTGGAAACGTGATACGTGAATGATTATTTGTATCGAGTATAAATCTCATTTCATAGGATATTTGTAGAGTGGAAATTATTCCGGAGATGATCGACGATAGCTGACACATTTTAGAGGAATAAAATGTTCCGGGGAAACAAAATTGCCCTGCTCAAATCCATTTTTTAACAAAATTATTGGAGAAGTAGTTAATTAAAATTTTTGAGGGAGCAATTGTATTGTGGTATTTTAATATAACAAGAAGACTAACCCGAATATGATATCTTTACTTCAATAAACAATTTCTAGAATATATAGGTAGGTACCTACCTACATATAGATAGTTTAAAAATGGATGTATAAAAAACTAAATTTCGAAGGAAATACCTTTAAATAAATTGTATCATTTATACTCAATCGCTTACCTATATAATTTGTTGAAGACCAAACAAAATGTGTATATTTTGTACGCATGTGGTACAAGTCCATATAAATATTCTTTGTCTTGTACCATTGAGTCCCGAAAGGATAAAAGAAGAAGTGCTTAAATGCTTAATCTGACTGAGTTTGAAAATTGGTAGATAGTAGGTAGCTATGGCCTGTAGTAGGTCTATTTTGGGAAAAGTGATTAAAAAACAACGGTAGCACTAAAAATGCAAGGTACATTTTTTATTTCATCACTTGCCCTTATTTCACGGTACCTTGAATTTTGTACTCTTTCCTTAAGCAATAAATGGAATGAAACAGAATAAATTAAGTTTTTTTTTTATTAAAAATGTCATTTTTTATTATAATATCATTTTTTTTGTTCTATGTAATAATAAAACCTTATATTATTTTGTTTTTTCCTTGAAGCAACTAATTTAATTTTTTTTAATGTACAGCGTTTAAATATATTTATTTCAATATAATCTTAAGCATAACAATTTTTACTAATATTAAAAATTCGATAACGCGTTCACTATATATTTTTTCTGATTTTAAAATAGGTAATCTATAAAACAAAACTTATTTTAAACAAAACAATATTATTGGCAAATATACATAATATAATTTAATTAAATTTTAATTGTTATTTAATTAATATATCTTTGTTTTTGTTTACAATACTTAGTCAGAAAAGCATTATTAAAATTCAAATTTTTGTTTTCGAAGTGATACTTATCCGTGTTTGTTTTTTTTTTTTTTATTAAATAAGGCTTAAATGCGTGGCAGGTTAAAAGCAATATTATTGGCTAGACGAGTTTTAATAATACACTCCATTTGCCAGCATAAAAATGTTTGTTTTATTTTTTCATTTTTTTTTTATAAACGTTTCCTTTTTTCTATATACATAAGTAATTTGTATCTAATGAATTTTTATAAGTTAAGAATTTGTTTGTACCCAAGATGTGTGTTAAAGGAACGAATTAGTTGTTATATTTTTTTTTTTAATTTTAAATTTAAACTAATAGTTTAAGGGCCGGCATGAAAATAGATAACCTAGATTCATCGAGCTTTTTATTGAGAACTCTGTTTTGGTATTCAGGGTGTTAAGAACGTGGACTTTTTTGGCTGGGGCGAAATCGAAACAAGACGAAAATTAATTAATTAATTAATTCTAAGAAAAAAAAATTACTTAAGTCGGTTCCCGCGCAGAAAGACAATCTAGTTTTCGATAAGGCACTAGAGAGTTTTACATAGATTCTGGCAAGGGGCTAGCATGGTAAGCAAAGGTTAGAACAAACGCCTTAGCGATTATGAACCCTTTTGCCTTGTCAGGCAAAAACAAAAAGTGGCTTATGTGGGACTCGATCCCGCAATCTCCGGCTTGTTAGTTTTTTGCGCTGTCCACTGGACTAACTTAATATACAAAAATTCAATGTCTAAAGTGAATAAGTTCCATACTCTAATATTTCATACCATATTGCTTAACAAATACACAAAGAATAGAGCAGGACTTAATGTACTTGCTTTTTAGGTAGAACAACTTAGAATAGGTTTTCTGTTCTAACTTGTCTGACGTTTCTCACAAATCTGTGCTGTTCTGTTCTGATCGGACTTCGATCGGATGTTTCACATCCATATTATAAAGTGTGATATGAAAAAGAAAACAAAGGAAATAGAGAAAAAAGTGTCGGATGATACTTAAATAGCAGGATGCTTATAAAATTTTTGTTTTTGGTGTAGGAACAAGAGATATTTCTGATGGGTCACCGAAACATGTTCAACAAGTTTTTACTAGGGAGAGTCTCATGAGTGTCTGAAAAGTTTCCTTCGTCTTAATTTTCGGTACTGAAATCCAGCAAGGGCTTGTCAAGTATCTGACAAGATTTCCTCGTCTAGATTATCCCAACTAGGGCCTTGTCCAAACTAGACAGATCAGTAAAACGCATCAGTAAAAATTTGTTTTTTTTGATAATTTAATGTGTTAACAAACGATTTGAAAAATAAAAACAACACGAATCACTAAAAAATCTCCTGAAATAATTTATTCTGAAGAAACAATATTAGTGTCTTAAGAAAGCATTTTTTAATTTTACTGATGAAAATTCGGTACAGAATTTTTCCGTACGGAATTTTTATCAATAAAATTTAAAAAAAAAATACTTTTTTTTAGTCATTTATCTTTCCCTTCAATTCATTCTCTCCGCTAAGCTTAGATTTTTTTATATTAAGTTTTTGTTGCATTTAAAGTTTATCTAGATTGTTTAGTACCTATCACGTTTTTTTTGCCAAATTATCTTCTTGCTTTAGGCCCAAGCTCGTTTTTTCCATCTAATTTTCTGAAAATGCAATTCCCTTCGTACCCCAAAATTCTGTTCATACAATTTTTTTTTTGGGGGCTCAGAAAAAGCTTAAACTACATAAATGGTAGTTGTTTTGTGTGTTTCCCTTCGAACTCTACTCCAATTATTTTAGACGAATCACGAATGTAAGACTCCACGTTTTTATGTATTGCCTTTATCATTCAATTCATTTTAAGAATCTGTGGTGTGAGGGGCTTAAGTTCTTATAGTCTCCTGCTGGAGGCCCTTCTTCTATCACTTCTTATCATTTTATCCTTTATTTTTCTTTGTTTGCCCTTATTTATTTAACTTGAGTTCTGACTACCGAAAATCTAGTACCTTTTGCTAAGATGACGTTTTTCCTATTAAGGCCAACCATACAAATTATTTAGATTTTTGAAAATTTAAAAAATTTAACTTAAAATGCGGCAACTTTTATACTACGTTTTCACTGGGCCAAATGAGATACTATTGTTGCTAATTTCCAAATGAGATCCGAAATTATACCTCATTTCCCATACAAATGCTCGTTTCCAAATGAGCTAATTTCAACCAAATTTGCACGAAATGAGGTAAATCCGATTCCAAAAGCTTTAAATAGCTCTTGCATGAAAATATCAAAACACAAAGAGAAAACAACAAAAACAAACGTTTAACTGCCATTCCAAATTCAAAATGAAATAATGAAAACACTTTTTTGCCAAATTCTGAAATTACCTCGTTTCGGCTCTAATGAAAACGTAGTAATACACTTTAGGCAACCAAAACAAAAATAATCATCTCAATGAAGATAGGTCAATTTTTGACAAGATCTTCTACTACTATTTTAAATCTAATGAAAATAAACAGAAGAAAGTTTTTTGCTGTTATTGTTGGGTACCTACCTACCTATAAAAAAGAAATAAAAAAAAACCGTAAGATTGGTGGTGGAAGACATAATGTTTTGACTATGAATTAATACAAAACAAAAAATGCTAATAATAAATAATAAATTGATAAGTTTATGAAAATTCCCTAATTTAGTTTTTAATACTAAATTATATATCTATATATTTATCTACTTATTTGTATTAAATTTATTTTACAATTTCAATGTAGGTTAATAATTATAATATTACGTTTTCTTAGATTAGTCACGTGTTTTTGGTTTTTATTTTTCTATAATAAATTAAAAATCTTATAAAGTATTTTTTAAATATATACTGTACATAGGTTAAAGTGAGTTTTGTTTTAATTTTAAGTTTATATATATATATATATATAATTATTATGTATATATACTTTTGTTTTTTTCTTTTTATATATTATATTTATTCTTTGTAAAGCTCTTGTACCATTTTGTGATCCCTTGAAGGTTATCATTTTCATAATTATAATTATTATTTTTTTTTTTTTTTGAAAATTTAAATTAACAATTTTATTTCGATATTTAACAAAAAATTTCATAAAAATTACAATCAAATTATATATTAAATTAAAGTTGGACGCTAATTATTTTTTTTTGTCTACATATAAGCGTAAGCATATACATTATTTATTAATTTAGGTTTTGTTTGAAATAAGAAGGGTATTATGTGTATTTATATTTTATATTATATTATTTGATTATTACATATTGTGATACGTTTCTGCTTAGTAGAAACTATTTATAATGTTTTTAATAAAACGAAACTAGCTTTAAGTTTTATTTTTTTCGATAGCAAAAAGATAGGGTTTATAAAATTAAAAATAAAATTCCTTAAGAGTAAAAATTAAATAAAGAAATATTAAAATAAAAACTGGCAACCAAAGGTAATGGCATATTTACATATATGTATGTATGTTTAAACTAAATGAAATAGTAACACGTAGTGTGTTATATCTAAAATTGACATAACCTAGTAGGTAGGTACATACTTAGTTATTTACATAATTTATTATTGCAGATAAATGATGATGGAAATGATTGTGGTCAATGAATGAATGTGTCAGTTAAACACATACATTTATGAAGCTTCTATTGTACCTTACCATTGAAAAATGTATTTTGTTATATATTTATTATATATTTCCACGAAATGAGAGAACATTGATTTAAATCAGTCAGTGATTTAAATCTAATCGCATTGTGAAAAAAAACAATGCTTTATCTATGTAGGTACGTACATATAAGAAGTTAAGTTATCGTATGAATCTCTGGGTATATGTTTAAACTATTAAATTATTGATTTATTAGCAAATTAAACGTGATCTTATTAAATTCGATTTTTTTGTTTGCGAAAATCAAAAGTCGGTCTGCTGACTGACTTGACTTAGCATGGATGATTGAATTAACGGGTATGACAATTGTCATAGGTTTTCTCTGATCTCCTTCATTGACTTAGGCCCCTTTTTAACTTGAAGTTCTAAAAAAAAATGTTGTTCGTAAACGCAACAAACTACATATATAATTGAGGAAAAGTTGAAAAAAGTGTGAGTGTCATGTTAAGAGTCTTAAAACAAGCTGTCTTTAATTTTGTGCATAGGAATTTATTACTATTACGCTTAGAAACTCAAAATTTGGGAAAAAAACATAAAAAAATGTTTAAAGTGTAATTTTTCAAAACCTTGAGATTTTATATTATATTTTTTTTTCTTAGAAATCGTTGCTCATATTAATTCTTAATCAGAAACCGAAAACAAAAAGGTTTTATTGTTTTGAATGAACAACAACCACTTTGTGTTGGCTTCCACCGAGTATTACATTTTTGGCTGGAATTATTGCAATTTCATAGCTGCCAAACCTATCATCAGATTCCTTTTAGTGGTGCTTAGTCTATAGTTCCAATTTAATTTATAAATTGTTTTGCCGTCAACTGAATTCGAACCTAGACCAAGCTACCTCAGAGGCCGTTGAACTACGCATTGCACCACCGAGGTCACCTGATCGTGCCCATCCAAATTAAGGTTTTTTCCTAATTTACAATTGCATTTGGACAACTAGCATTTTAACAAGCCACACACAAGTTGGATGTTATTCATTCGGGTTCACGTGTATGGCTTGTAAAAATGCTACTTGTCCAAATGCAATTGTAAATTAGGAAAAAACCTTAAAAAGATGTTATGTCTTCTAGTTTTCGAGAAAATTAAAAATTACCAAAACTACTATTTTAATTCAATTAATTTTTGTTTGCTTGGGTAATTTATGTGGTCTTATTTTGATAGTAAAAATAGAATATAGATTAATTCTTACACAAATTGACTCTAAATTATCATACTTCCCAACACCTAGCCTTACGGCGGCGTATAAACAGTGAGGTATGTTAGGGGGGGGGGGGGGTGGGCATGCTTTTCCCTGCATACCCCCTGTTTGGGCTCACTATAGGATTTGGGGTATGTCCGGGGTTCGGTGTATGCAAAATTTGATATTTAAATAAAGTGCTAGTACCCAGCATTAGACGGGCATGTTAAAAGCGAGGTAAGTATGGGGAGACATGCTGCCCCCCTGCAACCCCCCTGCTTGGGCTCACTATAGGATTTGGGGTATGTGCGAGTGTTCGGTGTATGCCAAATTTCGTTTGCATTTAAGGAACCTAAAACCAACATTAATTTTTATCAAAAAAAGATCACATTAAATATAAAAAAAAAAATACTCATAAAAAAGTACTTCTAGTAATTTTCAATTTTCTCAAAAACTAGAGGATATAAAAGCCTTTGTTTTTTTTGTGTTTGATTCAGAATTCATGTGACCATTGATCACGAAAAGAAAATTTAGTTTTCCATTTCACAATTTTGAGCAAAATTGATCCAATCATTTCTTTTTGCGTTTTTTTTTTTTATCAAAATTTTGAGTTTGAATGCAAATTCTTTGAAAACTATTGACACGAATAATTTAATTTAGACTTACGATTTAGGATCAGACTTCTGGCTATTAAAACCTTTATTGTTTTGCATTTTAAGTATTGTCGTTGCTTTTTAATATTTGTTTTTCCATTTAAATCGTTTTTATCGAAAATCGCCCCTACCTCCTAAATAGGGCGAGATAGACCCCCCCCCCCTCCCATAGTAAAAAATGCTTGTATTTGACCCTTCTATAAAAATGTTTTATCAATTTTCGGCGCCCAAGTTATCGTACTCTCCCCGTTTTATAGTTTTGGACAAACTTTTTTTTTTAAGTTATAAGTTAAGTCAAAAAAAAAATAATGTTTGAATTTGCTAAGTAAAGGTCTCCAAATACCTCCTTTTTTGTAATGATAAGAAAACTTTTACTCAAATTTTCCTAAATACAGTCACCTACCTACTTCTTTTAAAGTTTATCAGTTTTCAAAAAGGTGTTCGAATGAATACTCTTTTATTTTGTATGCATGCTAGAGCCCTTTTTCGTATTTCACTGATATTGATATTAATGATCCTAGCTACATGCCTCACTTCTGAGGACGCTTCGAGCAGGCGCTCTTCTAATTCACTTAAAGTTGCTATTTTGGTTGAATAAAAGATTTACTTCATTCTTCCCCTTTAAAAACATCCAATATTGTAGGGTCAGGCGTTCTCACAGGCCATTGAAGTGTTCTAACTTTTTCCTATCCAACGATTACCGCGTACTCTTCATCTAGTCAGTTTTTAACGTCTCGACCATAGTGGGCTGAAGAATCATAAAGTAAGGAATAAGATGAAGCTAGTTGAACTAATGGAATGTCCTCCAACAATTCTGATAAATCATTTCGCAACAACTCCAGATAGAATTAATATCTAAAACCATACAAATAATTTGTATTCATACTTTTACGAGCTTAAAGCAAAAATACTTTTTTTTTTAATTTTACCCCAAAGTCAACAAATAAGCACGGGCAGGAAAAATGGAACAGCTGAAAACTGAATTTCTTAAGACTGAGACAAGATATCAAATTTATTTAAACGCAGTTACAAAGGCTGGTATTCTTTCTAAAAGCCTAAATGAAGATTCTATCGTAAGTACTAACAGCGCAATTGCCGTTAACATAAGTCAGGGTGCACCGAAGTAAGACGAAGTAATACATCAAAATAAACTCTAATTTTATCGAAATATTTGAACAAAAATTTTATATTTTTTTTTTTGATTTTGAACCTCCAAAACCCCCCCTGCGTTCGCGCCTGGCTTGGGTGATTTGAAAGGAAAATTTTTCGGGTGATTTTCGGTCCAGTCTGTATCGATGGAGTATGGAGGAGAAGTTTTAACAACGATCTTTATGGGCTTTACAGCGACGTTGACCGGGTCAAAAAGCTTAAAATACAGCGGCTGAGATGGCTGGGACACGTAGAACGTATGGAAACCGACGCACCAGCACGAAGAAGGAAGACCCCACCTTAGGTGGCGCACACAAGGGGAAAACGACCTCAACCAACATGGAGTGCGTAACTGGAGGCAGCTTTAGGGACCGACCTGGCTGGAGTTGCTTGTTGGTTGACGCCGTGGACTGTGAGCGCCATCTAAAGTAAAGTAACTGTTCCACGGACTTTTATTATTTTTTTATAATTAATAATAATATTTTTTGGGATTTAAAAAAAAATTAAAAATGTTGAAAAATTTGTACTTCGGAAGTTTGCATTAAGTTTTTAATCCCCGCTATTAAAACATTTCTATAAGGAAGAGCAATGACTGTCATTAATTACACAGTTCTACAAAGTTTTTTGATGCGCTGATTTCAGATAATCGTTTCTAAACATGCAAAAAAACGTTTTTTGGTTATATACATATTTGAGTAGGTTACATATCGGGAAGGGGGTACTACACCCTGTGATCTCCCCTGATTAGGCCTTGGGTTCTTTGGACCGATGAAGTTCAATATTTTTTTTATATTGTTTTTATTAAATAAAGAAACAAAAAATGTGATAAAAATAATTATGCCATTTATTAAAAAAAAAACTTAACAAAACAAAAATAAAGAATAATAAACAGAAATAAAATATTCTTAAATTAATGTCTTTTGAATTTAAATTGTTTAATACATACAAAAATAATAATTAGCAATGATAAAAGCTAGTTTAACATAATTTATGTGAAAAGTAAAGATGATAAATTGAACAGAATCAAACAATCAGAAATAATAATTATCTATATTATATAGAATTATTTAATGGTCATGATGACTTTAATTTTTATAACAAATTAATTTACATTATACTTATTTAATCGAAATATTTAAAAAATATGTTTGAGTTTATGTATTTTGCCGACTATAATAATTGTTATTATTCAATTGGCTATTTAGATTTATTTTGTTTTAAATAAATGTACATTTAATTATTTTTCAAAGCAGATTTTGTACAGATTTTTCTTATTTACATTTTAATTTTACAATTTATATATATTTTTTTAAGGAAATATGTACATACTTACATGATTCGAAAAAAAAAATAATAAAAAAAAGGTTTTTCTTTTGTAATGATGTGGCAAAAATTAATAAACTTTGTAGGTGTATAATGAATTATCTACTTTTTAAAACGAAATATAAAATAAACAAGAAATTTAGAGAAACTTATGGAGTAGGGGGCAGGGTATAAATCGGGATAGCAAAGATTATTGGAAGGAAATATTTTCGATTATCGTTTCAATATGTGCAGAAGAAAATAAATATTTACCTGAAATTGGATTTTTTAATTTATTAGACTCTCTTTAAATTTCTGTCCAAATATACAGTCTCGTCTCGGTCTCGTCTCGGTCGCTTAAAAGGCAGTATCGTCTCGTTTCGTCTCGGTCTCGTATGACGAGACCGAGACTTTTCTCGTCTCGTGACCAGCCCTAGAATCAAGAGAATCCGTGGAAGCCTACATGTCAAAAATACCATACTGGACAAAATACAGCTTGACCAACTTAACTCGTACTGTCATGTACAAAGAAGATGCCATGAGAACCCAGTTCAAAAGGCAATAGCACAAGACGTTTCAACACTATCGCGGAAGGCGCAAAAACCCTGTGAACCCCATAAATGGAACCTTAGGTGAAGTGGGAGAGTTGTGGTCCCCCTCGAGATCATGACAATCGCCGGTTAAATGAAGAAGAAGAAGAATTCCTTTAAAAGTTTGACAAAAAATCTAAATTTCTAGTTTTTTTGCGCATAGTATTCTCTAAAAAAGGTCATGACAAATTTTTCCACACAAGGCATAAGTCACAAGATATTTCTACTTCAAAAGCGTCAAATTTCGAATATTATAGTTTGTTTCTTGCATACATCTTTTAAATTATAATTTTCATCGATAAATTATATTTACAAAATTTAAAGATTATGTAACCCTTTATAAGCTTGCATTAACAATTTTGTTCCGGCAGTCATTGTTTTTATGTTACCACTATTTAAACAAAAACCCCAAAAGTCGAAAATACCGGTTTTGAGCTCTTTATACTCTTAAATGACGAAACTATTTTGAACTTATTTTGTAGAATAAAATATTATAACACTTTTAGATATTCCGCCTTCAAAAATGGTCAAATTTTGAAAATATAGTTTTATTAAATTAAAAACCTACACATATCTTCGCAGTTTTATTCGTGTTTGAGGAATTTTCGATCTATGCCATTTTTTTTTTTGGAAAGGAAATTTATGAAAATAGAATTTTAGAAAAAGAAAGAATTTTCGGTAGGGCAAACGATGCCGGAGGGACATGTCGATATAAAATGACCCTGTTACGATTACCTAAAGTGATATAAGGCCATTCAATCATGGAAGAATATCTAAAAAGTTACAGCGGCCTTTTTGAACCTTTTGAGTTTGCAGAAAAAAAAGATGTTGAAAAAGTAAGTCCTACATTCAAAATAATACTACCCCTCCCCGTGCGAATACTTTGATCCGAGCCAAATTTATATTGCATATTTGATGAAATATTTATAACTTACATTATAAGGCTAAGAATTGTTGACGAAAATAAGTGAATAAGGACTGATATTCTAAGAATCTGTAATAAAGTTAAGTGAAGCAAATACAAAGAGTAACATAATCAGAATAAACAAAAGAACAAAGAAAATAATTAGGTAAACATTTTTAAATAGAACTCCGAATGTTATACGAGATTCTTATTGTCAGATTTATGTGTTACTACGAGTATATACAACATACTATATAATGCGGGCCTATGCGAATTTCGAAATTTTACTATTATATTTAAAATGTTAGGGTTTAATTTGCTTGTATTACGTATATAACATTATTTACATTTTTATAAATCTTAAACTGAAATTAATTTAAAAAATAAAATTAAAAAAATGATGTTATTTACATTTCACGCACATAATATCATTTCACAGAAGAATAAATGTAGTATTAAAAAATTTAACTATATTTATATTTTTTTTAATAAATAGAATTTTGAAACTTAACAAGTAGAAATAAAATATATATAACTATCTTTTTAACTTTTGCTAACTAACTTTGCTTTGTTTATTCTATACAGAAGAATTATATTCATTGAGTGTAATTAATTTGTGCTTTTTCTATTGGACTAAAACATAACTGAAGCTTGTTTTAATATTTTATTTTTTTTATTTTGATTTTTTTTTTGTATATATTGGTCTTTTAATTTTGTTTGCTTTTAATTAATTTGAATGTTTAAAAAAGAATATTATTATTAATTTAGTCTACATAAAAATAATAAAATCACTCAAAGTATACTTACAATTGTAGGTAATCATGTAAAAAAAACTTATTTACAAAAAAGTTTTTAGTGTAAAACTTAATTATGTTAAATGAAGCTTTGCTACTTAAAGTAATTGCATACTCTCTATAGAACATGTTTAGCTTAAAGATTATAGAATTTTTTTGTATGGGTCAATATTCAGCCGTTTCATGGATTTTGTATTTGTTGTGTTGTGTTGTTTATTTTGTTTTTGTTTTGTTGTAGTTTTGTTTTTGTAATTTTAGGATTTTAGTTTATATAGATTTTTGTTTTAATATCTATAATATTTTCTTGGAAATTAGTTTTATTTTTTAAATTAGGTAACAACAAAAACTAAATCCAATTGCAGATGGCTGAATAAAAAACCATTCTCAGATATCCACAGAATTACTCGAAGATGGAAGCAGTCTTGTTGTTGGCGAACTTGAATCTGGACGCAATAGATCCATTGATTTCGACGATCTACCACTACCATTATCACAGGACATATTACCATTTCTACCGTCGATTTCAAGACGTGCCAGGTCATGGGCAGAACTGACCTAAAAGTTAAAACGAAAAACACACATTTAATTACAGGAGCTCAAAAGTTTATGTTTTTTATGTTGTTGCTTCTAAATTATCTTACCGGACTAATTGGAGTAACTATAATTGCAGTTCTAGCTGCTACTCGTAATAAGGCAGTATCTTCAGTGGATTCATCCACATCACCATCACCATCGACATCAAGATCACCCTCACCATAGACATCCCAAGGAGGCGATTCTGGATCCATTTCACCTTCACAATCAAGATCCTCTTCTTCGAGATCTTCGACTTCTTCATCCATTAGGATAACTGTAATGATTTTGAAAATTTATAAAATTTATCTAAATTTTCTAGAAACAATAACGTATGCATAAAACACCAATTTATATACGTATGTATGTGGATATATTTTGGGTTATAAAAAAAATCAAAAACAACGAGTTCACAGTAGTTGTCATTCCGCAACAGCCATTTATGGGAGTATCTTTATTTTAATAAAAAAAAAACACGACAACATAAATAAATACATAATGTTTCTTTTACAACATAAATATTAAGGTACTTTAAAAAAAAATATAATTTATTTTTATTTTGCATTTAGCGGTATACATTGTACGTCATACAGTAAAGGTGATATCGAATGTAAAAAATTAGGTAAATTTTAATGTGTTATATTTATATTTTGATGGGTTTGTTTATTGGATTTTGTTTTTTTTTTTATTATTTAAATTGTTTATGAGATGATGGTTTTATTTAAGAATACATTTAAGAAATGGATGTGGGTACATAAATATATTTATTTTATCATTCAACATAGAGATCTCAAATGAATATATAAATTAAACAGAATTAAAGAATTAAACTTAAAAAAAAAAAAATTAAAATCAATATGTGGTCGTTGACTGGATATTGTATTAGGTTCCAAAACATAGGTCTCTTGGTCTATGTTTAATATTATTTATGTAGGTTAATATGTTGTTGGGGCATGTGAAAGTAGTCTGTAGCTAATTTTGCACCTTCGAAAAACCTTTCCTCGCTGCAGAAAAAATGCTACAGTAAACGCTAAAATCAAACCATTTTGTGTGATATTTTCTTTTATAACTTTGGAAATATGCGATTTAGGAAAATACCATCCACTTTAAATTTGTAAAATTTTCTACAAGACCACATTAGTTTTCTTCTAAGATGGTTTTCTAAATATCTAACTGATAAAAAAATAAAAGTTCTTTCTGGTGTTCAACAAGGTAGCCACCTTGGACCACTTTTATTTAATATATTTATAAATCAAATTCCACTTCTTCTTAAAAACTCTTCCTGCTTAATTTATAATATTTATGCTCATACACATATTGTTTATGTGTATTAAAAATGTATCAGATTTCTGTAATCTTCAAAGTGATCTAAATTCCTTAGTGAACTGGTGTCAAAGAAAATTGCTACCATTGAATACAAAAGTTGAAATTTTCCCTGCACATCGATTATATTATTGCGAAGTCAAACTCTATACTTGGTTTTGTCAAGCGAAACTGCAGTGAGTTTACAGACCCTTATGCCTTAAAATCAGTTTTTTAGTTCGTCCAATTCTTGAATACTGATCAATTGATTGGTGTCCTTGTACTTCCATTGGTATAAATCGCATTGAAAGAGTTCAAAAAGTCACTAGATTTGCGGTTAAGGAACTTAAATGAAGAATTGATACTCCAGCTTATTAATCCAGGAAAATTAGACATAAATTCCTACAAAGTTCGGAAAAATTATATACAGGGTTTTTGTTTTTGAATCAGCTTTTTTATGGTGTTATCAATTTTTGAGTAAAAGTCCCCATCGATCCTAGCTCCATGTCTATTAAAAAGAGGGGGTCAAAGGTCACGAAGCATGATATTTCGCTGATTTTGATCAACAAAAATCGTTGACTTATGAAACATGGCGTAAATATTTCAATTTATCATTGAAATTTAGGATCAAAAGCTTGCCTACAAATATCTGGGGTGAAAGGGGGTTTTTAAGGGCAGGGGGGGGGGGGTGTTGCAGAATGAAGAATGAGGTGTGGATTTATATTGAAAAAAGTTTATAAAAAAGTGTCACTGAAATTGTGCAAAAATGTGATATTTTTCATGATAACGAAGACATGAAGAGGGTAGACGGGTGGTTTTTGAGGGGTCAGGAGGTATTCAAAACACAACAAATTATTTTGAGGTAACCTACGTATATGGCACATCATTTTAGGGTATTTTTTGATGCTGAATCTAATTAAAGAAAAATCAAGACGCTATTTCCATTCTTCAAAGAGAAACATTCCCTATCAAATGAAAATGACTATGAGAGCCAAACCATGCAAATCACTCTTCAAATAGAACATGTTTGCGGCTTTATATTCGGGATACAAGAACATTTCAATTAAAATTTGAGACGTTTTTAAATATTATATTTTATCGTGAAAAGTCAAAATCTTGACTTGAAGGTTGAAGGACAGTAATGTTTCAACTCCGATTAAAATGAAAACTATTTTTAAAATTACAATAGTTATTTAAAAAAAAACATTTTCTTTTTATTCAAACATTACTTGCTATCCTGAGACACCACAAGATTTTATATTTTTTTTGTTTAAATCAACAAAAAACTAAATTATTTCATAATCATTTGCATACAAATCTCAATCAGTTTATTATTAAGAAAGTCGAAATTAAAATAAAACACTATTAGAAGGTTCCTGCTTTCATTTAAATTGTTTCCTGTCGACAATTAGGGTGACATTTGTATGTATTGTGGTGTGTATTCAAAGACTAGACTGCTAGATTTCAATTCTTATGAACTTAGAGCGAGTTCGTAAAGAAATCTGTGGCAGATCTGCCGCATACCTGCTTAGCTTCTGCATATCGATTTTATTTTTCTTCTGCCCGCAGAAAGCAGCTGACAGTTATTTAATAAATTCGTGGTCTTAAACATGGCAACGCAGAAAATCTGATTTTTTTAATATTAAATTTTCACGCGGGAAAAAGCGATTTTAGGGAACGAAATATTTTGTGTGCCAAAAATGTTGTACCTATCTGTTAAGGTATAAACTGTCAACTTCATTTGAAGGATGGCTACGATGATGATAGGTTTAAAAACCTCCAAAAAATCAAAGTTTTTTAGAATTATTATTAAAAAAAACGAAATTTTTGCGCGGGAAAAGCCGATTTAGGGCTTTTGGGTGATAAATGGAACAAATATCCTGATAATATATGCATGTATTTCGAAGCACTTTCATTTACTTTTATCTACCTATGAACATGTTTTCCTTTTTTAAAGTTAATTTTTGTTTCAGTAGAATTTACTTTTTTTTAGCAGAATGTTTTTTTCCGGCACAAACTGCCCGACGCCGACTTGATTTCTACACACTTTTGATGTTTACGAACGTAATTTGTTTTGCAGGCCTGCTAAAGTCAGATTTCTATTTTTGTTAACGAACACAAGCTTCGCAGATATAAGTTAGTCAGACGATTATGAACTCGCTCCTAGTTATTATCAAAATGTACGTATACTTAGTAAATTAAAACAATTTTTTGTTTTACAAAAAAAAAAAATCATTCGTTTTTAAAATATTAGTACGGAATGCTAACACCAACAATACAAACTTAATCAAAAACCTCTAACACCCCCGTCCCCCTGCGTTGGCGCCTGCGTCGCGATAAGGACCGAACAATCAATGTAGCATGCATTTTTTGCGAGAAATTCGTTACGAATTGGGGTAAGGCGTTTCAGTTTGATCGGGGCAAAATTGCGCCAGCTCCAAGTCTGACAACAGCTCTCAAATCTAAAATATTGGAATTTGCCCGTCAAATCATGGTCCGCAATGGGAAAACCGTAAGTAACATTTTATTATTTAACGCTTTAACTCTTCTAATTTAAGAAAATTATTAATGCTACAATCTTATGCATTTTTCTTACAAAGATTATCTTCCGTGACAAAAAGAAAGCCTTGATGGGCCAGATGGTTTTAACTGTTATTGGCACAAACAATGCATTAGATTGTTGAATTAATACATTTATACAAACTAAATTAATAAACTAGTAAATAAATAAATAAATAAATAGATAAATAAAAAATACTAAAGAACACAAAGTATATGGATATAAAAATGAATAAACAAGGAAGGAGTTATACAATACTTATGATCCATAAAAGGACAAAAATAATTATATTTTTTTTTTTTAACTTAACACTTATTAACATTAAGATATCACAAACTGGCATAACTCGCTTTATGTAAACAAAATATATTGCTCAATATGATAATAATTTAAAAAAAAATTAAATTGCACAGTAAAACAGCATAAAACTCACTATGTTTTTTTTTTTGCTTAAACTTTAGGACGGACTTTCTATAATTGCACTAAAGGACTTTTATATATTAATATTCATTCAATGCAGCCAAATGAAAGCAAAAATAATTAAATTCATTGCATCATTTTCGTTGATTACAAAAAGGTTAGTATTATTGTTTAATTTATTGAATTTGCTCTGATCAAACAAATAAATATTGCATAAAATTAACTTTAAGACAAAAAATATTTTTTTTTTTGATTTTTTTGTTTTATGAATCGATTTTAAATTTTATATAAGTGTAGTTTGATCATCTTCATAGTGATACGCTTGATAATTTGTACCATCCCATATGGATATATAATTGTGGCTACATTGAATGTCCTTTCGTTGCTATAAGGAAGTTGTCGATGAGTATCCATCATATGATGCTGTAATTAAGTTAGTAAAATTCAAGAGGGCGTGTGTTATTAAACAACAACAACAACGGTTGAAAAAAAACTAATATTAAATATTCTTAAAGAAATTTTATTTCTGCTTATATACTAAGATTTAGTGTATGTTCGAGTGTGAAGGTAAATATAAATTATTTGTTTTTGTATTTGAATAATGTTGTGATTCTGAAGTGACGAATGAATATTTTGTGTTTATAAAAAAAAACCGAAACTATTTTGCGCAAAAAAGCTTTTTAGTTCTTTAAAATTATTGTGTAGTTTTGATTTTTTATTTTGCAAAGAAAAAGGAAAATGATGTAAGAAAACTTTTCGAGAGCCACCAAAAAGAAGATTGAAATCAAAAATATTTCGTCATTTTTTTTTGTTACGAAACATAATATGAATATAGGATGTATATATAGGTACTTACTTGAACTTTCGGTTATAGTTTTCGGACTGCTTGGTTCCAAGTCAGCGTCCTCTTCAAGGCATACATCATGGTCTGATGGTAAACGAGCGACCAAAACGGACTCCAGAGGATCTGTATCTAATTCGGGAACAACTATCACGACATCATCGCTAACACCGGGTTGTATCGAACTCGGGTCAACATACTGAGGTGGTATGGAACTGAAAAACGAGTGATCCCTTTTTTTAAATGCATAACCAAGTCAAAAATATTGAGCGCACGCCTTCTAAATCTTACCTTAAAGTTACACGCTTCTTAATACGACTTGTTAAATCGGAGTATCCCCGATGCATTGGCGGCCTTCGTGGAACCGTTTGCTCATATTGCGAGGCTATTGGTGAGCTTGGTTCCGAGAACTGTTTTTCAATCAGAATTGGTTTAAGCTAATAAATTGATTTATAATAATAATAATGCATAACTACACATTCTTTCTGGTTTACCTTAAGTCCTCCACCGTGCGTTACGGTTGCAGAGTGCACATTTGTTGCACCAGTCATGGTGGCCCCACTGGCCATACCTATGCCAGCTGTGGAGTGGCCGTTATCACCGTCAGTACCCCCGGTGCCAGGACCACCACTATCGCCGCCACCACCACCACCGCCACCCGGAGGTTTTTGATTAGAGCTATTGGAATGTTGAACTTGAGAAACTAATGGAAGAGCTAAGAACCTTTCGCGGTCTTGCATATAGGCTTTAATTAAAATATCTAATTTTTCTTCTATATCGGCTACCTGTGGTAAGAATTAGTAAGAACATTTTTTATTGAAGTAAACAAATCCATATTTTTAATTAGACCCTGCCCAAAAGTATGCAACATTTTTAAACCATCAAATAAAGAGTAGCGGCTTGTGAACCGAACCCTGTGGTACATCATTGAATGATTTAATTTGTTTGTTTTGAAACAAAGTATTGCATTCTTTTGGATAAAATCGAGAATTTTTATGTGTAGTCATAAAATATTTGTCTTACTTGTCTTTCGACCTTAACTACACGAGATGCTAAACTAATTTTTGACGCATACACGTCTTTTGCTTTTGATCCTTGTTTTCCTAGTATCTGGTCAAGTCTAGAAGAAATTACAAATAAATATACGAAAAAAGGAAAACAAAAAAAAAAAACAAAAACAATAATGGTCACTGATTATTTTCTATATGAATAATTATTTTATTTTTATTGAATAATTTTTTAAAACAAAAACTAACAAGTTAATTTGATTGATGATTGGAATATTGATGATTTTTAGATAATGCGGTGATTAATATTGTTTTAATTTTTCAGCCATGCAATACTTTTTTTAAGTTTTTATATTTTCAAAGATGTGATGTTACTGTGTTGTGTAGTTTGTTTGATTTAATTATTAATGATATAATTAATTGTACATAAATGTAATAGACATAATTATTATTTATATGCTTAAAACAGTGGGTATAAATAACATAGAAATAAATCAAAAATCAATCAAGAAAAAGTGCATTGCATTTTGTGGTATAAGGGGCTTTATACTAAAAATTACTTTGGATGGATTTACAGGCTTTGAAATAAGCAAAAGAATGCAAATAATTTTTTTTATTGTGAAAAAGGCTAAATGCTTGGATAAAAATTCAGTTAATTCATTTGTGTTTAAGATAGAATGTTTAAAGCTTGAAGTTGGTCTAAGTGTGATTTCTAAGAGATATACTCTAGTATGTTAGAGAAAGAGTATTAGGTTAGGTAGGTATATAAGTTGGTCTTGACTCTATAGAAATGGGTTTCCTCATGTGGATACACTACATTATTTTGTAATTTTTAATTAACCTATCCATATTATATGTATGTAGGTATTTTGAAATGACTAAGTTCGATCGAGTATTGATTAGTTTCAGTTGTATATTAGATTAAAATTCAACTTTTGTTTTATTTCTTCTAACAAAGAACACTAATGCTCAGTATTTCAGTGTCGAGTTTAATGTAAAACATGATTTAACTCAAAAAAAAAAAAAAAATCAAAAGGATTAACTAGAGTTTAACTCCGAAGCTAGAATGATCTCACACTGGAAAACTGAGCCTAACCCCTTTATTTCTATACTAGGGGGAATTGGTGAATTTTTTATTTAAACATCACAGCTGCAAGGCTTATAGTTCAATCCCAAAGATTTGCAATGTTTATATGACTAAACGAATACTTCAAAGTCCTATTTAATATTTAAATGTACATATTTCTATGGTATACCTAAATAATAAACATTTTCAAGCAATGTAGAACTTTTCACTAAGAACATGAACATTAAGCGGGTGAAAGTTTAAAAATAGGTACAATCGACTTCGCTTAAATCATTGAGTTTATGGGGAACCACCTCAGTGTTAAGTCCCCTTTCACACAAGGAAACTGAGTTGCCAGCTTTTTTAGTTTGTTGGCGAGAAGGGCGTAAGGAAAAGGAAACAAATTTCCCCTCACACTCTTCTCATCAACAAAGTAACTAGTTTCTGGCAACTCAGTTTCCTTGTGTGAAAGGGGACTTAACACTGAGGTGGCACCCTTATTTATATCTAGAACAAGAACCAGTGGTAATCAATACAAGAACTATTTTCTCCTTAAGGTACGCTATTTTCTCATTATTTTCACAAATAGTCTACCTAAAGGTGGATATAGTCTACCTTAAGGAGAAAAAGGTTTTTGAATTGATTATCACTGGTTCTTGTTCGAGATGCAAATAAGGGCGCCCCCTAGATTGGTGATAACATAATTCTGAGGTGGTTCCTCTATCTGTATGAACTCAATGCTTAAATTAAACAGCAGTTAAAGAGTACAGTTTGAACTTGAACCATTTTTTAAAAGGCATCTTCAAATAAGAACAAAAACTGTTTTTAATTATATAGAAATAAACTTCAAGAAAGTCCAAATTCAGGAGAATTTAATGCAGAAATAAAACCAAATACATTTTTTTTGTCGTTAAAACAACGCAGGGTAATTTTTTTTAATAATCTTTGATATAATTTTCTTCTTCAATGTGATAATCAATACAAGAACCAATTCCTCCTTAAGGTAGACTATTTCCCCACTATTTCCACAAATAGTCTACCTTAAGGTGGAAATAGTCTACCTTAAGAAGTAATGGTTCTTGTATTGATTATCACTGGTTCTTTTTCTAGATGCAAATAAGGGCGCCACCTAGATTGATGATAACTTAACACCAGTGGTATAAGACAAATAAGGCGTCTTTTGATGAGAGTATGTAATCAGCTCAGCAAAACTATTTACATCTAATAAGTGATTAGAAATATTTTGTAAATGTTTGTACATTCACCAAATAAAGTAAACAAATATTAATTGTTATTTTTTTATTGGCTATACAGATACACACTCACCAAAAAAATGGCGTCAATTTGTTGATCGATTTACAAAATGTCGGCATTATGATAACTCGACTTCAATAAATGTCGACTGCCTTGAACAAAAGTCAAGCAAAGTTATAGACTTATCGATATATTTGTCTCAAAACAATTGTACGAAATTTTCATTTTTAAAATATCGACTTCTATATGATCGACTTTCATGATCTCGACAACAACAAATATCGACTGGTGATTGAAGATGATGTGAAACCAGCCAGTGAGAGATTTTATGATCAATGTTTTGTAAACCGAAATCCATTCAAAATGTCGACTGTTGAAATCTCGATTGTTAAAATATCAACCACTACTCTCGATATCTTGAAATTCGAAATTTAAAAAATCGACCAGATTTTAAAAAGAATACCAGAATTAAAATGTACGACTGGATCGCACGAACTTGCTTTTCGATAATATTTCCATATCGTTACCGAGAAAAAATTGAAAGCAAGTTAAAATAAAAATTTGGACATTTGGAATTTTCGTATGAAACGAGAGATGGGGTACCGAAGTTTTTATTAGGAAGGGCCTCACGAGTGTTTGGAAAGTTTCCCCAGCATAAATGTTTGGTACTGAAATCCAACAAGGGATCGCCGAGTATTTCCATATTAGTACAGGCAAAATAGGAAACATCAAACGGAAAAAAATCCTACCCTCATGAAAGTTTGTAAAAACGTAACATTTTCCATAAGAATGAACAGTCAAAAGTCTTTAAAAATATCTTGTTCGGAAGTGTGTTTTTTTTAGAGGGAGAGGGGGGAAGAGATTTCAAATGGAAAAAACGTCTTTGGCATATTCTATGCATATGGCACCTGATTTCAAGGTACTTTTTAAAGGTGAATATAATGACATTTAATTTAAAAAAAAATTACGTATGCATTTTTCGTAAGTGTCCCTATATTTTTTAAGTACGATAGGTACATACTGCCGAACATCACCCTTTTAAATATTCTTAGGTACTATTCTACTGTCTGTCTAGATTTTCCCCACTGAAAACATACTAGTGCCTTGCCCAACCTAGACAGAAACTTGTCATTTTTCCAATCGGGTTGTTCTTTGGGATACGTTAAAAAATGTCTACTGCAACTTTTTTTATTTTATGAACTAAAATTAAACCCATGCAAAGAACAGTGGCTTAACTATTTTTTACATTAATTTTTTAAGAAGCACCAAACAATATTTAGTATATAACACAAATCTGTTGTTTATGAAAAAGTTTTAACTTGAACCAATACAAATTGTTTCAAAAAATACTGATTTCTGTTTTATTAAAAATATAAGTTTTTACTTTTTAAATAAAAAAGTTAAAAATCAGTTAGGCGACTATGCTCCTCACGGCCTCAATTGAAAGGCAAAAACAAAAATGTAAAAACAGGACATTTCTTCATTGGAATTTTGTTTCAAAAGACTAAAAATTTGTATTTCAAAAGTAAGTTTTGTTAGTCTTCAACAAATATATGACAAACTACCTAAAAGGTTACAAGAAAGAAAAAATCCTAGAAAACTTTTTTTTCCATAAGATAATGTTATGCAATTTTTTTTAAGAAATTATTTTTCCTTAATTATTATTTTTCTTCTTATAAAAACAACAAACTATGTATATGTAACGCGTTCAATAATCAAAAAAGCGTACAACATTCAACTTTATTTCTATAAATTAATTCTTTTTTTTTTAATTTTGCAAAATTAAAATCAAGTGATTTTTTTAAATAATTATATGTATATATATAATAGACACAAAAATAACAATTGTTTTTAAATTATGCATTTATCACATTGGATTAACTTAACGAACAAAAAAATTAATGTACGTACGATTATTTATTATTTTTACATTTTAGTATAATGTATGCATTTTTTTTTTACAACAACTGTTAAACAAAATTATTGGTACAGGAAGCATCCTTATCTCACCTAAATTGCAAATTCCTGACACGATTAAGGAGATCCGCATGACCAGAAGAATATTGTTCTATAACGTCTTTAACATCGTATGGTTTTAATGCCTCACGAAATTGCTTACGTGCCACAAAGTATTTGAGCTTTAAAATTAAAACATATAATGTATTCTATGTAAAGTATATTTTTTTTATGAAAAAAATGGAATAAACAGAAAATTTCATAAAGAAATCTGATTTTTTTATATAATTTTCAATTTAGCCATTTTGATTGTTTTTTTTTTTTTGGTTTAAATATCTTCAATACATCGACGAAATACTTTGCAGCGAATATTGTGAAATTCCTGAGGCAAAATTTATACTTTTATTAAAGAATCAAGATTTTGTGAAAATTGTTTTGTTTCTAAAGTGATTTAATATTATTGAAAAAAAAAGAATGGCATTAAAAAACATTACAGAGTGTTTTGCATTGAAAAGTATTTTTTTGTTTTGTTTTATCAAAAGTGATCAAAGAGCAAAAGTTGTGCTAAATAAGATCAAAGGCAAAATTATTAGATTTACTTCTTTGTTGTTGATTTAATAAAAATGCATTCCAAATAGAATAGTTAAAGCTACATTGAAAAGTTGTTTTTGTTAATGTTGTTGAAAAAAACCTGTTTCCATTCTAGATGTTGTATTGTTTTGTATAAAATTTTCAATTGTTCGATATTTCATGTAGGTATAGAAATTAAAATAAAGTAGGTCGGTAGGTAACTTTTAGCGAGTTAGAGTTATATATATATATATTAATAAATATATCTACTTTTCATTTCATTTTTGTTGTAGTTCGAGTTGTTTTCATTTGAATTTTTGAAAAATTGCTTTGGTTTTTTTTTTGCTTTTATGATTTTTTTTTTTTTATATTCCGCGCGCGCAAAAGGGGTTTTGTATACCCTTAAAATAAATGTTTTTAACACAGCACGAGCGATTAGGTAAGTATGAGAGGATTTAGAAGGAGATACCGATGCAAATTGGTTTTGAACGTGTGCACATCGAAATGGGAGGGGAAAGCCGAGTCAGGTAAAGCATTCCACATTCGTGTGGTGCGACTGAAGAAAGAATCTCTGTACATTACAGTACGTCCGAAGTTGGGCTCGAGGGTGAACTGATGGGCATTCCTAGAAGCGCGAGTATTACGGTTAAATTTTTTAAGGGGAGGAATGCAACTGGCTATTTCACTAGAACACTGATTATAATAATAGCGATAAAATAGAGAAAGACACGAAATATTACGGCGGTGTTCGAGAGATGTAATTGTTTCTGTCATAGATCTTTCGCATATCATTTTTGAAGCCCTCTTTTGAATTCTGTCCAACAAACTCAAGTGAGTTTTTGGAGCTCCTGCCCAAACATGAGAATTGTACTCAAGTTTTGGACGAATAAAGGCTTTGTAGATCACAGCCAGATCAGAAGTGGAAAAAAAACTTCTTGCATCTACGGAGAAAACCTAAACACTTAGCAGCGTTTTTGGCGACATCAAATATATGGTCATTCCACAAAAGGTGGTCGGTGACACACATACCGAGAACTGAAAGCTGTTCGGTTTCCTCGATGCAAGTGCCGCCCATGGATAGCGGCATTGGGGGTGGGTTTCACTTTAACGACAGGAGACAACATTGAGTTTTAGAAGCATTCAATTCTACGCGGTTTTTGATTCCCCATTGGACAATGCTGTCGAGATCAGAATTTAATGAGCTTATCATACGCTGCCGTTCAAGTTCCACATCCGAAGGACATGGATGAGAATTTGTAAACGAATATGAGAAGCTGAGGGTACTATCGTCAGCAAAACAGTTTAATGGATGAGAAGTTTCAGACAAAAGATCATTTATAAAAATAAGGAAGAGAGTCGGAGACAAAACGGAGCCCTGGGGCACACCAGCATTTATTTTGTGGATTTCAGACTTGAAACCGTCCAATACGACTCGTATTGAACGGTCCGAAAGGTTATTTCTAATCCAACGAAGAAGAGGTTCATCGAAACCAAATGCGCGCATTTTCGATAAGAGAGCTTGGTGCCAAACTCTTTCAAACGCTTTTGAAATATCAAGTGCAATAATCTTACTTTCTCCAAAACGATGTAAAGATTTGTTCCACTGTTCGGTGAGATATACCTTCAGATCACCAGTGGACCTATTGCTACGAAAGCCGTACTGCCGGTCATTAAGAAGCTTTCGTTCCTCGAGATATTTCTTGAGCTGGAAATTAATCAGCGTTTCCATGACCTTGGAAAGAAGGGACGTAAGTGCAATTGGTCGATAGTTAGAGGGTGAAGAAGATACGCCTTTTTTAGGGACAGGCTGGACAAATGCTGTTTTCCATACACTCGGATAGAGACCAGTAGGACAGATGGAAAAGCTTACGCAGTGGTTTTGCCAGCGTTGAAGAACACCTCTTCAGAACAATGGGAGGGATACTATCCGGGCCAGCGGATTTGTGTACATCGAGATCCTTTAGAACTCTAGCAATTGCACGAGTGCGAAAGAAGATTTGTCCCATAAAATCATTTACGCTCTTAAGTACAGGAGGAGTCATAACACTTTCTGGCAGCGTCGAATTAACAGCAAACTGTGCTGCAAGCAAATTGGCTTTATCTTGCGAGCTGTCAAAAGGAGTATCATTGAAGACGAGTGTTGGAATTGCATTTTGGAAAATAAGTTATTGCTTATATCAAAATTTCACTTCCTTGAAAACAAAAAATGACAAATTGCAGTGTTGACAAACAAACTTGTGGCGGTGAAAAATTGCCAATTGGGTACGTTCAGACTTCATATACAGTCATTAATTACATCTATTGGACGCAAATTTGACTCAAAATAACTAACTTCTTTTTGACATGTCATTATGTCAAACTTAGAACTTTACTCCAATAATTTACATCAATAAGTCGCTAAGAAAGTACCTTACATTCGATACAGGCTCGAGAATTCCCAATTTCATACAAAGTTCCGTCGTAGTGTATGGAATTTTACATTTTCAAGTAGATATTTTATCGTGACCGCATAAACAATTTATAAAAAGCAGACAACTTTCACTAGCTTTTCAGTCTGTTTCCAATAAAAGTTCCCTACATTTGAACGCAATTTTTCGACAGCTGACTGATCACACAATATAGAAACTTTCATTACTTGCAAGTCCCCTTAGGATCATTTTATGCAGTATAGATCATCTTACTGAAAACTACAAAACTTGTCCAACTTACAAGTTGACTTCAAATTCGAAGTTGAACTGAAAGTTAAAGAATGATTTTATTCACTACTAAGTAGAACATAAACCGCACATTTAGTGCAACTTATTTTATAAATACGTCGGCAGCGGTAGCCATCGACTAAAAACATGTGTCTAAGAAAGGCAACAACAATTCTTACTGAAGAGCTCAATTGTTGTTGTCAGAGCGAAACACATCTGCACTATAGGTCGCAAAATCGTTCCAAATTAATTTTCACTACATTCAATCTAAACTCCAGAGTTGAAATTCAAAAGTTTAGTAACATGCACTTTCTTAAACATCCTTGGAATATTTGTGACAAATGATACACAAGACACCATTTTCATCTTTTGCTTTGCATTAGAATAATTTTGCATTTGAGGGTGAATACGTTTCTTTATTCCTTTGCATATTTCAAATATTTGGAATATGAATTTTGTGTTTCCTTATACAATAAAATATTCTGGATAAACCCATAGTTTGATTTTGCATTTATTCCGAATAATTGAAATGGAGTTTTCTTTCCATGTACCATGTGAAGCGCGGAATGAAAAGAATACGAACCGCAAAGTGGAAGTTAACATGATCTAAAAGAACAAAACACCAGAAAGGACAATGGGCAAATCTGGTACATTTTTATGAATTCATTATCCGCTAACCGTTTGTCCAAATTCGCTGTGTGACAGAAGTTATTTAATTTTGAATAAAATGAGTTTCAGGGTCTACAATTCCCTATTTCATTAGTTTTTCCTTAATATTTTGTGTATTTTTCTTTCAAATTAAGCCATTTTTTGGAATTAAGTTTTTTTAACCCATGACACACTACCTTAATTTTTTCAGATTTTTAATATTATGTTTAGGGGTCGCAAGCATTAATTCTATGCAAAAAGCAGATTTTGGAGTATTTAATTTGTACAAAATACAAATATTGGTTTTTAAATAATATATTTGATGTCAAAATCATCTCTGGAAAACAAAAAACAAATATCAATTTGTATCTCATTTATTGTATTAAAAATGGGTATTATTTTCAAGGTTTTAAGTTGCAATTCGAAAAAAATTGACAAAACAACCCATAAAGCCACAAACCACCCTATAAACGAAACACACCCCCCATGCCGCTATCCATGAGCGGTACTCGTATTGAGGAAACCGAAAAGCTTTCAGTCCTCGGTATGTGTATCACAGACCACCTTCTGTGGAATGAACACATATTCGACGTCGCCAAAAATGCTGCTAAGTGCTTAGGTTTTCTTCGGCGATGCAAGAAATTTGTCTCCCCTTCTGATCTGGCTGTAATCTATAAAGCATTTATCCGTCCGAAACTTGAGTACAATTCTCATATTTGGGCAGGTGCCCCAATAACCTACTTGAGTCTGTTAGATAAGATTCAAAAAAGAGCTTTGAAAATGATAGGTGACAGAAATATAACAGAAACATTTACATCCCTCGACCACCGCCGCAATGTTTGATGTCTAACATTATTTTACCGTTACTTTTATAAACATTGTTCTAGTGAAATAGCCAGCTGCATTCCTTCCTTAAAACAATTCAACCGTAATACTCGTACTTCTAGGAATGCACATCAGTTTACCCTCGAGCCAAACTTCGGACGCACTGTCAAGTATAGAGATTCTTTTTTTAGCCGCACTACTCGAATGTGGAATGCTTTACCCGGCTCTATCTTTCCCGACCATTTTAATATTCAGAGGTTCAAAACCAATGTGCATCGGTATCTTCTCTTCAATCCTACCCTATTTTCCCAACGCTCGCACTGTGTTTAAACATTTTAAGGGCAGCTAAAATCCTTTAGTGCGCGCTCAACTAAAAAAAAAAAAAAAAAAAATATACTTATAGTGGTTGAAACTATTTTTAGCTTATTCCTAACGAAGAAAATGGTTGGACATTTATTACGGACTGATTCCTAAATAGATACAACAAATAAAAAAACATATAAATATATGATACTTAACGATTTTTAACTCAGTCAGGTTTTTAGCTATTTTAAGTATCTCTGTGGTTTTTCAAAGAAGAATGTTAGTCCATTTTTTATTACACACAAAAATCATAAATCCATTACCTCGTTTTACACAAGTCGTTCCTAAACAAGAATCACTTGGTAGTCGTTAAAGATAAAGTTTCACGAATTTGTAAATAAATTATTCCGAAATCAAATTCTGGTAGTCGTTTTTACACTAAAAACACAAGACCAAAATCAAAGCCAGATCGTAGTCTAAAATCAGGATCAACAAAGCTACGTCTTCACAGGCACAAAAATGGCGTGAGATACTGATAGACAAGTTAATGAGGCATTGCTTGTGGCCAGCCGGATACCATTGCTTCTTGTTTCAGTCAGACGCCGTTTTCTAAGAGGTTATCATTAGCATTGCGTATGCTGATAGTTATCAAGTATTTAAATATTTGTTTGAGCAGTTGTTAATGTTATTTTAATTAAATAATTCATCGTTATATTTATCAATGCTATATTCAATTGTATGAACAAGTAGACAAAAAAGTTCATTATCGTCATTTAAGAAAAACTGTAAAATCTCTATTGATTTTGAAGCTTGAGCAAAAAATGTATATGATAAAAAAGGATCTAAAATTCTTCTTTAAAAAACTGCAAAGAAACTTTAAATCGGTAAAAACCTGACTGAGTTAAAAATCTTTTAGTATCATATAAAGCAAAACAAAAAGCCCGCGTGTAACTCAGTACTCGTGGCAGAAGTGAAACTTCTTTGGCGATCTAAAAATATCGATATGTATAGAGATATTGAGCTTATATGCGTAAGACGCTGCTAAGACCACTTTCACACAAGGAAACTGAGTTGCCAGAAACAAGCTAGTTTGTAGGAGAGAAGGATGAGCGGGGAGATTTAAAAGAAAATTTAAAAGATATAAATCAGTTTATTTATGTAGGTTTTCCGACTATTTCCAAAAATTCCTACACTCAAAATCTCTCCAAAATCAAAAATTTGTATATTTGGTTTTATGTATTTTGCAACCATCTTTAAATCAAATTTTTAGCGGACTCTCCTGATTTAATTCAATTTTTTGAAATTAGCCTATTTTGAGATAAAATTTTTAAAATTATTTATATCTCCATACCAGTAGGAGATAGACAAAAATCTAAAACTAGTAATACTCTTAGAATTTCATTATCTATCCACCAAAAATTTCAAAACTGTAGCATTGTAATTAATGAAGTTAAAATAAAGACCTAAAAGGACATTATCCCTTTTATCTGCTACAATAATTTAGATTATCAAAAAATCCAAACTTATTGCACTATAAAATATATTAGCCTATCAATAAAAATGTTTACTTTTACTCTACCTCCCACCACTTAGCTAATCAATGATCTCAGCGTTGCACATGTGGCGTTACATTTTTTCGTTTCACAAAAATTCAACCTTGAAATTTCACTCTCAACGCGCCCAAAGAAGTTTCACTTCAAAAATGTTCTATTTATGTTTTGTATCTATTTAGGGATCAGTCCGTAATAAATGTACAACCATTTTCATCGTTACTAAATTAGGAACAAGCTAAAAATATTTTATAAACTCCCAATAGTATGAAGGATGGTTGGTGGTTAGTTTTGTGGGCGGTTTTGTGGGTTATTTTGTCTAACTTTTACGAATTGCAATTTAAAACCTTGAAAGTAAAACCCATTTTTATTCCAATAAATGAGATACAAATTTATACTTGGTTGTTGTTTTCAAGAGATAATTTGGACATCAAAAATATTATTTAAAAACCAATATTTGTATTTTTTACAAATTAAATACCCCAAAAACTGCTTTTTGCATAGAATTGATGCTTGCGAACCTTAAACATAATTTTAAAAATCTCAACAAATTCAGGTAGTGTGTCATGGGTTCAGAAAACTTAATTCCGAAAAATAGCTTAAATCGAAAGGAAAATACACAAAATATTAAAGAAAAACTAAGGAAATAGGGAATTGTGACCCTAAAACTCATTTTATTCAAAATTAAATAACTTCTGTCACACAGTGAATTTGGACCAACGAAACGGTTAACGAATAATGAATGCATAAATATGTACCTATATACAATATGAAGGCCGTACTTATTGGTGCTGGGCCACCGCTCCATACATCTTTGCCCATTGTCCTTTATAAAAAAACAAATTGTTTTAACCAATTCACAGTAGGTTAGAGTCGGCACAGTGGGGCACCACCGACAGTCATTGTTATCTTTCTGTAATAAATTCTGAATGTGCCCATAGACATGTCAAGCATATGTCAAAAAGTTCAGCAGTCTAGCTGCAAATCCTGCCAAAGTAGGGTGTACAATTTATTTGGAGTACGTTTGATTAATTTTCAGGGTAAGTTCTTTAGATTTTTGTATTCGTGTTTTTATTTTTTTTTTTTGAAAAGAAGGTTTTTTTTTGAAATACAATATTAAGTATTTATATATATTTAAATACTTAATTTGAAACATCTTGCTTTGCTAAATATTAAAAAAAAAAGTACAAAAACATCCAGTGGTGTACCTCCGACATTTTAAACCGGGGTACCTCTGACAGAGCGATATTTATGCTACAATACCGAAGCCGACGCATCCTATGGTAACATCAAGGTCCCAAGGTCAATATCGATTTAAAAAACTGAAATGTTTGTTAGAGACTGATTTAATCAATGTCCCAAGTTTTTTATATGAATTTATTTTTTTTTAATTTTTTATAGGTACCTACCTACCTACTTATTTATTTTGCGTTAAAACTATTTTTTTTTTTAAATAAAAATAATAAAAAAGAAATGAATTGGATTCTTATAACATAATATATTATGACTTTTATTTAAAAAAAACTAACATATAATACATCAATGGCCAATCATGTGCCTAACTGTCGAAGGTGCCCCACCCATTGTCGGAGGTGGCCCGTGCTGGGGCACATTCGACACTTTTCCACTTTTTTTTAAAGTAAAAAAAAAGTAAACAAATTTTTAAAAATCTAAAGCTCCGTGAATATGCTGATAAAATCTTAAATTTGAAAAATAAATTTTAATTTTTTGAAAAAAAATAAGAAAAACTCGTATGTTTTTGCATATTTTCTGTTAAGGTGTCGAAGGGTACCGAGTACCGACTCTACCCTACGGTCTTCATCACACGGCAATGTATACATACTTTATTAAATTTGGAACCATAATTGGTGTTGCTTTTGCGAGGTGAAAACGATGAATGAAATCATGGTCGATTCCAACACATCGATTATTATCGATTCCAACACGTCGAAGAGCATTGTATACTGCGTCCATTCAAGAGATACATTTTTCTCCCCTGCATCATCTCCGCTCCTCATGATGATGCCAAATTCTCCCATGTAATTTTCCGGAAACATTTTTAATACGTTTGATATGTTTAAACTTTTGAAGGGTAGTAAACACCCTTTAGTGCGCGCTTGATTAAAAAAAAAAGTTGAAAATGTCAACTTTGAGTAAATAAAAATGATTTCTTAAGTTGACAGTAAAAATCCCGAAGTTACCTATGTTCAACTTTGAGTGAATAAAATAGGCCTTAGTCATCTGAACGCACAGTACACAGTACACATATCTAAGGTATTATCAGGCGCAGCTTGTCAAATTTCAAGATGGCTGCCCCTGTTGTAAGCACACAGTAAACAAAAACAAATTATGGCTGCAAGTACACAGTAAACAAAAGCAAATTTGTGGTGATTGTTTGAAGTTCAGTTTTTTTACAATTGATTTTGATAACATGCGCAGAACTGAACCAACCTTAAAACGCTAGTGATATTACCTGTAATATATATGTATCTTGATCTGACCGTTCCTATTATTACAAATCAAAAGAAAGCCAGACAAAGAAAATCTTTTGTGAACAAAATATTTTCATGAAAAACTGTTTTTTTTTTTATTTACAAATTTGTATTATCAAAGTCTCATAGACCACAAAACTAAACAAAGGATGTGTAAAAGAGAACCAGTCAGTACCAACGGGTTTTAGTAATGCATTATCTAAGGCTTGGTGCGAGGGTGCGACCCTCACTATAATAACTTCCCATTGGTCACAAAAAATGTTGAACAGCGTGAAGTTCGATAAATTAAGCTTTTTACATTAAAAAAGTACACCGTAAATTAACTCCACTTGAGTCGATACACGTTGAAATACACGCTGAAATTGGTGTATTTCATAAACCAACAAGCACTATGAGAACTATCACTAGTGATTCGTTTTGCCAATAAAGCATAAATTAGCCGCGTACCACTCAATGGTTCATAGATTGTGTCGCCTCCCCTTTGCCATAAATAATTTCAAAAAAGAGTATGAATATATAAAAACAACAGCTTTCGTTAATGGTTTTAGTGAACAAATAATTGATAAATTAATTTATAAACTTACGCGAAAAGTGAACAATTTTAATATGTCAACCTTTTTCTCACAAAAAGAAAAAAGAACAAAATAAATAAGTGGCTTTGTCTTTTGTACCACAAGTAACCAACAAATTAAAAAAAGTTTTTGGTGATTACCAGTTGGATATTGTTTATAAAAACGACCAAAAACTGGTAAATTTACTAGTTTCTACAAAGGACAAGATCCCTACTTTGAGTAAGTCGGGTATTTATGAAATTGAGTGTGGTGGCTGTAAATTAAAATACTATGGGCAAACAAAACGAATTATCGAGACTAGGTTTAACTCGACTCAATCAACCGCAAAAATCTGCAATTGCATCTCATGTGCTTAATAATGGTCATGAAAACATAACCATCGACAATATAACTTTACTAAAACAAGTGAACGACCATAGAAGATTGGATGCCTATGAATCTTTTTTCATACAAAAAGACCCAAGTGCACTGAACTTAGACAAAGGCAATATAGAATCTTGCCTCATAAATATAATGTGCCAAAGCAATACATACAAAAAAAAAAAAAACAACAAAAACCCAGCAAACATTTTCATTCAAAAATGAACGATAATTAATTCATAAAAGTGAAGAACCAACCGAAGGAGACTTCACTTATGATGCAAATTGACTCCTTTTACCTGGGCTCTTAGACATCGAATTGAATCATTTGATTGACTCATTTATGATCTGAAAATCCTTCATTTAAATGAATGTAATAGGGGTTCTATATATTCATTTAAGTGATTATTTCATGAATCTTTTCTGAATCGTAAAAATGATTCTTATATGATTCATTAATGTGTATATATGTATATATTTAGAAATCCTTCACTTAAATAAATTTTATTGGAATCATTTTAATGATTTAGAAAAGGTTCAGGCATTAATCACTTAAATGAATATATAGAACTCCTATAAACGTTCATTTAAATGAAGGATTTTCAGATCATAAATGAGTCAATAAAATAATTTAATTTGGTGTCTAGGAGCGCAGGTAAAAGGAGTAAATTTGCATGATATGTGAATTCTTTTTTTCTGATTCATTTATGATTGATTTCAGAATGAAAATGTTTGCTGGCGCGATATGATCGACACATTTGACATTTGGCTCAAAATTGTAAACAGTTAGACCCTGGAACATTTTTTGATTTTCCTCTTGGTTGGCTTTTAGCTTGCAGGACTTCTTTATTGTTACACGAAATGAAATTAAAGAAATGCTTTGTATGTAATTAAGACAATTTAACACGTTTAAGTATCTCTCACATTTAGGAGTTTTGGGTTCATTACCCAAGAACATATAGGATTTTTCCCTTTTTTATTTATTTACACATCTGCTCTCAATTTAAATTTATATATGTTGTTTGGCACTTATTTTATGTTTTTGTATATATACCTTTATGTTTTATGGTTTGCTTTTTGATATTTTTTAAGTAGGTAGGTACCTATTATTTTCATATTTGCTACGTCCGATCTATCGAAAATCTTTTCCGAATTGATAGTCGACTATGCAAACGAAACTTGTGTCGCGGCAATGACCAGTTATCATCACCCCTTTGTAAGAAAAATAAAGAAGGATGAAACGAAGAAAACATCCTCATAAGGATAAGGAGGAAAGGACGAACTAAAAAGATCTCTATATGAAGGACTTACCAACAAGAATTGAGTGTTGTTTTTTTTTTCTTTTGTTTGCCACATAGGGAATACATATCTCTTTGCGTCTCCCCGGTAAAAATTGTTAGGATATTTGTATACATTCATAATTCATTCAAAAAACTGAAGGTTTCATGAATATTATTCTTCATTTTTGGTGAATAGAATCTGAACCTTCAGATAAATGTTTGCTGGGAATATTGACCTTTGATCTTAGCTGTGTGCGTTATGATCTAACAGCAGCATCAGTTCTTCAATGTTGTAGACCCAAAGTTTAGTCGTGATTGCTGAGGATGAAGCGCGTAAATGCTCCGAACTGCATTCAAGTGAGTAACGTGTTTGTTTAATTTTTATTCGTTTTTGTTAAATGTAAAAGAGTAAACCAACATGTACCGACTCAAGTGGAGTTAATTTAAGGTGTACTTTTTTAATGTAAAAAGCTAAATTCCCATTGGTGCCCTTGAAAACCAGCTATTTATAAAAAAAATGTGTGAGTACCGGGACTCAAGGGGATGATGTGTAAACATCAGTGTAGTATATAGTTTATACTATAGCTTACAGTATATAGTAAACTGATGAGGTTGCCAAAGGCGCCCGTCGAACATGTTATGTTATTTCATGTGATTCAGGGCTGAGCGTAAATATGTATTTAATTTTGTTTCTAACCTCACCCTCCACTTTCAAAAAAGGTACTTTTAGAGAATGTGGCAACTCTTAAAATCATACCCAATTTAGACCTTAAAATCATAACAGTTGCACCATGCCTTAAAAAACTGCATTTTCCACAATTATATGATGATGATAATTTTCCCGACACTATTTAATGCACAAACCATTGGCTAGGTTGGTGTCGTTGGTTTATTCCTATACCCAACCACATTACCGACATTTAACACATTATTTCAATTTACTCTATTCAATGCACGAACCATTCGCATCCATTAGTTAAAAATCTAAATAAACAAGATGGTGGCGTATCCGTAATTTTGTCTTTCCTCTTTCAAGTTTACCCATACCGAGAGTTTGTTTTTTTCTTAATACCTAGCGCTGAGATGTTTACACATCAAAAATATCATAAATCAGGGGAATGTTTCTTAAAAAAAATATAAAAAAAAACAAGTTCAGTGACATATGCCAAATTTTGATTTTAAATCGATTTTGAGTGTAAGAATTTTTTGAATTAATACCTACATTTTTGAGAAGTCGTTTTTGGCAACATTTTGATTTTAATTTTTTTTTTCAAAGGGTGATGGTTTCAAAAATCTCAAAAATACACAAAATATAGATAGTTTAGTGGATTATGTTATACTATTTTTAGTTAAAATTTCAAGATATTTGAGTTGAAAAACATTTTTTAAGATTTTTTGTAAAATTTGTTTGAAAAAATTACCAGTGGTTAATTACGTCTTTATGTATAGAACAAAAATAGATAAGGAGTCATTATTTGTTCTTGAAATATTTGGCAAGAAAATTATTTTCAACTATTTTTCTTAGTTTAAAAAAAATAAAAAGTGTCCGTTGAATTTTTTTTTAATGTTTACCAATTTTTTACGTTATTATGTGTATAATAAAATTAGTCCGAAGTCGATATCTTTTTCCGCATTCAAGATATTCGAGACGAATGAAATCTTACAGCTCCTTTTTAAATTGCTGTTGTAAAAAAAGGTTAATTGAATTTGTTAGAAAACCTTTTCAGCACGTTATGACGTTATTATCGGCAAAATAAAATTCATCCGAATTCGATAACTATATTCTTTCTCGAGATATGGTGGACGAAAAACATACACCGAACGTACGTGCACCCCCCCCCCATGTACAGAGATCTTTGTAAAAACGACGGATATGGATTCTTGAGACCTCATAACGTGAAGATATGTCAAAATTTTCAATTCAACAAATCGTAACAATAACTATAACTTTCAATGGAAAGTTAATAAGTCGATGAAACCGAAGTCACAGGCTGTTGTTTTTGTATTGTATGGCCATAAATCTTTCTGTGACCAAAGTTTTAATCTTCTATGAAGTGAGGTATTTGCGTAAATCAGTTGTTATAGCTTTTTCAATAGGCTAAGAGCTAGAAACGGATATACTTGCGCACCAATCATAAAATTTTGGGTACAGCCAGATTTATGCCGACAAAATTCAATAACAACAATCTGCCACTCCGTTTCGATTGATTATGTTCTTATTTTTATTTTTTTTTTTAAATATAAAGCCTAATATAAGGCCTAAGCATCTGAACCGGAAGTAAGAATAACGTTTTTGTGTTTGACGGCCGGCGTTCAATTCTTCTGTGACAAAAGTTTTATCCATGTACCGATGAGGTCGAAAAAAAATGTTGGTCTATTATGTTTATTTCCTAACAAATGTTAAACACCAGATTTAACTTTAGATATCATAAACCAGAACCTCGAGTCTAGAGTCTAGAACCATATTATCAGTATACAAATTAAAAGGATCTTTATCTTAAATTTTGTATTTAAAAAAAATTAAAAATTAAAAAAAAAATGTCAAAACGTTTAAATTTAAGTTTATTGTTTTTTTCTACTCTTTGGTTATTATTTTATTAATATTATGAATGTAAAATGAAATTGAAATGAAACGATTTTCTATTTTTGTTTTTAATCTATGTAAATACATGAAATATCGAACATGAAAATTTGAATCATATAGAATAAAATATGCGGTAGGGATGTTCAGAATTTACTCATTTAATTAATTTATCATTTAAAAGTTATTTTATTATTTAACACACTCTTCCTAGGTATGAATGCACTAAAATCTATGTTATTTTACAATATTTCTAATATCTTTTATTTCATTGTTTTTTTTTTTGTTTTTTTTTTTTTAGAAAACTGCAAATTAAAGTAGAACAGGGAGCTTCCAATGTCATAACTTAAAATAATGTCAATTTTTTTTATCAAATTTTATTTAAAAGTTTTTGGCATTTTGAAAAAAAAAAAATATTTCAAAAATTTGTATTTTTTTTTCTAATTTCATTCAACAAGCTGGGGGGTTTTGTTAAGAAATAAAAACGGATTTAAGGAGATAAGCAAATTATTTTAATATGAAAACAAATATGTAAAATTACAAAATTTTAAAAAGTTCCAAATAGTTTGTATTCTTCAGGGACAGACATTATTAAAGGGGTAGAGGATAATGGATGTAGATATGTATGTGGTGGTTAATTTATCCAACAAAACACATATACATACACAATTTTTATGCTGATAGGAAAAAAGTAATAGACTTGTTTTGATTTTTTCTTTTTCATTTTTTTGATATTAATTTTTGAAGTGATTTTTGATTCTGATGATGCACAATGTTGTACGAGTAGATAAAAGATTCAAACATATACGAGTGTTAAAGTAGGATCTAAAATGTTTTATTTTTTTGTTTGATTTTGATTTTTTGTTAGTTTCTTGTTATAGAAAAAAGTTTTAGTAAATTTTGAAAGATGTATAAGAGAGTTAAATATTGGAAAAAGTTATATGATTATACAAATTTAATTTAATTTTGGTTTGTTTTAGTTTTGTCTACGTTTTTGTTTTTGTAAAAAAATTTAGTTGATGATTTTTTTTTTTTTGATTTTGATTTTGTTGGAAAATGTGTGTACCTAGTTTGAACATTTTTCACTCGGCCGAGTAAATCAACATGCCCGGCTGCATATTGTTCCATAACATCTTTAACATCGTATGGTTTAAGTGCCTCCTTAAATTTACGTCGTGCTACAAAATACTTCATCTGTTTAAAATATTTGAAAATTAATATCAATCATTTTGGTTTTGGTCTTTTTTGTTTTTTTTTTTTTTTTTTTTTTGTGAATATTATCCAATTTTGGTTTTTGTGTTTTTTTTTTTTAATAGAAATATAAATAAATATAAAATACAAAATAATAAAGAAGAAATAATGAATCGTTGTCAATTTGTAATACAATATGTAGGCTCAGTTTTGAACAATTTAATGATGTTATTTCTTTGTATAATAATTTAATTTTGTATTAAACTTTAACGACTCAAATATTAAAAATTATATTCTTTTTATATTTTTGTTTTCTAAAAGTACATTAAGATAGCCTTGTATATATATTTATTTAAATTCGAATTTATGTTAAAAAAGTATTTTTTATTTATTTTTATTAATTTTTTTTATTTAATCTCTGTTAATTTATTTATTTTTCATAATTTTCTTCGTTGATTGACATCGATTCATTCTTTAAGGATTTTTCGTATTATTTTTTATTTGAAGCTAGATTTTTTTTTCAATAAAGTAAAGATATAGATAAATAAAGCAAAGTGATATGAAAGTATAATAAAATTTACTTACTTTCCTAATGAAACGTATCGCAGTTTTATGTTGATTTGTTAATTGAACACAGCGTGGCTCATCATCTTCATCTGTTAAAAATTAAAAATATTCTTTTTTTTTATGCAAAAAACTAAAACAAAGCGCTAGATTGTTTATAAAAAATATATTTAACAATAGAGGTTACACAGTTTTTACTATAACTAAAATAGTTCGATGATAGAGCATGCAACTATTATAATATTCATAGAGAAAAAATAATTAAGCACAAAACTACTGAAAATTGTTAGATACGTCAGCTCTAATTTAAAATTCAAACAAGATTGGTGTATATTTAATGTTTAGATAGATTATGTCATTTGTGAAATATGTTTCTTAAGTTTTGATATGAAAAATAATGAGACTAACAATTAGTATCGAATTTAAATTGAGTACTCTACACAATTGAAATAAATTAGAGGTCTATAATCATTATGAAACATGGTGAAAATTGTGAAAACTTAGGAAGTACCACATAAATGAATGTTTGTCTGCATAGAATTTGATGTGTGAGTTTAGCGAGTTACATTTACAGAATTTAGATTTTTAAATTTGGTAAATTTTCGCGTAAGTATCTCAGTTTCGAGAAAATGGAGTTAGGGAGTTTTCATTGAACATTATGTAAATATTTAGCAATTTTTTTTAAATTTTGAAATAAAAAAAAAAATTAATTATCAAATGAACCTTTTTTCATATGTAAATATTTGGAATTATTAAGATTAATTTTTATAATTTAAATTATTCAATAAAGACTATTTTTTTAAACAAATTTTATACCATAAATGATGAACAGATTATTTGGGGGTGTCTACTTTTTTGTTAGCATTTTGTTAAAATTCATTCTTTAAATTGTAATACTTTGAAAAATGTAAACTTCGGGTTTTCTTTCTATAAGAATATTTTAAAACTTTATAAATATTATTATAACATTATTAATTCAGACTTAAAATTGTTTTGCCAAAAAAATCAAAATAGATAAGATCAGATAAGTTTACCATTTGCGTATGTTGGTTAATGAATGAATTCGCTTGGGAAAATGATTTGGTAAAATTAACCAAACGTCATTGTGACTCTTAGAATTAGGGGTGGTCAGATATGTATGTATATGATATAAAATACGAGTATGGGCGAGTTCGTAATCGCAGAAATCTGCCACAGATCTGCCGCATGTCTGCTTAGCTTCTGCGTATTGATTTTATTTTTCTTCTGCCAGCAGAAAGTAAGCAGGCGGCAGTTTTTAAATAAATTTGTATTCGTAAACATCGCGGCGTAGAAAATTATTTGTAAAAAATAGCGATTATTAAAAAAAAAAAAAAATTGAGATTAAATTTTAGCGCGGTAAAAGGTTATATTAGGGCTTTTGTTTTTTTTTCAGGTTTATTTTTAAAAATGCAATAAAATTGTTGTTGGCCTTTACGGTCGGTCCTTTATTGACATCGCAAAGACGGCTTATAACACGATTTTGGAATTTGGTGCGCAAAAGACCCATTGTGGTTTGGGCTATGTGGCATGGCGCACCATCCTGCATGAACAAGAGGTTGTCCTAATCCATGTCTTTAATTTTGGTAAAAAAAGTCGGTTAATATGGCTCTTTAACGACCATTGTTTACCGAAACGTTGTTCCCAGCCTCGTTTTCGAATAAATGACCACCAATGACCACTCCACAATCGATTGGCAAACAGCTATCTGTGTAAATTCTTATAATTCCAAAAGAAACCACTAGATGGCCCACCCTCTACCTACATGTTTTCCTGTTTTTATTTAAATGTTTTTTTTTCAGCAGAAATTACTTTTTTTCAGCAGAATGTTTTTTTTTCTGCACAAACTGCCCAACGCCGACTTGATTTCTGCGTACTTTTGATGTTTACGAACCTAATTTGTTTTGCAGGCCTACTGAAGTCAGATTTCAATTTTTGTTTACGAACACAAACTTTGCAGATCTAAGTAAGTCAGACGATTACGAATTCGCTCTATGTGTCAGAGAACTATAAAAACTCTGACCGTGCTCTGTAACTATCGAATCGTGACTAGTTGTTTATACAAGAAAAAATAATTCGGACGTGTACATTTACTTTACGATCAGGAAAGCTACTTTTCGTAAATTATAAAGGTAGAACTATAAAGGTTTTCCCAAACCAATGCGAATCATTCGTTGGCAACGATGAAACTTAATCAACAACATGTTGTTACTGTTGTTTTCTTCGTCGTTAAGGAATAATCTGCATTGGTTTGGATATCCTTAATAGTCGGAAGCTGTCGGAAGCAGATGTCATAATACAATGCAAAGTAGCTTTCTCAACAATCAAAAACAGAATTGAGCCATAACACAAATTTTCGCTTTTTTCATTCCTTTCTCAATAAATTTCAGTTTCACTTCCGTTAACGTAAAGTTAACGAAAAATCAAGAAGCCGACATTATGGGCGCACAATATGATTTTTCGGATTCAATCTTTTTCGTCCGAACACTGCCTTGAGCTTATGACTATTATAGTTACACCTTAAGACGCTACTTACGCTTAAAAAACGACTATTGTTGTGTATTTTACATTTGTAATCGTTCCGAGACATTCGGCTCCGATTTCGCGTTGGTTCGGGAGAGGTCTTAGTTCTCCATTTAAAAATAACTTCGAATTTTGAACACGTCTAATTTTTGACGCTTAATATTTGACGTTTAACGAACAGCTGATAAAAAGGGTTGTTCATGCTAACTTTTGTGTAAACTTATCATTCTAAACAATTTGTAAACATACGAATTTGCATGACTATGAATACCCTTAATATTTTTGTTTTGACGGCACTGTTACAGTTGAGAACAAGATGATCTTTCGGAACAATTAGCACACATAACAATTCCTGTTTCGTGACCTTTATTATCATATAATAAATCCTACTTGAGATTCAAGTCTCTTTTGATTTATTTCAGATTAACAAGAAGTACATACTTTTAAGTTTAATAAGAATTTTAATTTCTTGCGTTTGAAATTTGTCAAGTACCTAATCTTTTTTATAAACAAAAAAAAATCTTTCATTTCCCTCTATTCCTATCTATTCTAACTAGTGCCGTGCAGTGCATTTAAAAGACTTTATGTCTTACATTCATAGCATATACAACACATAGTTAAAATTATACATATAAAAAAAAAACTGTTTTTAGTACTTTTTTCCAAAACTTTAACAATATCATAAGATAAATGATCAAATCGCTGTCAATGATCTACAGTATCTTGGCACATTATATTTGAACCACAAGCGAGCGAGTTCGTGGGGTAATAATAATTTCAATGAAGTTATAAGGCGCAACTATATTTGTCGGATGAGCCGACTAAAGTGGTCAGACGAAAACAAGCGAATGCAAGGGAGTCATACGATACGATTATAATTGAGGTAGATTGCTTTTCGTTCACTTTTGCGCTCGGTAGCGCACCTCACTTAAGAAAAACTGACATCTCGCTTAGGTTATGTTAGATCACCCCTTGATAATTCGAAGCCGAAACACCTCACTCGGATCTCAATGGATCCATTGCGCTCCCTACGATTTGCGTAGAGGAAGGAAAAGGGAAAGGGTAAGGAAAGGAATAAGTGGAAGATTAGGTAAGGGGTGCCTCCCTGAACCATCCCGAAATCTGAATGAATTTCAGGGTGTTCTTTAGTGGCAGAGACGAGATGTCGCCCAGTTCGTCGAAAAAGTATTCTCCGAGGGCTGTTTTTCTCTTTCTAGCTAAGCTAGGGTATTCACAAAGAAAATGAAATGAGCCCTCCTCCACCTCTTCATCTTGACACCCTCTACATAGCTCGGATCCGATGATCCCCATTCTGTTTAAGTGGGTTCCCATTGAGTTGTGATCAGTGAGGATTCCAACCAATAGGGATAGTTGAGGCCTGCTTAGCGAGAGTAAGTATTCAGTTTTTTTCCTATAAATATCCGGCCAAAGATTTCTCGAAACCCGACACGTGTCGATCTGTGACCACCTATCATTGGCGGCTTCGGGGAATCTCTGGTGAATTCTGTTCTTTTCTAGCCCCAGTGGCATAAGTACTGACGATTCAGTTTGGCTCGGATCATTGGATGACCCGTATTTCGCTAATTCGTCTGCCTTTTCATTCTCATGTTCATATGTCGCAGTGTCCTGGGACCCAACGTAGAGTAACTGTGTTTGTTGCGCTAAGTAATCTCAACTCTTTGCAACAATATTGCACCAGTTTTGACTTTGTGACAACTGAGTAGATGGCTTTAATGGCCGCTTGACTGTCTATGAAAATGTCAATGTTCTTGTTTACTAGTTCACATGTGGCAAGATGCTTTGCTGCCTCATAAACTGTAAATACCTCCACTTAGAAGACACTGCAGAAGTTCGGAAGCTTTATTGATCTATTTAAAGGTGGGTTTTCTGAAAAGATGCCTGACCCTACCCCTTCGCCCGTCTCCGAACCTTCCGTGAAAACCGATACATGATTTGTATTTATGACCCGGTTTTCCGTCCAGACATCCCTTGTAGGGATATCTATTAAGGCCACCGGATTTAAATCAATGTGTGGTATCATATTGTCTGTTTGAATGTCGATATTAGTAAAGTTCATAATCGTTGTATGACCAAAAAGGCCCTTTTTCCATCTCGTTCGAATAGGAAGGGGCCGGTTATAGCAATCAGGAAAACGCATCAGGAAATGTTGAAACAGTATGAAAATGAATATTTTTTCCTGATGGTCGTTTATAGCGAACAGGAAAAAATATGTCAGTTGGACTGCCTGCCACCAAGCTTTCCTGATTGAAATGCAAACGAAACAACTTTTTCGTCTGCAATTCTGTCAGTGCAATGAGTGAAATTGGAACTCAAATCATTGGAATTTTTTGTTCTATTTTGTGGGAAATTTACGATCAGCTGGCACAAAAAATTAATTTGCATCTGTGAAATAAATAAATACATTTTTAACAAAAAATAATTGTTTAATTGAAAATTTTATTTGATCAAAAAATTCTATGAGTTATTTGTCATCGATTATAGTCTAGTATTTGTGTTTCAAATCGAATGAAAATAGTGCAAAAAACTCATTTGAAAGTTTTTCCTGATCGCTATAACCGGCTCCGAATGTAAAAATATAGAAAGATGATTAATTTCGCTAAAGTGCAATATTGGTTCGGAACGCTACTTTTCTTTGGTTTTTTAAATTAGCTCCAGCCGACCATTATAGTCCTTAATAATAACTGTCGGAGGAGCATTGAATTGGCCAAACAAAAACAAACAACTAATTGCAAATTGGTGTTTTTCGTTAAGTTTCGTTCTTCTTTGCTTTGAGAAGGGAAGAGCGCGCACAAAAAAAAAAAAAAAAAAAAAAACTGATATAAAGTGACGTAGGAATAATAAAAAGAAGATTAATTTCACTGAAAAGCAATATTTAAATGGCTGATTTCTACTTTCGACGTTTCGCAAAGTTTCTTTTTGTTGGTTAATGACATTTAATTTAAAGTTTTAGCTTAAATTTAGAACCAGGGTTGCCTTTAAAAGTTCTGAGAAAGTGTTAAAATACGTGCCCGAGAACAAAAAGGTGACCCTTAGGCTTGTTTCACACACATTCGGTTTCATTCGGTTCGGTCTCTATTCGGTTTATATTCGGCTGTGCCTGATATGTGTGAAACGATAAAACGGCAAAAATAAAAACCTAATAGAAACCGTAGACCACCGTTTTATCGTTTCACACATATCAGGCACAGCCGAATACAAACCGAATAGAGACCGAATCGAATGAAACCGAATGTGTGTGAAACGAGCCTTACGAACATTAAATTCAAATTTTTATTAGTTCATTTTTTTTTTTTTCCAATTTGCATGCTTGGTTCACGAGATACACCATGTGAACTGCTAACTTTATTGTGAGGTTAGCAAGTCACTGGATTACATCTAAAGGTCCGCCAAAAAACTTTTTTTTTTTTGAAAATGCATCATCAACATCGAGTGTAGCTTCAAATGTTGCCAATATCCTCCTCTTCAATTTTTGTGTACATAAATGCATTCAACATAGCCCGATAACGATCGCCATTGACTGTAACGGCCACTCCTTGCGCAGTTGAAGAAAAATGGCCCAATTATGCCTCTGGACCAAAATCCGCACCAAACAGTGACTCGATTTGGGTGTAACGGCTTTTCAATGTATGCGTGCGGGTTTTCTGTGCCCCAAATGCGACAATTTTGCTTGTTTACATACCCGCCAAGATCAAAATGAGCTTCATCCGAAAAGATGATTTTTTTGGCAAATTCGGCAAAGTAATGTCGCAATATTTCCCAGCGTTGTTCAAGCATATACACAACCATATTCGTTTAGCGGAAGGATAAAACTAATTATCTGTCAAATCAGACATGAGCTTAGTGTTACCATTCACGAAATAAGCACTAGTTGAAAAAAAAACGTTAGATGGCGGACCCTTTACTATTTGATGCACTGCAAAATTGGTAATAGAAATGCAAACAAAAATGCAAACAAACTGCAAATTACTGCGTCGACACCATTGTTCTAGGTAAAAGTTGCCCTGCCAACTTCACAGACGTTCTTCTTTTGACTACTCGGACTGCTTTTTGTTGGTTTATGCAATAAACTTCAGTAACCGTCTGACAATTATTTTTAAGATTAAGCCTCTCCGGTGGTGGACATTGGGCACTCCGTAGTTTGACGTCAAATTTATCAAATTGTTATGAGAAATGAAATCTTGTAAACTTGGGATTGTTTTCACTATAACCAATACTAAATAGGCAATGATGTTTTTTATTTTACTTTTACATGACAGTTTTTTTTTTTAAATAAAAACAAAATTTGAACATTTTGAGTGAAATTTGTTCTCTATATTCAAGATTTTATGTAACTAAATGAAAAAATAGTAATGTTTTAACAAAAACCACTCAAATAAATATTAAAAACAAAACTGTCAGAATAGCTTTGGCAACTTCATGTTGAAAAATATTAATTAGCACACAAATTATTTTTTTTTTATTTATCATGATAATGTTAGCATCAACAGGGAATAAAATATTCCAAAAACAAAGATCCATCGAAAACCATCTGGGAGTTATTTGAGATATTTTTTAAAATGTGACTGGAATTGATTTATTAAACAAAATTACCTGCTTGTAAACATACTTTTTTTTTAAATATAAAAACAATTAGTTATTTCTGAAAATGGAAGAAAGGCAGGCTCAAAAACTCCTGGATGAAACAAATGCAACGAAACTGCATTTAGTTGGCCTCAGATATGGAACAATCCAAAACCGGAAGGTCTGTCGACGTTTTCTCGGGTCAACCTGGCGAACCCCACAAGTGGAACCCTAGGTGTAGCATTTGAGTGGGAGAGTTGTGGCCCCCCTCGAGATCATAACAATCGCCCGGTTAAATGAAGGAGAAGAAGAAGGAACTGAAGTAAGTGGCAATTCCAAGATTTATCTCTGTGAACTCGATTTTAAACTATAACTTCTTACCAAAAAGAAATTTAAATTTCCACTTCTGACGTATATGTAGAATTTGCTCCGAACAAACTATAATTTTCCCAAGCACAAAATACAAAAAAAAAAACTCTATTCTGCCAGAAATTTACAACAAAAAACAAATATTTAGCACAAAAATTACGATGACAAAATAGTAATACAAAACAATATACTTTTTGTGTAAAATATATCTAAAGTGTTTTAGGTTTTTTTTTTTGTTTATGAACATAATAACGTTACGCACTGCCCGCTTTGCTGCCATTTGATGAACTCATATTGAACTGATGAGATCGTTGGTATAATAATTTTCTGGCATTAGCCCAATTATCTGATGGTGAAAGCAAATCTCCCTGCAGCAGTCCACAGAGCATAACTGGCAATGCTGACGCACCAGTAGCTGCTATTATGCCACCATTGTTACTAGTGATGCCACTTATATCACTTCGATCAGAGATGTCACTTACGGCACTTAGTTTGCGACTTGATCCTTGTGGTGATTGTGACAGCGATTCTGGTATTAAATTTATTAAATCTACGATCGTGATTTTGATTCAATTTTAGCGAAGAAAGAGATAAGCGATGAAAATGAATACGAAGAAAAATTGTATGAAAATGATAAATTTTGTTTCTGTTTTTTTTTTCGAGATGAATGATTATTAATGTTATTGACTAAATGAGAGTGATATTGTTTTAAGAGTTGAAATTTTAGTAGAAAAAAGAAAAACAAACAATTTGTTGCATTTTATATTGAAAGTTAGTAAGAAATCTATGGAACTACGAAGATTTTTATTCAGTGCTTCGCATGTGGCGTGTCTGCTTATAAATATTTTAATTATAGAAAAGTGGCAAGAAGGAGTGTGAAGATTATTTATTTGTAGCATTTAAATAGTGAAAAAGCCTTGTTATTTTTAAGTCTGTAGTCTTAAAGCCAGGCTGGCTGTTAAGAGCCAGTTATCAGCGCTCTATTTTTTTTTTGTTTTATAATTGTTCCTTTTTAGGTTTTTTTTTTATACAAAAATTTGTAAAAAATGTAAAAAATTTAAGGCCAATACACGACATGCGAACTATTTTGATTTTTAGTAAAAATATTACTTTTTTGTAAATTGCATGCACTGCAGTCAATGTTGTTTTATATATATTTAAAAAAAATTAACAGCTAATATTGATTTTAATTATTTTCTTCTTTTGGAATATAATATAAAATTAAAACTCTTACTCAGCGCACAGACAACAACATCGATGTGATAATAGAGTATGACGCATCCACTTACCATCAGAGTTCTTCTTCGATATAGCCGTTTCTGCAACAGAATCTTCACTTAAACTTGGATTTAAAGGTCTTCCATTATTTGTGACTTCTGTAATGTATGAATTTTTCGAAAACAAAAGAAAAAGATTGGAGGGAAGCCCATGAGAGACAAACAAAAAACAACAAACAAAAAAAAGAGATGACATTCCCAAAGAAGAATAAACAATTATTGTAAGTTAACATTTTCCATCAGGTTTTTCTTATTTTTTAACTTTTTGTCATTTATTTTAAAAGACAAAACTTCAAAACATAATTTTTGAAAAATTTTCGAACTCAAACATTTATATTTAATAACAAAATCAAAACCAAAGAGAAAAACAGCTTACAACATCGAGCGAGCGAATAGTTGAACTAAAATTTTGGATTTTTTTTTAGCATCAAAAATTAGTTAAAACAAAAAAAAAGAATTCTTTAACGAAATTTAACAACAAATTTACCATTTTCATTTTTTCTTTCTTTTAATTGCTTAAAATTCATTGAACGATATCAAAGAACTCAATTAAGTAATATTTAACTGCATAACGGGGCTTGTTCTTTGGTTTAAATTCAAACACAACAGATATGTAACAAATAATGCAAGTTGCTCATCACAATTATCTACTAAAAATATAAACATATATTTTTCTTATACTTATTTTAATTATCATAAAAATTTAATTTAAATAAACTGTTAACACAAAATTAAACTCCAAGACCAAATAAAGTTAAAACTTATTTGATGTGAAATATCGAATGAAAAGCTTAGTAAATTAACAAACAATATTTGCAAATTAAAGTTAAAAACAAAAAGAAATCATTTTAAATCTGTGCCAATGAAATATTTGTAGTGTTTTATGCTTTCAATGCTGGTTTTTATAGAAATTTTTAATTTTATATTTTCAGACTGAAGAGAACCGAAATAAAAAGATTTGTAAAAAAAAGATATAAATCCAAAAGTACTTCATTTAGCTTCAACCTTCTACATCATATGACTTTCAAAATTGTATCGATAATTGGTTATGCAATTCAATCATTGAAATACTGAAGCCATAAAGCCTACAAATATGTAGTCAGGTAGTTTAAGAAATATTTATTCATATCAACGGTCTCGTAACTTAAATATGGCGAATTCAATTTCGGTTGATTTCGATGAGCTTTCATTAAATAAGAACAAAAGATGTAATTAATAAAATAAAAGAATTCTATTAAGTAGAAAAAAATTGATTCTAATAAAAATTCGCAATACCGATGTCTATCATCTATTCGACTTTAAGTCTATTCTGAATAGATTCTCGCAATAAGCCCCTTAATCTTAACTATTTTATAAAGACTAAACAATTGTTAATTACGTCCGTGCATAACTCATTAAGTATTTAACTGATTTACGTAGGGCTGGCCACGAAACGAGACTCTGCGAGACTTTTGCAAGCCTCGTCTCGGTCTCGTTAAAATCGAAAATTTACAGTCTCGTCTCGGTCTCGTGTCGGTCTCGTGTAATTTAGTCTCGTCTCGGTCTCGTCTCCGAAAAATACGATTTCCGGACAACCTGTTGATTATTGGAACGAAATATTTTCGATTTTAGTTTAAACATGTGCAGAAAAAAATAAATATTTAACTGAAATTGTATTTTTTAATTTATTAGACTCTCTGTAAATTTCGGTCCAAATACACAGTCTCGTCTCGGTCTCGTCTCGGTTGCTGAAAAAGCAGTCTCGTCTTGTCTCGCTCCACCAATGCTGGAATGAGCTTGCGGGTCTGAACACTGACCTCAATGTCACTGTTATCTGGGTCCCGGGTCACAGTGGCATTGAGGGCAATGAACGGGCTGATGAGCTGGCCAGGCAAGGTTCAGCCCTTCATGGCTCACTTGCGGAAAGAGTCAAAATTCCGCTTGGAGTTATGAAGGGCAACATTCTCTCAATTTATCTTACTCAAGCAAACCGTAGGTGGAGCAGTTTATCAAACTGTATTATATCTAAGAAGATTTGGCCCAGCTATGACAAGAACCGAACAATTGATCTAATACGAAGACCCAGGCAAGACATAGCCAGGGTAGTTGCAACCTGTAGCGGACACTGGCCAATAGGAGAGCATGCAGCGAAGCTGGGCATACCTCACAAAACTCACTGTTAGAGCTGTGAGGACCAGCAGGAAAAGGAAAAGTAGTTCATTTCCTCTGCAAATGCCCTGCTCTGGCCAAAGCTAGAAAACAGTCACTCGGAAGAGCATTCTTTGGCGACATTAACGAACTTTGTGAAATGAAGATCAAAGACTTGATTTCTTTTCTCAACGCGACGAAATGGCTCTAGGACAAATTTCGGCTACTTCTGCATTATACCTTCCGTCGATTCCCTATGATCACAAGATAGTGGACTAGGGTTCTGGTGGGGGTTTGTGGTGCACAGCGGCCGGATGATAATCCAATCAGATCAGTGGACGCTCCAGTGCCAGCCAACGAACTGCCTAGTGGGCTAATTGTGGATGGTGCGGGTGCGGGTGCTGATCTGGTTGAGTGAGTGATGCACTTTCTGATGATTGTGCTAAAAGCTACAACAAAATCCTATTCTAAACTAAATTAAAAGGGACGATATCCTGAGGATATGCCCATATTTTCTCTCTTCAATTCCATCCACAGGTTCAAACGAGTTATGGTATCAAAACTGATTGGGCTATGGGCCAGACTGCCCGTGGCCGCCATTTCTACCTACCTACCTACCTCGTCTCGGTCTCGTCATGAGAGACCGAGATCAAGACTTTTCTCGTCTCGTGGCCAGTGTGTCTTGCAACTTTACTGTGAAGTTAGCAGGGCAGTATGAATTTTTTTTTTCAAATTAAGGACTTCAAAATTTGGACCGAGCATATTCTTAAAATGCAAGACGACTGCAAAATTGGGGCTTTAGGCTCCAGTTATAGCTTTCATTGAAAATTTTATCTTTCAATTTTGATGCACTTAAACAAATAAAACTGATGGCGTTTTGGTACCAAAATGATGGTTGTTGTTAGATATTTTTTTTAGTCAAAGACAATGTTTAGTTTGCTTTAACACTTTCTAATAAAATCACTTTTAGTTTTTCAATGATAAAAATCGGTTTCAATGAACAGCTAATATTTTGTTCCAAAAAGTGGAACACATTCGTTCCAATGAAATGTGTTCCTTTCTCTTCCTGTTCTCGTCTGTCATTTTTTCGTTCAATGATCGACTCTAAGGCGCCAGTTATAGCTTTCATTGAAAACCATCATTGAAACACAAATCAGTGGAATATTTTCTGACAAGTCGGTTATAGCTATCATAAAATTTTATTTCATTGAAAATTCCATTCCCTATACAAAAAACAACTTTGAGGTTAAAGTCGATCATTGAACGAAAAACTGACAGACGAGAACAGGAAGAGAAAGGAATACATTTCATTGGAACGAATGTGTTCCACTTTTGGGAACAAAATATCAGCTGTTCATTGAAAACGATTTTCATCATTGAAAAACAAAAAATGATTTTATATGAAAGTTGTAAAGAAAATTAAACATTTCTTTCACTAAAAAAATTATATAACTGACAACCATCATTTTGGTACCAAAACGCCATCAGTTTTATTTGTTTAAGTGCTTCAAAATTGAAAGACAAAATTTTCAATGATGGTTTTCAATGAAAGCTATAACTGGCGCCTAACCTCAAAGTTGGTTTTTGTATGGAGAATGGAATTTTCAATGAAAGAAAATTTCATGATGGCTATAACCGACTTGTCAGAAAATATTCCACCATTTCACTGATTTGTGTTTCAGTGGTGGATTTCAATGAAAGTTTAACCGGCGCGTTACAAAGTGATGTACCTAAGGGGCCAGTTATAGCGATCAGTAAAAACCATCAGTTAAAGTTGAACCAGGTGAAAACTGGAATTTTTTTAGGTACAGCCGGTTAAAGCAATCATTAAAATTCTATCAGTAATTAAATGTCAAACCTCCAGCAATAACCTCTTATTATTTTTAGTTATGTAAATTGCTTCAGTAATTTTCTTACTGATGGAGTGGAACAGTAAAAACATAGAACATAGAAAAGTGAGACGAAATGTTCCATTTTTTGTGAGTTGGCAATCAGCTGTTCAGTAAAACAAATTTCCATCAGTAAAATAAATAACTGCTTTTTTTTACAAAAATTATTCTTCCTTGGGAGTATTTTTTGCCAGAAACAAATATTTTAATTGATTTGCCATCGATTCGTACCATTTTTATGTTTTAATTCAAATCACTTTATAACACATGAAATTATGCAAAAGAGATTTATTACTGATGGTTTTTACTGATCGCTAAAACTGGCCCCTTAGGTGTCACAAAAAGGTTGAGTGTATAGGTTTATTTGGGCCAAGAAATAAATCGTATGGGAGGGGAGAAGTCTATTCTCCGTCGTTTCGGTGGGAGGGACAATTTTCTAAAAAGTTGACTCAAACAGAAAAGAAATTATTAAAAAAGCAATGGAAAAACTTATACCTTGATATACCTTTTTGGAAAGCCAGAAGTCCTTTATTGGACCGATTTAAAGACCACATCGAAGACACACTCGACGCCGAACAAGCAGGTTTCCGCACTGGATCTTCCTGTGTGGATCACATCAACGCCTTGCGGATCATCGTCGAACAGTGCGTTGAATATCGATCACCACTTCACCTGCTGCTCATCGATTTTGAAAAGGCGTTCGACAGTGTCAATAGAGAATTTATTTGGCTTGCTTTGCCCAGGAGGGGCATCCCAGATAAATTGTTTGCTATTATCAAGGCTACATATGATGGATCCAACTGTCTAGTTTTGCACAAAGGTAGGCTGTCAGAGGAGTTTGAAATCCAAAGTGGAGTAAGGCAAGGCTGTTTACTGTCACCAATACTGTTCCTGTTGGTGATAAGTGACGTACTGCACGCAGCTTTGTCAAATGGAAATGGAGGAATTCAGTGGACTCTGCAATCTCACTTCAAACATCTGGACTACGCGGACGACGTATGCTTACTCTCTCATAGGATCATGGATCTCCATCAAATGACAACAAGGGCGGAGAGAGAAGCAGAAATCGTAGGGCTTAAGAACAACTCGGCAAAAACTAAAAGGATCAGCCTTGGAACTTCCTCATCAATCCAAGTAAATATTTCTGGACAACCGGTAGAGATGGTAGAGGATTTCCAATATCTTGGGAGTATTGTCTCTACGGGTGGCGGAACTGAACTGGACGTAAACAGCCGAATCAGAAAAGCAAAGGCTGCGTTCGGAATGCTGTCTAAAATATGGAGAAACAACTCTTTTAGCTTAAAGACCAAGCTACGACTGTTTTGCTCCAATGTTGAATCCGTTCTGCTTTACGGCTGCAGCACTTGGAAAGTCACTGACACTGTCACTAGAAAGCTGCAAACCTTCGTTAATAGATGTCTACGAAACATCTTGAGGATTTTCTGGCCCAACCGTATCTCCAATGCCGAACTTCATGCGAGAACGGGTCAGGAGCCCATAGACTCCATTATACGAAGAAGAAAGTGGCAGTGGATTGGCCATATGCTTCGAAAAGGCGATCGGTGCATTGCATCTCAAGCAATGCAGTGGAACCCGCTCACACAGGAGGGAAGACAAGTGGGCCGGCCTAGAAGTACATGGCGAAGAACGGTCGAACAGGAATCGGCACGACTGGGGAAAAGTTGGAGAGAGCTGAAATATATTTCAAGAAATCGTACACGATGGCGCGTAGGTGTAGTGGAGGCCCTATGTCCCTTAAGGGAAACATCACGGACGTAATAGGTCCGAGGACCTAAGTAAGTAAGAAATCCTTTCTTCTAGTTACTATCTTTCTAAATAAATTTATTTTAATGAACAGTTTTTGAAAAATTAATTTTCAACCTAAAAATTTGGAATGTCAAAAACTGACAGCATCGATAAGAAAGTTCGAAAATGATAAGGAAGTATTAAGAATCGGCAATGTAGTTCTTCCGTTGAATTTTATATTTTATACATAGAATATTTATCCCTGATGTCAATGGACTGTGGATCGAGTCAATTCCCCGGGAATACAATTTCGCCGATTCTGTAATCGATATCATATAACAAGCATTAAGCAAAACCAGAACGATAAAAAAGGAGCTGCATTTAAAAATTCGAATTTTTAAGATTTTTTTGGTTTGGCTTTAATGACTCGACTAATACTTGGTATTCAGGATTCCGAGCAGTTAGATAAAAGAATTACATATATTATATTTGTTGAGTACTTGACTTCTGATTTATAATTATATCACTGGCACATTATAGAATGATTTATAAACAAACAATTTATATCAAAAACAAATTATAAAAACTTAAAATATTCTTGGACCAAGTTTTTTTTTTAAATCAACACAAACAAAAAAACCAACGCTTTTGAACAAAAATTTCACATTCAAAAAACAAATAAATTTCATAATTTAAAACAAATTTAAAAAAAAAACAATTTTTTTTAAACAGATTTAGCTTTAACTCACCTAAGTTTTCCGCCGATGCATTAATTTCGCCCATTGTCCTTGGACATCGCTGAGGCCGCGTCGTCGGTCCTGGTGGTTTGTTGGCATTGCCAGGAGAATGCAGTGATTGACTTTTGTGCCGCCTAATTGTTGGTAGTCTCGCCACAAAAGATGCATTGTGTTTGAAACTAGAAGACGCCCGCCTAATCAGCGATATACGATTTGTACGATAACTTCATAATTATGATTTGTTCATTTACAATAATTTTTTATATAGATTTAAATTTGTTGTGTAAAAATAGTATATAAAATTTGTTTACGAGTAGGTATAATGTTTATTTACGCAGCAGTGTGTGTTTTTTTTAAATATGGTGTTTGTGTATGTTCATGTTTCAAAGGAGTTTAATTATTTGATTTTAAAAATTATGTTTAGTGACGTAATTTTTTTTTAAGTTTTTGTTTTATTTACAACATGACACCAATGTAAATATCATTCAATATTTGTATAACAATTAAGTTTTATTTGTTTTTATGATTTATTTATTTAAAAAAGAACGGTGTTTGTTTTTATATTGTATAAAACGAATACAAAGCGAAAAAAAGGCAAAGAAAAAGGCAAGAAACAAAAAAAAAAGAAGTTTGTATTAAAATTTGTCAAATAAATTGATCTAAAAATTATACACACAACTTAGAATAAAAACATTAAAACATTTAAATCGTATTTAAGGTTATTTAAGGTAGACATATTAAACATAAAAATTAAAATAACTTAAATTGTTGTTTTTGAGATAATGCTTTAATTTTAATCAATTTTTTTTTATAAAATAAAGAAAAAAGTAATAAAAATAACCAAAGAAAAATATGCAAAAAATAAAAGAAAGTGGTATAGTGTTGAGAAGTTCTTTTTTAGATGTTTTTTTTTAATTCGATAGTCTTAATTATTTCTGATGAAATAATTAGTCATATATATTCAGTGTTGATTAATAGAAAAGTGTTTCTTAATGTAAAATATGAAAATATTGTTTTGTTTAAAATTTAATTTCATAAATGTTAAAAACCAAATTGAAAGAAAAAGAATTTTGTAAAAATATTAAATATTTAATTTAGAACGAGTGCATTCAACGTGCAAAATGCTATATTTATACATAATACTTCAAGCGAAACGATGCATGCGCAAAAGGTTTAATTTAGGTAGGGTTTTAATGAAAATTAAATTACTCTTTATTTTTAAGCAATAAATATTTTTATGTTTTTAGAAATTTCTGTTGGCGTTTTCAATATACATATGTACCTATAATACTAAAAATACATTCCAAGATGACCCTGAGATACCATATATTTGTCTACATCAGTTTGTTAAGATTTTTTTTTATTGAAAAGACCGAAGCGTTTTAAATGCACATTGGGTTAAATTTTGTCTAAGAACTCTTTATAGACCAAGAGCTAGCAATGGATCTTCATACGTTATATCAGAAAAGATGCAAATTTGGTCATAAAAACATTTATGGAAAATAGACATTAAATACAAAAACGCCAGTCTTAAAATTGGGGTTGGTAAATGTGTGAAGTTAAATAATAAAAAAAAAACACCCTAATCAATCGACTGTTGTCTTTATATTAAATATTCTGTCCGTCACCAAAGTTTTATTTTTGAATAAAACGAATGAATCAATTCAGTTCTATGTTCTATGGAACCAGAGAAGGTACCTACATATATTTTTAAAGAAGACCGTAGAAGAAGAATGTAGAAGACATTGAAAACCTTGCCATTTCAAATGACAAAATCAATTCAGTTACGAACAGCTAACTTTATTCTTCTTTTTTTGGCACTATATTCTTCGGCTACTAAGACTTACGAATAAGGAAAAAGTAAACGCTTTTTTTTGTGAAGAAACTATAAAGCTACATACAAAACACGGACGGTTTTCGTCCTGGCTATTTTGATTGGTATAACAAATCAGCTTACACTAAATATAAAGCTGTTGCTCGAAAACTGAAACTAAATCTTGATATTATTAGCTTTTGAATAACTTTAGCGAAAACTAATTGTTTTTAAGATCGAAGAATGAATTGGTAATATGTAGGTCCCAACTTGCAGATGGAAGAAAGAAACACCTTGCCACCGTACTTAATCATCTCGATGGTAACAAAAGCGATAGTGAACTGGCTTCAAACCCAAATAACAAATCCGTAGAAACAATTTCCCTCATTTGTACCTGGCCCACCGAGCTTGACCTAAATAATAACATCAATCAAATTCCTAAAAAAACAACAAAGCGGTAGGTTTGAATGGCATTTCCGCTGAGCTTTACCAATCAGCTCCACAAACATCCGAAAAATGTGACAACCCTTAATTACGCAGGTATATGATGACGAAAGTTTCCCGTTTAATGGAGAAAAAGGATTATCGGCAAATTACCAAAACGGGAAATTTAAGGGAATGGGGAAATTGGATAGGGATCAGAGTACTCGATAATGGCGGAAATAATCTTGAAACGAACCAAAGAGCATCTCGACAAAGAACAAGCGGGATTCAGGGTAGGCTCATCATGCATAGATCATATTAACACCTTAGGAATCAGAGTGGACATTGCCTTGAGTTCCGTTCCCCTCTTCATCTACTCTCTATCGATTTTGAAAAGGTTCTCGATAGTTTGAATCGATCTATCATCGAGGCTAACTATACGAGGGTGCCCAACGGATAGGTATGCATCTGAGCTGTGTGAAGTGGGAACCCCGAAGTCAAAATTTTTGGGTGGGGTTTATTAGAATCGTTTTTCCACGTTTGCCCAACCAACAAAATCGTTTGTCCACCCTCAGGAAAAAAGTTGTTAAGCTTTTCTTTTTTATAGCAACCCCCCCAAATCAAGAAACTCATCTACTGCCCCCAAAATATGACTTAGGAAGATGAGATGAGGAAGTGCGTTCGTTTGTCCACCGGTGCCTGTGGACAAACGAATGCACTTAGTCTCATCTTCCTAAGTCACCATTTTGGGGCAGTAGATGAGTTTTTTTTTGATTTTGGGGAGTTGCTATAAAAAAAAAGCTTAATAACTTTTTTACTGAGGGTGGACAAACGATTTGTTTGGTTGGACAAACGTGGACAAATGATTCTAATAAACCCCACCCAAAAATTTTGACTTCGGAGTTCCCACTTCACACAGCTATGTATCTGAGGACTTCGAAAACTATATTGGAGTTCGACTGGGGTGTTTACTATGACTTATCCTTTCTGCAAAATATCGACAGAGGATGATTTTTGTTTGCTTTCACTCAAAATCTAAGATCTTCACCAGATGGTAAGTAATCTGGAAAGTGCAGCAAATAAAATCGATCTGAGGATCAACACCGAACAAAACTAAGATTCTGAACATTTCTGGTAATTCTGTTCAAGTTAATGTTGCGGGGTATCAGGTCGAAGCGGTGAACCTAGGAAGCGTTGTCTCAAAAGTCGATGAAGTTGTTAACTACCGAATTGGTAAAGAAAAGGCTGCTTTCAGTTGCTGTTAAAAGTCTGAAAGAGCAGCGTAATACGAAGACTAAACTGTGCCTGCTCCGTTCAAACGTCGAAAAGTCTGTACTATGTACGAAGTAGTCCATATGAATATAGTTCGTGGAAAAAGACCGCCGCCGCTGTCACAAAAAAGCTGCAAACTTTTGTAAATCGATGTCTTCGAAATATCGTTAAGATTTTTTGGTCGAATGCAATCTCCATGGGGCATTCTACCCATGATGGTAAAAGATATGGGAGCCAGAAAAAATCTTGGCGCAGAACATTCGAAATGGAATCTCAGAAGCAAGAAAAAAGCAAGGGAGAGGGAAAATAAGATGTCGTGTATCAGCAGTTGACCTTGACTTCCCCCGGACCTTAGTAAGTGACACTAACAATTTTATGACATATTTTTAAAGCTAGAAATATATTCTTCTGTTTTAATTTTAAATCAAGTTGTTTTAGGCAAAAATTTTTGAATAATTATTTTTCAATTTCAAAATATTGAACAAAAAACTGATTCATAAAAACAAGTAAACAAACTAAGCTAATCCAGCTCTGACTGCTCTGAAACGATCATTTCATCTTGTTTTTTTGAAGATAAAGAGACCGGGGTTTCAGTGCTTGGCTTAAAATTAATGAGAGCATTTTATATTATAGTATTTAATATCGTTAAGTTTAAAAAAAAATCAATTTGAATTTTTTTTCTCAAAATTTTGAACTTTTGTTCACTTTTTTATTTTGAGTTTCTTTCTTGCAAGTTGGTAATTATATTCATTGATAATATAGGTGGGGTATGTACCTACGTTGTAAATTCCTAGCATTTTTTATGACTTCCTTAAAAACCTGTCTTGTAGTTGATTGATATCTTGAGCAGGGTTGATATTTTCTATAAGCCCAACAAATGATACAACTATAATAGTTGAGAATGTTTTGTTATAAATAAAAATTGTGAAAGTTTGAACACAATAATTGTAATAAGATTAACAATTGAACTTCAACGAAATAGAATTTTCATTAAAAAAAAGTTAACAAATAATTAAAATGTGTATTAAAAAATTTATAAAACTTTTAACCTAATTTTTATTTCAAAAATTAACTTTTTTTCAATTAAAATAATTTTTTTTAATAGAAATTTATACAAGCGGAACCAAAAAAAAAATAATTAACAAAAAATTAACTTTAACGTAATATCATAAACAGTGGGTAAATTTAATTTAATGTTTTTAACAAGCAAAAAGCTTATTACGTAGCAGTAATATTATATGCAGTTTTTTTTTCTTTTGTAACAAATGCATGTTTTTTTTTCATAATTCTACAAGAGATTGTTTAACTAAAAAAATTCTAGTTGATGTATTTTATTTTCTGCATTAACCAGTAAAATCAAAAAATTCTACAACAGCATCGCAAAAGAAGAACTTACACTGCACTCGAGGTTGATGCTATCTTCTCTGGTGGTTCCAATTTTGAACTACATAGAGTTTGTGTGTGTGTGTGTCGATTATTTTATTTTTTTTTTCAAATTCAATTTGTTGCAAAATGTATTTTTGTTTTCATTACGAACCATGGTAGTTTTTATTGAAATTGATTTTGAATTGGTGTAACAGCCATATTATTTTAAGCGTGCAGATTTATTAATTTTGATTTTTTTTTTTTCAATTAGAGTGTGTTTTTGTGTAGGTTTTAGTTTTATTTAATATTTTCAGTTGTATAGTATAGGCAAATAAATCAGCGAAAATAGAGAGAATCGTACGTTTAAAAAAAATAAACAAATAAAAGAGAAAACAAGAAAGAGAAAAACATTTTCAATCAGTTTTTGTACTCTTTAATAATAATTTAATCATTTTTATTTTTAAAATATAATTTAAAATAAAACAATTAAATAAAAAAAAGAAATATAATTAAAAATTAAAATTGACAAAAAGTTACTTGATTTATATTGAAATTAAATACATTAATTTGTTTTTTAAATGGCATATGGAAAGTATTACCTATTATGGATGATTTTAAGAAAAAAAAAAATTATTAAATGTTCAATAAACATTTAAGGAATTTATTTAACATTTTAAGGGAATGTGCATGAATTTTAACATTTATATTATTAGCTATATTAAAATTTTATGTAATGTTTAGAGAAAGAGGAAGAATTGTAAAATTTCAATTTTTTTTAAATTTTAAAAGTTAAAAACTAATTAAAAATAAATTTTCCATTTTCAAAAAGCATTGTGTGTTTGAAAAGTTTTGTTTCTTAAATATAAAATACATTTAAGGTATGTATGTATTTAAACAAAATATTATGTGTTGTTATGTTGTAAAAAAAGCTGTCACCAATTATTATAGCTGTTAAAAAATGTTTATATGTGTTTTATGTAGATTATTATTTTTCTGCATATCAACTTCAAAGGAAAAATATTTACATATATTTTAACACACACTTTGGGGGACAAACTCAAAGGAAATATTTAAACAAGAGATTTTATTTGTTGAGTAATTTAATTTTTAATTTTATTCCATTTTCTTAATTCGATTTTTTTCTTAAATTTTTAAAAGTTTTTAGTGGTCGTATAAGATTTTCAAGATTTTAATTTATTGACCAATTTGATAATTATGATGTTGCGTGGAAAATATTTTGTTGTACAGTTCTAAAATTATTGTGACCAAAACAGCCGACGGAACAAAATATTTCCCACTCAACATCACGTATAAGATTTTCCACACCTCATTTTTGGGATATTCGGATAAAAGTGTATCATTTGAAAAGGCACTTAATCTTTATTAAAGATCGTTTTTTCAAACCCTGTTTCTTGAGTAATAGGGCCACACATTTTGGTTTTTTTCAGGGTCACAATTAAGGGTACCCACTTTTGTTGAGTCAAAAACGAAAATATTATTTTTCTCAAAAACGGCTGCAAAGATTTTGTTAAAAAAAATGTATTAGTTTGTTTTTGATATGTCTTAGGGGATCGCGTCATTTTCTTTATTTGACACTTGCCAGACATCTACAGTGGGGCCTAGCGTAAGCCAGACACTTAAAATCTGTCAAACTAATCGTGCCATTACCGTTTTTATTTATATGTTTTATGGGCAACTATTTAAAAATATTTCCCCATCAGGCATACATGTACAGTGGGGCGTATTCATCAGCCAGATATTTAGAAGCAGCTAAAATAAGAAAAAAAAAAAAAAAACGTTTTAGAAACAAAGAATTATTATTTTTACAGTTTTATGGTGATGTAAGGCCCCGCCTGTAGGTGTCTGGCTGATAAGAACATATTGTATAATATTTACCCAAAGAAGATATAAAATCTTGATTTGATTCTGTTTTGTAAATGACACGATTAGTTTGACAGATTTTAAGTGTCTGGCTCACGTTAGGCCCCACTGTACATATCTGGCAAGTGTCAAATAAAGTAAATGACACCATCCCCTAAGATATATCAAAAATTCAGCTTTGATAAAATAACGCAATGGGCACGCAACGGATGGGCAAGATCAGGTGACCTCGGTGGTGCAATGCGTAGTGCAAGGGCCTCTGAGGTAGCTTGGTCTAGCTTCAAATCCAGATGACGGCAAAATAATTTATAAATTTAAATTGGAACTATAGACTAAGACGTCTTCCATGAAATTGCAAAAATTCCTTGGTCGTAGCCAACACAAGTGGTTTTTGTTCTTTCAAAACCTTCAAAATAACGCAATGTTGCAACATTTGTATGCAACTTAAACACTCGCTACTTCTTAATTGCACCCGGATTGAAGATTCTTAGTATCCATTAGTTCTTAGCTTCCATATTATCTGTTTGCAGAAAAAATCTAAGCTTTGATATAATAACGTATGTCTGGTGGCCCTGGGCTCTAAGTCTAATAGTCCCATCACACACTGAAAGGAAAGTACTTCCAGAAAGCAAAAAACTTTCTGAAAGCAAAACTTTCATACTTTGACGACCGGAAAAGTACTTTCTTGAAAGTGTTTTCTGAATGTGATTTGCTTTCTTGAAAACGCTTTCTGCTTGCAGAAACTGTTTGTGAAAGTTTTTCGCTTTCTGGAAAGCGAACGTATGTTTTTCATCCGAATTGAACTTTTATCAGCTGCATTTTGATTTTGTGGGATCATTACGTTTTTCCGCAACTAAGTTCACCGGGTAGCGTTTGCCCACCGATTGTTAAATTGGTTTCCTCTATCTCGCGAAACTTTATGAAGCGAGAGACATCTTCCAATCGAAGTATCGGACGATACGAAAAACTATAATTTTTCAAAATCGACATATTGTACTCTTTAAACACGATTTTCGGCTAAATTAAACACCGCACAGACTTAAAAATTGCATATTCATGATCTAGGGAATGCCACCTTTCAATCGATGTATCGCACGATGCGGAAAACGAACATTTATCTTTAAACTCATTTTGCGGCGAGGCTATACGTTCAGACCCCCCAAAGTTGACATCTTTTTTTTTAAAGCATCTTATAGGATTAAAAATTGCATGCTCGTGATCTAGGGAGTGGCATCTTTCAATCGATGTGTCACACGATACGAATCTATTGTATTTTATGTACCTACGCATACTTTTATAATTTCTATATTTTTATTTTCAGAAAGCACTTTCAGAAAACGCTTTCGTTTTCACAGTTTATGACCCGAAAAGTGTTTTTAGAAAATTCACTTTCTTGAAAGTAAAAAGTTTTCAGAAAGCGCTTTAAGAAAGCACTTTCCTTTCATAGTGTGACTGCTCTCTGAAAATACTTCCAGGAAAGCATTTTTGCTTTTTGAAAGAATTTTCCTTTCAGTGTTTGACGAGACCTTAAGTGATTTTTTTTAAAAACATGGTTATAAGGAATTTTGTATAATTTTCTAAAATGCTTTTATGACATAATTTCTATATAAAAATCTCTTGTTTAAAATTCCTTATCAGAATTAAAAGAAAATAAGGATACATTTATCAATAAAAAGTAAAAAATATATAATATAACGATAAACTCTATCAAAAAACGATTACCACATACAATACTTATATACCATTCATTTTGATTATAATATCATTTTTATTTTTATATAGACCCCTTTAGCAACATCCATTAATTTTATATTATGTTATAATTTTTAATTATTTTTATATATATTTAATACAAAATATTTTGGTTTTATGTTGCATTATATTATAGATATACGGAATACAAAATTTAAACCATCGAGCATCAGTACAACAAAAGTACCTTAACACAACGTAGAAAAGTACAAAACAAAGGGGGGTGGGGTTGGTGAGGTAAAACGGAGAAAGAGAGAGAGCATTCGAAAAATAATTACTTGTCTCAGAATTTTTTCTAAATCTCTTTTTGCTCTAAAATCAATTTAAGAAAAAAAATTAAACAAAACGAAATTCTATACATTTTAATCTATATAATTTATATTAAATAAAAAACTGTGTTTAAATTAAGTTGAGAAAAATTAAAAAAATCAGTAAAAATTGTATTGTTCTTTGTATTTTTTCTTATAACAAAATAGGCTATAAGAGCAGAATAAATAAAACCAACCTTTCGGTACCGGATGGATACCGCCGAGCCAGAAGGTATATCTTTTGGCCCCGAAAGCTTAAATGTTTATGAACAAATAGAAAATATTGACTTGATGACGTATTAAAAATATTTTTACTTTTGTAATAAAATTAAATAAAATTAAGTTTTTTTTTTAAACGATTTCATTTTTTCTATTTTGTTTTTTGATTTTGTTTTACTTTTAATATAAGTTTCAAAGTAGCAAAATAGAAAATAATGAAAAGTGAGAATTCAAGTGAGTGAGAGAGAGATACAGTGAGAAAGAGATAGAGTCAGAAAAATAATTCTTATAGAATTTGATATATTATTGTATATATCAATTTCTTAAAAATTAAGTGAATTTAAGAAAGAAAAAAATACAAAACTACCCTTTTGTTGAGTTTTATAAAACAAAGGTATTCTAGAAGGAAAAAAAAAAATAAAAAGGATGACATTGCATAGGTGTGTACTTATTGTGTATACTGGGTGAGACAAAAAATTCTTGAGACTGTTTGAAAAAAATTTTAAGTGAAATTTTCAATTTAAACAAAAAAAAATGTTTTTTTTTTTGTTTGGTTTTGCAAAATAAAATGCATACAGATTATATTTTCTAAGCATCATAAACGCTTTGCGGGATAATTTGTGTGTATATAATAAGAAAGAAGAATTGAGAAATTTAAAAAGTTTTTGAAAAAAATTAAAAATAAATTAAATAAATGATTTAAACAATTTTTACTGGAGGACTTTTTAAAAAAAAATTTCTGCGTGTTGGAAAATAATTTTAAAAATATGAAATTATATTATTTAAACACATTTGGGTCAAATCAACAATTTTTTTTTTAAATTTAACTACTCAAATTAATTTTTCTCGTTATTATTTCGAACGTAATGAAAGTTTTTATTTTTGACTAAGTACATTATGACGTCAATTATTTAAACCGTGATCGGATAATGAAAAAAAAAACTAAATTTTAATTTTTCTAAATAAATGTTCGAAAGTATTAAAAAGTACGGCATTGATATTATATCGTCCTGTTATTGCGTTAACCACGTACACGTATTTACAAACGAAAATTTTAAGAACCATGAAAAAAAAAAACAAACAAATTATTCCTCAATATTCAATGTTGAAAATTTATATTTTTAAGAACTGAAGTCCTAATTAGATTTTTAGATTAATGAGAGAAATAATTAGTTTTGTTTAAGTCTTAAAAATCTCTTTTTTTTAGAAGAAACGTAAATAACTCAGAAAAGGGACGATACTTAATTTAAATATAGCCTACATTTAAAAAAAATGATCTGGCTTATAGAGTTTCAAAAATTTTTTTTTAAAATTGTGTTCTTTAAATTGTGTTGTTTAAAAAACACAAAAATGGTATTCAATATTTAAAAATAATAAAAATGTTTGTAAGTAGGTATAAGTGGGTAGGTACTTAATTTCGAAAAATTCAAACTTTCATTTTTGTAAAATTTACAATTATATAAAAAAAAAAAATTTCAATTCACCTTACTAACAACAATTTTTTTTTAACTTTGAAAAATAGTGTTTTTGTTAATTTTTTTTTAAATTTCCCTAATTTTTCATTTCGAAGATTAAATTAGGTCCCGATCTAAAAATAAAACAAGAACTTGCCATATAAATTTATACCGCCCACCATCGCCATCGAAATATCAAATTAGAGTTTCGTTTCTATATTTCATTTCACTATCGCGGACAAAATGTATCAGCAGCCTTATTTCATATGGTCTAAGATCCGTGTAACTTAATTTTTGCCTCCAAAATTCTTTTGTGTTTTCTCGGCTTATTTTGGATATATTTTTGGGCCTCATACAAGCTTTCTCCAAGTGAGACAAAGTTTAATAATTATTGTGAAGCAAGAGATATTTTTAATAGAATTTCAAGCTACATTCAGAAGGTGCAAAGGGATCTTAGAATGGATCCGAAATATTTTTTGAACTTCATAAATAACAAAAGAAAGTCCAGTCCATACCCAACTGTTCTCAAGTCAAATGGCATTTCAAGTCACGACCCTCAGGTTATAACACAATTATTTTCGGACGTCTTTCAAAGTGCCTTCAACTGTGATTCCTACAACTGTGATACTTCAATCTGTGATAAATTTGACGAAAAAGCTCAACACTTTGACCTTTTGAAATCTTTTACCGACTTGACTGATATAAACTTTAACATAAATACTGAGAACATTGTAAAGTTTTTATCTAGTCTTGACGAAAGTTGTATACCTTCTTCTATTTTGAAATGTGTAAGTTACTATTCTTTTTAACTCTTCAATTTCTTCTTGTGTGTTTCCTTCTATTTGGAAAAATTCTTTCATAATACATAAGAAAGGGAAAAAAGATGAAATTGACAACTATAGGCATATTGCTAGATTGTCGGTTATCCCAAAGCTTTTTGAAGCTTTATTATTTGTGAGTTACTATGTTTTTATGTTAAATCAATTACTGCCCCAAATGAACATGGTTTTACCAAAGGCTGGTCTTCTGTCACTTTTTTAGTGGAATTGGCAGAAAATTGTATTAACTCATTCAAAAATAAAAAAACAAGAAGATTGTGTCTTCAGTCTTCACAGATTTTAGTAAGGCATTTGACAAACTCTCACATCTCAACTGGGATTTAGTGAACAATTTGTAATGTGGCTTCAATCTTATCTACTTGATAGATCTAACTCGGTGCTATTCAACAGTTGTGAATGAAAAAAATTTAAAGTTAACTCTGGAATACCACAGGGTAGCCATTTGGGTCCGATCCTTTTTACTTTATTTATTAATGACTTACCGTCGGCGTTGAAGTATTCTTACTGCCTCATTTATGCAGACGATGTAATAATCTTCAAAACCATTTCAAATACTCGCGATTGTGAAGAGTTGCAGTGAATTAAATTCTTTTTTTTTTGACTGGTGTGCTCGTAATTATTTGTACCTTAACATCGATAAATGTAAGGCTATGAGTTTTACGAGAAAGTTATCAGTAACTTTATTCAATTATTCTCTTAATAGCATACTATTATAACGAGTAAGCGAGATGTCTGTGCTTATTGTTTTATTTGATCAGAAACTTGAGTTCTTACCACACATCAACTCAATATCTTATAAAGCCAATTCAATTATTGGTTGGATCAAGAGGGAGTCAAAGCAATTTTCTGATCCCTTCGTTACAAAACAGTTTTTTTATGACATTTGTTAGGCAAATTCTTGAATATGCTTGTCAGGTTTGGTCATCCCATTACCATTGTCATAGAGCTAGACTGTAACAGGTGCAAAAAAGATTCCTGAGGTTTGCACTAGGAGGTTTAGGTTGGGTAAATCCTTATGATCCCCCACCTTACCATAATACCCTGAAACTTATTGACATGCCTAATTTTGAAAACAGACTTTGTTTTGTCTTCATTGATAAACTGTTAAACGGAAAAATAGAATATTTGCACCTTCTATCTTGTATTCACTTTAATATTCCCCAAAGAAACTTAAAGAACTTGTCCGAATGTCTAAATATTTTCAACTTTCGCACCAATTATGAACGTTTTTATCCCTTAAATAAAATGTTTAATTTGTTTAATATTTTATTTTATAATTTAGCTAAGTTGTAAATAAATAAATAAATATTCAAATTTCTTTCGGTTAAAATTTCACGTAGTTTTTACAGACGTTTACTAAAAATTGCGGAAGAAGTGTAAAAGTTGATGGAAAATTTATAAATTTTGCACAAATATATATGTACCTTACGAAATATCAAACTAAATTATTTAAAATTTATCGTCGAAATAAATAAATCGCTAGCTAAACCAGTAAAGATACTTTTTTTTTTTTAATTTAAAGTTCCAAATCAACAGTCAGAAAAGGGGTTAATATTTTTTGAAGAAAAGTAAAGGTATTTGATTTATTTAGAGACGACTATTTAAATGTGCTGAAAAAAATGCAGCACTAACTAGATAAAAGAAAAAAAAATACAAGAATATATTTATTGATTTGACACACAAAGTATGTACATAATGTAATGTATAGATAAGACAAGTTTTCAAAATTAATCTAAAGAGGCTATTATAGAAAAACAACTTTTTACTGTTTTTTTTTCTTAATAAAAATAGAAGTACATATTTTAAATAACTGCGAAAGCTTGTTGCATATAGTTAGACAGAAGTTTTATTTTTGTTTGCTTTAATTTTTTTTTGGAAAAAAAAAGAAAGTAAGACAACCTAACCTTATTATCCTTACCAGTAAAAAAAGTCCCGCCTTAAGTAAAGAATAAAAAAAATATAGATAAATTAAAATTAAATAAAATTATAAAATATATCATTATACCAAAATAACAATGCAAAAAGACTGCTTTCGATTGTCTTAATATTAATTATAAATATATTTATTAATATACGAGTATTATTATATTTCTCTTAATATTTAAAAATAATATTATAATAATTGCTTTTGTCCCTTAAAAACGAAATAACAGTTATTTTAAGATTATGCATGAACATTAAAAAAGTGGATTAAAGTCTTGTATATAACGATATAATATAATTGTAAAAAAAAGGTAAAAAACGTACTTTTGATTTATCAAATTGAAATGGATTAATTTTCAAGTCACTGCTTATTTTTCATTTTTTAAATTTGCTTGCTTAGTACAAGTAAATTTTCATAAAAAGAAGGCTTACTTTTTAAATAAAATTTGTTATTTCCATTGAGATAATAAAAAGACAATAATCTTAAATTTAGGTATCAACCAAAGGCAAATTTTTAAACATAACGGCCTGTTAGTCCTGGGCAATAAGATATTCACTTCGAAAAAATTCCGAAAAGTTGAATTTTGTTGGAGAGCTTCATTTGAACGTCCGGCGCAACGGCTCGTGAAGAACCAGGGCCTAGTGACTAACAACTCGCAACCATTCCTGTGCGCGTTTCGGCAGGAATGAAAGGGACTTACTATTTTATGCCGAATCCGAACGGCTAGACGAGAAGCACTTATTCATGACAAATGATACTCTTGGCAAGTGGCAGTAACCCTGACAAAAACACTTTTTAGTTTTAAGGTGGACGAGGCTGGGAAGTGATACCCAGACCTCCAGCGCGACAGTCCAACGAGCTAACCATATCGCTACGGGCTACTACCTATGAACGTCCTTAACATTTCCTTTAAAGCACCCTTTCATTTTGAGTTGAGCAAAAAATCTTATGAGGGAAAAGGAGGGAAAATTCAAGATTATAACACTTTTTTTCGTACAAAAAAAAAGTAGTAGCGTGTGATGTGACCTGACGAGCGTCGGACGACACGATTATAGAAACGCGCGTCAGGTCATGTCATGTCGCTGTATCAATATGCGTTGTTCTATTGATGTATATTCTTTACAAAATCTCGTGCTGTGCTGTGTCGCGTCACTCTTTCAATATGTTTATTCGAGTCTCGAATTGGATGTTAGTTTGGTTCTTAAATGTTGGTACTATTACTAATTTCATTGAATCTTGATGGATGTGTTCATGGAGTTGACTGTTTCAGTTGATCAGTTTATATTTATAAGACCTCAGAGAACTTCCTTTTTTCATAAATATAAAAGCTGTTCCTCTCAAAAGTTTCACACTTTTGCTGAATAGCTTTCAACCTGCAATAATTAAAGCCAATGACGTCATCAACTGCATGTGTTGGAAACGACGAACTTTTATTTTGGATATTGTCTACGAACAAACCCAGTGTTTAATTTCCTTTTGTGTTTGACTTTTTTGGGCTGAAATATACATATTACCAAATATGTAATAAAAAAAAGATTTTGGATGTTTTTTTTTTTTGAAAATCTCAAACTGTTGGTACTATGGACAGATTACTAATAAAACGCGCAACTTGGTTAGTATAGTTTATTTGTAAAAATTGTTACACTATTTAAAAGCAAAAATAGTTCTTTCCCTAAATATTGAATTTAATAGTCTTTTACACAGGGTTGCCAATCATTTAAGTTCATTTCGCTTTTGTTAAATCAGAATTACTTTCTTAACCTTTTTTAGTTTGAAAAAATCAATACAAAAGAAAACACATTGCACTCTTTAACAATCTGCAATGAACGTATAGTCGTATTATTATACATAGGTAAATATTATGATATCAAATAAAACTAGCAAAAGTGAATAAATATAATGTTTTTGTTTTGAAATGCGCAACAGAACATAACTGCCATTGTAATACATTTATAGCATTTAAGCTACAGCAGCTATATATGTAAATTTTATCAAACACAAATCAACAATACAAAACTCGAGAGGGTGGTAAACAACAGGGGGCAAGAAGAAATCAACAAAATTTTGATAGAAAAAAAGTTAATAATACTTTTTTTTTTTAATTTTTAGCATACAAAAGTTGTACATGGAGAGAGCATTTTTTATTTAATATAAGAAGGAGAAAAGACAATGGAAAACATTTTTTGTTGGTGAAAAACGGGATAGGTACTAACCAAACTTTTATAAATTTATAAAAAAAAATCAAATTCAAAGAAACACCAACAGAAAATAAATAAAAAAGTAAAAATTATGAAAAAAATATTAAAAGAAAAAATTAAAGTGAAAAAAAAAAAAAAAAATTGGAAAAATGTTACCCTCATTTACCTATATTCACTTAAATTTTTTAACAATCTATCCCAGTACTCAGAACTAAAAGAAGACACATATACAAACACGTCAATTAAATTAAATTTCAATTAGAAATAATCCTTTTTTGTATTTTTTTTTTGTTTGTTAAAATTATTTTTTTTTGTATAAATATTTACATTTCTATATTTTTTTTTGTTAATATTTAAAAATGTTTATGCTACAAAAAACAACAAAACTGTTAATTAACCCAGTTATAAGAATATTATAAGAAACATTTATTACGCACAACATTTTTTTTGTCATTTTTTTTTTTATAAATCAGAAAATTAATATTTTTTTTTTAATTGTTTTCAATTTTTTTTAGAAATAAGTCTTGATCGCTTTTGAGCGTACGATGATAATTAGATTAAAAATTAATGAAACAAAAATAGAAAACAACAACAAACAACCAATAAACCCCTGCCATATAATTTTTTTTTTGTTCGTCCTTATAATAAAAAAAATCGAAAAAGGGACAAAACCGAACGAAAACAAACAAATATTTTTTTTTATTTAGTTCTAAAACACGAAACGAATACGGATATACATACATTAAAAATCTATGTATGTATATTCATATGTATTTTCAAACAAAAGATGGAAATAGAAAATCAAATACTTACGATGGCGGCGGACTTGGCAATGGCACTTGATGGATCTTCCACGTTGCCACAGATACGGAATGTTCGTCCGCAGCATAGCATCTCCATAGGGATTGTATTAACGTGGCTGCAGGCTGGCGCCTTCGTATCATGTGCTTTTGGCGCTGTTGCTGTTGAACTTTGAGCGCAAAACCGCTGCCAAGG